>CM073572.1:46443729-47643729 GCA_037074715.1 Magnolia kwangsiensis | reverse complement strand
TATATATATATATTTTCGGTTAGCTTGTTAGTACACAACACTGTCAGTTCACGCTTCACACACTATGGAACATTTGTACAAAGCCGAAGATGGATGGTTTACATCTAGCGGTTTGCCTAACCACTTCCTGAGGAGAGAGGACTTATCACTCATTTAATTGTCGAATCAATAGTTTACATTGTCTAGAGGTGAGCCTGATGGAAACATGGGTATCATTACCCATCCCTATTTTCTCTCTAGTAACTCTCTAGTTTCTAGGATGCATTGAATGAGGGAATGCATTTCCTTTTTATAAAGGGAGGGGGCGGGAGATAAGGGAGGAGTTTGAATGAGGTTGGGGTTATCCCATCGCATATGATATGTCTCCCCATCCTAACCCGCTTTTTGGAGATATTTGGTAAGAGCTTGAATTTAAAATCAATTTGAATTCCTAAGGAAGAAATTTGAAACAGAGATTTCTAAAGAAGAACACGTGGAACCCACCTACTAGTGGTTACCCACAGGAGCACATTTCGTTTTGTGTTTTTTGATGGATGATATTGCACATTTTCTTATCAACATAAAAAGAAAAACTTGACCAAATACCTAAAATGCTCCTTGATTTGATTGAATTTGTTCATGACGCTTGTTGACTTAGTTGATAATTCTGTTTCTTGGAAAATCCATGAAAATCAATGGAACAATTCAAATAAGTCAAAGAAGAAAATTGATTATTACTCCAAAAACTTGAAAGAAATACATGAGATTTCTTCATTTGATAAACAAGAACAAATAATGACTGTATTTCAAGTCAATTCAGGCTTAGCCTGCAAGCGAGTTTGAGTTTTGATACCTTGGTGTAAGCATGCTTTGTGTTTGCACCTGACCAGTTTTTGGTCAGGCTTTTATAGCTATAGTCACCGTCAGAAATTTTGAGAGTGTTGTTTTGGTTATTGTTGAGGAGAGCATGTGATTTGTTTTTCCTTGTTTTTTTCCTTCTTTTTCTTTCTTTCTTTCTTTTTCTTTTTTTTTATTTCATCTAAGATAGCAATTTCACAGATTTCAAGCTATCAGTCAAATGTTTGGCCTTTTCCTGTTTAAAAGAATATGCCAATTTTCAAGGTAGAAACATTCATCAAATTTCAAACAAGGTTAAAAAATTAATAATGAGCTTTTATATAGTATTTACAAAAGAAATGAGAAATCAAACAATCCCAATATTCAATTATTTTAAAGGTTGAATTTTAGTTTAAAGCTATAATTGGTTACTTTTAGTCAAGGAGAGATATTGTTCAGATTTTGAAAACCTCACAACGATATCGAAAGAAATATGCCGAATGATGATATTATTGGAACATTATCTGATGAACTTCTCTAATCTAATAAGTATATTATGTGTACAATAACTCAGGTGGGCCACCGACTATTCTTGCTTTACTTGGATCTATTACTGCACAAGTCTGATTACTTATTTTCAGAGATTTAAGAAAATGGTTGAAATTCTATTGCAACAATCGATTTACATGCCTAAAACCACTTGGTTAAGCTCATTTGAGTTTTGGAATGGCCTGATCTCTTAGCATGTCCATTCATCCTGGATGGATTGGATGACATGCACACATTAGAGTAGATCCGCACATCGTGTTGTAAGTTAAGCTTAATTCACAAAGCATTGTAGTGGACCCCACACATCAATTGTCTATGGGAACCATTTTCATATTTTCTTTTTAAAATATATGTTTTTAGAAAAAAAAAATTATATGAAAAAAATGTATGGGACTAAATAGATTACACTCATTTGTTAGAAAAGAATATCCTCATCACCATGCTTAATAAAAAGAGAGGAGGATAAACCCATTACACTTGTATTGAGCATTTTCTTTCTGTTACTACTGGTGAAAGGAGGATTCAATGTTATTCAATGTCATACTCTGAGTTTTGTTTATTTGTCTATGTGTGGAGAACAGGTGGTGCTATTATCTGATGAGACTGGTTACAGGAAAACAACTAAGGTTACCAGTTCTTTTGCTTTGATTCTACGTTTATAAATGAGTTGTATTTTGAATTATATTCATTTAGATTAAAAATTTTAATGTGATTGTATATAGATTAAGACAATCAGTTACCCATTTAAGGGTTTTTATGTGGCTAGGCATAGATACAGTGTTCTCCTTGGTGCATAAAAATCCTTAAATTGTCCGTATTTGGACAGTTCAAGACCGGATAGAATGTAATGCTTTCATTTTGTCAATTCAAATGCACTTGCCTTTTCTATGCATCATCTCTCTTTTTCTCTCTGGATATGTATCTTGCATTTATTTTCATGGTCAAATATCCTCACTTTGTGTTGATACCTGACATGGGAATCAAATACAAGATCAATATATCTGGAGAGATATGGGGAGATGCTGCCAGAATTTTGGTGTAGGCATTTAAATTTTAAAATGAAAGCATTACAATCTATTTGGCCTTGGATGGGCGACTGATTTAGTCAGTTAGATAGACATACTCATTCGTAATCTAACTTAAACACATCATGTACGCGTTACCAGAGATGGCTTCCATGACACCATGAAAGAACTGGATGAGAGCAGGAAGGTTAACTGTTGAATACATGGAAGGTGTTGCAACATTTCTAAAGTACGTGAAACAAAATTCAAATGGGGAAACTGGCACAGTTGTCCTTGTGCCAAGTGTTGTAATATACGTGGGAAGATGACATTAGAAACCATTTCCGAACACTTGGTTTTTAATGGCATAGATTAAACATACACGATGTGGTTTCTCCATGGGGAACAACGTCTTGAAACAGGTGCGAGTACACCTGTCGGTAATCGTAATGAAGATGTGTTGCCCAGAATGGTCGATTTGGTGAATGATGCTTTCAGTCGTTTTCAACCCATTGAGTTAGATGCATGTATGGGTGAGGTTAATAATGAAGATGATACTGAACCTCATGATGACTTAGGCGATGAGGTTCGGTATAGGAAGTTAATGGAGGATGCAAAACAACCCCTATATCCATCGTGTAAACCGGAGCATACAAAGTTGTCTGTGACAGTGGAGTTGCTGAGTATGAAGGCTAGGTTTCGTTGGTCAAACAATAGCTTTACAGAGTTGTTAAACTTGCTCAAGAAAATTTTGTCCAACGAGAACTCTTTGCCAGATAATACTTATAATGCAAAGAGGCTGATCAGTTCATTGGGTATGAACTATGAGACAATACATGCATGCCCTAATGATTGTATTTTGTACTGGAAAGACCATGCTGATAAGCAGTGTTGTCTAAAATGTGGAGCAAGCAGATGAAAAATTAATAGTGTTGTAAGGTCTACCGCCCCACGTGTACCTCGTAATGTGCTAAGGTACTTCCCATTAACGCCAAGGTTAAAAAGACTCTACACTATACCAGAGATTGCAGAGAATATGATATGGCATTCAAAGTCGGCTCAAGATGATATTTACATGCGTCATCCAGTGGATTCGTTTATGTGAAAGATTGTAGATGAAAAGTATGCTGATTTTGCTGCGAAGCCACGTAAGACTTGTAACGGATGGATTCAATCCTTTTGGGAATATGAGCAATTCATATAGTTGTTGGCCTGTTATGATTATTACGTATAATCTCCCACCTCATTTATGCATGCGGAAAGAGTTTACCATCTTAACACTTTTGATCCCTGGAAAAAAAGGTCCAGTACATGACATTGACGTTTACTTGCAACTGTTGATTGCAGAGTTGCTTGAATTATGGGAAGGATCTGTGACATATGACTCGCACAGTAAGAATATGTTCACAATGAGGGCAATTTTACTATGGGCAATACACGATTTTTCAGCATATGGATATCTTTCTAGTTGTAGGACAGGAGGAAAGTACACATGCCCTATTTGTAGTGAGGAGACGGAATCGGTTTGGCTTAAACATGGAAAGAAGTTTGCATATATGGGACATAGAAGATTCCTGCCATCAGGTCATGACTTTAGGACTGACAGAACCAGATTCAATGGGAAAGAGGAAAAAAGGAAGGCTCCAAAGCGTATGAAAGGTTCAGATGTACTATGTAAAATGAATAATATTCAAACCATTTTCGGAAAGCAAGTGGAAAAGACTAAGAAAAAGTCTAACAATGACCCGAACAACATTACTGCCTGGACGAAGAGATCAATCCTTTTTGACTTGTCATACTGGGAGCATTTGCCCATTCGTCACAATCTGGATGTGATGCATGTTGAGAAAAATGTCACTGAGAACCTCATTGCAACAATCGTGGATACAAAAGATAAGACTAAGGATGGTTTACAAGCCCGTCAGGATCTTCAGGCTATGAAGATAAGAAAGTTTATGTGGCCTGAAGAAAGAAACGATAGGTTATCCTTACCCATAACTCCTTTCACGTTGTCCACATCTGAAAGAAACATGTTTTGTCTGACACTGAGCAATTTGAAAGTTCCAAGAGGATATCGTGCAAACTAGACACATCGTGTCAATTTAGAGGATTGTCAGTTAAAGGTCCTCAAGTCGCATGATTATCACATTGTGATGCAGCAATTGCTACCAGTTTTGTTGATGCACTCATTTTTGGGAAAGAACAAGACATTGCGCACTGCCATTTGTGAAATTTTAAGATTCTTCAACGTTATATGTTCAAAAGTTGTTAATCGTGAAGAGCTTCAAAATACAAAAAAAAATAAAAATAGTGGAAACATTATGTGTATTTGAAAAATAATTTTTCCCATCTTTTTCTATTCCTATGACACACCTAGTGGTACACTTAGCAGAGGAAACGCAACTTTGTGGACCAGTCAAATATCGATGGATGTATCCTTTTGAGAGGTAACATTAATTATTAGAATTTATCAACTTTCTTATTCTTTTTTTTTTTTATTATTATTTATATCTATATCTGATTTTAATGTGTATAGGATGATGAGAACATACAAAAAGTATGTGATGAATCAAACTTATCTAGAGGGTTGTATTGCTGAACGCTACATACTGGAAGAGTCCATGATGTACTGCATGGATTACATGCCTGAAAAGATGTTAGGAAGCCATAAGAGAGTGAAAAAGATATTCTATGATGAGGGTGATGATAATGCCGATAATTTCTAAATTGATAAAAAAGTTAAAAGTTAGCTTCTTACTAATGTGCAATATCAACAAGCACGTAGATGGGTATTACAACATCACGCTGAAAATGCTCAATGGTTGGGGTATGTTGACAAAAGTCTATGTTTTTATCCTTAATGTTTTTAAATTGTACCATGTAAAGTAAAAATTTAATTCATATATTATATTGTATGTGAATTGTAAGAAGTACAATGAATACATTCATGGCCAAACACGTAAGGGACAAAACAGGAGGGGCAATCCATCGGTGTAAAAAGAAGTAGACTACAATGCTTGGTTAAGGGAACAATTAGAGAATGAAGAAATGTCACAATTTAAGAGAATTGCTACTGGTCCTAGCTATGATGCCACATCATACAGTACATACTCAGTAAATGGATATGTTTTTTGCACATCAGACTCTGAAAAAAACTTGACAACACAAAATAGCGGGGTCTCTATGAAAGCCTTAACTATGTTCAGGGCGAGTGCCAGGGATAAGAACTTGGTAGAACAGGAAGCCACCTACTATGGTATCATTAGACAAATACTTGAATTAAACTACTTCACCTTCAAGATAACATTGTTCTACTGTGATTGGGTGCATATCGAAGATACTTCAAATGGATGTTATGTAGATCCTGAAACAAATCTGATATTTGTAAACCTACGAAGGTTTAGAAGGAATATCAAGGAAGAGGATGAGCCATTTATCCATGCATCTCAGGCAGCTCAGGTCTTCTATTGCAAGGATCCGACAAGAGATGACTGGCATGTTATCTTAGATGTTCCGAAGTGATTGAAAAAAGATGCACATGCATTTGAGGATTTGCTAGTGTTTGAGGCTAGGTTGACTGCAGGTTCCTCGAGCCCTTCCTTAATAGATGATCTGTATGACTCAACTAGTGAAAATATACAAGAAGCGTCATATGTAGAAATTGTATCAAGTAACCCACGTATTTAAAAGCGAAAAAGAAACTGATCAAGTTTCATATCAGGTTGAAGTAAATTTAATTACATTTACTATATTAGATTATTTTTCTTTTCATTTTTTTTTTGAATTCAGCAAAAACATATGCATATGTATAGCGTCATCTCTTTATAATGTATAACAACATATTAAATGACTAATAATTTTTTATTTTTTAATAACAACATATTAAATGACTAATAATTTTTTATTTTTTATTTTAGAAATTATGTCGTATGTAGGGCCTTCTAGTTCTGCCCCAGCAAGCACCACAAGGATAAAAGTTTTAATCAATCCACTTGGAGAGATTACTGGAGATATTAAAAATCAATTCACCACATTTCTAGGAAATATGGTTAGGACTCATTGTTCAATTGCATACAAAAACTGGCGGCTTGTGCCAGGTACCATCAAGGATAATGTTTGGTCAACTATTTTGGTAAGCATTTAAATACATGAGTTTTACTTTCTACTGTTTATAATATAATTGTTGTTGACTAATTGCCCTGTGTAATGAAATATGTAGGCCAAATATGATGTCGACAATAACGACAAATGTAAAAGTATCATAATTAAGCGTGCTAATGATATGTGAAAGGATTGGAAGAATCGATTACGAGGAAGTGTCCTGGATGTGTATGATAATGATAGAGACAAAGAAAAATTGCTCAAATGGTGTCAAGCTAGAAGATTGGGTCAAATTCGTTGATTACGAATCTGCAGAAGAGGCGAAGTCTCATCGTGAAAAGGTAAAGGAATCCAGAAGAGAGATGAAGTGCCCTCACACGACTGGTCGACGGGGGTCTGCTAGGACGATAGAGTTGATTGTAAGTTTTTAACATAACTTTAATTTCTTTTAATCTAATTTAAGAATACATAATAATTAACATGATTTCTCATTGTAAATTACAGCAACAAAAAAATTCAGATACTCAAATCACGAGAACTGAATTGTTTTTGGCAACTCATACTAGATCCGATGGATCTCTCCCTTCACAGGAGCTGAGCATCACAACAAAAAAAATAAAAGAAATAGTTGCTAATGACCCAAAAACTATGCAAAATGATTTAAATCATGACCCAGTTGCACAGGTTTTTCATTCATTCTCTTCACTTTGACATGCTTAGCTTTCTGAACATTTTTTGTTACTAATATACATGCGTTACTAATAATGGCTGATTATCATTTAGGTTTGTGGTCTTGATAAAAGAGGACATGTAAGGGGGTTGGGTCATGTTTACTCCCCAAGTGCAGGGTTGTGATGTAGTAATAACTCGGTAAGACCGAGGTCGAATCCCAAGGGACTGAAACTTGTACGTAATCTGAAACTAAATAGAACTAGAACTGGGCTAAGATGAATTCTAAATCAAATAGCAATTGTGGAATAATTATAAAATAATTAATCTAAAACTTAAGAAAATTCAGAGGAAGGAAACTAGGGATTCGAAGGATCCACTTGTAGGGATCAGGGAGATCTTACACCTGCTCTATGGAAATTAAACTGAACTGTCGTTGATATTGTTTTCAAAAGATGAAAGGTCTATGAATTAAAATGGATTCCATCACCAAACCATGCCCAGGAGACTATGGCAAACAACATAATTAAACTAATTACTAACCAATCAATAATGCATGAAGGTTAGGAAGGGTACTGACATCCAACCATGCCCAGGAGACTATGGTGAACAACAGGGCTTTCTGACGTCATAAACATAAAAAGGGAATGGAAATATTCAAAGCCATCACAGACTCATTGTAATTTCAGTCACAACAGACCATTAAAGACTAAAAATATTTCCATACTAATCAAACTAAAATCAACTTCAATTCATACATTAAAATTAAATTAAAATTATAGAATCTCCCATCTCACTACAAGCTTCACCTCTTAGCCCTAGCTAAGAGGTTTAGCCTGACGTGGATGGACTAGATCTATCCATAGTCAGAAAAAAAAGAAATGAACAAGAAAAGACAACTTCCCTAATCTCTCTCTTTCTTCTCTCCCTTCTCAACCTTCTAGCCGTCCCTGCTTCCCGGCCGAAGCTCAACTGTGAATAATAATCCTCTTTCCTTTCTTCTATTCCTTTTATAGATGATATAGTCCGTGCATAGTCAGTGGAGTGGATGGTTTTGGAAAGTCCTTGCAAAACTTCAGTCGGCAGTTTCCTCTACACAGCATTGGATTTGAAATTTTCTTACGTAAGCTTTGTTACGTAACTAAGAAGACAATCTAATAAAAAAAATTTATTCCATGCTTCTGGCCAAAAGAACACCGTCCCTTGGGACATTTCTGAGTGGCATACACGATGAACGGATCGGATTTTCCATCCGATCATGACCATATTCGTGTAATGGCCCGCAAAAACACCCAGCGCTTGCGTGAAAACAGGGCCTGCGGATGGCCTTTGCTATGATGTCGGTGGACCCATGATCACCATCAATGGTGAAATCCAGTCCATTCACTGGAATCCACTCGAAAAATAATCGAATATGGTCAATTTCGCATTGGATTCGGTGCAACCCAGAAAGTTTCTTTTGCACCATCGGTCTTCCATTTGGATGATTAAACCCGATCTTTGTTGTTGTTTGAAATTCCGTCATCTAGGCTATGATAAGCCCGCCTTTATAAATCTGATGAATGGTTTGGATTCTCCATATGGACAACGGGTGGGGCCCACAACATCAACCGACAATTAGCATGATTTCTCACCGTAACAACAGTTGCCGTTTTGCGCAAGGATGTTGGTGGGGCCGATGATCGGTGATGTTCCGGAGATCCACTCCGTCCATTTGATTCACGTTGAAAAACCATCCAGATATGGACAACTTTGGATTGAGTTGAGTGCGGCCCTTTGAGTTTTAAATGTGTCGTCCGTTAGATGCGGCGATGCTGTTTCCATGTGTATTGCATGCTTGGATCTGAAAACCCACCATGTGTATGGTCGAAATATCCTCCTGGTTTGAATGGACGGTCCAGATCATTCATATAATCTCGTCTTGATGGCCCACCAATCATTACAGCGTCTGCACCTTGCGGACGCTGCCTGTTTACGAAAAACGCTCGGATCAAGCGTGTTTGATCGAAACAGCTGGTCCGGTGCACATCCAGCGTACGTACACATTGTGCACACTCAAGTGCATGTGGGGTCCACTGTGACGTATATACGGAATCCTCTCCGACCATTCGTTTTGTCATCTTATTATAGAGTTGATTTCAAAATTGAAGCATATCCAGATATCAAGTAGGCCCCACTTAAGGATTTAAAGGGCTTATCTGTCCGTTGGGCCACTGTCAGATGGATCTGAGAGCTGAAATTCGATGTGTATGGTTAATTTATGGCCCCCATCACGTGTATGACGTCTCGAGTCAATCAGAGGGTGAAAACCCCGTGATCTTGCATTCTAGACCAATTTTGGGCCACTCGAGCTTCAGTTTCTTTATTTTTACAGATCTCTTGCGTGTAAATTCCATCGATCTTGGTCCCCTGGAGTCCGTCCCTTGTCTTGGTGGCATTAGATCGTTAATTCCATACTTTTAGGACCCTGTTTCAATCTAAGCTCATAAACTCACCCTGCATTACAAACACGATTAATTCAGGCCATTAAATAGTATCATGATCGTAAATCCATGTCATCAATGGGGTCTAATATGAAATATTTGACCCTCAACAGGTCATATTTCAAAAAACACCATTATTGCTTCAACCCCTTACATTAATGAAATTAGAGAAGGAAAGGGAGGAAAGGGCGAAATTGCTGAGGTTAAAGCATCGATGATTATATTAAAAGAGCAACTGGAAAATAGGTTCAACGAGTGCAGGAACATGATATTGAACATTGGAGAACGTTTGGTTGATGTTCAGAATCAAATAAATACTCTAGTTCAACCAATGCAATGCTCTCCTGGCACTGCTGGTTCTCAGGTATTTTAACAATTAAAGAATAATGTATAGTTACTATTTTATCCTTGAAAATAATAAAAATTATTCCTTGTAGGGGTTTTATTGATCTGGTGATACCTCAAGTCATCGTGATAAGTCAGCTCCACCTCCACCTCCACTTCTACGGGTGGAATAAATCTGTCATTTGACAGATATTTGTAGTCGAGTTGTTGCACGTGGGCGTTTGATTAGAGATAATGCAGGCATCCCTCTAGATTGCATTAAAGTTATATTGGATGTTGTTGAAGTTCCCAGTGTGAATGTGTTTGGTGACATGGAGAAGACGTTAGCCGATTGCGACGTGGGTGATGTTCTCGTTTGGCCTAGAGTGCTGACGAAAACATAGATATTAAAGGAGTTTACTGAAAACTTTTATTAAGTCAAGAACATATTTTTGTAATTGTCACGCCCCAAACTCGGAAACCGGGCTCACAAAATTCCCGATCACCGAATCCGGCGCCGACAGCCTCCGTAGAACCCCATTCTTGGCTCCTAGCTCCCATTCGCCAGGTTCCGATCCTGGGATGCTACGAGGAGGATTTTAAATATCAATTTGATTCGTAATAAGCATAACCAAAGGTATAACCCACAAACAACAACCAAGAACTCCATTACATTTCCACTATGATAAAAAACTTTACAAGTACAATGAGCATAAAGGGAAATACAGTGGTAAAGTAGAAAAAGTCCAAAATGCTCAGCAACGTGCTCCTGCCTCAACGCTGTTGTGATCCAACGTCACCTGCACACAACGGTCGTGCATAAGCTTACAGAAAGCTTAGAGGGTGGTGAAGGTGTGTGCGCAAGGTAGTAATATGTATATGCAATGTCAGAGTGATGCGAAATATGTAAATGGAAACATAATATCATGAGCCGTACCAAGGCTTATGCGATGCAAGACACGAATGGTATCGACCATCCCAAGGCCATGCAATGTACAATGCAACTCAAGCATACAGATACTCATCAATGTCCACACGTCAATACAACTCAAAGTATGAAATATCACCAGGGTCTAGTACACTCTAAACCAGATTGCCGCCACATCACGCCCAATAAGGTAAGTGGAAGAGACCACACTATCCGTCTGCCAATATCGGGCGCGACTCGTCGATAGCGGACCCATTCCTCGAGCTGGTCAGACTCAGCCTAGCATTGCCCCCTACACTCGGGCGGGTAAGGCCGTACCCCCTTCCAACCGACCACGACACAGTGGAGAGCGTAACCGTCTGATAATCGGCACTCAACGCTCATCTACCCACTCGGTCTAGATGTTGGAGCAACCTCTTGGTACCATAAGGGTTTAGGGACTCTCACCCAGGGATATCTATAGTACCCCATGTAGAACAAGATTTTCGGTATCCAATCCTGCCAACCACGATGCGTCTGTGGAGGCTACGGCCCTGATGTCGCTAGGGCATACAATAACCATGTCACAAATGCAGAATGCATGAATCACGCTATCCAGTCATGCAACCAATCCTGCGCATACTGTGCGCTCATGTAGGGCAGCACTGCCTAACCGGGAGCCCATAAACAACCTGCCCGAAGGCAAATGCTATGATCAGACAATTCTCACGTCAAGCATACATATGATGCGTATGATCATGAGTCATGAACTGGACTAAACATGTTATAACAAAATGAACTATTTACAATGCAGATGGACCTGGACGGCCTAAATACGATAAGTACAGCCCAGTAATGGACCCTAAGGAGAGTCGTAATGTGGACATCCAACCAACATTACACTCGCAATGTGGACGTCAAACCAACATTGTTTCCTAGGTACGATTTTCTTAAAACACCGCTACATAATCGGTATTGGGTTTACACATTGCAATGGACCTTATGTTCCTCCCATTGGGCCTTACATATATATCAAATGGGCCATAGCTTATGGGTCTTTTATTCGTTAGATGGGCCACATAAATGAGCCACACCAATGGGTCTTATGTGCATTGCAATGGGTCAAAACCCGTGGGCCTTGGATTGCATCAATTGGACCTAATCACATGAGTCTAATATGTATCAAATGGGCCACACCAATTGAGATCCCACATGTAGGTCAAGTGGGCCCCAACCCATAGACCTAACATGAGTCAAATGGGCCTAAATTCCTAGGCCTTAAACAAATCAAGTGGGCCTAACCCATGAGCCTCAAATAAATCCAGTGGCCCTAATCCCATGGACCCTTTTTATAATCAAATGGGTTTAGTCCCATGGGCCTTACAACATATCAAATGTCCTACTCCCATAGACTTAAAAATTTCAATAAAAGGGTCCAAGTATATGGGCCTTGAAGTACATCGAATGGGCCTAGTCCCATGAACTTGCAACACGCCAAATGGGCTTAAGTTCTTGGGCCTTAAATGGATCAAATGGGCCTAGCCCATAAGCATTTTATAAATCAAATGGGCCTAGCCCATGCCCTTAAATAACAAGTGAGCCCAAGCCCATAGGCTTTACGTATCAAGTGGGCCCAAATTCTTAGGCCTCAAGTGGATCAAATGGGCCCAGCCCATTAGCATTTTTATAAATCAAATGGGCCTAACCCATAGCCCTTTATATGTTAAAGTGGATGGACGGTCCGGATGCATCATATGCATCAAGGTGGGTCCCACTGTCCAGTGGACAGTGCGGATATAACACATTCATCACACAGGGCCCCATCGTCCGTGGACGGTGGAGGCAGCCCGTGCGTCAGGTGGGTGCCACCGTCCGCCTGGACGGTGGGCTACAACATATGCATCAATGTGGGTCCCATGTGGAGCCCACTCTGAAATATTTATTTGCCATCCAACCCATTCATAAGGTCACTCGGACCTGGATGAAGGGACGGCATAAATTTCAGCTTGATTCAAAACTTTTGTGGGCCCCAAAGACCTTTCAATGGTAGAAATCAATTTACACTGTTTCATGTGGTGTGGGCCACCTGAATCTTGGATCTGTCTCATTTTTGGAGGGGACCCACCTGAGGAGGGGTCCCTCCTCATGAACGGATTGAATGGCAAACAAACATTACAGTGGGGCCCATGAGCAGGGCCGTGGGTGGCCAGCGGCCGTCCGTCCGCCCGCTGCGTGCAGCCCTCCTGCTGCTGACGCAAGCCAGAGGCTATGCCTCTTATTAAAAATCAGGAAATTTGATTTTCCTGTAGTTTTTCATGCATGGGTCCCACTGAAATAAAATCCACTCCGGCCATTGCGTTCAGTGGGCCGCAACAGTCAAAATGAGTCCAGAGTTTGAATTTTTTGGATGCTTATAAAGTGAAATAAAACCAAATAATGATCTTGAATGGTAGTGATGCATTCGTTGATATTATGGCCCAACAGGTCTTCCAATCAGCCCCAAACTTCTACCCAACGGCTAAAACACCGTAGGTAAGAGGATGGACGGCTTGGATTACTCAAATACATCATGGTGGGGCCTATGCAAAGGGACCACCCAAAAGCCTTCCTTTCTTTTTTTTTTTGATTTCCTTTACAACGTCTAGCGTCCCAGACGCTGGACAGTGATATATAAAAAAATTTCTTTGGAAATGGTGGGCCATGATGAAGTGGGCCACCACATGATGGCGGCATGGGAATAACATCTAGGGTGGGCCCCACTTGAATAAAATAAATACATCAAGATGGGATCCATTCAAGTGGGCCACACCATCCTATTGCAATAAAATAAAATAAAATAAAATAAAAGAGAGAGACATGGAGAGTGGGACACGGCTTGTGATGGAGGGTCCCCGTCATTATGGGCCCTCCCATACATGAAATCATACATCAATGGGTCATTTGCACATGTGACCATTAAAACTAAAGATCAACGGTGGGAATCCTTTCCCCACCGATATGGATGGTCTAGATGACCCTTTTCAAATGAAAATAAAGATCATGATGGGGTCCATGGAGAATGGCCCCATCATGGAATGATCATGGCGATCCAAGTGGTCCATCGGCCACAAATAAGGGTCCCAAGTGAGATCCACACCATGGATCGGTGGGCCTCAATTGGTCCACCATAAAAACAATAAAAACTACCCTATAGAGGCACCCACCGTCCGATCTCCTCGCTCCTAGGGTTTCCTTGGCACCTTGTCTTCAACTTCAATGGGTAAGATGAAGAATGGAGGGTTGAGATGGGAGATTTTGAGGTAGGAAGGTGGGCCACTTGGAGCTTAGAAGGGTTGGAAAATTCCATACGTATGGAACTTGAAATTCTTGCTTGGAGATTGAAATGAGAAAGAGAGAAAGAAAGAGAGTTGTAAAGGGAGAGAGAGAGAGTGATGGATGGATGGGTGAGTGATGTTTGTGTAAGAAATCTTGGACTTTTGTGGCTTTTGTGTAAGAGAGGTATGGGATGTGAAGACTTTTGTGGTCTTTTGTGTAAGAAAGGTATGGGTTAGGAAGACTTTTGTGGTTGCTTGGGAAAAGGGATGGAAGTGATGTGTACTTGACATGTGATGGCTTGATGGGTGATTGATTGATGGGATTGATGTGATTGATGTGACACATCGTTGAGATTCCCTTAGTTTTCGCAACGCGCTGCATTTTTTCGCACCGAACGTTGGTCCATAACTCTTGATTAGGGTATCGCCTCGGCGCGCGAGTCGCGGTATCGGAACCGCGGCGACGGTGCGGTCGCTATGGTATTGGTCTCGGGTTGAGTCGACTCGGGTTGTCGGCACATGAATCCGGGTCGCGCGTCGATACTGGTTAAGGGTCGAAAGTTGTCGAAATTCGACCGGTAAGACCGTGGAAGTGTACGGAAAGGTACGGACCAAGATACGGGTCTTACAGCTCTCCCCTCCTTATAAAAATTTCATCCTCGAAATTTACACAAGCGTCGCAACTAAGCATAACTCGCGAGGAATAAGAAACATAACGTCATCATATAGAATCAGGGACAGCGTACAAAATACAATACATGATCATCAACCATCAAAGAGATGAGGATATCGCTCTCGAATCTCAGCCTCACGCTCCCAAGAAGCCTCCTCTACAGAATGGTGACCCCACTGCACCTTCACCAACGGAATGACCTTGGTTCTGAGGACCTGCTCCTTCCGATCAAGGATACGGACTGGCTGCTCAATGTAAGAAGCGTCCTCGCGAACCTCAAGCGGCTGCCAATCAATAACGGGAACTATGTCTGACCCACACTTCCTCAACATGGAGACGTGAAAAACATCGTGGACGCCAGACAACTGTGATGGCAAGGCAAGCCGATAAGCCACGGCGCCAACGCGCCCAGTGATCTCAAAAGGTCCTATGAATCTAGGGGCAAGCTTGCCCTTCGCTCCAAATCGAACTACGCCCTTCATGGGCGAGACCTTGAGATACACATGGTCCCCTACATCAAACTCCAAGGGACGACGCCGACGATCAGCAGAACTCTTCTGTCGGCCCTGAGCTGTGCGCATCCTCTGCCTGATGATGTCAATAACCTCTGAAGTCTCCTGCACAAGCTCGGGACCTAGGAGACGGCGCTCTCCAACCTCGGTCCAACAACTCGGTGATCTGCATGGTCTGCCATATAGTGCCTCAAAAGGAGCCATGCCGATGGTCGGCTGATAGCTGTTATTGTACGCGAACTCAGCCAATCGCAGATGCTCATCCCAGCTACCCTCGAAGTCAATCGCGCAGGCCCGAAGCATATCCTCAAGTATCTGGTTGACCCTCTCGGTTTGGCCATCGGTCTGCGGATGGTACGCGGTGCTGAGCTGCAAATCAGTCCCCATCGCACGCTGGAAGCTCTCCCAAAACTGAGACGTGAACCTCGAGTCTCGGTCAGAAACGATCGAGACTGGAACGCCATGCAGTCTCACAATCTCCTCAATGAATAGTCTCGCAAGCCGGTCCATAGACCAAGTCGCACGCATCGCAAGGGAATGTGCCGACTTCGTCAGACGATCCACAACAACCCAAATGGCGTCATGACCGCGCTGAGTCCTCGGTAAACCCATAATGAAATCAGTCGACACGTGCTCCCACTTCCACATCGGGACACTCAACGGCTGCAAAAGACCAGGAGGTCTCTGATGATCGGCCTTGACACGCTGGCACGTGTCACACTCGGCCACAAAACTGGCGATCTGGCGCTTTATCCCCGCCCAAAAATACTGTCGCCTCATGTCACGGTACATCTTCGTCGAGCCCGGGTGGATAGAAAACTGCGATCGATGTGCCTCGGTCATAAGATCTCTGCGTAACTCTGGAATATCCGGGACACATAATCGGCCTCTGAAGCGAAGTCCACCGTCTGTACCGATCTGCCAATCAGCCCGACCCTCAGATGTCGCCTCAGCCATATAACTCTGCAACGACTCATCAGCCTGCTGAGCCTCGATCACCCTAGCGACAAGAGAGGGTTGAATCGACAAGCTCGATAACTGTACAATGGAAGACTGCAGGCCGAACTCAAAGTTATACACTGCAACATCCTCAAGCATCCGCCACTCCTGAATCATCATGTGCGCCACCAAGCCTCGTGGCTGACGGCTGAGGGCATCTGCCACCACGTTCGCCTTACCCGGGTGGTACTGGAGATCAAAATCATAGTCTTTCAGGAGCTCCATCCAGCGCCTCTATCTCATATTCAACTCAAACTGCGAGAAGAGGTACTTCAAGCTCTTGTGATCAGAGAAGAGCTCGAACCTGACCCCATAAAGATAGTGTCTCCACACCTTTAGTGCGAAGACAACTGCAGCCAACTCCAGATCATGTGTAGGATAGTTCAGCTCATGGACCTTGAGCTGACGAGACGCAAAGGCCACTGGTCTCCCGTACTGCATCAGGACAGCACCTAAACCGATATGCGAGGCATCAGTGAATACAATAAAGCCGTCACTCCCAGAGGGAAGAGTGAGGATAGGAGCGGACGTCAGACGGTCCTTCAACTCCATAAATGCTCGCTCGCAGGCGTCACTCCAAATAAACTCCACGCCCTTCCGAGTCAACCTGGGCAGCGGGGCTGCAATACGAGAAAAACCCTCAATGAAACGTCGATAATAGCCCGCTAAACTAAGGAAACTACGGATCTCTGTCGCAGTCGTGAGCTGGCCCCACTGACGCACTGCCTCGACCTTCGAGGGGTCCACTGCGACACCCTCCCTCTTCACCACGTGACCAAGGAACTTCACCTCCTCCTGCCAGAACTCGCACTTCTCCAGCTTCGCATACAGCTGGTGTGCACGGAGGGTCTGTAAAGTAATCTCCAAGTGCTGCTCATGCTCCTCACGGGTCCTTGAGTAGATCAGAATGTCGTCGATGAAGACTACAACAAACTGATCTAGATATGGGTAAAAAATCTCGTTCATCAGCTGCATGAAGACCGCAGGTGCATTGGTCAGTCCGAAGGACATGACCTGAAACTCAAAATGACCGTAACGCGTCCTGAATGCCGTCTTCGGAATGTGCTCATCTCGGACCCAAATCTGATGATAACCGAAACGCAGGTCAATCTTCGAAAAGAACTGTGCACCCTGCAGCTGGTCGAACAAATCATCAATCTTAGGGAGCGGGTACTTGTTCTTGATCGTGACTTTGTTGAGCTCGCGATAGTCAACGCAGAGCCTCAACGAGCCATCCTTCTTCTTCACGAAGAGTACCAGCGCTCCCCACGGTGAACTGCTTGGACGGATAAAGCCCAGCTCACGCAACTCGTCCAACTGCTTCTGCAGTTCCCGTAACTCTAATGGTGCCATACGATACGAGGCCTTTGAAATAGGCGCGGTACCAGGCACGAGATCGATCTGGAACTTGGTGAGTCGACGAGGCGGTAATCCCAGAATCTCTTGGAACACATCAGGAAAATCGCAAACTATCGGTAAATGATCGATGTAAACGGCAACAGGCTCCTCTATGGCGCAAGACATCAAACAAGACAACCGCTCTCCTCTGGCCACTGCAACGAACTGGAACTGTGGCACGCCGGGTATACAGAACGTGACGGTCCTCGCGGCGCAGTCCAAAATGGCATAGTACTCGGCGAGCCAATCCATGCCCAGGATGACGTCGAACTCGGACATCGGTAAAAAAAATAAATCAGTGGGTAGGAATGTATCCCCAACTAGAACGGGACAAGACGAAAAAAATCGTCCCAACGCTGCAGTCCTCCCCAAGGGAGTCGATACTGATAGACTCTCATCAGCAGACTCCAACTGTAAACCAGTCGATCGACAGAAGCTCTCGGCCACAAAGGAGTGCGATGCACCAGAATCAAATAACACTCGGTCAATGCATGCAGAAACTGGAAGTGTACCCTCAATAACTCCTCCGGATGACTGCGGATCCTGCTGGCCCAGAATCTAGCCTGAGCTGACTGGGGAGGTGCATGTCCCCTCTGAACGTGCTGCTGCTGCTGCTGGGGTCGTTGAGGCGGTCGAAACTGCTGCCTCTGCTGCTGCGGCCTCTGAGGCTGGTGCTGATGCTGATGCTGCTGTTGAGGTGGCCTCGGTGGTGGAGGCTGCTGTCGCTGCTGCTGTAGGGGTCTCTGCTGCGACGGTGGAGGTCTCTGCTGCTGTGGACCTCTCTGCTGCTGCTGGGGGCTGGGACACTCCCATGAACGGTGTCCCGTCGCTCCACACCTGAAGCAAGTGCCGGTGAACTGCCTCTGAGGTGGTGGTGGAGGTGCTGCTGGTGCTGATGGTGCTCGGAAGGCTGGGCGACCTGTACGCCTCTGCTGCTGTGGTCGACGCTGCTGGGAAGGACTAGAAGAAGCCTGCCTCTTCCGGTCTCTCCTCTGACCATGCTTAGACTGAGAACCGGCCCACTTAGTCTCGTAAATCTGAGCTCTCCGTACTACAGCCTGAAAGGTAGGGAGCTCATGCCCGACAACACGACCTCGAAGGCCGTAACGTAAGCCGTGCTCGAAACGGCGGGCCTTCCGCCCCTCGTCATCAACCATATATGGTGCAAATCTCGAGAGAGCCACAAAACGGGTCGCATACTGTGCCACGGTCATGTCTCCCTGCACCAGAGTCTCGAACTCTAAAGCTCGCTGACGACGGATATGGTCGGGGAAATACTGCTCATCAAATCGATCCACAAAGTCCTCCCATGTCCAGATATAATCAGGTCCGGCAACACGGGTAACAGAGGTCCACCAATGCTCGGCCTCACCCTGGAAGAGAAATACTGCAAGCCGGACGCGCTGCTCGGTCGTACATGACATGGTATCGAAGATCTTCTCTACATCGGAGCGCCATCTCTCTGCTGCAGTCGGAACTGGCTCACCCTGGAAACGTGGGGGATCAAGCCGTCTGAACTCACGTAGTAAGGCGCTCGCGTGCTCCTGCTCTGCCTGAGCTGGTGAAACAGCTAGGTGTCTGCCCTGTCCCTGTAGTGCAGCTGTCACAGCCTGTAACATCTGCTGTAACTGGGAGGCACTCACAGTCACGGTCGGCTCATCATTGGCCTCAGGTGGAGGAATGTCATCCTCATGAGAGGAAGCAGGGATCTCTGAGGGTGGAACAGGAGACGCAGGGGGTAAAGCTGGAGCCTCTGATGGTGAAGCAGAATCCTCCGGCGGTGGTGCGGGAGTCGATCGAGTAACTCTCACAGGCGCCATATCCTACAGGAAAAATCGAAGGCGCCAATCAACTTCAAAACTCTCGAAGGTACGCACGTTAACGGTATGAATTGGAGGGTCGCGAAGCTATCCAAACTTCGAAACTTAGTCATTCTTCACTCATAGCAAACATGTAATGTTGTTCTCGGTTATTCCCAAGTTATGCTCTGATACCAACTTCTGTCACGCCCCAAACTCGGAAACCGGGCTCACAAAATTCTCGATCGCCGAATCCGGCGCCGACAGCCTCCGTAGAACCCCATTCTCGGCTCCTAGCTCCCATTCGCCAGGTTCCGATCCTGGGATGCTACGAGGAGGATTTTAAATATCAATTTGATTCGTAATAAGCATAACCAAAGGCATAACCCACAAACAAAAACCAAGAACTCCATTACATTTCCACTATGATAAAAAACTTTACAAGTACAATGAGCATAAAGGGAAATACAGTGGTAAATTATAAAAACTCTAAAATGCTCAGCAACGTGCTCCTGCCTCAACGCTGCTATGATCCAACGTCACCTGCACGCAACGGTCGTGCATAAGCTTACAGAAAGCTTAGAGGGTGGTGAAGGTGTGTGCGCAAGGTAGTAATATGTACATGCAATGTCAAAGTGATGCGGAATATGAAAATGGAAACATAATATCATGAGCCATACTAAGGCTTATGCGATGCAAGACACGAATGGTATCGGCCATCCCAAGGCCATGCAATGTATAATGCAACTCAAGCATACAGATACTCATCAATGTCCACACGTCAATACAGCTCAAAGTATGAAATATCACTGGGGTCTAGTACACTCTAAACCAGATTGCTGCCACATCGCGCGTAATAAGGTAAGTGGAAGAGACCACACTATCCGTCTGCCAATATCGGGCGCGACTCGTCGATAGCGGACCCATTCCACGAGCTGGTCAGACTCAGCCTAGTATTGCCCCCTACACTCGGGCGGATAAGGCCGTACCCCCTTCCAACCGACCACGACACAGTGGAGAGCGTAACCGTCTGGTAATCGGCACTCAACGCTCATCTACCCACTCGGTCTAGATGTTTGAGCAACCTCTTGGTACCATAAGGGTTTAGGGACTCTCACCCAGGGATATCTATAGTACCCCATGTAAAATAAGATTTTCGGTATCCAATTCTACCAACCACGATGCGTCTGTGGAGGCTACGGCCCTGATGTCGCTAGGGCGTATAATAACCATGTCACACAAATGCGGAATGCATGAATCACGCTATCCAGTCATGCAACCAATCCTGCGCATACCGTGCGCTCATGTAGAGCAGCACCGCCTAACCGGGAGCCCATAAACAACCTGCCCGAAGGCAAATGCTATGATCAGACAATTCTCACGTCAAGCATACATATGATGCGTATGATCATGAGTCATGAACTGGACTAAACATGTTATAACAAAATGAACTATTTACAATGCAGATGGACCTGGATGGCCTAAATACGATAAGTACAGCCCAGTAATGGACCCTAAGGAGAGTCGTAATGTGGACATCCAACCAACATTACACTCGCAATGTGGACGTCAAACCAACATTGTTTCCCAGGTATGATTTTCTTAAAACACCGCTACATAATCGGTATTGGGTTTACACATTGCAATGGACCTTATGTTCCTCCCATTAGGCCTTACATATATATCAAATGGGCCATAGCTTATGGGTCTTTTATTCGTCAGATGGGCCACATAAATGAGCCACACCAATGGGTCTTATGTGCATTGCAATGGGTCAAAACCCGTGGGCCTTGGATTGCATCAATTGGACCTAGTCACATGAGTCTAATATGTATCAAATGGGCCACACCAATTGGGATCCCACATGTAGGTCAAGTGGGCCCTAACCCATAGACCTAACATGAGTCAAATGGGCCTAAATTCCTAGGCCTTAAACAAATCAAGTGAGCCTAACCCATGAGCCTCAAATAAATCCAGTGGCCCTAATCCCATGGACCCTTTTTATAATCAAATGGGTTTAGTCCCATGGGCCTTACAACATATCAAATGTCCTACTCTCATAGACTTTAAAATTTCAATAAAAGGGTTCAAGTATATGGGCCTTGAAGTACATCGAATGGGCCTAGTCCCATGGACTTGCAACACGCCAAATGGGCTTAAGTTCTTGGGCCTTAAATGGATCAAATGGGCCTAGCCCATAAGCATTTTATAAATCAAATGGGCCTAGCCCATGCCCTTAAATAACAAGTGAGCCCAAGCCCATAGGCTTTACGTATCAAGTGGGCCCAAATTCTTAGGCCTCAAGTGGATCAAATGGGCCCAGCCCATTAGCATTTTTATAAATCAAATGGGCCTAACCCATAGCCCTTTATATGTTAAAGTGGATGGACGGTCCGGATGCATCATATGCATCAAGGTGGGTCCCACTGTCCAGTGGACAGTGCGGATATAACACATTCATCACACAGGGCCCCACCGTCCGTGGACGGTGGAGGCAGCCCGTGCGTCAGGTGGGTGCCACCGTCCGCCTGGACGGTGGGCTACAACATATGCATCAATGTGGGTCCCATGTGGGGCCCACTCTGAAATATTTATTTGCCATCCAACCCATTCATAAGGTCACTCGGACCTGGATGAAGGGACGGCATAAATTTCAGCTTGATTCAAAACTTCTGTGGGCCCCAAAGACCTTTCAATGGTAGAAATCAATTTACACTGTTTCATGTGGTGTGGGCCACCTGAATCTTGGATCTGTCTCATTTTTGGAGGGGACCCACCTGAGGAGGGGTCCCTCCTCATGAACGGATTGAATGGCAAACAAACATTACAGTGGGGCCCACGAGCAGGGCCGTGGGTGGCCAGCGGCCGCCCGTCCGCCCGCTGCGTGCAGCCCTCCTGCTGCTGACGCAAGCCAGAGGCTATGCCTCTTATCAAAAATCAGAAAATTTGATTTTCCTGTAGTTTTTCATGCATGGGTCCCGCTAAAATAAAATCCACTCCGGCCATTGCGTTCAGTGGGCCGCAACAGTCGAAATGAGTCCAGAGTTTGAATTTTTTGGATGCTTAGAAAGTGAAATAAAACCAAATAATGATCTTGAATGGTAGTGATGCATTCGTTGATATTATGGCCCACCAGGTCTTCCAATCAGCCCCAAACTTCTACCCAACGGCTAAAACACCGTAGGTAAGAGGATGGACGGCTTGGATTACTCAAATACATCATGGTGGGGCCTATGCAAAGGGACCACCCAAAAGCCTTCCTTTCTTTTTTTTTTGATTTCCTTTACAACGTCCAGCGTCCCAGACGCTGGACAGTGATATATAAAAAAATTTCTTTGGAAATGGTGGGCCCTGATGAAGTGGGCCACCACATGATGGCGGCATGGGAATAACATCTAGGGTGGGCCCCACTTGAATAAAATAAATACATCAAGATGAGGTCCATTTAAGTGGGCCACACCATCCTATTGCAATAAAATAAAATAAAATAAAATAAAATAAAATAAAATAAAATAAAATAAAATAAAATAAAAGAGAGAGACATGGAGAGGGGGACACGGCTTGTGATGGAGGGTCCCCTTCATTATGGGCCCTCCCATACATGAAATCATACATCAATGGGTCATTTGCACATGTGACCATCAAAACTAAAGATCAACGGTGGAAATCCTTTCCCCACCGATATGGATGGTCTAGATGACCCTTTTCAAATGAAAATAAAGATCATGATGGGGTCCATGAAGAATGGCCCCATCATGGAATGATCATGGCGATCCAAGTGGTCCATCGGCCACAAATAAGGGTCCCAAGTGAGATCCACACCATGGATCAGTGGGCCTCAATTGGTCCACCATAAAAACAATAAAAACTACCCTATAGAGGCACCCACCGTCCGATCTCCTCGCTCCTAGGGTTTTCTTGGCACCTTGTCTTCAACTTCAATGGCTAAGATGAAGAATGGAGGGTTGAGATGGGAGATTTTGGGGTAGGAAGGTGGGCCACTTGGAGCTTAGAAGGGTTGGAAAATTCCATACGTATGGAACTTGAAATTCTTGCTTGGAGATTGAAATGAGAAAGAGAGAAAGAAAGAGAGTTGTAAAGGGAGAGAGAGAGAGTGATGGATGGATGGGTGAGTGATGTTTGTGTAAGAAATCTTAGACTTTTGTGGCTTTTGTGTAAGAGAGGTATGGGATGTGAAGACTTTTGTGGTCTTTTGTGTAAGAAAGGTATGGGTTAGGAAGACTTTTGTGGTTGCTTGGGAAAAGGGATGGAAGTGATGTGTACTTGACATGTGATGGCTTGATGGGTGATTGATTGATGGGATTGATGTGATTGATGTGACACATCGTTGAGATTCCCTTCGTTTTCGCAACGCGCGGCATTTTCTCGCACCGAACGTTGGCCCATAACTCTTGATTAGGGTATCGCCTCGGCGCGCGAGTCGCGGTATCGGAACCGCGACGACGGTGCGGTCGCTATGGTATTGGTCTCGGGTTGAGTCGACTCGGGTTGTCGGCACATGAATCCGGGTCGCACGTCGATACTGGTTAAGGGTCGAAAGTTGTTGGAATTCGACTGGTAAGACCGCGGAAGTGTACGGACCAAGATACGGGTCTTACAGTAATTTAGTCAGGACATGTGGATTGTGTTTGAGGTTATTTTGGATATTATTTATCTAAATCTTTATCTTGAATTATTTAGTAGTTTTGCTTGACTAATCTAATGATTTGTTTCAGATTTTCATCTTCTTATGCGTGACAAAAGGTACACATATTTCTATTATGATTTTTTTTAATTTTTTCTTTGCTTATGCATAACATGTTCTGATTTAAATATTAAGAACTACGTAGTGGCTTGATCCCAACCTTCCAACATTGGGTACGTAGGCAGCCGTTCATACTAGACCGTATCGGTGCAGCCACAAATTTATTTATTTTTTCCCCTTCTCGTAGTGTGGATGCATTTTCGTCAGGACTACTTGGCAATAAGAGTGAGGTGGATGTAAGTTCTCGAAACCTTTAATTAATCTTGAATCATTTATATCTTTATTGCTTCATTTATATATTGTTGTCAGGGTCAACTTGTAACTCCTCAGAATCCGCTCTGCCGTAAGACATTAGAGTACATGACGGTTCCTAGCAGGTTAAGTTGAAAATTATTATTAAGAGTTGGTTGGATATATTTTATTTTTTGTAAATGTTGTTAATAGTTGGATGGATGATGAATGTATTTGTGAATGTAAATGAAAATAAAAAACTTATGATATATATATATATATATATATATGTTATCAATGGAGGATGACTTGTTTAGGGGGACATGAAATTTTGTATTATAGTATGGTGCCCCAATATTGGTTGTATGTTACTAGTATGTAGTAGATAATACTAGGATCAATAGTAAACATTTTGTTTTGAGTGGAAGATCGAGTAAAAGAACTTGGAAGACCGAGAACATCTTCGTCTTTGGATTGTTGGTTTTTGATTGCAAGTTCTGGAACCCAAGAGATACATTAAAAACCATTCCAACAACACTGTTACATAATGGCCATAACATAACCATTTTTTAATACCAAGCGTCCAAGTCACTTTGGACTTGGATGAGTGACATTGGACTTTGGTCTAGTTCATTTCTTGCCTTCAAGAGGTTGTATTCTTTAATTTACTGAGGAAAACAATTCTAATATGCATGTATCGAGTTTTAGTTAGGAGCCACCATTCACAATCACCCTTTTGACTTTCAGTGATACAAAAGCCCATTGGTGTAAGTTATACCATTTCTTACCAAAAATTGGAAATGAAAAGATGTATTTATCATTGCGGTGGGTGCCAATATCAATAACCTTTCATTTTCCTCAACTAAAATTTCAAATTTTCTTTTTCATTTTTCTCGTTCTCCTGGATTTTTATTTTTATTTTTAACTAAAGAAAAAACTGTTTTCTACTTCCAAAAGTACCCCTTTTCAATTTTTTCTTTTAAATTGTTTGCGCAATACAAAATCAACCTTTAACCTGTGAAACTTCTTTACGCCCCCACCATGATTTATGTGTTTGATCCACACCGTCCATCAACTTTTTCAAATAATTTAAGATGTGAGCCAATAAAAGAAGCAGGTCCAATGATTAATTGGACCACAAGGTGGGGATTGAACGTCCAATGTTAAAAACTTCTTAAGAGATGGAGAAGTTTCAGATCAAGCTGATATTTGTGTTTTCACTTCATCCATGTCTTGCATGACCTTGTCACTATCCAACCCGCACCTGGTTATTTCAGCTCTAGGCATATTCAGGTGGGCCCCACATGGTCGATGGATGAAATACCTCGCACGTGTGCCTCGAATACCCCTTACAATCATATTTGCAAAATCTCCTAGCATTGCACTAACCTCATTGAAAGAAACTCGGATCTTTTGGGCCGTTCCAAGGAACGCGGATTCGGTGAGGCCGGGAAACACCTAGGCGAGGCCATGATCATGGGGCCCACCTTGATTTATCTGTTGTATATCCAGGATGTCCATCCATTTTGGCAGCTCATCTCAGAGTGTAAATCCAAAAATGAACTAGATCAAGATCTCAAGTGGGCTAAACCATAGGAAATAGGAAATAGTGGTGATTGAACGCCCACAATTAAAAATTTCCTAGGGCCCACCGTAATGTTTATCTTCCATCCAACCTGTTGAAAGGACACATAGACATTGATTAAGGGAAATCACAAATATCAGCTTCATCCAAAACTTTTCTTACCTCCAAAAGTTTTTAATGGTAGGCATTCAATTACCATTATTTCCTATGATGTGGTCCACCTAAAATTTTGATCCTCTTCAAATTCAACCCCTTACCATGCCTGGTGTCAGCTGGATGTGGATCCTAAAAAATACTTAGGAGTCCACATGCATTGCATACAGCTGTCTCTGCTTTGTGGCAAATAGAGTGGCAGATGAGAGGATGCATGGGGCATAAATCTGCCTCACAGGCCATGTTGTCAAAATCATTATCATATTGCAAATTTTAATAGCTCTCTTGTATCGAATTGCAAATTGAATTGTAAATTGTAAGATTTTTTTTTCTGATTTTCTTAGAATATAAAAAAAAAATATCTGAAAAATATAAATAATCATCAGTGTGCACCAAGAAAAGTAATACATGCCATCATATAAGCAATTGAGAACTTTTATGATGCATAAAGATCGTAATAATGTTAAAGGATTCTTGCCTTTATGTTTTGTGTTCAAGGACTTTACCTTAAAAATGTGCAAGAGTCCTTAAGTGGCATTTTGATTCTTTTGACCAAAGAAAAAGATATTCTGATTGTTTTGGGTTTCTGAATATCAAAATCTCCACCTCCCCCTCTCTCCAAAGACAAACATAAGGATTTTTAATAGGAAAGGGCTTTTTACATGTTTTAAAGAAAATGGATAAAAATAAGAACAAACGTGTAAAAAAGAAAATGAAATATATATATATATATATTTGGGTTCATTTATGCAGTCCACATTTAGCTGACAACTCAATGTAAATAATCATATGATTCAATGTGATTCATACATTTTTTTGGGATATGCAATTTGAACCTACGATTCATATAGTGTGGTGTGCAATATGATATAAAATGAATGATTCATATTGCTAATCACATTGCTTTGACAATATTGCTTATAGGATACAATTTCTAGAAAGATGCCTGCTCGAAATTGGTGCCTGAACATTTTCCTGTTTCACTGTGGATATTTGATCCAGTGGTGTTTTGGGCATTTACCGGCCCTTGGGGAAATAAAATCCACCTGTTTTTTTTTTTTTTGTGATTTTTAAGCCAGGAAATGTAGGTCTCTGAAATGTATTATCGGTAAATCTCTAAAATGTGGCATCAGAGTTCTATAAGCTTATAAGTAACTCAAACTACACTTTACAAACTATGGGTCTTCAATTTAGATGTATTATGGTAAAAATATTACTCTTATTTTAACGGGCATTTTTTGGAGGGTTAAAATGAAAAATAGCCAATGGTCCTATTTCAACAAACAAGTCCTCAATGAATCAGTGGTTTGGATTGTTAAACCAATATGATTTTAAGATTGTGATTTATATACAATGGATTTTAAAATTTAGTTGGTTTATTTTAAGTTAACGAGTTCCACATGTAAAAATCCCAAGTGATTGCATATCAAGAGGCATGATATGTTAGAGTATCAGTGGTTTGGATTGTTAATAAATCTCAGGTTGACCACACCATAGGAAAACAATAGTGAATGGATATCCACCATTAGAATCCTCAAATTTCAAATTCAAATTTCAAATTCAGATTTCAGATTTCAGATTTAGATTCAGATTCAGATTTCAGATTTCAGATTTAGATTTCATATTTCAGATTTCAGATTTCAGATTCAGATTCAGATTTCAAATTTCAGATTTCATATTCAGATTCAGATTTCAGATTTCAGATTTAAATTCAGGCTTCAGATTTGATCAGCTCACTGTTTGCTATGGTTGATCAGCTCACTGTATGCTATGGTTGTATCTTTTTTTGTTGATCCTTTTGGCATGGACTGAAAATCTGATGTGTTGGCATGTCTGCCACCTATTCATGTCAGAATCAAAAAGAATTTTTGACTTCTTTTACACAAACATGCTGTAAATGAAGGTTCTTTTTTACTTAAAATCTTTTTGTTGGTGTACAAAACTTAAATGGCTGCATCTCACTTGATGAAAGTGCCTTGTTAAATATAAAATGCTTCAATCTATAAAGGATTTTCATTTATTTCTTTATCATTTGGTACTCACTAGACACATTTAGGGTCTTTTCAATTTCTTTGTATTTTCAGTTGATGTATTTCCTGTGAAAATTGAACCATACTCATTTTTCAAAAAAAAGAAAAAAAAAGTAGAAATGTCCTTTCTTAAAAAAAAAACAAACTTTCTAGGGTAATTTAAAGTTAGTAATTGGTTGTCATCATCCAATATTGATAAAAATATGTGGAAAGTGAGAAAATTGTGCCAAGGATCTGATCACTTTGTTTGGGAACTCTGGGCGCATATGGGGAGTCGTAAGGGAATTCAACTCAGGCTAGTTACCTCTACTTCATATGGTTTTATTTTGAATTACAAAATTTTGTGCAGGCAATGCGATGTACTAAAGGTTCTTCAAAACCAATATTCATATCGATTAGACATCGCATATCTCTCGATGCATCTGTCAAGGTTATTAAAATGTGTTGTAAATATTGTGTACTAGAGCCAATCCGACAAGTACAATTTATTGCTTTGTTTTGTGCTCATATAACACAAGTCTGTCTTATTTCAGTTTGAACTTTTTCAAATTTTAGTCTAATGATTTACTTATTTTAATTGCCTCATTTAATGTGAAATTTGAGGATTTGATTTTCTAGGAGACATGAAAGCCAAAACTCTTCATAAAGATGGAGTGACTAGAGAATTAGTCATTGCCTGCTCTTAGTATTCAAAAGGTTTGTGAGTACTATTTTCCAACAGTTTCCTATATAACGCTCTCCATGAATCAGAGGTTAGGATTGCTCAACCAATTTGATTTTGGGACTGTGACTTAGCGATAGTAGATTCCTCGATTTAGTTGGTTTAACTTGAGTTAATGTAAGATGTACAATTTTTGAGTGCAGGTCTCTTTTCACTTTGTGTCCATGTTTATGAATCAATTGAATCATATCAGTTCCATTGTTAAAATAATTCTGCTGAAACATTCATCATGTGTTACATCATGGCTATAGAGTTGTTATCTTCTCTTCTGCTCTCAGTTTGAGTCAAATGGAAGTTTAGAGTGTGAACATTATGAAGTTTTTCTCAATTAGAATCCGGATTGTGAAATTTGGTGCTGATTGACATGCATTCCTCTGATGTACCCATTGGTTGATAATCACTCACCCAGATCTAATGGATATTGTAGGCAACTATTTGAAATAATTAATGTTTGAAACCTTCAACACTCATTCTATGTACGTTGCTATCTAGGTCGTTCTCTCAATCCTGAGGCTAACCTTGAGAAGATGACTCAAATAATTTTTGAAACCTTCAACACTCCTGCTATGTATGTTGCTATCCAGGCTATTCTCTCACTTTATGCCAGTGGTCTTACTACCGGTAAGAAAATCAAATAATTCTTCACTTTTAGATCTACCTTATCTTCATTATTGGGAAGATTTTAGAAGTTTTTATACAATATAAAGTGATGGTGTTCAATTTGGATTTTTTAGGACATGGATGAATATAATTTGTGCTCGGATTTTGATTATTTTGTAGTTATTTGGATTATTTTTTTTGCTTTTCTGTCGCTTATTTTGATTTTTTTTTTCTAGTTATGCATGCATCATGCATCTGATTTTTGACAGTCTGCATTAGCATACATGCACCCCATTCTTCTATCAGATGATATTATCTTATCTATGTTGTTGAGGAAATTTTCTTCAACTTTAGACTGACATTGAATGAGGCACCATTTTTACCTTTGTTTCTTGGTGCAGCTTATGACATTGAATGAGGCACCATTTTTACAACGTGGAAGACATTGAATCAAGAACAATAATTTGTTTAAGCAAACAGGCGAGATCCAACGATTATAGAGATTTGACGAAAAAGTTGTCGGATTTGTGATAGAGAAGTGCCCCGACTTAGCACACGAATCGATCCATCTACGCCACCTTTCCCCAAAGCCCATTCGAAGCATCATGTATTTCTGATAGAGAAGTGCGCCGACTTAACGCACGACTTTGTATTATTTGTGGAACCTAATGTTGTGTAACAGTTTGATTGAGTTAAACTTTAAATAGGCTGTTATTAATTGTTTTGTTAGTATTATGGCTTTCATGATTGATTGTTTCATAAGTGGATTGAATGAATGGATTAGTAGTTTAAGTATTTAAAAAAATAAACATTTTTAGCCTTAATTTGTTACCACTTTTGTGAATAGGATTCTTATCAAACAATAGTGTGAATTATTTTTTGAATGACTATCAGGTGTAAGATTGAAAAAATAATAATAATAAATTATTGGTATTTTTTTTATTTACAGATATTTTAGCGACGGACCAAATCCGTCGCTAATTTCTGAACATTGAAAATGAACGACGGATTTGAGGTCCGTCGCTTACTAATATTAGCGACGGACCTTATCCGTCGCTAATGTTTTAAGTGGACTTTTTTTGAATATTGCCAACGGATATTGTACTGTTTACGACGGATTTTATCCATAGCTATGATGCGACGGACCTTATACGTTGCAGATTAAACGACGGATAAAATCCGTCGTAAAACCAAAAAGACCCAGTAAACAGTGACGGACAAAGTCCGTCGTTTATTTAGTTTTACGACGGATTTAGTCCGTCGCAAAATAGCGATTTTGGCGTAGTGAAACAAATTTATAACTTCCGTAACTAGCAATGAAAAACTCCAAAAATAGTGGAAATTAGATAGAGCGTATATATATAGCATAGCTATGATGTAAAGAGCAGAAACCAATATTAAGACGTAAACAACATAGAAATACTAAAAAAAAAAAAAAAAGGCACGAAAAATACTAGTGATCGCCATGAGAGAGATCATTTTGTTGCTGACGATCCCGTGCCTAGAGACAATTCTACTTCATCTCTGCACCGCACTCTGCAAGTTACACTTAATCTTCAACGTGAAGATAGTGCACAGCTGATGTAGAGCAGGTTGCGGACAATTTCATGGCCAAGATGGATCAGAAAAGGCATGGTCGACAACATAAGTGATCTAGACCGTTGGACCTTAGATCGGGCATATCTTGCAATCCGGAATGAGTTATCTGACGTAAAATATATGAATTTGGGGTAGAACAAGCTTTTTTAGCCAACTAACCTCGCTACGCCGGGTTGCGCAGCCCAGATTTCTGAGAAACCCCCTGATCGACGGTCGTTTCCCCATTTTAATTTTGTTTTTACTGTAAATAGTAAGTTTTAGTTTACTTATAGCTCTTCATTCATTGGGCTTTAGGAGTTGTGTCCAACATGAAAAGTGCTTAGGATAATTAGGAGAACGGTTTGGTGAAGCCAAATAGGACACTATTTTTGGCCGAAAACCTTGCGCACTAGTAGACATCACGACCGTCTATAAATAGCAAGTTTACTATTTATAGTAAGTCACGGATTCTAGGAGTTTTAGTTGTAGTTTGAGTCTGATTTCTTTCTTGTTGCTTGGTTCCCTTATTTAAAGGGGTGTAAACTCATTTTTATTCATTCATCAATTAATTTTGAATTTATTAGAATTTATTTCTATTTTCCTGCTTTTTTTCCTCGTGGATTCGAGAAGTCTCTGTGAGGAGTCCAGAGAAGCTCCGTGGATTCGGAGTAGTTATCCTTGAGGAAGACGGTGATCGACCTCATCACGTTCATCCCTGCGTCAATTTGGTATCAGAACGAGATTTCTCCTCGGACCGATGACAAACAATGAAGGTATGAATCAAAATCCTGTGGACAGTGATCCATGGATTCATTATCTTTCGAAAAGAATGGAAGCTTTCCATCGAGAGAGTCAGTTGACCATGCAAGGGCTGCAGGAAACCCTCGACCGTCTAGCGGATGTGCTACTTCTGCCCCGAGCCCTAGGCGGTGCTCCACAACCTATGGTCGCTCCACCACCCGTGGTTGCTGTACGACGTGACCCCGATTATCGCAGAGTACTACCAGTGGTAAACCGTAGGGCTACACTAGATGATTCTAAATCCAGCGACAAGGACATTAATGAGGGTTTTGACCTACGACCAATTCATGGAGACGATCGTCTAGATCGTGTTGAAAGAGACTATCGAGGTAAGGCTGAACTTCCTAGTTTTAACGGTTTATTACGTATCGAAGATTTCCTCGATTGACTAGCCGAAGTAGAGATATTTCGATTATATGGATGTGCCAGATCAAAAAAGGGTGAAATTGGTAGCGTATAAATTAAAATTTGGTGCTTCTGCATGGTGGGAACAATTACAACTCTCACGAGCCCACCAAAACAAGGCGCTCATTGTATCATGGCCTCGGATGAGACGTCTTCTTCGATTACAATTTCTCTCCAGTGATTATGAGTAGATCTTATTCCAGCAATACCAAAATTACCGACAAGAAAATCGAATTGTTACAGATTACACTAAAGAATTTCAGCGGTTGGCTACACGAAACGATCGGTCAGAATCTGAGTCACAGAAGGTGGCACGATTTATAGGTGGGTTACGACCGACAATTCAGGACCGAGTTTAGATATACCCAGTCGGGACCATAAATGAAGCAGTTCAATTGGCAGGAAGGGCAGAAACACAACTTGTAAGAGCTCCTGCTCGTCCCTATCTTTCAAATCGACCCCCTATGATGAGTCCCATAGAGGATCCAGTGCTGGCTCGAGAAAAAGATCCAGTAGGAGAGCGTCCTCAACCTCCTCCACCAGTAAACCGTGATATGGGGAGCGAACTATCTAGACCTCAATGGGCAGCACCCACAACAGCGGGCCCAAGTAGGATTTCGAATCCTTATGCTCGGCCAAGGCCGAACAATTATTATCGCTTTGGCCAATTAGGTCACTTATCAAACACTTGTCCTCAACGTCCGGCAGCACACTTCACTATAAACAAAGGGGGCACTGAAGATGAGGCCGCAGAAGAAGATCATTGCTTTGATGAATATGAACAAACCACTAAAGAAATATTAGGTGGCGGTGAAGTGACAGGCGAGGATCGTGGCGAATCTCTCGTTGTGAGGCGACTACTATATACCTCACGAAAGGAATTACATCCACAGCGGCACAATATATTTCGTACTCACTGTACTGTCAGCGGAAAGGTCTGTGATGTGATCATAGACAGTGGTAGCAGCCAGAACATCTCAAGAGTGATGGTGGACAAGTTGTAGCTACCAACGACGAGACATCCTTCCCCGTACTCAATTGGCTGGATAAAAAAAGTGAATGAGATCAAGGTAACTGAACAATACACTATCTCATTTTCAATTGGTAAACATTATAAGGATCAGATACTTTGTGACGTGGTTGACATGGAAGCCTGCCATATGCTACTCGGTCGACCTTGGCAGTCGGACCATGATGCGATCCATCGGGGACGAGACATTGTCTACATATTCGTCAAGGATAGTCGAAAAATAATCCTTGCCCCTATGGCACCAGAGAACCACCCTGAAGCCTCTAAAGTGGAGAGTTCTCTCTTGACCATTCAGGATTTTATGGAGGAATCTAAGGAAACCGGTGAGGTATACGCTGTAGTGGTGAAGGGAAAGAAAGAGGAACCCTCAAACATCCCTCCAAGCTTAAAACTGTTGCTAAACGAATTCAAAGAAGTCTGGCCTGAAGATTTACCTGATGGATTACCCCCTATGAGGGACATCCAACATCACATAGACCTCGTCCCCGGGGCTAGCCTGTCCAATCACCCTCATTATCGAATGAGTCCGAAGGAGTGTGAGATACTTCAGGGGCAAGTGGAGGAATTGATCCGTAAAGTTCTATTAACAGAGAGCATGAGCCCATGTGCTGTACCAGTATTATTAATGCCAAAAAAAGATGAAAGCTGACGTATGTGTATCGACAGCCGAGCAATCAACAAAATTACCATCAAATATAGTTTCCAATACCACAGTTGGACGACATGCTCGATATGCTGGGAGGGGCCAAGGTGTTCTCTAAACTAGATCTGAGTGGGTACCATCAGATTCGTATCTGACTCGGTGATGACTGGAAAACGACATTTAAGACAAATGAAGGATTGTATGAGTGGCTGGTCATGCCTTTCGGCCTATCGAACACACCAAGTACTTTTATGCGTTTGATGAATCAAGTTCTAAAACCGTTCACTGGTTGATTTGTAGTAGTATATTTTGATGACATATTAATATATAGCCAGGATGAGGCAGAGCACAAGAAACATCTCAGGTAGGTGCTGTAGGTTCTACAAGATAACAAGTTGTACCTCAACTTGAAAAAGTGTAGCTTTTTAACTGACAGCTTGTTGTTTTTAGGATTTGTTGTAACGTCCACAGGCATTCGAGTGGACGATGAAAAGGTACGAGCTATTAAGGAATGGTCGATCCTGACAAACATCCATGAGATGAGGAGTTTTCATGGTTTGACGACTTTCTATCGTCGATTTGTGCGATATTTTAGTACCATAGTCGCGCCTATAACAGATTGCATGAAAAAGGGACCGTTCTAGTGGACCGATAAAGCTGACAAGAGCTTTAATGAGATCAAGCATCATTTGTCTACAACACTGGTCTTGGTGCTTCTTAATTTTGATAAATTATTTGAGGTTAAGTGTGACGCTTCATACGTCGGAATTGGGAGAGTATTATCACAGGAAGATAGGCCGGTAGCCTTCTACAGCGAGAAGCTCAACGAAGCACGAAAGAAGTGGTCGACTTATGAGCTTGAGTTATACGCAGTTGTTCAGGCGCTACGACATTAGCGGCATTATCTGATTCAAAGAGAGTTTGTTCTGTACACTGACCATCAAGCATTAAAGTTTATTAATAGTCAGACTAACGTGAATCGTGTGCATGCTAGATGAGTTGCATTTTTACAGGAATTTACATTCGTTCTGAAGCACAACTTAGGACAGCAGAACAAGGTGGCTGATGCACTTAGTCGTCGTGCCTCACTACTTGTTACGATGAGCAATGAGGTGGTCAGCTTCGACTTTCTAGAGGAGCTGTATGCCGTGGATGAAAATTTCAAGGATTCTTGGATAAAGTGCCAAGAAGGTCACCCCAGTGACGTTCATATACAAGACGATTTCCTCTTCAAAGGGAATCGATTGTGCATCCCCCAAAGTTCTCTAAGGGAGCAGATTATTAAGGAGCTACATGGAGGTGGCCTCGGTGGACACTTTGGACGAGACAAGATGCGAGCTCTTGTGGAAGAACGGTATTACTAGCCGCAATTAATACGTGATGTGGGAAGAACCGTACAACGTTATCATATTTGTCAAACTTCCAAGGGACAATCTCAGAATACGGGACTCTACACCTCGTTACCTGTGCCTGATGGTCCTCGGGAGGATTTATCAATGGACTTCGTGCTTGGTCTTCCACGAACACAACGCAGCATGGATTCAGTGTTCGTGGTGGTCGATCGTTTCTTCAAGATGACGCACTTTATCCCATACAAGAAGACCCTCAACGCAACACACGTGGCGAATCTCTTCTTCAGGGAGGTTGTACGGCTACACGGGGTCCCTAAGACCACTACTTATGATCGTGACACAAACTTCATTACCCACTTTTGACGGACTTTGCGGACTCGATTCGATACACGACTTCAATTCAGCAGTGCTTACCACCCACAGACTGATGGGCAGACTGAAGTTGTGAATCACATATTGGGAAACCTCCTTCGCAGTATTGTAGGAGAAAAGCCGAAGCAGTGAGACTTGGCCTTGTCTCAAGAAGAATTTGTGTTCAACAATATGGTGAACCGCTCGACAGGGAAATCGCCGTTCCAGATTATCTATGGACGAGTGCCTCGCCACACACTTGACTTGGTCCCTTTGCCCAAGCACCTAGGCACGAGCGTTGTAGCAGAACATATGGCAGATAAGATCATTGACATCCATGCAGAAGTGCAGGCCAAGTTACATGCCTCGAACGAGAAGTACAAGGAACAAACGGACAAGCACCGGCGACAAAAAGTGTTCGAGGTGGGCGACCGCATTATGGTCCATCTGCGTAAAGAGAGATTTTCGACCGGGACATACAACAAGTTGAAAATTAAGAAAATTGGACCGGCACCGATCATCCGAAAGATCAATGACAATGCTTATGTTGTTTATCTTCCAAATAACCTGGCGATCTCACGGACTTTCAACGTCGCGGACCTAACCGAGTATCATGAACCAGTGCAGGAGGAGAACTTGAGGATGAGTTCTTTTCAAGTGGAGGGGACAGATGTAGAGCGGGTTGCGAAAAATTTCATGGCCAAGATGGATCAGAAAAGGCACGGTCGACAACATAAGTGATCCAGACCGTTGGACCTTAGATCGGGCGTATCTTGCAATCCGGAATGAGTTATCTGATGTAAAATATATGAATTTGGGGTAGAACGAGCTACTTTAGCCAACCAACCTTTCTACGCTGGGTTGCGCAACCCGAATTTCCGACGGTCATTTCCCCGTTTTAATTTTTTTTTACTATAAATAGTAAGTTTTAGTTTTCTTATAGCTCTTCATCCATTGGGCTTTAGGAGTTGTGTCCAACATGAAAAGTGCTTAGGATAATTAGGAGAATGGTTTGGTGAAGCAAAATAGGACACTTACTATTTTTGGCCAAAAACCTTGCGCACTAGTATACATCACAACCGTCTATAAATAGCAAGTTTACTATTTATAGTAAGTCGCGGATTCTAGGAGTTTTAGTTGTAGTTTGAGTATGATTTCTTTCCTGTTGCTTGGTTCCCTTATTTAAAGGGGTGTAAACTCATTTTTATTTATTCATCAATTAATTTTGAATTTATTAGAATTTATTTCTATTTTCCTGCTTTCTTTTCTCGTGGATTCGAGAAGTCTCTGTGAGGAGTCCAGAGAAGCTCCGTGGATTCAGAGTAGTTATCCTTGAGGAAGACGGTGATCGACCTCATCACGTTCATCCCTGCGTTAACAGCTCAAAAGTTGAACTGATCGAATCTATCTTGGCCACACCCAATTAACAATTAATGATTTGATGAGGGAAAAATCAGATGGTTCTTGTCTCCTTCTCAGTGATTGAGGGTTGAGAATTGGAACTGTACTTACTGTTACTGCATCACAAATTGAGTTATAAGAAATAAAGAAGAATTTTTTTTTAAAAAAAAAATTTAATTTCACCCACAAGTAATTTTTGGTTAATCAGTTTTCCGAGGGTTATGTTCCATTCACAAGTGAATGTTTAAAACGGCTTGGATTGCCGTGCAACGTTGTCCCGTGTACGGTAGTGGGTCATTATCATTTTGAAAATGGTGATCAAAGAGGACCATCCGGTTGGAAGTAATACAAGTCATCTCCACTCACCGGATAACTTCTAACCTTTCATGTGCTTGTAACATCCAAACCATCCAATAGGTTGGCCACATCATAAGGATCCAATCATAGAGCGTCCCACACTTCTAATTTTCTATTTATCAACTATTAGATATTCTTTTCTATGTATGGTGTGTGCCATCTGACGAATATGAAGGGCTGATTTTCACTCTAATCAATTCTCATGGTGTGCTAACCTATTTGAATGGTTGAGGATTTCGCAATGACTTGACGGGACGTAAGTTATCTCATAGGTGGATTATAACTTGTGGTCCAACCGGCTAGATTTAGACCTCATGTTTTTTAATCAAAGTGAAAATGAAACTCTGGCCATTGGTTTTTACAGTTTTACGCCATCATTACAACAGGAATCTGCAAGTCCCTATTGCGGAAAGTATCCTTCTCTAGAACAACTCCGGCCCCACTCCTCTCCCCTCCCAATTCAACATGCAAGAGTGTGAAGGTTGATACGCAAGCACCCTCATATCTAATGTAATTTAAATCAAAAGCGTCCACACTTCAGGACTGGCCATGTATTGAGAGACCCTAAACTCTGATTGGTGGACCACGGTTTATTGAATTCAAAGAATAGTATGTTTTCATTTGTACTGTTGTTGATGCGGGATCCTGGGTGCATCGTGCTTTTTTTACAGGTTACCTTTCTCAAGGGCTTTGCATAGGGTGTTATATTAGACTCAAGTTTCCATTAGCAAATTGTGTTGTCTCCACGTTTGGTTAGATCCTATAGAAACACTAAGAGAAAGGATCCCAAGATCTTTCACCTTAAAATGACTCTTTCATATGTGACTAAAAGTTCGGAATAAGGGACCACAATTACATAAAGGGAAGGTGTTAGGCACACACTTTACCCATATAAATGTATGGTCTTTACTTTATAAGATGAAATAAATTTTCAAGGATTAATTCCGATTGTTGCATGTTGATGATGCAGATAGTGTGTGTATTGTCGTGTTTAATGCAATGCTTATGACTAGCTTTGATTCGGGCTAGATAATCTTCCTTGACTTCTCCACTTGCCAAAGCGATAAACCAACTAGCACAAGTTTTTTATAGGCAGGATCTGTCAACGTCGGTAAGATATAAAACATACGTTTGTATTGATTGAGTGCTTAGTGCTATGCATGTGATGCGATGCGTATGATGTATGTAGTGTGTGATGCTGTGTTAAATGTAATGCGTATGACAAACTTTTATTCAGGCTAGATAAATTTACCTTGACTTCTCTACTTGTTGAAGTGATCAACTAATTAATACAAATTTCTTATGGATAGGATTTGACTAGTTGGCAAACCACAGAGCATACGTTTATATTGACTGGATGTCGTATGTTATGTAATGTAATGCAGATGGATGAGACAAGTAGAGGGTTGAGAAATGAGTGGATGTTGTATAATACTAATGCCAGGGTCGACCGAAGTTAATTAGAGATTGGATAATTGGATGAATAATAATATCGCAAGAATTAGATCGTGTGACTTGGGTTTGGGCTAAGGATAGACCCTTTCCTTCACTCTTACTCTCCTTAGTAAATGGATGAGATGACTCTACTAGCTAGGGGATTTCTGAATGCCTTGATCTCTGGCCCTACTGGATCTCTGGATCTAGATGGTTGAAACAAGATGGGGGGGGGGGGGCTAGACCCCTTTTTTTTTTAGTAATTCTTGTAAACTCTAGGGTTTGAAGGTTGAAATTCTAGATTGCCATGTAGCACAATTTGTGTAGCTTGATTGATTGGTAAAATAGTGATTTTGGGTCAAATGAAGGGACACAGAGGTCTTTTTGCAAATCCCACATGATTGTCCTTCACAAAAGGGAATTTCACGAAGGTGTGCTCTCGAGTCACAACTCACCTCTTGTTTAGGCAAGTGATATCCCAGAAGCCTATGGGAGCTTTGATTACTTTGGGGTTTGTTTGCTGAATACGATTGCTTCGGACTTTTGGTAGGCCCATTAGTTTAGGCTTGGACTTGAGTTTGGTTTTGAGATGGCTTAAGAGTTGGTTTTGAATAGATGGATTGACCGAGTTTGACTTAGTGAGTCGACTTGTTTATAACTCAGTGAGTTGACACAAGGTTCTTAGGGTTTAAATTTTTAAAGTTTTAGGGCTTGAGATTTGAGTTTGGATTAGGATTTAAGATTGAGGTTTGGATTGGATTTTAAATTGAGCTTTAGATTAGTATTTGGATTAGGGATTAGATTTGGGGATAGAATTGATGTTTAGCACGGGAGTTTAGGGTTTGAGGGAGTTGAAATGGTCCAACCAATGATCTAACCTAACCAGCCTGTCATCCCGGGTGAGGTGTCTACAACCGTCAATTAAATGACCACCAATCCATTGCTTAAAATACTAGAATCAATCTAAATTGTGGCATACTGTTAATGGTATCATTTGACTGTTTAACACCAGAATTACAAGTACGCCACATGTACATTGTTTTAGTACCCGCTTATTAACAGTGACACTTTGCCAGAGTACCGATGTTAGTGCAGGAATGATGGCGGAGAAGCATTGAATATTTTATTTATGGAATTTCATGGGGTTGGAAAGCATTCACTCCAACGCGTCTGAGTACTATCGTACGCATGGGGGCCCTGGGGTTCGCTCGCTACATTATTTATTTATTTATTTTGTATTTTTTTGCCCAAACTACCCTTCCTACGTCCTTTTCTACAAACCGCATAAACAAGAGATGCTCATTGCCGACTCTCTCTGGATGCAGTTACACAGTTACACGGGTTATTTGATACTCTGCTTGCGTATGACGCTTGATACGCAGGCCCATATGGCATATATTAAGTTATAAACTTGAGTCAAACCGACTGGAGTGTGGAACCCACAATCGATAAGTTACAAAGGCTGGACTCGGATTGGGTGGTGACCCCAACACCACCCAGCTAACTGGTGGAAAGGCTCTGTGGGTCCCACCATGATGCATGTGTTTTATCTACTCCGTCTAACCATTTTGCTAGCTGGAGCATGAGTTCAAAAAGAAAAAAAAGGCAGATCCAAGGCTCAAGTCGACCGCAGTCTAAGAAACAGTGGTGATAATAACATCTACGGTTGAAACTTTATTAGGGCCCACCATGCTGTTTATTTGCCTTCCAAGGTCTAAACCAACACAAAATATTAACTTGACCCAACAATTCTATAGCTCAAAAGAAGTTTAATGGTAGGAATTCAATCTTTACTGTTTCCTTTGGTGGGGTCCACTTGAACTTTGGATATACCTCATTTTTGGGTTCATGTAGTAGGGGTCCACTTGAACTTTGGATATACCTCATTTTTGGGTTCATGCCATTAACTGAGTTGGCAAAATGATGGATGAATGTGGATGAAACACATACATCATGGTGGGGCTTACCGGCCTGATAGGACGCAAAAGAACATATTGGTTCAACAACTAATTTTTGGATACTTGCTTTTAAAGTAAGGCATGGTTTCCATTTTTAGCCATCCAATAAGGGCATGTGTAACACCCCGGATTTTTGCCAACCTGGAGTTAGATGTCTTTAGGCAATGGGTCAACCATATCACTCTCAAAGATCAATTCTAAAGTCTAGAAATCGCTTCTGAATCTATTTCCTTCAAAATCTCACATTTCACCACTTCATTCTTCAAATTTTTCCAAGTACTTTTATATTAGACACAATCCTAAAGTTTAAAAGGTGAAGAACTATACTTAAACTAAAACTTACCATAAATGGTACGTACATGCATAAAATAGGATTTTGATTATGAAATTCTTGGAATCTCATGATGTAGATAGGTTATTTGGATGGATTAGCTTCTTCTACCCCAAAAAAATATATTGTACATCGCGTAACTCATTCCGGTTTGCAAATGAGACTCGATAAACGCCTCGACGGACTCGTGGGCCCAAAAGGCTCAATTCGGGGGGGTCCAAGGTGGGTATCATATGTTTCCGGCATCCCCGGGGTGTGAGGACCTCGCCTTTGAGGCGATCCCACGCCAATTTAGTCAGTGGCCTGCGAGGACCTCGCCGATTCGGCGAGCCCTCGCCGATCTCGTCCGTACAATGGTCAGGCAGCCCGGTTTCTGCATTTTTTCTACGCATTTTGTCAAACTTTAAAAAACCATATATCCTTCGTTATAACTCCGATTTAGGTGATTCAAAAATTAGATTAAATATAAATGAGTCTAGTTTTATATAAAAATATATGAAAAATACAATAAAATATTTAATATAGTTTAAAGTAGGTCGTTGTGAGAAACTGTCTAATAATCACTTGTTGGACAGCTGCTACTTCTTGAATTTTTAGAATTTTTCTACATCTTGAAATCTTATGAAATTTGGTAAAGATAGGGTAAAATTGATGATAAAATACTAGAAAAATAATTAAAATAATATGATAACTATAAGTGCCCAAAATGGGGCATAAAATGGCCCTATGACCGTATTCTACCATAATAAGGCTAGAATTGGGTTAAGTAGCAAACTGAATACTCAGTAGAATTAACTTGAACCACTTTAAATATGAACTACAAAACCCAAAATGAGTAGGACTGCTAACTCTATGTTACCTAGAAACTTAGGATCAATCTCTAAACCCAGTTGCTCTTGGGAGCATCGTGAAATTTCGTATCGGACCTGGACCGCATGTCGAAAGTCCGATAGCGATAAACTTAGACCATTATGACCGCCTAGTTGGACTTGACTATCATCTCGAAAATCAAGCCCAAAGGATGTCCTGAGACTGTTTCCTTGAGTTCGAAGTGAAGAGAGTAAGAAAGCGAAGATTTTTAGAAAATTAAATATATTTTTAAGTAATCTGGAATGGTTTACTTGCGCATTATTTTTAAGCATTCTGATTGTTAGATTTCGACCCAAATTCACCCTCGGATCAGGATAGGTGGCCCTTACATGTCATAGCACTTTTGGCCCTGATCGAGTTTCGGTGACTGCTGAACTGAAACTGGTCCGCCACGGTCGATCTGGAAACCCGACCGGACTGAAAACTTAGCTTGAGTTAGATCCAATATTAGAGAGCTTAAGTCCGACCGCATTTAGTAACAGGACCTCCAGAAGTGCTCCGTTGAGACGGAACAGTCCGTATTTGGACATAACCTAAGTATATCATGGCCCTGAGTCTAATTTGGAGAGTTTTGGGCCTATATAAGGACCTTAACCCTCACTCTCTCATCCCATACGAATTTGGGAAAACCTAGGAGAGAGAAGAGAGAAAAGAGAGAGAAAGTATGAGAGAAGTGGGAGGATCTTCCTGCTATCCTACGTGCTTAACCATCACAATCTAATCACTTTTTCGGTGACTCCGGCTTCTTTCCTAGGTAAGAAAACCCAAACCCTAACCTATTTTGAAGCTTAGAATAGTCTAAGTGATGTTGTAGCTAACCTGTTTCATGCCTTAGGTAACCTATTCGCCGTTGACAAAGACTTATTGTCTGAATCACATCAGTTATGCGTTTTCTGGTTTAAGGTGCGGACTATATACATTTAGGTTATGACTTTCAAAACTTTCAATGTTAAGTAATGATTTATTCTTGCCTAAGATGCTATTTCACATGTATAAAGTGTTATCCGTTTCGATTTTTAGTTATACGTTAATTATGTTGAATATACTATATTCCTCGTATTTATAGAAAATACCGTATACGTATGAAATTCGAATTTGTGCTTGCCATGATTAATTACTGTCTAGGTATGCTAGATGCATGTGTATCAACTTCTGGGTGAACGGATTTGCCTAATACATGTTATATTAACATACGTCGTGTATGTTACAATGCGTAGCCTAAGTGTTTGTAAAAATGACTAAATGAGTATAAACCTTGCGTTAGTGTACACCATGAATAACCATCGTAGTCATGTGATTGTTGTGTAGGCTACAATCCTTTGACGAAAGGACTTGCCCTAATACGGATGCTAACTAATACATACCATGTATGATATAACGTGGATGCTAAGAGTTTGTAAATATGTCTGTATGAATAAATACTTGTAAACTATTCTTTAAATGGGTGTTGGGATAGGATTCTTAGCCACTCTAATGATGTGTATGATTTCCTCCATATGCTTTGTTTCATACTCATTGCTTTTACTTAGAAATGCATAAGTATGGATTCATGTTTATGTTGTACTTCATAACATGCTCAATTGATTGTATGATTTGAATCATTGCTCCATTACTGCCTTGAGTATCTCATATGCTAGATCGTTGTAATTGAATGTGATTGGGGCTATTGTATAGTCCAGGTAATTGGTAATCGTTCTTCAAGTGGTAGTTGAGAATGTTTTGCCACACAGGATGTGTTAGACGAACCCGAGTTGTACGTGAGATGTTTGACAGTGGTTAGGCCACACGGAGTGCTTATGCATTCCTTGTCGATCAACTCAATGTGCGCTTAGCCTAGTTGAGCTTATCAACTAACCCGATTGATCGATGCTTGTTCACCATTTTTGGACGCTACTGTTTGAACCTTAGGTACCAAACTTACCATTGGAAAGCCCCTCTAACCTTGATACCTCGATCCGCTAAGACTTATGAGCTGATTATGGTGGTATGGGACACTATATTCATACTGTCGGCCTACTCTGATTGGTGACGAGCCCTTTGTAGTGACCAGTTAGCACCTATACTCGTGAGCAGATTATGGTGGTATGGGACACTATATTCTTACTGTCAGCTTACATTGATTGGTGACGAGCCCTCTGTAGTGATCTCGAGTATATCCTGATAGTGCATTAGGGCGACGAGTCTTGTTGCAGTATTTGAGATATAATTAGGCCTGTATTGATTTGGTGATGGGGGGGGGGGGGGGGGGGGTGGTGTAACGATTGCGCGCAACAGCCCTGACAACCTTTGCAGCGACCTAGAACCGTAACATTGTATGAGATTATCTTGGACTGACGACCCGAGAATGGATCACCGTTTGGGTAATGATACAAGGGAGGTACCTTAGCTTCACAATCCTGTTGTATGAAAAAGACTAATAAGAACTTGGTAATCATGCTCATATCATCGCATTACATGTGCTAACGGAGTTGGTGATAGAGCACTGAGGAAGTGATTCATGCCACGATCGTTAGATGATGTCGCAGAGGGAATTGTGGTGAGGGCATGCATCATTCTTCATAATATTCGTGCATTAACAAGAGTATCTAGGACATGATTGATTGTACTGCTTTATTATTACTGGTTGATTGGATTGATAACATGTTAACCTTTGCTGTATATAGTTTCCACTAAGTTGATTACTCACTCCCACATTATGGGACGGTGTTGGCCACACCAACCAGTCCCTATTTTAGTTTCAGATGATGGCGATACTTGCGAAGAAGAGTCGTACTTGATAATGTTGAGGAGAATTTCTCCTATATGCATGTTCTGATTGACGGGGTTATAGGGTTACTGATTAGATGCCAATACACTTGGTATTTTTCCTTTTATTTAAACACTCATGTATATTCTTTTCTTTCCATTTTGGAGTATACATGTATTTAGTTAACCTGGTAACATGTTCACACTCTGGAGACTTACAATCAATTATACATTTTATATATTTATCACAGTCTTCCGCTTGTGAAATTTAACTCTCTAGAGTTTGATATGCTGTTTTGGCTTAATCCCACTCATGTTTAATACACTAACATAGACAACATTCAATCATAAGCATTTATGTTGCATAAGTGATGTTCTGAAACTTGGGAGTGGAGTTTATGCTCAACCCTCGATTTTCGGGATGTTACAGGTGGTATCAGAGCATGATTTGGATTAAACTGGACCTGGGTTATGGTAACACAACACACACTGACGCACTCTGACTTAGGAAGGGGGCGATGAAATATAGAAACCACATTAGAATCCCAAGTTTCACCGACCAGCGAGATTAACTGTCGTAGTATAGCTCATACGTAACCGAGACCATGTAAAATGATCTCACATCCCCGCTTCCATTCACTCAAGCTTCCGTCTTCTTCTACATCTTACACCCATTAACCACCATTACCTAAAAACTACTCTGTATAACTTTTCACCTTCCTTATACCCTCTCATATGAACACAAAACTTACATTTTTGTGTCCCATAACCTGCACAACTTCCAAATGATGGGACATTTAGGGTCGTTCAACCAACTGCATTAGGTAAGATTATGGCAGATGAAAATGTAAAAGTAATAATAAATGCATGTGTAAGGTATTGTCCTTAGATTTGGGTGTAACCTATGGTTTCCAATGCCATGGTTGGAATGTATGCAAATAACAATAAATCCCGAGATTTCCTTTCAAATTATACTTGGAATTTCATCATCATGGGATTTGGAAATCCCATCTCACACTCTCCAACACAAGGCTCATTTTCCAAAGCCTATAAAAATAAATTTTTTAATCACATCTCACCCTTCTTTCAAACATGTCATTCCCAATCTCGAGGTGGGATTAGCGACGCAATCCATTTAATACGGCCTTATACCACTAGCTAAACAAGCCCTTAGAGTTTTGGACCTAGAGTGAGTATTCTTATATTTAGAAAGATCTGACGGTATAGGAAAGCTAGTAAATTAAAAACGTAAACCCTAGGACCTCCTTAGCTAGTATAGACATATGTGAAGTGCTTAAGCATCATTAAATTTATTAAGACTAGGCTACTGGTTATGCTAAGGAATGTAAAAGACTGATTTTGCTAAGGTAATTGGAATATTGACGTAGTTAGTTGTCTTGATTTAATTAGAGTGAGACCTCCACTACAAGAAATATGGTTTTTACCTACGAAACTTTTACCAACGAAAATTATTTTCGTAGGTAAAGATGACTTTTACTGAAGAAACTTATTTTCATAGGTAAAAGACAACTTTTACCAACGCAATTTGATTTCGTAGGGAAAACCCATCTTTACCTACGAAAATATTTGTAGATAAAGGATCTTTTGCCTTTTTCAAATAATAAAAAATTGAAAACATTATTTTTACCTACGAAATTTAATTTCGTAGGCAAAGACCACCTTTACCAACGAAAATATTCGTAGCCAAAGGTTGTTTTGAATTTTTTACCTACGAATTGCTATTTCGTAGGCACAAACCAATCTTTAGCTACGAAAATATTCCTAGCTAATGGGTAATGAAAAAATCCCATCTTTACCTACGATAATATTCGTAGCTAAATGATGTTTTCAATTCTAAAAAACTAAAAACTTTACTTTTACCTACGAAATATACTTTCGTAGGTAAAACCAATCTTTACCTACGAAACTGTTCGTAGCCAAAGGGTGTTTTGAATTTTCTAACCCATCTTTACCTACGAAACGGTTCGTAGCCAAAGGCTATTTTGAATTTGCTAGTACGCAATCAAAAAATCTGATCGAAATTATTCGTAACTAAATGATGTTTTGAATTCTAAAAAATCGAAAACATTAGTTTTACCTACGAAATAATTTCGTAGGTAAAACCCATCTTTACCTACGAAAATATTCATAGCTGAAGGCTCTTTTGAATTTGCAAAAAACAGAAATCTTACTTTTACCTACGAATTCTAATTTTGTAGGTAAACCCATATTTACCTACGGAAATGTTCGTAGCTAAAGGATCTTTTGAATATTTAAAAGAACCAAAAAAACGAAAATCTTACTTTTAACCCTTCTTTACCTACGAAACTACTCATAGCTAAAGGGTCTTGAAACCTTACTTCTACCTACGAAATGTTATTTCGTAAGTAAAACTCATCTTTACCTACGAAACCAACCATAGCTAAAGGGTCTTTTGAATTTTTCAAAAATTAAGAAATCCAAAAACTTACTTTTGCCTACGAATTCTAAGTTCGTAGGTAAAACCAATATTTACCTACGAAAATATTCGTAGCTGAAGGGTAAATGAAACCTTACGTTTACCTACGAATTTTAATTTGTAGGTAAAACCCATCTTTACCTAAGGAAATGTTCGTAGCTAAATCGTCTTTTGAATATTTAAAAGAACCAAAAATCAAAAACCTTACTTTTACCTACGAAATGTAATTTCGTAGGTAAAACCCATATTTACCTACGAAAATATTCATAGCTGAAGGGTATTTTGAATTTTTCAAAGCAACCAATAAATCAAAAACGTTACTTTTACCTACGAAATGTAATTTGTAGGTAAAACCCTCTTTACCTACTAAAATATTCATAGCTAAAGGCTGTTTTCAATTTTTACAAAAAACCAAAAATCGAAAGCTTTACGTTTACCTACAAAATCTTATTTCGTAGGTAAAACTCATCTTTACCTACGAAATTATTCGTAGCTAAAGGGTCTTTCGAACGTTCCAAAACAGCCAAAAAGGCAAAAACGTTACTTTTACCTACGAACCATAATTTCATAGGTAAAACTCATCTTTACCTATGAAAATATTCGTAGCTGAAGGGTTTTTTGAATATTCATACTTTTACCTACGAATTGTACTTTCGTAGGTAAAATCCATCTTTACCTACGAATGTATTCGTAGCTAAAGGATCTTTTGAATTTTTTACAAAAAAATCGAAAAGCAAACGTTACTTTTACCTACGAACTATAATTTCATAGGTAAAACTCATCTTTACCTATGAAAATATTCGTAGCTGAAGGGTTTTTTGAATATTCATACTTTTACGTACGAATTGTACTTTCGTAGGTAAAACCCATCTTTACCTACGAATTTATTCGTAGCTAAAGGATCTTTTGAATTTTTTACCAAAAAATCGAAAAGCAAATTTTCGCGGGGTGATGGAAATGGTGGCGGTAAGACTTTTCCCGACGAAAACGTTCGTCGGTAAAACTTTTCTCCCTAAATTTTTTTCCGACGGCTAAAAACCGTCGGTATTAATGTAAAAATGTTTTAATTTAAAATTTTTTTTGCCTATAACCTAAATGTATATATATATAGAATTAAAAGGTAATATTTAAATAATTTGTAATATCACATGAAAAAGAATATTGAAAAGTTTAGAAATTTTAAATATGTTTAAGAAAAATTTTGAGAACAAAATAATGCTTTTGAAGAGAGAAATTGGCATTTTGAAATTTTTGAGAAAAAATTAAAATATGAGAAAAATTTTGAGATTTTACAAATAAAAATTAAAAATTTGTATTTTAAATATTTTTGAAATATTTTATAATAAAAATGATATTTATTTAAAAGAGTAGAAAAAATATACCTTTTGAAAAAAAATGTTAAATTTATTTGTGAAAAATAAATTTTGCAAATTATTAGGCACATCCACTAATTGAACCTTTAATCGTTTTTGGACAATCTAATCAATTTAAATTAAAGAGTAGATAACTTCAGATGTTTAAATCAAATTTCACTGAGTTTGTTGATTGATCTTGTATGCCCAATATCTTTCTCATATGTAGCCTAATTAAGGCGAGTAACTAGTCAAATTGAGAGTATTGATCAGTAAAATAGAGTGAATGCATCAGACATATAAAATGGGCCAAATATTCTGGTTAAAATTGTGACCCAACTTACTGACCTCGTAAGAACCTATGAATTGATGTTAGTAAGTTTTGTGAGCCCCATCATGATGTCTGTAGAACATCAACACTGTGGAATTGATGTGTCCCCTTTAGGTTATTAGATATCTCAAAAATCATCGGTAAACGAAACTCAAGTGGGCCATACCATTTAAAACTATGTGAAGACATCCTAAAAAATATAAAAGCACTTGGTGGGGCCCACATGAGTTTTGGATGCGGTTGAAACTTGGTCTGACCCCTCATCCAAGTGGGACACACATAATGAGTGGGTTGGATATGTGAATCACATTTAAGCAGGCCCAATATATAATTACAAATGTTGCAAGGAAACCTTTCTCCACTATATTTGAGTTACTCATTACCTTTACGAGAGTAAACTCTGTGGGGTCCACCATTATTTATTTATTTTATACACTCCATTCATCCATGTTAACAGATAATTTGAGGTCTAAAGAACAAAAAAGAAGCATATTCAAAGCTCAAGTGGACCACACCACAGGAAATAATGTGATTGAACTTATACCATTTAAAATTTCTTGGAGGCCATAGAAGCTTTGGATCAAGCTGATGCTTGTATTTTCTATTCATTCATATATTTTTGATATTATGAACAACCTTTATCCATTTTTGGATAATCTGATCAGTCCAGATTGAAGAGTAAATAACTTCAGATGTTTAAATCAAAATTCACTCAAATTGTTGATCAATCTTATTTTCCCAATATCTTTCTCATATACAGTATGATCAAGGCGAGTAACTAATCAAATTGAGGGTAATGATCAGTAGAATAGAGTGAATCGACCAGACATGTAAAATGGGCCCATCATGATGTGTGTCGAACATCAACATCGTACATTTGATGTCTCCCCTTTAGCTTATGAGATATCTAAAAAATCATTCGTTACGAAACTCAAGTGCGCCATACCATCTAAAACTATGTGAAGACATCTACAAATTATAAACAATACAATATTGGATGACATACCATTTTTATCGCCATAAAAGTTCTAGATCAAGCTGATTTTTATTTTTTTTTTCCCTTCATCTGACCCTGTATGACCTAATTAGAGCTGTAAACGAGCAGAGTAAGCTCAGGTACTCGCTTGACTCGACTTGTCAGGTATTTGAGATGAGTACAAGTGGATTTTTTCTACTCGTTATGATTTCGAGTTGAGTACGAGCTGGGTAGTACTTGACTTGTATACTCGAATTGATACTCGACTTTGTACTCAACTCGTACTCGAGACTCGTTTTTAGGGTTATGCCTTAAAATGATACGAGAAAAGGATGAACGGCTTGGATAAACGGATACATCACGGTGGGCCCGCTCACATGTTCGGGGTAGAGATGAGCGGGGGTAGGACGCAATCCGCGTCTGCATGTATCGGCCTTCATTGCTCCAACCAAAATCGTCACGTGTGACTAACGTGCCATAAAGAGTTTGTTTTCCTTCTACCGCAACTTATGATTCATCATGTGTCGCTGCCCACCGGAGCCCACAGGCTGAGTGTTCTGATGATCGGAACCGTCCATGTTATGAAATCTAACTATGCTAGATGGGATACTTTAAGAAAATTTCTCTGAGACACTGATTCTGAGTATCATCTTCTGGAGATGAATTTAGAACAATTAAAAGAAACTTTCAACGGCTCTCATTGAAATCTAAAAATCAAAGGTCATTGTCAGGAAATTGTAGAATACCTTATATGTAGTAATAGCAGTGATATAGACAGTTCAAATCACTGGACCATTTCAGAATGTGGGCCCCAGTGGGTGGCAACAAACATTGGATTACGTTCACGACGGACGTAAAGAGAACTCCATCCAAAAAGTCCTAACTTGATCGCCATGCTAACCAAAATGCTATAAATTCTAGTTCACCCCAACCTTTGAAATCCACCAAAAATTTGGACTCGACTAGACTCGATTTCTGCTCGTACTCAGTCGAGTAGAGCACGAGTAGCGAATCCATGCTTGATGCTCAAGTAGAGCTGAGTACGAGTAGGACTCGGGCATTAAGAGTCGAGTACGAGTAGGGTGATACTCGACTCAGCTCGACTCGTGTATAGCTCTAGACCTAATCAACATATTGGATGTCAAATAAACAGTACAGTAAGCCTTAGGAGGATTTTAATGATGGATATCCAATTAGGATTTTAATGATGGATATCCAATTACTATTGATTTCATGTGGTGTGGTGCACCCGAGATTTTTGTGGTGGGGTCTACTACAGATTTTTATCTGCCTCATTGTTTGACTCATGACATAAAATGATATCTTAAAATAAATGGATGATGTGGATATAACAAATACATCATAGTGGGGCCCACAAAACTTGATGGATGTTGGTCGGTGCTCTTTGGGTCCCACCATGATGCATATGTTTCATACATGCCGTCTATCCATTTTTACAAATCATATTAGGGCTTGACACCAAAAATTAGAAGGATATAAATCTCAAGCGGACCACACCACATGAAAATAATAGTGATTGGATATCCACCATTAAAACCCTCCTAAGGCCCACTGTACTTTTTATTTGATATCCAATCTGTTGATTAGGTCAATCAGGCCCATATGAAGGAAAAAAAAATTATCGGATTGATCCAAAACTTTATATGGCCCCTAGCAGGTTTTTAATGGTCGACGCTCATTCAACACTGTTTCCTATAATGGGGTCCAGTTGAGATTGGGATATACCTCATTTTTTATGTCATACCATAAAATGAAAGGGAAAAATAGATGGATGACAGGGATGAAACACATACATCATGGTGGGGCCCACAGAGCACCGACCACGTTACTCGGCCCACTCGCGAGAGAGACTTAAGTCTCTCTCGCTCTCTGTCTTCTCTCACTCTCACGCACGCCCACTCTCACTCTCTCGCTGTCTTCTCTCACTCTCTCTCTCTCTCTCTCTCTCTCTCTCTCTCTCTCTCAGCCCTCTCTCCACCGCGGCCTCTCTCTCTATCTCTCTATCTCTCTCAGTGCTCTTTCTCTCTCTCTCTCGCCACCGCGCCCTCTCTCCATTGCCCTCTCTCCACCGTGTCGTCTCTCCACCACCGTCTCTCCACCGCACCCTCTCTCCACCGCCCTCTCTAAAGTTCGGTTGATAGGTATCTCTCTCTCTCTCTCTCTTAATCTCAATACCGATTGAAACAATTTGGGGATTTAGGGATTTGGGGATTCGAGGCTTAACCTTACCGTGGGACCCACCTTGATGATTTGTTGTATATCCACTACGTCCATCCGTTTCTACAGACCACGGGAAACAATGGTGTTTGGGTGATTGCCATGGTTGTAGGAGTCTATTGCACCAGCCTGATAAGGGGCAAAATTGATATGGAAGGAGTGATTTCACCAGCATGATATGGTGCAAAATTGATAGACATATGCAATGATTTTGGGGTTGATCTCTTTTTCTCCATTGAATCCCTTGCAGACTTCTTAGTGTTTGGAGTGGCATGATTTTCTTTTCTGGGATGGACGGGTGTTGCATGTATAACAGGGGATTTTTTTTATTGTTTATTATTATTATTATTATTATTTAAATGCATTAGCTGTATGAATAGGGGATTTGATTTGGTTTCCATGAGCATTTTTCATATCATTTTTACTACAAGCTTTTAGTTTTGAGTGGCGAAATAATACTGGAGTTGTATTGAGTTAATGCAAATATCCTTCGTGGTGATATTTTCCAGCTACTTCTTGCTGTGAATGCTAAGGTTTCATCATGATTTTTTGTCACTTCCTCTTGGCTAAACTGAATTCTTTAGGACTGAAACTACAAAATATGTGGGTACTGTTGCTAAGATGTAGTTAAAGATCTATGGAGGATGATGTTGTTGTCTATGCAGATATGCAACATGCTGAGAAAGAAACATGATTGGAAAATGCTTACTGTTTTAATACATGCAGTATTTTTAGATGCAAGTTGTTTTATATGCTTGTTACCTTCTTTGTCAGCAGAGTGGAAAATGCACCCTTCCTAGCCATTTGTCTGTTGGAGCAAGTGATTTGATCACCTAGATACTTGTTGTGGATCCAATTAAGCTAATGACAATTCCTGAGATTTGTCAACATCCATGGTTCCAATAGCATCTTCCTGGCTACTTAGCCATTCCTGCAATAGATGTGTTGCAAAGAGTGAAACAGGTACTACACTTTCTTACCACTTGATGCATTATGAACTGGCCAACTTTCTATCCTGTAAAGAATGCCTCGTCTTATAGCTATCTTATAAAAGTTTCAAATTCTATATTGTCACTTGAAGCAAAGTGCCGTTTTTCATCGATGAGGAGTGGGATAGGCAGGGGATTAATGTCTTAATCATGTCCTATCCTTGATAGATTGTTCTTCAAGATGCCTTATGGACAAGGCCACCCATCTTTAGCTGAATGTTACACCTTATTGCAGGATTGGTTCTAACAACCAGGTTTGGTGAGATTTCTCACCGAAACTGTCCAGTTAAGTCCATCTTAAGCTTGATTTTGATGGAGACAGCTGGCATGCTTCATAATTGCAGTGATTACAGTATTTTTGTGGCATCTTCCATATTAGGAAAGATATGCAAGAACTTTTGCAAGACTATTTAGCTGATTTGTGAAGGCCAGGCGAGCCATCATTTGCCTTATGTGTTATTGCCAGTCTACCCTTTTGATGATTGATGGTGGTTCTCCAAATATCATCTGACAGGCTGTGTGATACCAAGATGGATTTCTAGGATGTCATATGATGTCAAAATGTCGTTGGTGGGAAGTGAAGTTTCATTTGTTGTATGTGTACATGCATATCTATGTGTAGCTAGCCAGGGAAGCTAACTCAGTGGCAGCTGAGATGGCTATTTGAATGTTGTGGTATCCAAGTGTTGTGGGTCCCATGTCTAATTCGATGGTGGATCTTGGCATCCATCAGCTAGCAGTGGGGCCCACCGTAAGGGGTCAGAATTGCTAAGGAAATATTGAATTGTGTTTGGTATGACATTAAAGATGTGTAGTTGGATTAGTTCAAAAGACTGTGCACATGAAGTTTACTAACGTCGTTTTTGCAGCACAGGGATTTGTTTGGTGCTTTTGGTAGAAGCTCCATATGTGATCAAGCTAGACATCTTTACAACAATTTCAAATATGGTAGCGAACTTGCTTCTTATTTTATTGTTAGTGTTGCCTCATCATCTATCATTAATTCAAATCTATAGGTCATTTTCTTTCTAATTTCTTGATAGATTTTTTCTTCTGTTCATAATCTAGCCTCAGTGAGTTACAGGTGAACTATAATAATGAGTGATCTAGGTGCATCTGTCATGTGCTGCCGGGTCTCTCCAAAGTAGAAAGCCCTGGTAAGATTTGTGAGCTTTTATTGATGTGACATCATCATGTTTGTTCTATTTCCTTTCAATGCGACATCAAACAATTCTTTCCATTGATTTGAATCCCAAGATGGGTCTTGTTTTTTAGGTGATGGGGCTGTGTTTTTTGTTGTCTGTATTGGTTGCTAGCCCCAATAGAGTGTTTTGCCAGAAAAGTGTAGTAGTTGCAACAACAAGGATCTTTAAAGACATGTCTCTTCAATTTATACATTTTCTTGGGGATGGTCTTTTCTTATTTGACAGGAACTTTATTAGCACAAGGATCTCTAAAAACATGTTTTCCCAATCTGAGCTACAATCAGATTGTAGGACACTTTTTTTTGCCCTTATGTTTGTCATTCCTTGGTCAATGAATTGTTTTTTTGCATTAGAAGACTCACCAAATTCTAGTTATGAATGTAGTTGGAAAGAGACTATGAGTGTGTATATTCACCTTTAAAAAAAATAAATAATCCGAAATGGTTCTCATTCATTTTATCACAAATCCTCTCAAGAGTAGGCAAAATAGAGAAAAGATCCATTTCAGATTTTTATTTTTTTTTTCTTTTTGAAACAAATGGTCTATTTTTTGGATGTGTGGCAATGACGCTAAGATCAGCCCACTAGAACATGTGTTGATGATGTTTAAATCATTTCCACTTGGACATGCATTTATGATGCTTAAATTAGTCCACTTGGACATGTGTTTACAATGCTTAAATCAGTCTACTCTACTTGGACATGGGTTTATGATGCTTAAATCAATTCACTTGGATGTATGGTAACGATGCAATGATCAGCACACTAGCACATGTGCTTGTTTAAAAACCTTAAATTAGTCCACTTGGACATGTGTTTACAATGCTTGAATCAGTCCACTTGAACATGTGTATCTAGATGATTAAATCAATCCACTAGAACATGTGTTTATGATGCTTAAATCAATCAAGTCGAATGTGTGGTAATGATGCTAAGATCAGCCCACTAGAACATGTGTTTATGATGCTTAAATCAATCAACTCGGATGTGTGATATTGAATGCTTAATAACTAACTTAGCATTGTGTATTAGTTATCCACCAACCAGCTGCTTAGGAAATCAAACATAAGTTCCATATAGCTTATGGTTTATCACACATCTAAAGTAGGGCATACAATTGCATGTAGAAATAAGGGCATTTCAACATCCATGTATAGCCTAGTTCCTCTCTACACTCGCACACATGCCAATATACATGTGAGAGATCCCAATACCCACCATATAGATTCCTTGGCACAAAAGTAAATACAGTAAAAACTCATGAGCAGGGCATATAGTATGAGACAAGTAGATGGAAACCATCCATTAGTTTCACACATTATAGCTCACCTAATGAGTAGATGGTCTCATTTCTGGGCTAGGGTCCAGAAAAATCGACATGAAGAAGTCCACATGATGCATAAGCCCAGATGTTTACTACATGGCTAGAGAGGTTTTTCCTCTAAATGTCCTAAGGTACCTGAGATGAGGCACACACTCAGCCAAATTCCTCCACTCATTATATATATATGTGGTAGCCATTGCGGCCAACAAGTGGAGATTAGACAAAACTATAGTGATCTATGCACTCCTCCAAATATGGTTGTATCACCATCATCATAGCTTGCTAGAAATGATGTGTTTGATTAAAATAGCGATCTATAATGATCTATGCACTCCCCCAAATTGAAGTCTTTTATTTGACTTTAAGATATTACATCATTGCCTTCTATTCCCTAAAATTGTCCTTGCAAACTTTCATGAGCCTGTATATTACATTGTTTAAATTATTATTACAAACTTTTTAATATATTCCACTTGTATTGACATTGTTTAAATTTATAAATTCGTAACTCGCACATATTCAGTGATGGCACCAGGTGGGTGTTCACTCCCCAAGTGCAGGGTTGTGATGTAGTAATAACTCGGTAAGACCGAGGTCGAATCCCAAGGGACTGAAACTTGTACGTTATCTAAAACTAAGTAGAACTAGAACTAGGCTAAGATGAATTGTAAATCAATTAGCAATTGTGGAATACTTGTAGAATAATTAATCTAAAACTTAGGAAACAAATCAGAGATAGGAAACTAGGGATTCAGAGGATCCACTTGTAGAGATCAGGGAGATCTTATACTTGTTTCATAAATAATAGAATTTACTAAACTGTCATTGATCTAGTTTTCAAGAGATGAAAGGTATATGAATTAGAATGGATTCCATCACCAAACCATGCCCAAAAGACTATGAAAAATAACAGAATTAAACTAATTTCCACCTAATCACATGTATGAGAGTTAGGAAGGGTACCGTCATCCAACCATGCCCAGGAGACTATGGTGAACAACGGGACGTCCTGACGTCATAAACATAAAAGTAGAAGGACATGATCAAAGCCATTGTAGACCCATTGTAATTTTAGTCACAACAGACCATTAAAGACTAAAACATGCCATTAATTAAACTAGCATCAATATTAATTCAATTCATAAATTAAATAAAAAATTCATAAATTAAACTCTCCCATCTCACTACAAGCTTCACCTCCTAGCCCTAGCTAGGAGGTTTAGCCCAACATGAATAGGCTAGATATCTCAAAACAAAATAAAATAAAAATAAAAGAAATAAACAAACTCAACTCTCTCTCTTGCAGACGTCCGACCTGAGCCTTTCTTCCCAGCTCTGAATCTTCCTCCCAAGACCTGAATCTCCCCTCCCCACGTACAAAACCTCCTTATATAGCTACTGGAGTGGTGAAAATCGAATTTGAATCGGATTTGGAAAGCTATGCATGCCCATTGAAAGCTTTTTCGCAACCAAGTTCGGTGCCTCGAAACACGCCACTTTCCTCGCTTAAATTCTAAAGAAACACCGTCCCTTAGGATTTTCTTGGATCCTCTACATGATAGACGGTTCAGATCTGCCATATTATCAAAGATGGTGGGCCAAAACTGTCTAGAAAAGTCAGTTTTCGTGGATGTGTGAAACCTTTCGCACCATTTCGCTGTTGTGATCGGTGGGACCCACAGAAGCATTTTCTGGAAAATTCACCCTGTCCATTGGATTCAGAATGAAATTTCAGTCAAGAATAAGTGGTTTTGAATATCCATTGGCGTGTCCCAGAGAAGAAATAACTAAAAGATCAGATTTGAACGCTACAGGGCAGCCCTTTTGTGGCCCCTATATCTCACACATGTGTTTGCATGAGTGAAAAGTTTAAACATGATTTTATAGTGGTCATGGCTGTCTACACGGTGGATGGTTTGGATTGAGCTTACGGGGCACGTGTGGGGCCCACTATCATCCGCAAAACGGCCAGCGGCCGTTCATTCGCTGACGCTAAAACGAAAACTTCTTCCGTTGTGGTACTTGTGGGGCCCATTTCGTTAGACACTTGAGAAATCCAATCCATCCACCGAATTCCTCTCGGAATTTCGGTAAGAAATGACTGGTTTCAGATTGATTTTGGCTTGGCCCACGGAATATTCTGCTTCGCCGTCCATCTGACATTTAACGATGGAAATCAAGTGATCGTACGCATGGGACCAAAAGGAAAGCTTGGCGAGGGTTGTGGCCGTACCCCTGAGTGAATGGACGGTTTGGATTTCCCGTATGGGCAATGTGTGGGGCCCACTACTCAAAAATGGGGAGCCAGCGTCCGTCCGCTGGACTCCTTACGCAGAGAGAGACGGTCATACCTTGGTTTGACCAAGGTGGAGGTGCAGTGCACGGCTGGTGCATTTGTGCACGTGCACGCACTATGCAAAGGAGGGTCCAATGTGATGGTCCTGAGAAATCCAATCCGTCCATTTCTTTTCACATATTATTTTAGGCGTTGAGTACAAAATTGAGAAAAATCCAGGGATCATGTGGGTCCCAAATTGAAGATTAATGGCCTAATATGCCCCTTGGGCAACTTCCACAGGGATCCAATGGCCGAAATTCGATGTGTACGGTTAATTTATGATCTTCAGGACATGTATGGAGTTTCGAGCTGAACGGATGGTGGAAACCCTGTGATCTTGCATTCTGGCTGACTTTCAGGTCACTTAAGCTTTAGTTTCTCGATTTTCGCAGATCTCTGGCGTGTAATTCCGTCGATATTGGTCCCTTGGAGTCCGTCCCTTGCCTTGGTGTCTTCAGATCATTAAATCCAAGCTTTTAATACCTTTTTCAATCCATGCTCCTAAAAATGCCTTGTAACATAATCACGATAAAAACAGGCCATTAGACAGCACAAAGTCCGTAAATTCAGGAAATAATTGGGGTCTAATATGCAATATTTGACCCTCAACACAACCCCCAACCAGCATTTTGCTAGTCCCGAGTAAAATATGCGAAAAATAAGTTGAGACTTCATATGAAAATTTCTGAAAAACCGAATGATTTTTGAGAAATAATCCAGGCATTAGAATTCTACGATTCATGAATGTTGGGCATTACTTGCTCTTGGACTCAAGCGCACGGTAAACTTCCTAACGAAGTTCAAAGTATTAATCCATAAATCAGACAAATTCTGAACATTATGATCCATGAGTGTATAGTGGAATCTCAGCTAATCACATTAAGATTGAATTTGTTATTTCAGGTTCTCATTGGTAACTAGCAAGAGAATTCATGATAACCAAACTTGCCTCATAAATTCCATCTTTTGATCTTTTCAACTTTTTATTTTTTCATTAATAGTCATGCCAAAAAGAGGAATCAAATCCTTACCAATAGGGAGCAAACCTATGGTGAAGACCGTACTCGTAGACCTTTTTCACATATCATTCATGGGGAATTAACTCTACACCTATAAGGAGCAAACCTATGGTGAAGATTAATTATCCAACCTTTTCAATTTTTATACCATGATGGCAAGATATTTCAGGCTGGTTTCTTTCGTGCTCAGTGATTACCAAGTTAATCCTTCGATATGGAACTGAAATCTAAATGTGTAGGCGAGACGTGACATGTGAAATCATGACTCAATCAATGTTTATAACTTCCAATCATGGATTAATGTTTTGATCTTAATTGTGAAATCTAACAGATAACTAAATTCAAGAGTCGTAAAATTACCAACATTACGTAGCTTGAACTTCTAAATCTAGGATATCCATCAAAATCACTTCGAATTCATAAGAATTCCCGAAAAAATTTAAAAATTTTCATAAAATTTTTTTTTCACAATTTTTCACAATTTTTACTCCAGACTAAGAAAATACTAATTAGGTTACCTAATCCCCCACCTCCAACCTAAAATCTACATTGTCCTCAATGTAAAAGATATAAACATGCAATGCACATGGGACAACGAAAGTAAATGAGAAGTGATGGGAAGATAGTACCTGAATAACGAATCAAGAGAGTTTCCAATAGATCACGGCATGGAAGCTTGTCAGCATGAGAGAGAAAACAGAACAAAAATAACGAAAATAAAATCCTACCTATACCACTTTTGCAGGTGCTCTCGATTGCATTTAGCATATGCAACAAGCCTTTAAACCCCTAGGTTACCCCTAGTGGACGAGTTGTAGTCTCGTGAGGGTTTGCAGTAATGTTACTCACAAACATTGACTATCCAACTAAACAAAAATGAAATGAAATGGAATAAAAAGACTGGGTTGCCTCCCAGGAGCGCTAAATTCACCATCTTCAGCCAGACAAATAAAGCAAACTACCCTAGTCCTATGAAAGCGATAAACCTACCTATACCTCCATCAGACTAGGAGATCAATCCTGGTAATCAGGCGCAATCAGAGGCATGGACATATCCTCTGAATCAAATGTCTCGACAAATGGTTTTAATCGATGTCCATTTACTTTAAACTCCTTGCCATTGTCGGGATCTCTTATCTCGACGGCCCCATGAGGATAAGCAGGGACCACAATGTAAGGGCCGGTCCAACGAGATCGAAGCTTACCCAGAAAGAGATGTAGTCGAGAGTCGTACAAAAGGACTTTCTGACCTGGCGTGAATGATTTCCGTAGAATATGCTGATCATAAAACGCCTTCATCTTATCCTTATAAATTCTCGAGTTTTCGTACGCATCGTTCCGGATTTCTTCAAGTTCATTTAATTGAAGTTTGCGTAGCGAGCCAGTGTTGTCCAGATTGAAATTCAGATTTTTGATCGCCCAGTATACTTTATGTTCCAATTCCACGGGCAAGTGACAAGCTTTCCCATAGACAAGTCTAGAGGGAGATGTTCCAATAGGAGTTTTAAAAGCAGTACGGTACGCCCATAAGGCATCGGTCAATCGGACTGACCAATCCTTACGGTTAGGGTTAACCGTTTTTTCCAGGATATGTTTGATCTCTTTATTAGAAATCTCAGCTTGTCCACTTGTCTGTGGATGGTATGGGGTGCTCACCTTATGAGAGATACCGTATTTCTTCATTAAACTCTCAAGTTGTCTATTACAAAAGTGTGAGCTTCCGTCACTAATGATGGCTTAAGGCGTTCCGAACCGCGACAAGATATTTTCTTTCAAAAATTTAATGACCGTGCGATGGTCATTTTTGCAGCACAGAATTTCTTCGACCCATTTAGTGACATAGTCTATGGCGAGCAAAATATACAGATTTCCAAATGATTGGGGGAATGGTCCCATGAAATTAATGCCCCAGCAATCAAATGCTTCAATGATAAGGATGGGATTCAAAGGCATCATATTTCGACGGGATAATGCTCCCAATTTTTGACAACGCTCACAAGCTTTGCAAAACTCATGAGTGTCCCTGAACATAGGAGGCCAGTAAAAGCCACACTGTAGAATCTTGGTCGTGGTCTTTTTAGCAGAAAAGTGACCACCACAGGCCTGTGAGTGACAGAAGGAGATGACACTCTGATGCTCATCGTCTGGCACACATCTCCTTAAGATTTGGTCTGGGCAATATTTAAATAAATATGGATCTTCTCAGAAAAAGTTACGCACCTTGGTAAAGAATTTCTTCTTATCTTGCGATGTCCAATGTGTCGGTATCGAACTTGTAGCAAGATAATTAGCAATATCAGCGAACCAAGGTGAATGGGAGACTCTAAACAGTTGTTCATCAGGGAACATATCATTGATATGGGTCACCTCAAGAGAATCAGAGGTATTAAGGCGAGAAAGATGATTGGCCACTACGTTCTCCACTCCCTTTTTGTCTTTAATTTCCAAATCAAATTCTTGGAGGAGAAGGATCCATCGTATTAGGCGGGGCTTAGAATCATTCTTGAAAAGAAGATACTTAAGTGCCACATGATCTGTATAAATAATGATCTTTGATCCGATCAGGTAGGACCGAAATTTGTCCAAAGCGAACACTACGGCTAAGAGTTCCTTTTCCGTGGTTGAATAGTTCACTTGGGCAGGATTTAGAGTTCTACTTACGTATTGAATGACATAAGGCCACTTATCTTTTCTTTGGCCTAAAATCGCTCCAAGAGCATAATCAGAGGCGTCGCACATAAGTTCAAAAGGAAGACTCCAGTCGGGTGGCTGCATGATAGGTGCAGTGGTTAACATGCCTTTAAGCTTAGTGAAAGCTTCTTGGCACTGCTCAGTCCACTCGTATGGTGTATCCTTTTGAAGAAGATTAGATAAAGGACGAGAGAGGAGACTAAAGTCCTTTATGAATCGTCGGTAAAATCCTGCGTGTCCCAAGAAGGATTGCACATCTCTGATGTTCTTGGGTGGAGGTAGGTTAGAGATAAGATCAATTTTTGCCTTATCTACCTCGATTCCTTTGGACGAGATGATGTGTCCAAGGACAATTCCATTTTGAACCATGAAATGGCACTTCTCCCAATTAAGTACCAGATTCTTTTCTTCACATCTTTTCAGCACACATTTAAGACTTGCTAAGCACTCGCTGAAAGATGAACCGAAAACAGAGAAATCGTCTATGAAGACCTCTAAATATTTCTCCACCATATCAGAAAAGATACTCATCATGCATCGCTGAAAGGTGGCAGGGGTATTACATAACCAGAAGGCATCCTTCTGTAAGTAAAGGTGCCATAGGGACATGTAAATGTGGTCTTTTCCTGATCTTCAGGGGCGATTTCAATCTGATTATAACCTGAATACCCGTCAAGGAAACAGTAATAGGAATGACCAGCTAACCTTTTCAAGATCTGATCTATAAAGGGCAAAGGAAAGTGGTCCTTCCTAGTGACGGTATTCAGCTTCATGTAGTCAATGCACATTCTCCAACCAGTAGTAACTCTGGTCGGTCCGAGTTCATTATTGGCATTGGCTATGATGGTGATCCTGGACTTCTTAGGAACCACTTGAGTTGGACTCACCCATTGACTATCGGATATGGGGTATATGATCCCCACTTCCAATAGTTTGAGAACCTCGGCCTTAACCACTTCCTTCATGTTTGGATTTAGTCTACGTTGTGATTGCCGAACAGCCTTTGCATTATCCTCAAGATATATGCGGTGAGTACAAATCGATGGGTTAATTCCTTTGAGATCTGCTATCGTCCATCCAAGAGCTCCCTTATGCTCAATGAGAGTAGATATCAGCATACTCTCCTGTTCTTTCTCCAGGTGGGCAGAGATCACCACCGGGTATGTCTCATCTTGACCTAAATAGATATATTTTAAATCATAGGGCAAAGGTTTTAGGTCAAGCTTCGGTGGCTTGAGGTTAGACAGTAGAGGCACTACATCAGTTTGGGGCAATTCTTCAATTTGTGGCCTCCACCGGTTAACTTCAAGTACCGGTGCAGTATCCAGCATGGCACACGTCTCCCTAATTATATCATCATCAAGATCATGGGAGTGGGCCAGGCACGTCTCTAGAGGATCAGAGGATAAGGTAAGAGGTGTTCTATCTTCCACAAAAGAATCAATCATGTTAACATCGTAGAAATCGTCATCATCCTCTGAGTTGCTGCTGTTATTGAAAAAGATATTTAATTCTAATGTCAAATTTCCAAAGGACATAGTCATGACACCATTCCTGCAATTGATAATTGCATTTGAAGTGGACAGGAATGGGAGACCAAGAATGACGGGAATCTGAGTACTCGTGTCGTTGATGGGTTCGGTGTCCAAGATGATAAAATCAACAGGGTAGTAGAATCTATCAACCTGGACCAGCACATCCTCGATGATCCCTCTTGGTACACGGACAGAACGATCAGCAAGTTGTAGTGTAGTTCGAGTAGGTTTTAATTCACCCAAACCTAACTGTTGGTATACCGAATAGGGAATCAGATTGACGCTTGCTCCTAAGTCAAGAAGTGCGTGATCAATTCGATAGTTCCTGATTACACATGATATGGTTGGGCAACTGGGATCTTTGAATTTTTACGGCACATCTTGTTTCAGGATGGCACTCACTTTTTCAGTTAAGGAAATTTTCTTTTGAACACTTTTTCGTCGTTTGGTAGTGCATAAGTCCTTTAGAAATTTAGCATATAAAGGAATCTGTTTTACAACATCAAGCAGAAGAATGTTGACTTTCACTTGTTTCAACACCTCTAGGATATCCTGAGAGTTCCATAGACGTTTGGGGAAACGGAGCAACTGGATTTTGTAGAGGTTTCGGTTCAAATTTTTGTGGGGCGCTACTAGATCCATCATTGTTGTCCTCTTCTGGTTCTTGAGGCTTTTCGGGCCTAACCGAAAGGGTTTTATCAATAACCTTCCCACTCCTAAGAGTGGTGATGAATTTAGCGTGCCCCATTTGATTTGAAGAGATGGGATTACCTGTCTCGTATTGCGGTTTAGGATTGGGGATTGGTTGTGCAGGAAGCATCCCCTTTTCTATAGCCGTCATATGTGAATCTATCTTTTGTATGAAATCCCGCATTATCTGCGTCAGCTCTTGCACAGAATTTTGAACCGGTTCTTCTTGAGGTCTCCCCTGATTTGGATTTTGATTGAAGAAACCTTGAGGGGTAGCAGTTTGTCCGTTCCTCCAACTAAAATTCGGATGATTTTTCCAGCCAGGATTGTACGTATTAGAGGGTGGTCCATTGAAAGGTCTTTGATAGTTATTTACGCATTAGATTGTTCATTTAATACTTCTCGAAAGGCAGGTATTAAAGGATAATTTTCAGTAGTATGAATGTTGCAATCACAGATGCCGCAAACACTTTCATTAACCTTTTCCTTCTTTCCTTCCATGGCCTCAAATGTTTTGGTGAGATTGGCCACCTTAGCGTTAAGATCATCATCCTCTTTCAGGAGATATATTTCTCCTTGTTCCCTTGAATGAGTCGGCCTAGACGTAGTGTTCGTCCTTGGGTAATAGTCCCATGATTGTGTTTTTTCAGCGAGACTATCGAGGTAATCCCATACCTCGTCGACATTTTTATTGATGAAATCTCCGTTACACATTGTCTCGACCATTTGGCGTATGAAAGATGTTAGCCCATCATAGAAAAAATTCGTAATGCGCCATATTTCAAAGCCATGTTGTGGGCATGCAATAACTAGATCTTTGAACCTTTCCCAACATTGGAAGAATGTTTCATCTTCCTTTTGGGTAAAGTTCATGATTGCTCTCCTGAGGGTAATTGTCTTATGATGTGGGAAAATTTTCTTTATAAATTTTCTCTGCATATCATTCCATGTGCCAATGGACCTAGGACGCAGTGAATGTAACCATGTCTTGGCTTTTTCTTTCAAGAAAAATGGGAAGAGTTTCAGCCTAATTGTATCTTCAGATACATTAGGGAAATATAAGGTGCCTATGATTTCGTCGAACTCTTTCAGATGCAAGTATGGGTCTTCAGATTCAAGCCCATGGAACTTGGGAAGGAGTTGGATGACCCCTGGCTTAATGTCCATATGTCCTGTATTCGCAGGAAAAATCATGCATGAGGGCGTACTCACCCCCGTCGGTTGTAAATAATCTCGTAAAGTACGAGGTGGGGGTGCGTGGTGCACCTCATTCTCATCATGTACTTCCTTAACCCTACGTTGGGGTAGTGCTTGAGGTTGATTTTCAGCCATAACCTCCTCTGTCTCAGGAGAATTCAAGTGATGTCTAGTCCTGCGATGGACAGTCAACCCCTCAACTAATCCTCCTTCAGTCACGAGTCGTCGAGTGTTGTCGCGTGCCCACTGGGGCATAAAACACACTCAGCCCTCAAATTCTAAGCCTAATCCTAAGAAAGGAAGTAGAAATCTAGGAAATAAAAGGAAAAGATGGAAAGAAGTTACCAAATTTGGAGTCCTATGTTAAGAACCTGCAGAACAAACGAAACAAGTTAGTTTCTAAGAATCGAAAGTCCTAATTAAAAGTAAATTAATTCATAGAGAAAAGAAAAGATTTCTAAAAAAGAAAGAGAAATTAGAAAGAACTTACTAAATTAGAAGTTTCCTACAAAACAAAAAAATCGGGTTAGTTCCTAAACAAAAAAAAAAAAAAAAAAAAAAAAAAAAAAACTTATGGAAAAATTCTAAACAAGAAACAAGGTTAGGAACCTTAAAAGAATTAGAGTTAGAAACTTACTAAAAAGAAGAAATAAATCTTAATCTAAATCTAGAATAGAAAGGAAGAATTTAAGAAAGAATTTACCAATTTAGAAACTATCTGAGAAGCATATAAAACAAGAAAGACAAGTTAATTTCTAAAAATTAAGAAAATCTAAACCTAATCTTAAACTAATCCTAAAACTAATTAATTTCAAAAAAATGCATCCAACAGTCCCAGGCAACGGCGCCAAAAACTTGTTCACTCCCTAAGTGCAGGGTTGTGATGTAGTAATAACTCGGCAAGACCGAGGTCGAATCCCAAGGGACTGAAACTTGTATGTTATCTAAAACTAAGTAGAATTAGAACTAGGCTAAGATGAATTCTAAATCAAGTAGCAATTGTGGAATACTTGTAGAATAATTAATCTAAAACTTAGGAAACAAATCAGAGATAGAAAACTAGGGATTCAGAGGATCCACTTGTAGAGATCAGGGAGATCTTATGCTTGTTTCATGAATAATAGAATTTACTGAACTGTCATTGATCTAGTTTTCAAGAGATGAAAGGTATATGAATTAGAATGGATTCCATCACCAAACCATGCCCAAAAGACTATGAAAAATAACAGAATTAAACTAATTGCCACCTAATCACATGTATGAGAGTTAGGAAGGGTACCGTCATCCAACCATGCCCAGGAGACTATGGTGAACAACGGGACGTCCTGACGTCATATACATAAAAGTAGAAGGACATGATCAAAGCCATTGCAGACCCATTGTAATTTTAGTCACAACAGACCATTAAAGACTAAAACATGCCATTAATTAAACTAGCATCAACATTAATTCAATTCATAAATTAAATAAAAAATTCATAAATTAAACTCTCCCATCTCACTACAAGCTTCACCTCATAGTCCTAGCTAGGAGGTTTAGCCCAACATGAATAGGCTAGATATCTCAAAACAAAATAAAATAAAAATAAAAGAAATAAACAAACTCAACTCTCTCTCTTGCAGATGTCCGAACTGAGCCTTCCTTCCCAGCTCTGAATCTTCCTCCCAAGACCTGAATCTCCCCTCCCCACGTCCAAAACCTCCTTATATAGCTGCTGGAATGGTGAAAATCGGATTTGAAAAGCTATGCATGCCCATTGAAAGCTTTTTCGCAGCCAAGTGCGGTGCCTCGAAACACGCCAATTTTCTCACTTAAATTCTAAAGAAACACCGTCCCTTAAGATTTTCTTGGATCCTCTACATGATAGACGTTTCAGATCTGCCATATTATCAAAGATGGTGGGCCAAAACTGCCTAGAAAAGTCAGTTTTCGCGGATGTGTGAAACCTTTCGCACCATTTCGCCGTTGTGATCGGTGAGACCCACAGAAGCATTTTCTGGAAAATTCACCCCATCCATTGGATTCAGAACAAAATTTCAGTCAAGAATAGGTGGTTTTGAATATCCATTGGCGTGTCCCAGAGAAGAAATAACTAAAAGATCAGATTTGAACGCTACAGGGCAGCCCTTTTGTAGCCCCTGTATCTCACACATGTGTTTGCATGAGTGAAAAGTTTAAACATGATTTTGTAGTGGTCACGGCTGTCTACACGGTGGATGGTTTGGATTGAGCTTACGAGGCACGTGTGAGGCCCACTATCATCCGCAAAACTGCAAGCGGCCGTTCATTCGCTAACGCTAAAATGAAAACTTCTTCCGCTGTGGCACTTGTGGGGCCCATTTCGTTAGACGCTTGAGAAATCCAATCCGTCCACCGAATTCCTCTCGGAATTTCGGTAAGAAATGACTGGTTTCAGATTGATTTTGGCTTGGCCCACGGAATATTCTGCTTCGCCGTCCATCTGACATTTAACGAAGGAAATAAAGTGATCGTATGCATGGGACTAAAAGGAAAGCTTGGCGAGGGTTGTGGCCGTGCCCCTGAGTGAATGAACGGTTTGGATTTCCTGTATGGGCAATGTGTGGGGCCCACTACTCAAAAACGGGGAGCCAGCGTCCGTCCGCTGGACTCCTTACGCAGAGAGAGACGGTCATACCTTGGTTTGACCAAGGTGGAGGTGCAGTGCACGGCTGGTGCATTTGTGCACGTGCACGCATTATGCAAAGGAGGGTCCAATGTGATGGTCCTGAGAAATCCAATCCGTCTATTTCTTTTCACATATTATTTTAGGCGTTGAGTACGAAATTGAGGAAAATCCAGGGATCATGTGGGTCCCAAATTGAAGATTAATGGGCTAATATGCCCCTGGGGCAACTTCCACAGGGATCTAATGGACGAAATTCAGTGTACGGTTAATTTATGATCTTCAGGACATGTATGGAGTTTCGAACTGAACGGATGGTGGAAACCCTGTGATCTTGCATTCTGGCTGACTTTCAGGTCACTTGAGCTTCAGTTTCTCGATTTTCGCAGATCCCTGGCATGTAATTCCATCGATATTGGTCCCTTGGAGTCCGTCCCTTGCCTTGGTGTCTTCAGATCATTAAATCCATGCTTTTAATACCTTTTTCAATCCATGCTCCTAAAAACGTCTTGCAACATAATCACGATAAAAACAGGCCATTGGACAGCACAAAGTCCGTAAATTCAGGCAATAATTGGGGTCTAATATGCAAAATTTGACCCTCAACAGTGGGAGATCACATTGTTCACGCACTGGATCTACTCCTACCCGTGATGCGACGGAGCTAGCATCGCCATCACATATTATATCGCAGGCGTCTGATCCCTCAGTCACGCATACACCGAGCACAGCATGTAAGTCTAGACATATATTTTTTTAACTGACTTCTGTTTATATTTAGACTTACATATTTCTTTTGCAGCAGCATCGTCGACCAGCCGACGAGGACGTGGATCCACACGTGGATTACTTTTAAAGCGACTTACGCGTGAGGGTAGGGTGACGGTAGAGTTCCCACAGGATTATATTAGACCTGTTGAGAACAATGCCAGCTTGTTTACGTTGGAGGTCGGTGTCCTATGTCGATCTCTGATCCTCACCACCACCCCCCGTTGGGCAGACGTGACAGATGATATGCAGTAGATCATCCGTCAGCGCCTTCAGGTAAATTTTAGTAAATTAAAATTTATTTTATAAAAGTTCATTTACGATTAAGTTATGTTGCTCAAAATTAATAAAGCATACATGGATGTGCGTCGAAGCTATCCGGATGAGTGGGGGTCCATGGAAGGTGAGAACCGCTGTTATGACCATGATGAAGCTGTCCATTTCCTATGGACAGCATTGGGAGTGCCTAGCCATTTAGACATGCTATAATTTTATATTAACTCAAAATTAATGGAGCATACCCAGATGTGCGTCGGAGCTATCCGGATGAGCGGGGGTCCTTGGAAGGTGGGAACTGCTGTTATGACCGTGATGAAGCTTTCCATTTCCTATGGATAACATTGGAAGGGCCTGGCCATGTTGACAGGCCATGTTTATAACTGTATTTGCAGGGACCTCACCCTTAACCTAAACCACACCCTAAACCTATTACCTAAACCTCACCCTAAACCACACCCTAAACCTATAACCTGAACCTATAACCTAAACCTTAACCTATTCTTAATTTTCTACAGCTATAACTTATAACCTACCTATAACCTTAACCTAAAACCTAAACCTAAAACCTAAATGTGTTCTCAAATCCCTAAACCTAAACCTACACCTAATCCTATTCTCAACTACGTAACCTAAACCTAAACTTAAACTTGAAAACCCAAAGCAAAACCTGATCCCGAACCCAAACCCGATTTCCTAAACCTAAACCTTAACCTATTCTCAATTCCCTACAGCTATAACCTATAACTTTAACCTAAAACCTAAACCCAAAACCTAAATGTGTTCTCAAATCCCTAAACCTAAACCTATACCTAATCCTATTCTCAGCTACCTAACCTAAACCTAAACCAAAACTTGAAAACATAAAGCAAAACCCGATCCCAAACCCAAACCCGATTTCCTAAACCTAAACCTTAACCTATTCTCAATTCCCTTAAACTTATAACCTATAACCTACCTATAACCTTAACATAAAACCTAAACCTTAACATATTCTCAATTCCCTATAGTTATAACCTATAACCTACCTATAACCTTAACCTAAAACCTAAATGTGTTCTCAAATCCTTAAACCTAAACCCACACCTAATCCTATTCTCAACTACCTAACCTAAACCTAAACCTAAACTTGAAAACCCAAAGCAAAATCCGATCCTGAACCCAAACCCGATTTTCTAAATCTAAACCTTAACCTATTCTCAATTCCCTACAGCTATAACCTATATCCTACCTATTACCTTAACCTAAAACCTAAACCTAAAACCTAAATGTGTTCTCAAATCCCTAAACCAAAACCTACACCTAATCCTATTCTCAACTACATAACCTAAACCTAAACCAAAACTTGAAAACCCAAAGCAAAACCCGATCCGAACCCAAACCCGATTTCCTAAACCTAAACCTTTACCTATTCTCAATTCCCTACAGCTATAACGTATAACCTACCTATTACCTTAATCTAAAATCTAAACCTTAACCTATTCTCAATTCCCTACAGCTATAACCTATAACCTTAACTTAAAACCTAAATGTGTTCTCAAATCCCTAAACCTAAACCTACACCTAATCCTATTCTCAACTACCTAACCTAAACCTAAACCTAAACTTGAAAATCCAAAGAAAAACCTGATCCCGTACCCAAACCCGATTTCCTAAACCTAAACCTTAACCTATTCTCAATTCCCTAAACCTATAACCTATAACCTTAACCTAAAACCTAAACCTTAACCTATTCTCAATTCCCTACAGCTATAACCTATAACCTACCTATAACCTTAACCTAAAACCTAAATGTGTTTTCAAATCTCTAAACCTAAACCTACACCTAATCCTATTCTCAACTACCTAACCTAAACCTAAACCCAAAGCAAAACCCGATCCCGAACCCAAACCCGATTTCCTAAACCTAAACCTTAACAAATTCTCAATTCCCTACAGCTATAACATATATCCTACCTATTAACTTAACCTAAAACCTAAACTTAAAATATAAATGTGTTCTCAAATCCCTAAACCTAAACCTACACCTAATCCTATTCTCAACTACCTAACCTTAACCTAAACCTAAACCTAAACTTGAAAACCCAAAGCAAAACCCGATCCCGAACCTAAACCCGATTTTCTAAACCTAAACCTTAACCTATTCTCAATTCCCTACACCTATAACATATAACCTACCTATAACCTTAACCTAAAACCTAAACCTTAACCTATTCTCAATTCCCTACAGCTATAACCTATAACCTTAACCTAAAACCTAAACCTAAAACCTAAATGTGTTCTCAAATCCCTAAACCTAAACCTACACCTAATCCTATTCTCAACTACCTAACCTAAACCTAAACCTAAACTTGAAAACCCAAAGCAAAACCCAATTTTGAACCCAAACCTGATTTCCTAAACCTAAACCTTAACCTATTCTCAATTCCCTAAACCTATAACCTATAACCTACTTATAACCTTAACCTAAAACCTAAATGTGTTCTCAAATCCCTAAACCTAAACCTACACCTAATCCTATTCTCAACTACCTAACCTAAACCTAAACCTAAACTTGAAAACCCAAAGCAAAACCCGATCCCGAACCCAAACCCGATTTCCTAAACCTAAACTTGAAAACCCAAAGCAAAACCCAATCCCGAACCCAAACCCGATTTCCTAAACCTAAACCTTAACCTATTCTCAATTCCCTAAACCTATAACCTATAACCTACCTATAACCTTAACCTAAAATCTAAACCTTAACCCATTCTCAATTCCCTACAGCTATAACCTATAACCTACCTATAACTTTAACCTAAAACCTAAACCTAATTCCTAAATGTGTTCTCAAATCCCTAAACCTAAACCTACACCTAATCATATTCTCAACTACCTAATCTAAACCTAAACCTACACTTGAAAACCCAAGCCAAAACCCAATCCCAAACCCAAACCTAAATCTTAACCTATTCTCAATTCCCTAAACCTAAACCTTAACCTATTCTCAATTCCCTAAACTTATAACCTATAACTTATATGTATTTATGCATGATGTAGTTTATGTTTGGATAGATTTATGTATGTACTTTGGAGTTAAATGGCTGTGAATGTGAATATGATGAAATATACATAACAGGTGTATATCAGGAATTATATTGTAACAGGTGTATATTAGGTGAATATCAAGAATTTTGTGTTGGAATATATGGTGGGAAAAAAAAAAACTTTTACCTACGAAAATTTTCGTAGGTAAAAGCGACCTCCAAGTTTTTACCTATGAAAGTTTCGTAGTTAAAAGTCTCACAAATGTTTTTACCTACGAAAATATTCGTAGCTAAACATTTTGTAAGTATTTTTACCTACTATATCATTCATAGTTAAACATCAAAAATCTTGTACCTTTTAGCTACAAAACTATTGGTAGGTAAAAAGTCTTGTTAATATTTTTAGCTACGAAATTGTTGGTAGCTAAAAAGTGTTTAATATTTTTGGCTACGAAATTGTTGGTAGGTAAAACATCTTATAAATATATTTAGCTACAAAATTGTTGGTAGGTAAAAAGTGTTTTAAATATTTTTGACTACGAAAGGGTTCGTAGGTAAAAAATCTTATAAATATTTTTAGCTGCGAAATTGTTGGTAGGTAAAAAGTGTTTTAAATATTTTTGGCTAGGAAAGTATTCGTAGGTAAAAAGTCTTGTATATATTTTTAGCTAAGAAATTGTTGGTAGGTAAAGTGTTGTGTATATATTTTTACCTGCAAAATTATTCGTAGGTAAAAAGTTTTGTTAATACTTTTACCAATGAAAATTAGCGTTGGTAAAATGTTCTTCCTACGAAAACTTTCGTCGTCAAAAGTCTTACCTTTTATTTAAACACCCATGTATATTCTTTTCTTTCCGTTTTTGGAGTATACATGTATTTAGTTAACTTGGTAACATGTTCACACTCTGGAGACTTATAATCATTTATACATTTTATATATTTATCACAGTCTTCCGCTTGCGAAACTTAACTGTCTCTGGAGTATAATATGTTGTTTTGGCTTAATCTACTTCATGTTTTATGCACTACTACAGCTGACATTCATCCATCATTGAAAATGTTGCATAAGTGATGTTCTGAAACTCGGGAGTGGAGTTTATGCTCGACCCCCGATTTTCAGGATGTTACAGATGGTATCAGAGCATTATTTGGATTAAACTGGACCTGGGCTATGGTCACAACCGCACACTGACCCCAATTTAACATAGGAGGGTGCGAGAACAATCTAGAAACAAGTTTAGGACCCCCAGTTTATTTTTTGGTGAAAGTTTACTAAAAATGATCGCCGAAATCGAGTCCGTACACACTCATGTTCACACCCAAGGACCCTAAATCACTTTTAGACCATCAATTGACGGGTATAGACCGTATTTTATCCCATTTCAGCCGTTAGGAATCGGTAAAAGTAAATAGATATTAGAATTGTTCCGAGATGACCTGAAACGGCTCAAATCGGAGAGGGGGGCCAATTGATCATCTTCTAGGGGGACCCAGGGTGGGCCCCACATGTTTTTGGCCATAGGGGGGAAGGAGGTCCTCGTCGATGGTCGGGCTCGACTGGGTCCGGGCTTCGGGCCGACCGAGTTTGGGGCCTAGTGGGACTCAATGGTCCATGGTTCGCCCTCCGTTCATTCAAAATCTCATACTTCCTTCACAAAATCACCCCCCAAGCTCTCCTTTTCTTCTAAAGCTGTTGTTTTCTCTCTCCAACCTCCCTTCCAATCATTTCTTCCTTCATTTTTCATTATTTCCTTCATCTCTCTACCGTTCTCTACCATAACCAGCACCTACACTCTCCATTTTCTGTGATTGGAGCTTCCAAGCTCTCATTTGAGGCTCAAAATTGTGTAAGCTTTCAACCCATCACATTTCTTCCTTTTCCCTTCTTCAATCCCTGCCTCTTGGACCTATTTCACTCCTCTCTTAGACCTAGATTCATGACAACCTATTAGGTCAACCTTTTCTTTCATTTCACCACTTTTTCGAAGTTCTTTTTGAGTTAGTTATAGTTACCTTCTTGATCTTTCCATTTTTATCCATGGGCGAGACCAAACACAGTAGCTTAGTCCATAAACAGTGACCATCTAGTGCTAGGACATTTAGAGTTTTGGACCTAGAGTTAGTACTCCTAGATTGCGAAAGATCTGGCGATATAGGACAATCTTGACCCTAAGCTATAGAACAATTCCCTGTAGCAGAGATGATATGAAACCATCTAGCGTATCAGCTTAGACTTTGGATTAGAGCTAGTGAGTTACAGACTAGGCTACTAGTTGTATTAAGTAGTGTAAAGACTGATTATACCAAGGAATAGAAAGTTTGAATTGGTTGGAGTAGAACCTCATTCCTTCGATAGATCCCCTTAATACTTATAGACTTCTGTTATAACCCTTACGAAAGTTGTTTTAACTTAGAACCATTCACTCTCAGGGAAAACTTATAAGTCCCTCAGATTGAACTTAGAATAAACCAGCATGCCCTTTAGAATTGCCTTCCCAAGGACTTATTATAATTGGGAACACGGAGTAAAGGAACTGTATATAAGTGATGTATTCGTGGTTTGAATTGCATTCTTAATCCTATTAGTTACCAATAGATCCAATGCTCTGATCAAGCAGAAGATTGGCATCGACTCGGATTAAGGACTGATACGATAAATTTTGTCCTAGCTAGACAGAAAGTGTATGTATCCGGCTCAGACCCACTACACAACTTTTCTTCCGTGTTGGCCCGGCCATCTACAACCAAAATTTATTACTTTGCCTTTGGAAAATGTTGAGGACATATAGCCAATAGAGATTAGACATCTTGTCGCAAGCTCACACCTGCCCATGAACTCAACCACAATAGAGATTAGGCTCTTTTCTACAACCATAGGTACCGATGTCATAGAACGCTTCATTAGCAAAGAAAGACCAATGCATAGAGAGATTGTTTCCCATTTCATGTCAAGGACAGGCCTTAAGTTACACCTCGTTCCGATATACGGATCGTGACATAGATTCTTGAACCTTAAGTAGAACTAAATTTTTAAGGGGGGTAGAACGTATTGAGTCCAATCTAGTTAGGATTAGCTAATACAACCGTTGGATCAGAGTAGCACAGCGAAAGTATGGTTGGCCTCTTCCCCACTGGCCCAGGATCAAAGAAGTTGATTTAGGTTATATGTAAGGTTAGGTCATTAAATAGGATTTTAACCTTCCTTAGAATGTCAATACTGAAGTCTTTCTAGGGACTCATTACCCGTAGAAAATTTCGGGGATGAAATTATGTTTTAAGGGGGGTAGATTGTAACACCCCAAATTTTTGTCAACCTGGAATTAGACATCCTCAGGCAATGGGTCAACCATAACACCTTGGTAACCTCTTAGAACTCAATTCCAAAGCCAAAGGAATCATTTAGAACCCAATTATTTAGAAATTTAACGTAAATTAGCCAGCGTTACACTAGATTTCCTGCAAAATTAGCACCAATAACTTTAAATACGATCTGTAAGACCCAAAACCTCTAGAATTGTTACCGCTACGTTACCCTAGGATCAATCTCTAAGCCCAGTTGACCTCGGGACCATTTGAAAACTTTGTATTGAACCTGGACCGCGTGTCGAAAGTCCGATAGCGATGAACTAAGACCATTATAACCGCCTAGTTAGACTTGACTATCACTTCAAAAATCAAGCTCAAACAATGCTCTGGGGTGATTTCCTTGAGTCCGAAGTAAAGAGAGTAGGAAAAGGAAGATTTTTAAAAAATAAATTAGAATCTAGAACGTTTCACTTGCGCATTATTTTTAAGCATTAGGACTATCAGAATTCGACCAAATTTCACCCTCGGATCAGGAAAATTTACCCTTACATGTCCAAGGACTTGTGGCTTTGATCGGAGTTCGGTAACCGTTGAATTGAAACTAGTCCACCACGGACGATCTGAAAATCTGATTGGACTGAAAACTTAACTGACTAAAGATCCAATGTTAGTGAACTTAAGTCCGACCGCAATTGATAACAGGACCTCCAAAAATGCTCCGTTGGATCGGAACAGACCCGATTTGATTATAACATAAGTATACCTTGACTTGGAGTCCATTTTCATTATGTTTTGGCTTATAAAAAGGCCTTTAGCCCTCACTTTCTCCTCCCATACGAATTTGGGGAAAACCTTAGGAGAGAGAAGAGAGAAAAGAGAGAGAAAGTGAGAGAGAGTTGGATTTCTCCCAGGGATTCTACCCTGTCACTCCACGTGCTTCAACACCTCTACCGTATCGCTATTACGGCGTTTCTGACTCCGTTCTTAGGTAAGAAATCCTAACCCTAACATGTTTTGAAGCCTAAGATAGTTTCAATGATGTTCTAACTAACATGTTTCTTGCCATAGGTAGCGTATCCACCATTGACGAAGACACATCGTCTGAATCATATCCAATAAACATTTTCTGGTTTAAGGTGCGGACTATATATGTTTAAGTTATGGTTTTCAAGACTTTCAATGTTAGATAATGATTTATTCTTACTTAGGATGTGGTTTCACATGTACAAAGTGTTGTCCGTTTCATTTTTCAGTTATACGTTAATTATGTCGAATATACTGTATTCCTCATATTTGTAGAAAATACCGTATACATATGAAATATGAATTTGAGTTTTCTATGATTAATTGCTGTCTATGTATGCTAGATGCATGTGTATCAATTTCTGGGTGAACGGATTAGCCTAATACATGTTTATCAACATACGTGGGGTATGCCATATTGTGTAGTTTAAGTGTTTGTGAAAGTGACTGCATGAGTATGGAGTTCGCTTTCATGTTTGCCATGACTAACTGTCATGGATATACAATTGATGTATAGGTAATAACCCTTTGACGAAAGGATTTTTCCTAATACGTATGCTAATGAATGCAAAATATGTATGATATAATGTATAATCTAAGTGTTTGAATAAATGCCTAAGTGAATTAGTAGTTAATAAAGTATGATTGCTAAGCTGGTTGAGATATGGATCTCCATCACAATACGTAAGTCTATGAATTCCTACATGAATAATGTAACTTAGATTATCCATGCTAAGTGAGTATATGATTTCCTCCATGGATTGTGTACTTAGTTAAAGCATATTAAATGTGTGGATGAATTCCTGCATGTATTATTTACATTCAAGTTATACTTCATGATTGTCCATATGGATGGAAAATATGAATCATATGCTAGTTATTGTATGTGTATGTGAATGGGGCTGTGCTACAGTCCAGGCAATCGGAAACCGTTCCATAAATAGTGGTCGAGGTTATCTTTGCCACATAGGATGAGTTTAAAGAATCTGAGTCGTGCTTGGGGTGTTCGGCAATGGTTAGGCCACACGAAGTGCTTATGCATTCCATGTCGTTCAACTTAACGTACGCTTAGCCTAATTGAGCTTATCAACTAACCCGATTGACCGATGTTTGTTCACCATGTTTGGTCGCCACTGTTTGAATCTAAGTCACTAAGCTTACCAGTGAAACTCTCGTTAACCATGGTACCAAGATCCCCTAAGACTCATGAGCTGGGCATGGTGGTATGGGATACCGTGGTCGAGCTGTCGGCCTACGCTGGGGCCACAAACCTTCCCGTAGTGACCAGTGAGCACTCTACTCTGAGCAGATTATGGTGGTATAGGACACTATATTCTTGCTGTCGGCCTACACTAATTGGTGACGAGCCCTCTGTAGTGACCTTGAGTTTATCCTGACACTGTATAGAGGCGACGAGTCTTGTTGTAGTCTTAAGGATATAAATAGTCTTGTATTGATAAGGTGATGGGGGAGAGGAGCAATGATTATGTGCAACAGCCCTGACAGCCCTTGCAGCGACCTAGAACCATAACATCGTATGATATTTTCTAGGACTGACGACCCTAGAATGGATCAATGTTGGGAATTGATACAAGGGAGGTGTCTTAGCTTCTCAATACTGCTATATGAAAAGGACTAATAAGAACTTGGTAAGCATATTCATAACACCGCATTGCATGTGCTAACGGCGTTGGTGATAGAGCACTGAGGAAGTGAGTCATGCCGCGATCGTTAGATGATGTCGCAGAGGAGATTGTGGTGAGAGCATGCATCATTCTTCATATCATTCTTGCATTAACAAGAGTATCTAGGACATGTTTAATTATACTACTTTATCATTACTACTTGATTGAATTAATAACATGTTAACATTTGCTGCATAGTTTCCACTGATTTACCTACTCACTCCCACGTTACGGGATGGTGTTGTATACACCAAACAGTCCCTGTTTTAGTTTCAGATGATGGCAGTGCTTATGAAGCAGAGCCGAACTTGATGATGTTGAGGAGGATTTCTACTATATGCAGGTTCTGATCGACGGGGTTTACAGGGTTACTGATTAGATGCCAATACACTTGGTATTTCGCCTTTTATTTAAACACCCATGTATATTCTTTTCTTTCCTTTTTGGAGTATACATGTATTTAGTTAACCTGGTAACATGTTCACACTCTGGAGACTTACAATCATTTATACATTTTATATATTTATCACAGTCTTCCGCTTGCGAAACTTAACTGTCTTTGGAGTATGATATGTTGTTTTGGCTTAATCCACTTCATGTTTTATGCACTACTACAGCCGACATTCATCCATCATTGAAAATATTGCATAAGTGATGTTCTGGAACTCGGGAGTGGAGTTTATGCTCGACCCCTGATTTTCGGGATGTTATAATGTATCTGGCTCAGACCTACTACACAACTTTTCTTCTGTACTGGCCCGACTACCTATAACCAAAAGTTATTGCTTTACCCTTAAGAAATGTTAAGGACATATAGCCAGTAGAGTAATCAATAGAGAATTAGATATCTTGCCACCAACTCACACCTGTCCCTGAAATCAACCGTAATAGAGACTAGGCTCATTTCTATAAGCATAGGTGTCAATGTCATAGTATACATCGTCAATGAAAGGAAGACTAATGTAGTAAGAGGTTGTTTCCCATTTCATATCAAGGATAAGTCCTAAATTACACCTCGTTCCGACATACGGATCAAGACATAGAATCTTGAGCTTTGAGAGTAGAAATAATTTTTAAGGGGGGTAGAACCTTATGAGCCCAATCTAGTATGGTCAGCTAATACAACAGTTGAGTTAGAACTGCGTAGCGAAAGCATGGTTGGCCCTTTCCCCACTGGCCCAGGATCGAAGAAAGTGATTCAGGTTATCCGTAAGGTTAGGTCAGTATATGGGATTTGAACCTTCCTTAGAATGTCAATATTGAAGTCTTTATAGGGAGACAATTAGGGCTTAAGTGTTGAACCCATCCATATTAAATCATAGGCCTAACAGTGGGAGTGAGCAAAGGTCAGTGTATCCATAAACTTACTCATTAAATACGAACATAATAGAAGCCTTGGCCGACTCTATATGATTAGAAACCCCTTAGGATGATCTATTAAAGTGTTTATTAATCCTTATCTTGGACATAGATTCAGACAAGGACTCTCCTAGATAGGATGATCAAGACCCAAAGCTCAACCTTATAAATAGGAATTTTGAACCTTTCAGTGATAGGCATTCCCTAAGCTTTTAAAGTGATCAGACTACGGAGGTACTGAAATGTACAAATGCAAAACACTCGCGGCTTGACCTAATTCTCAATCCTAGTTGCTTGACCGGGCAGAAGACCAGGATCCACCAGGATTAGGAAGGGATACAACGTTGTCTACCCTAGCCAAGCGGACATTCGACGTATCGAGATCAAGCCCACTACAACCGTCTCTCCGTACTGGTCAACCATTGAAACATATATCTTACTCTAAGTAGATAAAAATCGTCGTCAAGACTTCAAATAGATAAAGAAATCAATTGTAACCAACCATTAGGGTATAAGCAAGAGATAAAGAGTAAATTTTAAAGAGGATAGATAAAAATGCGTCAGACTAGTATAGATGTATATAGCCCACCATGTATATAAACTTGAATCAGTATAGTTTAGGCAAAAGGCATTATAGAATCTTTACTCATTATCCTTCACCAATTTCGGGGATAAAATTATTTTTAAGGAGGGTAAATTGTAACACTCCGAATTTTTGCCAACCTGGAATTACACGTCCTTAAGCAATAGGTCAACCATATTACTCTCAAAGATTAATTCTAAAGTCTAGAAATCATTTTTCAATCCATTTCCTTCAAAATCTCACCTTTCACCAACTCATTCTTCAAATTTCTCCAAGTACTTTTATATTAGACATAATCTTAAAGTTTAAAAGGTGAAGAACTATACTTAAACTAAAACTTACCGTAAATGGTACGTACATGCATAAAATAGGATTTTAACTATAAAATTCTTAGAATCTCATGATGTAGATAGGTTATTTGGATGGATTAGCTTCTTCTATCTCAAAAATATATCTTGTACGTCGCGTAACTCATTCCAGTTTGCAAATGAAACTCGATAAACGCCTCGACAGACTCGTGGGCCCAAACGGCTCAATCCGGAGGGATCCAAGGTGGGTCCCACATGTTTTCGGCATCCTCGGGAGGTGAGGACCTCGCCTCTAGGGCTATCCCATGCCAATTTGGTCAGTGGCCAGCGAGGACCTCGCCGATTCGGCGAACCCTCGCCGATCTCATCCGTACAACGGTCAAGCAACCCAGTTTCTGCATTTTTTCTACACATTTTGTCAAACTTTGAAAAATCATCTCTTTCATTATAACTCTAATTTAGGTGATTCAAAAACAAGATTGAAGATAAATGAGTCTATTTTTATATAAAATATGTAAAAAATACAATAAAATATTTAATATAGTTTAAAGTAGGTTGTTGTGAGTAACTGTTCAATAATCACTTGTTCAACAGCTACTACTTCTGAAATTTTTAGAATTTTTTTACAACTCGAAATCTTATGAAATTTGATGGAGATAGGGTAAACTTGATGATGAATAACTAAAAAAATAATTAAAATAATTTGATAACTAGAAGTGCCCACAATGGGGTATAGAATGGCCCTAGGACCGTATTCTGCCATGATTAGGCTAGAATTAGGTTAAGTACCAAATTGAATACTTAGTAAAATTAACTTAAACCACTTTAAATATGAACTATAAGAACCAAAATGAGTAAGACTGCTAACCCTATGTTACCTAGAAACCTAGGATCAATCTCTAAACCCAGTTGCTCTTGGGAGCATCGTGAAACTTCGTATCGGACCTAGACCACATGTCGAAAGTCCGATAGCGATGAACTTAGACTATTATGACCGCCTAGTTGGACTTGACTATCATCTGAAAAATCAAGCCCAAACGATGTCCTGAGACTGTTTCCTTGAGTCCGGAGTGAAGAGAGTAAGAAAGTGAAGATTTTTAGAAAATTAAATATATTTTTAAGTAATCTGGAACGATTCACTTGCGTGTTATTTTTAAGCATTCTGACCGTTAGATTTTGACCCAAATTCACCCTCGGATTAAGATAGGTGGCCCTTACATGTCATAGCACTTGTGGCCCTAATCGAGTTTCGGTGACCGCTGAACTGAAACTGGTCCGCCACGGTCGATCTGGAAACCCGACCGGACTGAAAACTTAGTTTAACCTAGATCCAATATTAGAGAGCTTAAGTCTGATTGCATTTAGTAACAGGACCTCCAGAAGTGCTCCGTTAAGATGGAACAGTCCGTATTTGGACATAACCTAAGTATACCATGGCCCTGAGTCTAATTTGGAGAGTTTTGGGCCTATATAAGGACCTTAAATCCTCACTCTCTCATCCCATATGAATTTGGAAAAACCTAGGAGAAAGAAGAGAGAAATGAGAGAGAAAGTGTGAGAGAAGTGGGAGGATCTTCCTGCTATCTTACCCTGCTATCTTACGTGCTTAACCATCACGATCTAATTACTTTTCCGACGACTCCGGCTTCATTCCTAGGTAAGAAAACCCAAACCCAAACCTGTTTTGAAGCTTAGAATAGTCTAAGTGATGTTGTAGCTACCCTGTTTCATGCCTTAGGTAACCTATTCGCCATTGACAAAGACTTATCGTCTGAATCACATCCGTTATGCGTTTTCTGGCTTAAGGTGCGGACTATATACGTTTAGGTTATGGTTTTCAAGACTTTCAATGTTAAGTAATGATTTATTCTTTCCTAGGATGCTATTTCACATGTATAAAGTGTTGTCCGTTTCGATTTTCAGTTATACGTTAATTATGTTGAATATACTGTATTCCTCGTATTTGTAGAAAATACCGTATACGTATGAAATTCGAATTTATGCTTGCCATGATTAATTAATGTCTAGGTATGCTAGATGCATATTTATCAACTTCTGGGTGAACAGATTTGCCTAATACATGTTATATTAACATACTTCGTGTATGTTACAATGTGTAGCCTAAGTGTTTGTAAAAATGACTAAATGAGTATAAACCTTGCGTTAGTGTACGCCATGAATAACCATCATAGCTATATGATTGTTGTGTAGGTGGCAATCCTTTGACGAAAGGACTTGCCCTAATACACATGCTAACTAATACATACCATGTATGATATAACGTGGATGCTAAGAGTTTGTAAATATGTCTATATGAATAAATACTTGTAAACTATTCTTTAAATGGGTGTTGAGATAGGATTCTTAGCCACTCTAATGATGTGTATGATTTCCTCCATATGCTTTGTTTCATACTCATTGCTTTTACTTAGAAATGCATAAGTCTGGATTCATGTTTATGTTGTACTTCATAACATGCTCAATTGATTGTATGATTTGAATCATTGCTCCATTAATGCCTTGAGTATCTCATATGTTAGATCGTTGTAATTGAATGTGATTGAGGCTATTGTATAGTACAGGTAATCGATAACCGTTCTTCAAGTGGTAGTTGAGGATGTTTCGCCACACAGGATGTGTTTGACGAACCCGAGTTGTACGTGGGATGTTCGACAGTGGTTAGGCCACACGGAGTGCTTATGCATTCCATGTCGATCAACTCAACGTGCGTTTGGCCTAATTGAGCTTATCAACTAACCCGATTGACGGATATTTGTTCACCATGTTTGGAGGTTACTGTTTGAACCTAAGGTACCAAACTTACCATTGAAAAACTCCTCTAACCTTGGTACCTCGATCCGCTAAAACTCATGAGCCGATTATGGTGGTATGGGACATTATATTCATGTTGTCAGCCTACTCTGATTGGTGACGAGCCCTTTGTAGTGACCAGTGAGCACCTATACTCGTGAGAAGATTATGGTGGTATAAGACACTATATTCTTTCTGTCGGCCTACATTGATTGGTGACGAGCCCTCTGTAGTAAGCTCGAGTATATCCTGATAGTGCATAAGAACGATGAGTCTTGTTGCAGTATTTGAGATATAATTAGGCCTGTATTGATTTGGTGATGGGGGAGTGGTGTAACGATTGCGCGCAACAGCCCTGGCAGCCCTTGCAGCGACCTAGAACCGTAACATCGTATGAGATTATCTCGGACTGACGACCCGAGAATGGATCACCGTTTGGATAATGATACAAGGGAGGTACCTTAGCTTCCCAATCCTGTTGTATGAAAAGGACTAATAAGAACTTGATAATCATGCTCATATCATTGCATTGCATGTGCTAACGGGGTTGGTGATAGAGCACTGAGGAAGTGATTCATGCCGCGATCGTTAGATGATGTCGCGGAGGGGATTGTGGTGAGGGCATGCATCATTCTTCATAACATTCGTGCATTAACAAGAGTATCTAAGACATGTTTGATTGTATGCTTTATCATTACTGCTTGATTGGATTGATAACATATTAACCTTTGCTGTATATAGTTTTCACTGAATTGATCACTCACTCTCACGTTACGGGACGGTGTTGGCCACACCAACCAGTCCCTATTTTAGTTTCAGATGATGGCGATGCTTGCGAAGCAGAGTCGGACTTGATGATGTTGAGGAGAATTTCTCCTATATGCAGGTTCTAATCGACAGGGTTATAGGGTTACTGATTAGATGTCAATACACTTGGTATTTTGTCTTTTATTTAAACACCCATGTATATTCTTTTCTTTCCGTTTTTGGAGTATACATGTATTTAGTTAACCTGGTAACATGTTCACACTCTGGAGACTTGCAATTAATTATATATTTTATATATTTATCACAGTCTTCTGCTTGCGAAATTTAACTGTCTCTGGAGTATGATATGTTGTTTTGGCTTAATCTCACTCATATTTAATACACTAACATAGACAACATTCAATCATAAGCATTTATGTTGCATAAGTGATGTTCTGAAACTCGGGAGTGGAGTTTATGCTCAACCCCCGATTTTCGGGATGTTACAGCATGTTAGTGGTATTAAGTTGTATTAAATGGGATTGCATTGTTGATCCTACTTCAAAGTAGGGAATGACATGTTTGGAAGGAGTGTGAGTTGGGATTAAAATTAACTCTTTTGGCTTTGGAAAATGAGCCTTATGTTGGAAAGTGTGAGATGGGATACCAAATTGAGATGTTGAATTTTTCCTTTATCCAAGTTCAATCTAAGTGTAATTTGAAAGTAAATCTTAAGATTTATTTTTTAATGCATACATTCCAAACACGGTATTAGAAAACATTACATACACTCAATCCAGAGGGATAATACCCGTACACATGCACTTATTGTTACCTTTAGGGTTTCATCCACCTTAATTCCACCTAATGCAGTTGGCTAAACACGCCGTAAATGTCCAGCTCCTACTCCGAAAATCAAGGAAGCACATTTCTTTTTGCCAGCTCATGATGCATCTGATGTGGCAATCATATTTGGAAGGTTTCCTGTAAATCAGTTGTATGGCTGCATGCATGCATGCAATTTATAAGTAATTTTTAAGTGCTTGCGTATGATACTCCTACAGAGTATCAAATATGATCACGAGGTGGGTTGTACGTGTATCCAGAATTTTAACCATTGGACAATCGATCTTAACCGTTTGCTTGTTTTATTTAGTTGTAGTACACACCTTCCGATAGAGTTTTCGGTTTCAATAGTGGGGCCATGCTTGGGTAAACTCAACGATTGGTATGTTGAGGCCAACCATGGCAGGAGCATGCATTAAAAACTTCCCAGGCTGAAGATCCATGAAAGCGATGAGGCGATTTTTTTTTCACTCATATGTGGATGGGGAACGGATTAGGTGAGACCCCGGATCTACCGAGGTGACTGGGAATCCTGACCGTGGGGCTTGCAGTGATGTATATGCCTTAAATCCACACGGTCCAATCATTTTGACAGCTCATTTTAGGGAATTAACCCAAAAATGAAGCCGACTCGAATCCTAGGTGGACCATACCACAGGAAACAGTAGTGATTGAATCCCCACCATTTAAACATTCATGGATTCCACCAGAATGTTTTGATAATTTCTATAATCTTGTATCAATTAGACCAGACTTACATGCATTGTATGCATCCAGCTGACTAGTTTACAATCAAGATCAAAAGGAGAATCACAGAGACGTAATTATCCAGACTTCCAAACACACATTAGGGAGGAAAATTACAATCAAAATTAAAATAAAAGGCCAAAATAATCAGAACTTCCAAACACAGAATAACTAATATTTGTTTAATTCATAATTTTAGCAAAAAATAAATAAGTAATAAAACGCCCAAGTTCATGAATTAGGTTTTGATACAAGCAGCACCTGCCTATTAGCCCTACTTGGTCAGGACCAAATGATATCAGAGAAAAGATATGGCATTTTTAGATATAAATATCATTTTCATGAGAGAAGATATGGCATGCATTTGCAGATTTATTAGGACATTAAAATGGAAGGCCCGATTTACAAAAAATTATAAGGAAAAAATGAAATTAGTTGGGGTTAGGGTTTTGGGGTTTTAGAGAGGACATTCAAAGGATTGACTTCTTTCTTGTCTAGACGATTGTCCCCTTGTGGCGATAGTCATCGATTCCATACCTGAGCCCACCTGTGCGGGGTCCAATAAGGGTTTGGATGACAGGGGCACAAATGTGCCTCAGCACAGTCAAATTGTGGAGCAAAGAGGGAGAGGGAGATGGAGAGAGGAGAGAGAGGGAGGAGATAGAGAGAGGGAGAGGGAGAGTGAGACGGAGACGAAGGTGGAGATCGAGATGGAGGGAGAGATTGGGAGACCGAGTGAAATGAGGGTTTTTGGAAGAGTATGTTGTGAATTTTTGGGACGGCTAAAGACCATCACAAATGGTTGAAAATTAACTAAAATTATTTGATGGCCCTTGGCTGCCAAATTTGGTGGTCGATTTTTTTAGTATTTTTACAGTTTATGTTAGGCACTTTCATTGGTAGATCGAAGTCAAGTTTTTAGACCTAGAGGTCTATCATGCCTGGACTATGATCTACTTGAGAATGTATTCTAATTAATCTTTAAACCTAAGGAAGTGTGAGGAATTGGGATCTTGATTACGTATGCTATGGCTTGGTTTATGAGATCATCATGATTTATAAATATCCATTGGGAATCATACAGTCTAACAAAGGATCCATTAGTTTCCTAAGAAATAATTTATATATTAGATCTTGGAGATTTAAATGTTCATGAAGTGATATTTTTTGCTGGGCCAACACTCAAAATGTTGTATAAATGTTTTCAACCATTCTACTTTTACTTTAATATTTAAAATAGTTTTAAAGCAATTGATGATGATCTAACAATTTACATACCATATTATCTAAATGGCCATTAGGTCTATGGTGGATGACCATGAGACCGGATGTGGATACTGAATACGGAAGGATCACAGACTTCTAATGTAGTGGAGTATGTGAAACATTGTAGTGTGGTAGACTACTATAAACTGAAATCTCCCTAAAACCATAATTCTGCCTTATATATAAATCATAACTTGGAAGGAAAAGATACTAGATAAGAGAGATCGTTGTACATCCCCCTTTACGCATCACCAAAGGAGAGAGAGAGAGAGAGAGAGAGAGAGAGAGAGAGAGAGAGAGAGAGAGAGAGAGAGAGAGAGAGAGAGAGAGAGAGAGAGAGAGAGAGAGAGAGAGAGAGAGAGAGAGTCCTTCCTGCTTTACATCACATGATCCACATGTGTGGGATCTACTGAGTACATGAGTCTTCTGTCTCTCTTAGCCCTTCTCCAAGGGTTGACATGTGGCTCTCATTCTCTCCTTCAACTAAGATAGATTAAGGGAGACCTCATTGAAGGAACGACATTGGCAAATCGATAGTTCATTGGTGACACTAATCGAGTAAATTCTAACAATAGAAGTTGATTTTTCTTATTTTTTAGAAACTTGAGAATGTATGACATAGATCCATAGGGTTGTTAAAATCATAATAGGTTTTTGCATGCTTTTATTTTCTATTATATTCTGAAAATCCTAACAATTTACAATTGTCTACATTGCCACGTATGCCACATTGTTTACTACTTAATGATTGATGGTGGAACATATACATGTGTAGATGCTTGAACTCGAACAGTCACAAACATGGCATTTTGAAACATACCACGCATGCCTAAAAATGAGTATGATCCTCATGTGCACCAGAGTTATAAATTGTCACATCTCTTCCAAAGACACCCAATGCATGATCTAGAAGTAAAAATTCATAACTAGCTACTTATTCACAATGCATTAGTCTCCCTGCACAAGGGTTGATAAACCAGAGATATGTGCTATTGTTATAATAACTACTAGTGAGGACGTTCCTTGCCAAAATCGTTTAGGTTCACTCTGCACTGCAGCCTTGCACCATGATTGCAACCAACAATTAGATGGGCCTTCATGTGAAAGGAATCTTACCAAAAAAGGTGATACACTTTACTGTTAGAGCAATCATATACAGAGAATTGGTTCACGAAGTGACTTTTTTTTTTTTTTTTTTTTGTGGAAATATATATATATATATATATATATATATATATATATATATATATATATATATATATATATATATATATAGTGATATACAAATGCTTCGTGTGGGCATCACAAAAAGAACATGCCCCACCTATCATATACAAAGAGGGACGAAACTAGGCCTCCCTCACGTAAACCAAGCCCACTCTATCCAAGAATCGACTTGTGATAACCTATACCTCACCTAATGTGCTCACCGCATCTAACCCTTCCATATAAATGTGTAACCTCATAAATTCCCATCCAAAACTCAGGTGGGCCACAGAGAAGGGAACGAAGTGCATGATGTGCATGATGACACACCCACCCTTGATTTTCACAAGGTCCACTTGAGTTGCAAAACAGCCTCATCTTTCGCTTGACCTTTCGTCCAAGCTAGATGAGGGGTCTCCATAGCTTGGATTGCATATATGCAATATGGTGGGCCACCACACAAATTAAGGATAGGCATATCCCTCCCAACTTGTTCCCCATTTTGTAAGCAATTTGAGTTTCGAATACAGCAAATTTTTGGCCTAGGGAGTTTCATGTGGTAGTGCATCTGCTGGACGGGTGGTGTCCCACTTTCATTGATAGAAACGCCATTTCGAATGGGTTTAATGCAACAATACGCCTTGGTGGGCATCACCCCTTAACATTTGCAAAATAAAGCTTTTTCTACTAATGTTGCAGACATCACGCCTCTCATGGAATTCTCTCTTTTTCTTCTCTCTTTCCCTCCCCTCTCCTATATATTACTTCTCTACAAGTGCTTGTAAAATAAGCTTAATATGTCTAAGGGCGTGTTTGGCTCATGGCATTGGGAAGGATTAGGTAGGATGGGATTCAAAAAAACATAATTATACCATGGGAGAAGCTTAATTCTATGCTATGTTTGTAATTATGTGGTACATTGAATGGATATACCAACTATCATTTGAAACTATTGAGAATAACACGTGTTATATCCAAACCGTTCATTTGTTTTGTAACCTCAATTTATGGCATGGGCCTAAAAATGAGGCAAATCCAAAACTTATGTGGCCCTAAAGAAGTTTTCAATGGTAGGTATTCAATCCCCATTGCTTTCTATGGTGGGGTCTACTTGAGCTTTAGATCTACCTGATTTTTTAGTCCATGTTCTAAAATGATCTTGAAAAATGGGTGGACGGTGTGGATATAGCCCTATCATGGTGGGACCTACACAACTTGCAATCATTGAATGAAATTAGCACGGGACCAATGCAATTCTATCTAATCTAATTCCAAGCTATTCAATTCTTTCCAAATAATGAGAGGAATTGACACGTGACCAAATGCAATTTCATCCCACCTAATCCCATCTAATACCATGTGCCAAACGCCCCCTAAGTAAGTGTACGGGGCTCACTGTAATGTGTGTATCTAATCTATCCATAAGGGAGCCACACCATGAAAGTTGCAAGCCCCAAAAAATAGGCCGATCTAGCCATCATGTGCGACATCATGTGAATTTGGAAGTTTTCGGATGATTGTAGATGGTTTTCCATGGCGAGGCCCATGGTGTTGTTTATTTGCCATCCGATCATTGCATTAGTGACACCCATGACCTGGATGCCCCAAAAATCATAACTACAAAAATGTTAGGTGGGTCATATCATTGAAAATAGACATGGAAAAGATGTATAGTCATCCAAAAACCTAAAAAATCACATGGTGGCTGACGTGATGGTTGGATTGGCTTGAATTTTGTAGCATCCATCTTTGATGGTCCAGCAACCCTTTTAGACAGGTTGGATGCCATACAAAAACCACAATGGACCCCGGGTGCAACACTGGTAGAATAAGCTTATTCCACAATGACTAGTGGACTTGGTGTAATATCTCAAAATCCCATGCCTTCCTCTGTGCCACGTATAAGATCCAAGCCATACATTGATGGATTTCAAAAAATCATACATCATATGTTGAAAAAATACAACAAAATATGTTGGTGGGCCACACAAATGAATGGGATAGTTCAGAATGCTTGCAACTGTACATATTACGCATCTAAATTGAGCCCAACGTTTGATGATCTAGATTCTAGACGGTTGTTCTTACAGTATATGTATTGAAGATCTCTCAAAAACTCTTATATGCTAGAGTTTCCTAACCCTTTCATAGTGGTCTGAATCTGTACAACATGAAGATTCATTCTCTTGGTCTAGTTAAAAATAAAATGGTCAGCTGCTCAAATTTAATTGGTGAAATTAGAATATCATAATCATCCAATTTATTCAACTTTTGGGCCACAATCAATCAGTAAAGGAACCTACAATTTTGATGGTCTAGATTATCATGCATCAATGACACATGTATAGTGAAAGAGTGACCACTGTGTTAAAAATGGCAGTGAAATGTTACACACAGTAGAGAGAGTGTAACAACGAGTCAGTTGATAACTTTCCTATTTATGATGACAATTTCCCACTGTTTAGTTAGTTTTACCTTTATAATTATTGTGGGGAGTGGCCTAATTAAACCTTTGAAAAATGGGATGTGTGTCCCTTTTTCACACGAATAACTCCACTCACGTCTCCATTTTCGCGTAGCCCATAATAACTATCAGGAAGACCATGCAATAAAGGCAGTATGGGTTTCGTAGTAATCGACCGCATGGCATTCACTCTATGCAACTGTTGTGCCGCCTAATATTAAGACATTATCCCAAATTAAAAAGATCAAAAATTCCATGGGGCAACAGGCAGCAGATGTTTCACTGTTTTAAGGTCGTGATGCCTTATATATATATATATATATATATATATATATATATATATATATATATATATATATGTTAAAGATGAGCACTTTGCATTCATTTCACAAGATTTTATAAGTTTAGGGAAATAATTTGGGCTACCGTTGGAAGAAAAATGCCTAGCGGCAGCCTCTCGTTAGGGATTGAAAACCATTGAATAAAAAACTAATATCGGTCTTCTCGCTCGGTCTCCCTCAGGACTTGCCTGGAGCCGGAAACGTCTCACCCTAGTTTAGCCGTCTTGAGGTAGTGATGTCTATTATTGGGTAAGGTCACCCCAACTCTCTCAATTACTGCTCTCCAAATGCATTTCAGTATATGTAACTTAGTTCTCTTAAATTTTATGAACATATGATCTTCTTTAAGCGTTGTTGTTTATATAAGGAGTACAAGTAGAGGGGTCATTTTCTTAAAAGAAATTTAATAATAAATTTCTTATATAAATGGAGAGTAAAAGAGTAGTAAGACTTGTATTTCTGGATACTATTATTTTAATAAAATAAAAAACTCTGTTTTGTTGCCCCCATAGACATGAGAATACTTCTAAATCATATAAATTTTTATACTTTTTGTCCTTTATGTTTACTTTTCCTTTAAATTTAAATTTTATTTATTTTATATTTTCTTTAATTCTATAGCTTTGCTTTCCTACGTTAATTGTACATGGATATTTTTCCTCAAGGCACACGCCGGAAAAGAATCGGCAGATTGCTCGCCACTGAAACTATTCCAGGCAATGCACTCTCTCTCTCTCTCTCTCTCTCTCTCTCTCTCTCTCTCTCTCTCTCTCCTCGTGAATGACTTGACATTTTCCTAGTAGTTTTAAAATGAATTATGTTACTTGCAAATTCTATTACCACGAAACAGCTGATAGTTACCGTTGAAGTAAAGTCACGTGGATTGAAAATGTCTCTATTATTGATATACAATCTCATAGATCTGTTTAGTTTCCATCAAATGGATGGTGAAAAGTAAAAGATACAGCGTCTCAAATTAGAAGGGAAAGAGATCAGATGGTTAATATTATCCTGTCCGTGTAATTCTTCTGTTATACTCCAACCGTCGGGTCAGCCATTTGAAGGGCGTGGATTGCCTTCAAGCTATACCAAGTTCACGGTTGAAGGGTCACCACCATTTTACAAATGTTTCTGAACTAACATACGAGTCTTCTCTGACAGGTGTAATTTCGGGCGCAACAAGCGTGTACCTAGAATTTCCTACGTCATGAATACTGCCGAGGAAACCTTATTTTGGTCAAGTGGGCCAACGGTGCAGCATTGAAAATTGTTATCTGGTGGGCCCCACCATGGAAAGTATCCTAGGGTGGACAATCCCAACCACTTGACTAGCGGCCTGCAGGGAAAAGGCTGACAGAAAAATGCAACAAGCGGTCCCCATTCAACTGGAAAATGCCTAAGATTCGAAAGCTGTCATCTTACAATATGTGAGATCTTCAGAGAATGGGTCATCCATGGTGCGCCCCATCAAATGAATGGTTCAGATCAGTGAAACATAGGCTCCATTGTGGGCGCTGCGTCAGTGGATCCTTGAATGAAGGGCCCACCGTGATGTATGTGCCTTACATCCACGGCGTCCATACATTTTTATAAAGGTCATTTTATGGCATAATCCAAAAAATAAAGCAGATCCAAAACTCAGGTGGACCACACCAGTGGAAACAGCGGTGATTGACATTTAAATTCTAGTAGTCAGCTACAATCATTTTGAATCAAGTTAATATTTATACGGTCCCTCCATTCAGATCTTTGTACCTTATCAACAGATTGGATGGAAAACAAACATTTTGGGGAGACTCAAGATATTTTTAACAGTGGATACTCAATTACCACTCTTTCCTTTGGTGTGGTTCACTTAAGATTTGGAACTACCTTATTTTTCGGACCATGCTTTAAATGAGCTTCTAAACAGGATGGATGGCGTGGATGTAAGGTATATACATCACAGTACGGCCCACTGTCAGGGATCCACCCACTTGGCCGCCCCCCTCCATTGTATCCTTTACAGGGTAATTTAGACAAGTGGCCCTACACATCAGTAATACCGACTGTTGATCTGATGGGCCCAATATTGGAAGATCCTAATATGCAGAGGTGTTTTATGTATGGCTTTAACTGTTTATTTGGAGTGTACATGACTAAATAACGGTTAGAATTATTCAGTCATTCCACCAATGGTGGGCTATTCAGACATATCATCTGGATTGTTGAAACATGGGCCCCACTTGTAACTAATCAAGGCTGAACATGATACATGCATCATGTCCTAGGAAGATGATCATAATCCTAGTCTCCCCAGATGTACCCCATTCGCACGTTTATGCAAGATCCTTTTGTTTGCATCTTCAGGTGGGCCACCATTCAAACAATGGGCTACGCCGATGAACCCTCTTCTATATTTCTCAGGTTATGCATTTGTATGGAATTCCAGGGTTTTCGTTAGGTTTTTAAAGTTGACTTTGAGAGGGAGAGAGAGAGAGAGAAGGGCAGGGTTTTGACCGGTCTAAGGGAACAGGAAGCGAGGGTGTTATGGGAAACGGATTGGCTACTTCCCCTGCCACCAGCCAATGGCTGATGGTCGGTGCTCTGTGGGACCCACCATGATGTATATGTTTCATCCGTTCCGTCCATATATTTTTATAGATCATTTTATGATATTATACCAAAAATAAGTTAAATAAAAAATTCAAGTAGACCACATTACAGGAAATAGTGTTCAATGAGTGTGGACCATTAACAAATTTTTGGGGGCCATAAAAGTTTTGGATCAAGCTGATATTTGTTTTTTCCCTTAATCTGGGTCTTTATGACCTAATCAATATATTAGATGTCAAATAAACAGTACAGTAGGCCTTCGGAGGATTTAAATGGTGGATATCCAATCATTATTGTTTTTCTGTGGTGTGGTCCACCTGAGATTTACATCCCTCTAGTTTTTATTATAAAGCTCTAAAATTATATTTAAAAAATTGATGAGAGGAATGGATGAAACACATACATCATGGTGGGGCCCACAGAGCACCGACCATCAGCCACAGGGCTGTGGCAGGGGGAGTAGCCAGTCCGTTTCCGGTGTTATGGTAATTAAGCTTCACACCGCTATAAACGGACCAGAATCCTCTGCAACACCAGCCCTGTGGACCATCATGGTCTATATTCTATATGTAAAATCTTCTCTGTCCATCGTGTTTAATCTTTTATTTTGAGTCCTGAGGCCAAAAGAAAACAGCCAGATCTACATTTTTGGTGGGCCAAACCACATGGAACAATCAAGATGGGCTGCCAGCCATAGGTTTATTTGTAGGCCAACATGGTGAGTATCTTCCATCAAACCCGTTAATCAGATGTAAATCACCAGGATGAAGAGAAAATATAAAATATTAGAATGATCTAAAACTCAGGTGGGCCACGAAAAGAAAACATAGATTTACAAGCAATTTTACATTGTTTCCTTTGGTGTGATCCATATGAGCCTTCTATCAGGTTGACTTGTTATGAATATCGTTAACAGAGGGTTTTCACCTGATGGACGGAGTTGATTTTAGATTTACAAGAAGGTGAGCCCTACAGAGCTGTGATGGTTTACGGGCTGCGTTTAAAAAAAAAAAAAAAGGTGTTTGTACGCGATTATGGTCCCCTAGAAACGAAATGATGTCAGACACTCAACAGCCGTTTTTTTTTTTTTTTTTTGGCGTTTATCTCTTTTCATGTGATTGGGATTTCTGTGATGATGAGGACTTTGGCGTGGTTGGGTCAAAGCTATTCATAATTATTATATTTCCAGAATATCAGAAGCTCGTGATGGGAATTCTCTTTGTAGCCTGCTCGCAATAAGAGAGAGAGAGAGAGAGAGAGAAGAAGAAGAAGAAGGTGGTGAATGAGGAGGTGAGAAGTTTGAGCTTCTGGGGCGTTTTGGAAATAGGTATCTCATGTTTGGGTAGGATTTTGGACTGGAAAATGGTATTGAAGGAGAGGAGGGAAGAAGACCCAGAAGCTTGAAAAGCCCGAAAGCTACGAAAGGTAGGTTTTACGAGGCTTTTGGAGAAGACCCAAAAGCTCAAAGTTGTGGAGAGTTTCTGGGGGTGTTTGGACGAGAACCCAGATAGGAAAATAAAAAAGAAACTATGTTTCGGATTTAGAGAGAGAGAGAGAGAGAGAGAGAGAGAGAGAGAGAGAGAGGAGTCATTTGATTGGGTTTATATTGGTGTGTTTTGGCGATAGAGCAATGAGTGGCTGTGGAAGGAATGGAACTGTTAGGCAGTATATCAGGTCTAAGGTGCCTAGATTGAGATGGACTCCCGATCTTCATCACTGCTTTGTGCATGCCATTGAAACGCTTGGAGGACAAGACAGTAAGCTTTTTTTTTTTTGGTTCCTTAGATAGGTTTGTTTGCCTCTTCTTCTTTCTCTTCTAGTTGCTGAAAAGTGATGATTTTATCTTCTTCTTTTCCATTTGTGGTAGAGGCCACACCCAAGCTTGTTCTTCAGCTGATGGATGTGAGAGGGCTAACAATTTCACATGTCAAAAGCCATCTTCAGGTTCGTTTTTCTTACATATATTTTCTTCCCTTCATGTTTTTATGGCATATAAGTCATGATTTCTAGGGTCTAACCTTTTGTTTTCCTTTTTGGGTTTCTATGGGGTTGATCAGATGTATAGGAGCATGAAAACTGATATTAACAGACAAGGTATGGATGGTTTTTGCACCCTCCTTTTCTCCCTTTTCTTTCTATGCTAGTGAATAAGAAATACCTAAAATTTCCTCTTTTTATTGTTTTTTATGTATTGGATTTGAAGTTGGATTTGTGTGTGTGTGTGTGTGTGTGTGTGAACACACATACACCTACCTATGTTTTAGTCAGGTTTGCTAGTATTTTTTCTAATCAGTTGGGGAAGAATAACATGTTTTCAAGTATTTCTTCTTTTCGGTTGGTGAAGAACAACATGTTTTCAAGAATTTCTTGTAACCAGTTGGTGAAGAATGGCATGGTTTCAAGTATTTCTTCTAATCAGTTGGTTAAGAACATGTTTTCAAGTATTTCTTCTAATCAGTTGGTTAAGAATATGTTTTCAAGTATTTCTTCTAATCAGTTTGGTTAAGAACATGTTTTCAAGTATTTCTTCTAATCAGCTGGTTAATAACATGTTTTCAAGTATTTCTTCCAGTGAGTTGGTGAAATAACCTGTTATTCTTTTGTTGTTATTCTTAATTTTGTTCTTTCTAATATAATTGCTTAGGGGCCAAAAAAAGGTGGAGAGAGAGAGAGAGAGATTCTCTTTTTCTGTTTAAATTGCTAATTTAATTCATTAGCCTACTTAATTTCTATTATTTATTAAACTCCTTTCCAGTATAAAAAGAAATACTACATTTTTTACAGTTCCTTCTACAAGTGATGTTGTGCGTTCCACCCAACAAACAAAACCATCTTCCGATGATGTTACTGAAGAAAATGATGATGGTTTTTTCTCCTCTGCAAAACCCACAAAGGAATTCCAGTGTGAATCAATATACCTTTCTCTCCCTCCAAAAAGGTAAGGTTTTCATTCAAAAAATAAATAAATAAATACAAAAAAACAAAAACCCCCTCCTTCGTATCTTTTCCATCTTTTTTATTACCAATTTCTCATTGTTTTCTATTATTATTATTATTAGAGCCCGCATGGAGACGAAATGCATGTCTGATAGCTTGCAGTGCAGCCAAAGAACATATGAAACAGTCACATATCCGTACTGTTTTGATGATTATCTGCAAGCTATGACTGGGAAGAGAGGAATAAAGGAAGGCGGTGCTTTCAGATGGCAGAAAGATGCTGCAAAGGAAGAGATTTTGGCAGATGATCTTTACAATATCAATGCATTAGGATTCACTGTAGAAGAATCTCATTTCTTCAACCTCCAAAAGGTAATACTGCTCCTCCTTTTCTCTTTTCTTTTTGCTTTCTCCTCTTTTTTCATTTTTTCGAGTCTGCGGACTACTCAAGTGAATCCGTAGTCGCCTCGTTCGACCATACATGGGCATGAATGATCAGAACTGTTCAAGAGGTAGGTCCCACACCCTGAGTAGATCTTGGGCAATGTTTCAGCTTGCACAGATGATCATAACCATGGAGAAATAGAGTCAGAGAACTGCCAAAGGTTTACATTCAAGCCTACCTTTGAATGGTTTGGATCGTCTTTAAAGAAAAATATATGACCGTCCATGTCCACTTCATTACTCTGGCGGATAATGATGGTTGATACACAGGCACTTGGAATTTGTACACTGTGGGAGATAATAACTTAAATTGAACTATGAAAATTGTGGGTCCCATCTTGGATGGCCTGTGAACCAGAAAATTAGAGTGATTTGATTTCCTGCTAGCTTGCCTACTGGTGGACATTTTAAGGGAAGGTCAAAATGAAAAACATCTTACTGTCCTAATCCATATGAAAAAATGCCTATTGATCAGAAGTTAAGAAGTTTGGATGATATCCTCCCTGCATTGGGTCCCGCAGTTTGGATGGACACTCGTAAAATTCCAAGTGCCTGCGTATCAACTCTTACGCTGCCAGAGTATCAAATTCAAAGTGTCTCGAAGGACTATCCGCCTTTTACCTACTATTAGGCTTCTCTTTTCTCCTTTCTCAAGGGAGCCACTGTTTCAACGCAGAAGCGATCCATCGGGTTCAGTGTACGGAAAGCATCCCATGCACCTTGTTGCATTTGGCCTTGTCGGCATACATTTCACATATCATCTCAACCGTCTGTTAGGTCCAGTCCGCCCTACCCCTTCTTCTGTTTTCTTGTTTCTGCAAAATCACAGTCATTGGATGATCCTAAACATCCATGAATGGACTTATTTTCTACCGAAGATCTTGTCCATCCACTTATTCATGCAACTGACTTGACAGTTTGGATCATCTGATTGGATGGCCCATATAGGTAATGTGGATGCCATCAATCCAAATTCAACTGGTGCATGGGAAGGCGTTAATACGCTGACCCACTTGATCGTTTCTGATTTACTCCAGATCTGATGGATTGGATTAGATTGCATTCCAATGTTAGTTCCGGTGACTCATCTCCCCACGTGTGGCACAATGTACATGTCTCCAGCAATCCAAATAATGGGTCCTATCGTAGATGGACCATATCTGTTAAATACATCAATCAATCAATCATAACCGTCCAATTAAAGTAAAGTAGTTTGTGGTTGAAATTTTAAAGAAAATATCATATGGTTAATATTATCTTCCCAATGCAATCCTTGGCCCAGGTTTCATGGTGGGTTCAAATATTTGGATAGGGTTGTTAATCAGCTGGGCGGAAATAATAACTTCCATATCTATACCCACCAAAAGATTACTATGTATTTTAAATGGTCACCCATACCCATATTCTGTGAGGCGTGGATATATATGCACTAGGATATCAGTATCAAAGGTGTATTAAGTTAGATGGTAAAGATACGAAATGATAGTAAAACTGATTTTCTTTTCATTTTCTTGGAACAATGCACTCATTCCCTTTTTTTTTCTTTTTTTTCTTTTTTTTAGCATTTGGTAATGAGGAAAAAAGTTTCCCTTTGATATGACATTTTAAATTACAAAATTAAAAGAAAAAGCCGTTTTCATGCCTTACTCTAGTTTACTGCTAATCCAGATGCTAAAAAATAGAAAGGAAAAAAAAAAAAAAGTAATTTTCAAGACAAACAAGTACAAGAGGTTCCCTTCCCCAGCACTGATGTCAATATTCCTCGTGATTATATCAGAATCTTGCTTTCCCTTACCTTTTCCTAATTGATCCCCAATCCAAATGGACCCATGAATTTAAATAGGCATTATGTATCAACAGATGGCACGGCAGGTTGGCCTCAGGCCTGCTTGCAGTACCATACTGGTTTTAGTTTTGCCCACCTGGGTTAGTGGGGCCCACAGTTCAATGATCCAAACTGTTGATTTTGCCGTCCCTAATGTGACTAGCTACTGTACCAAAAATACCCAGATAGGAAGAATCTTACCCAGCAATTAGTGGTCAACAAATAGTCCGCCATCGAAAGTGTTGCACCAGAGGACCGTTCAACCTGAGGGATTTGCATCACACAGACCATCCATGGTGAGGCCCCTCATATTAATGGTTTGGATCATAGAATTGCGGCCCCCACTTGCACAAACTGGAACCAAACAATGCTGTATAACCTCTAAATGGAGTAGCGTATAATAATACCTCTTTGTTTACATTATACCCAGTTCCTCTAATTAATCCTCTACATTAGTTTCATGCTAAACATAATTTCTTGTGAGTTCTTCTTGCCTCCTGCATGACTCAAGATGTAAACTGTAAGTGTAACACAATCGCCAGTTATAGGTGTGGATATTGAAACCCGTATATATATGTTTTTAACAATTAGAAATCACAATACAAAAGATCTAATCCGTATCTTGAACCATGTGATTCCACAACTTGGCAACACTTGAGGATGATCAGTCTTGAAGACAAATTAATTTTCTTGGTTGGCGATCCACGCATCCAACACCCAACATGTAGGTACTGAAGAACAATCAGCATGTTGGAGCTTGGTGTAGAGATAGCCAAAAAATCATCACTAGACATTGGATCTTCTGATGGCATCGATATTACCTCAAACAGTTGTTTGATTTCTCTCCTTCCGTTTTCTCTCATCATGACTTGCATATATAGCTACCCTTTTCACCATCCGTTTGGACTTTTTTAAACATTCTAGGAGAAACAATTGCCAATTCAAACGCCCTCTCCGGCACGACCAATTCCACTTATGCTTTGGGAGAAATTGGAACTGTTTCAATGAAATGCCGAGGCTATATGGCTATATGGGCATGCGCGTCTCAATATCTCCCACTTGGTCATATTGCCAATATAACTAATATATCATCAGGTTTACTCCCACAACATCATACCACTGTGATGAGGTTTATATTGCTTTCACAGATATATTACTCATGACCAAACAATCAAGCATTTTATAATAAGTGCTATGGAATTTCATAACTTGGGTATCTCTCAAGTCTCATCAAAAGTATGCTTTGAAGATAATTACACACTTAATCCCATTTTATTAATAGACTAATCACAATATTTATTAATTAATAATTTAAAGTTACCTCACATAAATAATCTAACTTGTCAGTTAATTTATCTAGATTGTGTAATTGGTTTGGAAATTGTAAGAGATGTGTTTCGGTTCTTGAATTTACTTTTCATCTCCTCATCAATGGTTACTAATATTGTGGTAACCGATAATTCCTTTTTTATGACCATGATGTGTTCAAAACAAGGGTAACTCATTCTCATTTAGTAGCATCTTTTCTTTTATCCTATGATATGAGAATATCTTTTCCATCACCTAGTTATAAATTGATGACTTCCTGATTATTTAAGTTATCCAAGAGTTTGATTTATTCATTTTCATCACACAGTGTGATGTTCATTTGCCCCATCACCTATGGTTATTATCCAATAATCAAGGGCTATTTGACCAGCCTATCCATCCAGTCTTTATCCATTACTGATCAATTTATATACGATACTTATAATTATTTAGGGAACACTCTCCCACTATTTTAAGCACTAGCTACATTAACATCTATTGTAACGAAAACAATAAGAGAATCATCATAATTGACCGATCACTCTCAAGTAAATTATGCCCGGTTATATCAACCATGTAATGATATCTAATAAGATTATATTGTGACACCACATATCTATGTATAATCAAATATTGTCCAATCATCACTATGACAAAATGTACATCAAAATATAGTAAATCTTAATACATTAGCAACCATCAAACTACTTACTGTTTGAGCATTAGAAATATTCTTGTTCCATACTTATAGTAATTTTACATTAGAATAGATATTAATTTATGGTTATCTATTTTAAATATTTTTTTAATAATGCCATGTACTTCTATTGACTTAAATATCATACTCAAGTTCCCTTCTTCCTTTTTTATGTATCTATGTATAATTATTCTTAACCTTTTGTATATATATGACCACCAGAGGACTTTTCCCTTCATATCTTAAATATTCCTTTTATTTACTAATTCATGCACACACGTGTGCATATACACTTGTACAACGTAAATGATTCTCAATCAGGATTTTCATGTAACTATTTTTAGATAGCCATCTTCTAAGACTCTTTACCTATTATTTCCCTTTTAATGATCCATCATGCGATCTATCATGCATCTATATCTCAAGATTTAACACTTTATGACTATCAATCTAAATGCTCGTGACATCAGTTAATAAAATGGAACGAGTATACATAGGAAGAGGCTGGCCTACAGGCAATTCAAATAGATAACCCTGGCTACCCTCTCCACGTTATGTGTCGGATGGGAAGCACTGCATGATGTAGACTGTGGTGGAGAGAGCCAATGATCTTCCATAATATATATAGGCCTGGGTTCCCACCATAGAAACCAATATCATAACCTTTATTTGTTTATGTTGGCTTATTAAGGATTTTCAAGACAAATAGGGAACTGAATTTTTTAACATACATTTTACAAGTAAGAGAAAAACTCACACGTTTCATGTGGGCCATGTTTTTTTTCTTTCTTTCTTTCTTTCTTTCTTTTTTGGAAGAAAGGTGTGAGCACACCATCTGAAACTTTATTGAATATGCCATTACGATTTTAATACAGGGTCCACCTTGTGTCCAATACAATAATAATTCTAACACATGGATCTGCTGTGTGTGGTGGCCACTGACAGCCACTCAATTAGGATCGTCCATGCTGTGGACTCCATGCTATATGGGCCACCACATGAAAATTAGACGATGAAATTTTATTTTTTTTCCATCAGCACACATTTAAGACAATCCACTGACAACACCATCATTACCTTTAAATTCCATCCAATCCACCCTAATCCGTTCAAATTTGCCTGGGACATGTTTGGTTCAAGGAATTGGAAGGGATGGGAAGGTTTAATCCCAGGATTGGCCGGGCATGCCAACAAACTGGATATAGCAATCCCATGGTACTCAAGACAATCCACTGCCAACACCATCATTACCTAGAAATCCATGCCATCCACCCTAGTACCATTCAATCCCTTACCAATCCACCCGGCCAAACGGGCCCTAATCTCCCATGCAGCCACGATGCCGACTTAAATCATGTGGCCTATGCATTTACATGCATGCATGCATCGCCCGTGTTTCCTTGGGGTACGTTGCCCCCTTACCACACTATCATTCCAGGTGCCATTCCACCCCCTGATTGCATCGTAATAACGGTCTCAACCATTCATTTTCCGGATTCTATGATATCCTAGCCATCATTAAAACAAATTTAAAAAAATTGTAGATGATTGTACATGAAGATGAATATTTAATGGCTCATATTCAATTCCAAGATTCAAAGGTCAGGATCATCGACCACTGTATGGTACCCCAAATGAACTGTACCCATGGATCAGAAACACATGCACCTAAAACACACCCAGTTATGTTGCATTTCAATTCATATTTCATATGAGCATTTTAACTAATTCTTTTAACTATTTTTATTAATTCAGATTGAGAGATTGGATGATCAACAGCAATGCATATCACCGAGGAAGAGAAAATCCGATGACTGTCAATTTCCATTCGTTTTGAGGCGATTATTCGACGAAGAAGAAGGCATGGAAGAAGAGAAAGGAATAGACAGTCTATCATTATCGCTGTCATTGCATCCTATTCCTATCCATCAAGGGAGCAGCACTTCATTGTGGAGACAGAGCCAAGCTAGCGATGGATTATCTTCGTCTTTGAAAACCAATATCAGAGAAAGCTTAGGTTGTTCTGGAGGAGATGATGTAAATTTGGATCTCTCCATCTCCATTTGTGGTTCTTTGAGTTGAATTTGTGTAAAATCTCTTTTTGTTTCCATACTTGTTTTTGCTGTTGAAGCATCTCCCACAGTTCATATAACGGTTCATCACTTCTCTATTCCTTGCCTATGAGATCAAGGTGGGCCACACACATACATTAACCGTCCATCCTTTTGTACAGTTCTTGTTCTTGACATATGAAGAATGGCATCTTGATGGTGGGACCCACTTTTACCTGTACAAAGGCCCAACCTAATGGCCAGCCCAGTTTGAGTACTTGGGCTTGATTCTAGCCGAATTTACATGATACTGGTTGGAAATGGGCTCAGAATCAGTCGTATCAGGCACAGGTCTATGCCTGGCGAGATGGTTTTGGACACCTGTTGAACCAGTCATTAATTGCTGAGCTGAGCAAGGACTGGGCCCAGATTGTAGCAAGTGAGCTTCTCACGGACTGAGATGACTCTTTGGCCCAGACCGGCCCAGCTCACTTTCAACTCCAACGGACGGTCCAATGAACATGTGCAGTCCTCAGGTATCTTAAAATAAAAGAACTCTGATTTTCTACCCGGGTGTATTGTGGGTTGATACTCTGGTCAGATAAACCGTCCAAATTATAATTTTTAATTTAAATGTACCATGATCCAAAAGTTATGTTTATTTGAGTATATAACTATTTGATCAATAGACATATTTATTGGACGGTTAAAACTGAAAAAGATCTAACTGTCCTATTTCAACAGACAATTGTCCACAAATAAAAGGTTAGGACAGTCTAACAAATGCGATGTTGGGACTGTAACTTTGTTACATTTGGTTCCACACTTCAGTCGATTTAAGCTAAGTCAACATATGTCAAGTGTACAATTTTTGAGTGCCTGCTTATCAAGAATCATATGCTGCATGAGTAGGATATAAGTGCTCTTCTGAAATAGGTATGACTATTGACACGTAAGTTATTTTTATCGAAGGCCGTTTGGCTGATGACCCCAGCACCAGCCAGCTAGCTGGTGTCAAAGCTCTGTGGGTCCACCATGATGTATGTGATTTATCCATGCTATGCTTTCATTTTGCAAGCTCATTTTAGGAAATGATAAAAAAAAATAGGCAAATGCAGAAGTTCAAGTGGACCACCGGGAAAATGGTGGGCTTGAGCTTTTACCGTTGAAAACTTCTTGGGCAGGGAAGTTTTGAATCAAGCAGATATTTTTGTTTTCCTTTCATCGAGGGTTGTTTTACTTCATGAGTATGTTGGATTGCAAATAAACATTGCAATGGCCTCAAAGATATTTTCAACTTAAGCATTCAATCCCCACTGTTTCCTGTGCTGTGGTCCACTTGAGCTTTGAATCTACCTCATTTTTTGGATCATGTCCTAAACTGAGCTGGAAAAATGGATGGACAGTGTGGATAAAACACATACATCACAGTGGACCCCACAGAGCTTTGATACCAGCTACAGCCAAGCCAAGTGTAGATGGACGAACCCGATTGATCATTCAACTGTCCACATGTACTTAAAATTTTATATATATATATATATATATATATATATATATATATATATATATATATATATATATATATATATATATATATATATAAAAGCCCACTTAAGAGGGGAAGCCCGCTCAACATCTCTCCGAGTATGCAAAGAGGAACTTGTTGGGTAAACATACATGAAAAACCATGCACTGCCTAAGAATAAGATCCCTAAACAAATCTACATGGTCCAAGCTTTTTAAATAATTCACTTGTTTCTAACATCATGGCTCACCTAATGACCGCACCGACCTGATTTTTGGGTGGGAACATCTTGACAATTGGACACATTTGATGGACGGCTTTGATTTATTGAAAGTAAGATGAAATGATTATACTATTCCTAATAGATGCTCTTTTCAATTGGAATGGGGTTTGGAAAGATACCATGAGAGGGAAAGAAATTGTTTAAATGTGAAAGCTCACATGCAAATATTGTGTGAAAGATCACATTCATGGAGAAATGTTTTTTTAATTAGTATAAAATGTACCATTATTAGAGGTTTTACATTATTGGGTATTTCAGTGGCCAATCTGTTTTTGTGCCAACCATCTAACTGGACCAAATAAAATTCTTTATGATAAAATAATCCTGACAATCTACACGATGACTACTTTGGATCGGCTTGCCTCTAATCACACGGTTGGGATCATCCAGGATATGGATAATCAGGGAATGTCTAATCCTTGAACGATTGTATAGGGCCTGGATTTTGAATTGATCAGTCCTGGCCTTTTGACTCATGGCCCATTTTAAAGATTGATTCTGTTAAGCTCAGGCCTTGCCTATGTGTCACCCCAAAATGAACGCGGATTGGGTACTACCCTGCCCATCCATTGCTAGGAATGGACAGTGGCCATCGTGATCCACACCGTTCATCCATTTTTCCATATCATTTTGGTGTTCCAATCCAAAAATGAGGCAATTCCAAGACCCAAATAGACCACACAGTGGGAATTAAGCATCTCCCACTGAGATCTTTTTGGGGGCCACATAAGTTTTGGATCAAGCTGATATTTGTGTTTTTCCTTTACCCAGGTCTATGTGACCTTATGAATAGGTTAGACAGCAATTTACCATCACGGTGGGCCCTAGGAAGATTTGGATGGTTTATCACTGTTGCTTCATATGGTGTGGTCCATTCGAGCCTCGGTAGGGCTGTCAATAGGGGGGCTGGCCTTAGTTGTCCAAGGGTCAGGTTTGGGCTTCAAAGTTGAGCCCGTGTGTCAGCCAAGTGGGGCTTGGACTTAATTGTCGAAAGGCTCATTATCAGGATATGGTGGATTTTATAAAAATTCATCTCCCTCCTTTCGAAGTTGGGATTGGGTTTGTTTATGTAATATACCCCCTAAATTTTAGGGGTATCAAAAAAATTTCCACTTTTTTTTTTTTTTCTTATTTAGTCGTTAGAAGGATCATTTGCACCATCAATCTTAAGATCTGTCCGTTGGATCACAAATCCGCACCTTGATTATCATTCCAAACCACTTCCAATAGAAATGATCAACTGTTGAATCTACAAATCTATTGTTAAGATAATCATTTGACAGACAGATCTCCAATATCTTAAGGATTGATCATTGGATCACTTGATTTTTCCAATGACCACCATCTAAATTGTTTCTGAATATGTTTTAAAAAAACGTCATGACGTGAGAATCTTAGCCCAATCTTGAACAGATACTCTGATCAAGGACCAAGATCACTTCTGAGACTTTAGATACCATTGATTTCTGCATGCTCTAGTGAACCCAAATGAAACATCATGTCTTCGTTATGCATGACCTTAGTGGATCTCCAAATACATTTCATTAAAACTCTTTTAGCATAGATGTAATCATACACCCAGATCCATAGCTCAATTGGCAGACTAAGTAGAGATACCATAGGCACTTATGTATGAAATTCAAGCCATACATCACACATGTGCCACATCTCATCTATTACTTACTTTTGGACTTCGAAAATAATTTTCACATAATCACTAGCTCTTGATATTTGTTTTTGTATAATTAGTTAATAGAGTAGATCCTATTTGTGTGGCACATGTACACCCTCGACTCTATGAGGGCACAACCCATCCAAGCTAATATCTAATTTTTCATATACATATTAGTTCACACCTTCTGAATTATAATGTGAAGAAAGGTTTCCTTCGACTACTTTTATAGTTTGAATTAGATTTTTCAAACTTTCTTTGTATGAATATTTATATATAGTATTCAAGATCTTATAAAATTGACTGAGACAGACGAGAAACTTGAATTTATTACTCTTCTTCTTTTTCCTACTCATGCTCGATTATGCTTTAATATCATGTTATCTTGGAGGACATCACTGATGCTTAGAGGCCTCTTCCATACTAAGTTTTAAGGCGAGTTTGAGTTTCTCTTCTATCAAAACTCTTAATCTGATTTCCTTTACTCTTTCGTAGTAGTTCTCCGTGTACCAAAAGGCTTGGACAGAGTATACCGATTCTTATTTGAATCTAGAAAGGCTTGAAAAAGAATTTAGACTTCCTTTAAAGCTTTAGGGCATGATTTCTCATCATCACCCTAACATGCTAGGTGTAACCGAAAAATAAATATTGAAAACTCTATAAGAGAATTTTTTATTTTCGCCACCTTCCTCCTCCTCATACTTATTTCTTATTTCAAATTGCATATATAGTTGTCTACAAGACTGATGCATTGATAAGAAAATATTATAATAACTTTAGATAATACTTTAACAAACGATAGTGTAATTTCATGTCTGCGTAACCAGTTCAAGTCAAACGGAAATATATTTTTTTGATAGAAAAATATTACAAGTCAAGTGTTTTTCCCACATTTTAAACTTAATTGTACAAGAATGGTTGAAATAATTAACCACACTATAGAAAACATAAAAGAAAGTGTGAAATATATAAGGGGTTCACCTTCTAAATTGAGTATATGAAGTGACATCATCTAAAGTTTGAATGTGTCATCTCAAAAAATATTGAAGTTAGATTTATGTACACGTTGGAATTTAACTTATGAAATGCTAAATACAACAATGGAATTAGAGCTTGCATTTTTTTTTAAATACACGGTTCATGACAAAACGTATTCTTGGTTGTCAAGTGCAGATGATTGGCGTAAAGCAAAATGAGTTCATAACTTTCTCAAAGTTTTTTATGACTGCACGAAATTTTTTTATGGAAATAAGTATTCATCTGCAAATCTGTTTCTTCAGTTTCATTGAAAAATTAAGGATGCCTTACAAAAAAAAAAAAAAAAAGTCAATGTGGATCCAGATTTTATATGACAGATGAAAATTGGTATGCAAATGAAGTTCGAAAAGTACTAGAATGAATGTCATTTGTTGATACTCTTAACAGTTATTTCTTAATCCTCGTTGCAATATGGGATGGGTCAAGTTTACTTTATGAAATTTTATTCTGTTGAAATGGTGGTAACGGAGAACTCCAAGGTTCTTCATAGGATGTAAGAATTGTACAATTCGCATAACATTAATTTACCCACAACAGTTGTTAAAGAAGTTAGAATTACGAATATTTTTATAAGCTATGTTGATGTGCTCAATTAATACATGTCTTACTTAACACAAGAAAAAATAAAAGTTTAGACAAAAGAATTAGATTTAGAATTGTATCTAAAAGTGTCAATCGTAAAATGTTCAGATTTTTATGTTTTAAAATGGTGGAAGACAAGAGTTAATGAATCAAAATACCATATATGATCTGTGATGGCACGGGACATATTATTGATACAAATTTCAACAGTGGCGTCAGAATCCATTTTTAGCACAGAGAATAGGGTTGTGAGCAAGCATCGAAACTCACTTTTACAAAAAAACAATTGAAACAATAATTTATACACAAGATTGGTTGCATTCAATATAGAAAGGTAATATTCATGATGATGAAGAAGAAGAGATCGAGAGTCAAGATGAGACTACACCTGCAATAACAAATATATGAAGACAATTATAAATTATTTTTATTCTATTAAAACTTGAATGTGATGTAATGTTATTTGAGTTGAAAATAGCTTAATGTGACTTTTATTCATTATTACTTATTTGTATTTGTTTATTATATTAATTTTATTTCACTCTTATGTCAAGTTTTTTGTTTCTAATTTCTATTTATTTTTATAAATCCTTAACATGCTAATTTAAAAAATAATAATAATAAACTTTTAAAAAAATGAGTGTAGATATGTCACCATCCGACGCCTCGAGCAATATTGTAACACCCTGAAAATCAGGGGTCGTGTATAAACCCGACTCCCAAGTTCCAGACCGTCACTTATGTAACAAAAATGTTTATGATTCAATGTTGTCTGAGTTAAAGCATTCACATGAGTAAAATTATACCAAAACTGCAATTCATACTCCAGATTCAGTGATAAAAGCAAGCGGAAGACTAAAGGATATACATATCACTGTATGGAAAATAAAATAAATCTCAACTGTCTCCAAAGTATGAATACATCTCTGAGTCTTATATACATGTAAATAAACATAATCAAAATGTCAAAAATAGTCCCACCGAGAAGTCCTACCAATCCAGGCCACCTAAGCAAAGCCATCGTGGTACTGCATATATGAGAACTCGTCCTGGTCCTCATCATAATCCGGCTCTGCCTTCTTAATCGCTGCCTCACCTGCATCTAAGACAGGGTCTGGTGGGTGTTGCAAATACCATCCCGTAACGTGGGAGTGAGTAACTAACTCAGTGGAATAATAGAGCAAAGATTACCATGTTCTCAAATCAATCATGCGATAATAGTAAAGCAATAAATCAAACATTCCTAATACTGTTGTTAATGCAATATGACGTGACATGATGGATGCTCTCAGCGACGATCTCCCTCATACGGCACCATCTTACGCCCGCAGCATGCTTTCTTTCCACAGTGCTCCACATCTTCCAGGCACATACAATGTGATGGTGATATGATTTCTGAGTTATGATTAGTCCATTCATACAACAGGATTAGAAAACTAAGGTACTTCCCTTATATCAATCCCAACACAGATCCTGTCTAGGGTCGTTACTCCTAGTAATCTCATACGATGTATATTTTGTAGGTCGCTGCAAGGGCTGCCAGGGTTGTTGCTCACACTCGTTGCATCGCTCCCCCATCACCTTATCAATACAGGCCTACTGTACTCTCATTGCTACGGAAGGGTCGTCGCTTCCCGTAGACTCAGAATACGCTCGCGGTCACTACAAATGGCTCGTCACCTAATCAGTGTAGGCCGACAGCAAGAATATAGTGTCTCATACCACCATAATCTGCTCACGAGTCATAGATGCTCACTGGTCACTACGGGGAGGTTTGTGGCCCCAGCGTAGGCCGACAGCTCGACCACGGTGTCCCATACCACCATGCCCGGCTCATGAGTCTTTATGGATCAAGTTACCATGGTTAATAGGGTTTATAATGGTAAGTTCAGTACCCAAGGTTCAAGCAATTATAACTCATACAAGGTGAACATACAATGGCCAGTCGGGTTATTTGACGGGCTCGACTAGTACAAGCGCATCTCAAGCTGAGCGACATGAAGTGTATAAAATACTTCGCGTGGCCTAACCACTGCCGCCAACTCCAAAACACGATTCGCGTTCATCGACACGTCGTTCGTGGCAAGGATAAGCCAACCACGAATTTACTCGGTTACCGACTGCCTGGACTAGGTATAGTCCCAAACATTTATGAATCCACATCAGCAATCATATAAAAGTAATGAAAATGAAATACAACAATGTGAGCATGTTAACACATGTTATAACATACAACTTAAGTAAATCATCTAACACACATTTGATACATATAATGAAATCATGCATATAGCCAACATGTAGGAAATCATTTACATCAGCATATTATTTAAGAATTCAATCTCAAACTAATTCATAACACCATTTAATTCAATACATACTAATACAAACACTTAGTGTACACACTTAAGTCTACATATAGTATGTCGACTCAAAGTGCGCATTTGGGCGAATCTCTTCGCCAAACTGATTATGCACGCATTCCTAATATCCTAATGCGACAAAGAGCCATGTCAATCATATCAGTAAAATATGGATGAAAACAGTATTTCCTACAAATGACTAAAATGCCCTAAATCTCATATTTTTCGTCTGCTTACGAAACAGGAAATGGACAGCATGTTGTACATGTCAAACGGCGTTGCCGTCGATAATCTACTATTAAATGACATTGAAAGGGTTGAAATCAGCCAATCAAAGCGTCTAGAATCCGCACCTTTTCCCTAGAGGTGAACCGATTCGAACGGAACGTATACGCTTCATCTACGGCGAACCGGGAACCTAATACACAAGATCTGTAAGCTACTTCGCTAAGGGATTCAACGGAACCTTAAATCAACAAAAGGTTATGGTTTTTCTTACCTAGAAGTGCGGCGGAATCACCGGGAAAGTGATTGAGGTACGTGGCTTAAGCACGTGTAGCAGGTAGTGCAAGCAGCAGGAAGTTCTCTCCCACTCTCTCTCACAATCTCTCACCTTTTCTCTCACACCAGCTAGGGTTTCTAGCAAATTCAGATGGGTGAGAGAAGTAAGGGTTTAAGGCCCTTTTATAACCTAAAACATTCCCAAAACAGACTTGGGAACAATGTTTACTTGATGCCTAACCAAATTGGGGCTGTTTCGATCCAAAAAGATATTTCAGGAGGTCCCCTGGCCAAACGCAATCGGACTTAAGCTCATGCACGTCGGATGTCGCTCACATCCCATTTTCAGACCAGTAGTGTTCGTAGATCGCACGTGGCGGTCCAGTTTCAGTTCAGCGATCATCGCACGTAGATCAGGTCTACAAGTCTCATGATATGAAAGAGAAATTTTTCCTGATCTGAGGGTGTAATTTGGCTGAATTCTGACGGTCATAACGCTTAATAATAACGCGCCAAGTCATGTGCCAGATTTGAATTTCAAAATTTCAAATCTAACCCTATTCTCACTCTCTTCACTCCAGGCTCAATGAAATAACCTCTGAATGTTGGTTGGACTTGATTTTCAAAATGATTGTCAAGTCCAACTAGGCGGTTATAACGGTCTAAGATTGTAGGTATCGGACTTTCGACGCGCGGTCTAGATCCAATACAAAGTTTCAAAGGGGTCCTAAGAACAAACCGGTTTAGAGTTTGATCCGAGGTTTCAGAGTATTATAGTGTCATTGGTTCTACTCGTTTTGGGTCTTGTAGAACGTATTTAAAGCGATCAGGGATGATTTCACAGCCACTCTAGCATTGCGCTAGCTAACTTACGCTTATTTTCTAAAGGAATTAATCATACGCGATTTCTGGTCGAGTTGGTACTCGAGTCCAAGTATGAATTTTTCCAGGACGTTACAAATATTTAGAACTATGGTTCCCTAATCGAATCGCAAAGGTCTGAAAAAATAAAGATTATGTGTGGGGTAAAATCTCACAATCCAACAATAATAGATTAAAAAAATAACTTACCAATCTAACAAATTAATAAATTAAAAATAATTTAACAATTTAATGTTGAGGGTCAAATATTGCATATTAGACCCCAGATATTATCTGGATTTACGAATATAATGCTATCTAATGGCTTGTTTTCTCATTCTTGTGTTGCAAGGTGATTTTATGAGCATGGATGGAAAAAGGACGTTAAAAGTTGAGATTTAACGATCTGATGACGCCAAAGGCAAGGGACACACTCCAGGGGACCAAGATTGACAAATATACACGGTCAGAAATTCGAGAAAAGTTAGAAATTGAAGCTCAAGTGGCCTGAAGGACGTCCAGAATGCAAGATCACGAGGTTCCCACCATCCGTTCGGCTCGAAACTTCATACGTCGCCTAAGGACCATAAATTAACCGTACATATAAAATTTCAGCCATTGAAGATCTCGGGAAGTGTCACAACTGACAAATCAGCCCATAAACCGTTGATTCTGGGCCCACCTGATATCTGGAACTGCCTCAAAATTGTTATTGACAATTTAACTGAGATGAGAAATAATTTAGACGGTAAAGATTTCTGAAAATCATCACAGTGGACCCCACATGAATAAAGTGTGCATAGTGCACAAGTGCACTACACGTGCATGGGAAATGGCAAAGACGGTTGACCGTCTCTGACCGAAAGAAAGGAAAAAAAAAAAAAAAAATTCTTACGCACCACGGCTGCGTAACGGACGGTCGGCGTCCGTTTTGCGGACGGTAGTGGGCCCCACCCATTGCTCGTATGGCCGATCTAATCCGTCCACCGTATAGAGGGCTTCGAGAACTAAAAAACCATGCTTACCTTTTGCACCCATGCGTGCACACGTGTGAGATACAGAGGCCACAAAAGGGCTGCTCGGTAACGTTTAAAACTGATTCTTCTATGATTTCTTCTCTGGGCCACGTCAATGGACGTTCAAAACCACCCATTCTTGACTGAAATTTCGTTCTGAATCCAATGGACGGGGTGAATTTTCCAGAAAATGCTTCTGTGGGGCCCACCGACCACAACAGCGAAATGGTGCGAAAGGTTTCGCACATCCGCGAAAACTGACTTTTTCGGACAGTTTTGGCCCACCATCTTTGATCATATGGCAGATCTGAACCGTCTATCATGTAGAGGACCCAAGAAAGTACTAAGGGAAGGTGTTTTTTTAGAATTTGAGCGAGAAAAGTGGCATGTTTCGAGGCACCGAACTTGACTGCGAAAATTACACTCCGTGTCCTGCTACAACTCTGTCACTGACTCCAGCCTTCCAGCAGCTATAAAAGGAGGTTTTTGGACGTGGGAAGCATTCATTCAGGGTCTTGGGAGGAAGAACAGAGGGCTCGAGCTTGGGTTTCAACGTGGGCAGAGGAGAGAGAGAGGAGCTTGGTTTTTTTCTTTCCCTTTTCTTTTCCTTTTCTTTTTCTCTTTATTTATTTGGATTGAGCTCATCCATGGTAGGCTAAATCCTCCTAGCTAGGGCTAAGAGGTAAAGCTTGTAGTGAGATTGGAGATTTAATTTTATTTTAATTTTAATTCATGAATTGACGTTGATTTTAGTTAATTATTATGGGAATGTTTTACGTTTTTAATGGTCTATTGTGACTGAAATTACAATGGGTCTGCAATGGCTTTGAATATTTCCGTTCTCTTTAATGTTTATGATGTCAAGAAGCCCTGTTGTTCACCATAGTCTCCTGGGCATGGTTGGATGTCGGTACCCTTCCTAACTTGCATACATGTGATTGGGTGGTAATTAGTTTGATTCTGTTGTTTGTCATAGTCTTTGGGCATGGTTTGGTAATGGAATCCATTCTAATTCATACACCTTTCATCTCTTTGAAAACTAGATCAACGGCAGTTCAGTAATTTTTATGATTTTTGATGCAAGCATAAGTTCTTCCTGATCTTTACAAGTGGATCCTTTGAATCCCTAGTTCCTATCTCTGATTTTTTTCCTAAGATTTAAATTAATTATTCTACAAGTATTCCACCATTGCTAATTGATTTAGAATTCATCTTAGCCTAGTTCTAGTTCTATTTAATTTTAGATAACGTACAAGTTTCAGTCCCTTGGGATTCGACCTTGGTCTTACCGAGTTATTACTACATCACAACCCTGCACTTGGGGAGTGAACAAGTTTTTGGCGCCGTTGCCGGGGACTGTCAGTTACGTTTTTCTGAAATTAATTAGTTTTAGGATTAGTTTAAGATTAGGTTTAGATTTTCTTAATTTTTAGAAATTAACTTGTCTTCCTTTTTTTATAGGCTTCTAAGATAGTTTCTAAATTAATAAAATTTTTCTTAAATTCTTCCTTTCTATTCTAGATTTAGATTAAGATTTATTTCTTCTTTTTAGTGAGATTCTAATTCTAATTCTTTTTAGGAATCCTAACCCTGTTTCTTGTTTTAGAATTTTTCTATAAGTTTTTGTTTAGGAACTAACCCAATTTTTCTGTTTTGTAGGAAGCTTCTAATTTAGTAAGCTCTTCCTAATTCTTCTCTCTTTGGAATTTCTTATTTTCTCTAGAAATTAGTTTATTTTTAATTAGGACTTTCTACACTTAGAAACTAACTTATTTTGGTTTGTTTTGCAGGTTTTTTAACTTAGGAACTCCGATTTGGTAAATTCTCTCCAACCCTCCCTTTTCCTAGATTTTTATTTTCTTTTTTAGGTTTAAGTTAGAATTTGAGGGCTGAGTGTGTTTTATGCCCCATTGGGCACGCGACAACACTCGACGTCTTGTGACTGAAGGAGGATTAGTTGAGGGGTTGACTGTCCATCGCAGAACTAGACACCACTTGAATTCTCCTGAGTTAGAAGACGTTATGACTGAAAATCAACCTCAAGCACTACCCCAACCAAGGGTTGAGGAAGTACATGATGAGAATGAGGTGCATCAGGCACCCCCGCCTCGTACTTTACGAGATTATTTACAATCGGCGGGGGTGAGTACGCCCTCATGCATAATTTTTCCTGAGAATACAGTACATATGGACATCAAGCCATGGGTTATCCAACTCCTTCCTAAGTTCCATGGGCTTGAGTCTGAAGAACCATACTTGCATCTGAAAGAGTTCGATGAAATCATAGGCACCTTATACTTTCCTAATGTATCTGAGGATACTATTAGGCTGAAACTCTTTCCATTTTCCTTGAAAGAAAAAGCCAAGACGTGGTTACATTCACTGCGTCCTAGATCCATTGGCACATGGAATGATATGCAGAGGGAATTTATAAAGAAATTTTTTCCACATCATAAGACAATTATCCTCAGGAGAGCAATCATGAACTTTGCCCAAAAGGAAGATGAAACATTCTTCCAATGTTGGGAAAGGTTCAAGGATCTGGTTAATGCATGCCCACAACATGGCTTTGAAATATGGCGCATTACGAATTTTTTCTATGATGGGCTAACATCTTCCATGCGCCAAATGGTCGAGACAATGTGTAACGGAGATTTTATTAATAAAAATGTCGACGAGGTATAGGATTACCTCGATAGTCTCGCTGAAAAAACACAATCATGTGACTATTACCCAAGGACGAACACTACGTCTAGGCCGACTCATTCAAGGAAAAAAGGAGGAATATATCTCCCGAAAGAGGATAATGATCTTAACGCTAAGGTGGCCAATCTCACCAGAAAATTTGAGGCCATGGAAGGAAGGAAGGAAAAGGTTAATGAAAGTGTTTGCGGCATCTGTGATTGCAACATTCATACTATTGAAAATTGTCCTTCAATACCTGCCTTTCGAGATGTATTGAATGAACAATCTAATGCCGTAAATAACTATCAAAGACCTTTCAATGGACCACCCTCTAATACTTACAATCCTGGCTGGAAAAATCACCCGAATTTTAGTTGGAGGAACGGACAAACTGCTACCCCTCAAGGTTTCTTCAATCAAAATCCAAATCAGGGAAAACCTCAAGAAGAATCGGTTCAAATTTCCATACAAGAGCCGACGCGGACAATGCAAGGAATTTCAGATTTTATGCAAAAAATAGATTCACGTATGACGACTATGGAAAAAGGGATGCTCCCTGCACAATCACTCCCTAATCCGAAACCGCAATACGAGACAGGTGATCCTAGCTCTTCAAATCAAATGGGGCACGCTAAATCCATCACCACTCTTAGGAGTGGGAAGGTTATTGACAAAACCCTTCCGGTTAGGCCCAAAAAGCCTCAAGAACCAGAAGAGGACAACAAGGATGGATCTAGTGGCGCCCTACAAAAATTTGAACCGGAACCTCTAGAAAAGCCAGTTGCTCCGTTTCCCCAACGGTTGGTTGAACCAAAACGTCTATCTAACTCTCAGGATATCCTAGAGGTGTTGAAACAAGTGAAAGTCAACATTCCTCTGCTTGACGTTGTAAAACAGATTCCTTCATATGCTAAATTTCTAAAGGATTTATGCACTACCAAACGATGGAAAAGTATTCAAAAGAAGATCTCCTTGACTGAGAAAGTGAGTGCCATCCTGAAACAAGATGTGCCGCAAAAATTCAAAGATCCCGGTTGCCCAACCATATCATGTGTAATCGGAAACTATCGAATTGACCACGCACTTCTTGACTTAGGAGCAAGCGTTAATCTGATTCCCTACTCGGTATACCAACAGTTAGGTTTGGGTGAATTAAAATCCACTCGAACCACACTACAACTTGCTGATCGTTCTGTTCGTGTACCAATAAGGATCATCGAGGATGTGTTGGTCCAGGTTGATAGATTCTACTACCCTGTTGATTTTATCATCTTGGACACCGAACCCATCAATGACACGAGCACTCAGATTCCCGTCATTCTTGGTCGCCCATTCCTGTCCACTTCAAATGCAATTATCAATTGCAGGAATGGTGTCATGACTATGTCCTTTGGAAATTTGACATTAGAATCGAATATCTTTTTCAATAACGGCAGCAACTCAGAGGATGATGACGATTTCCATGATGTTAACATGATTGATTCTTTTGTGGAAGATAGAACGCCTCTCACCTTATCCTCTGATCATCTAGAGACGTGCCTGGTCCACTCCCATGATCTTGATGATAATATAATTAGGGAGACGTGTGTCATGCTTGATACTGCACCGGTACTTGAAGTTAACCGGTGGAGGCCACAAATTGAAGAATTGTCCCAAACTGATGTAGTGCCTCTACCGTCTAACCTCAAGCCACCGAAGCTTGACCTAAAACCTTTGCCCTCTGATTTAAAATATATCTATTTAGGTCAAGATGAGACATATCCGGTGGTGATCTCTGCCCACCTGAAGAAAGAACAGGACAGTATGCTGATATCTACTCTCATTGAGCATAAGGGAGCTCTTGGATGGACGATAGCGGACCTCAAGAGAATTAACCCATCGATTTGTACTCACCGTATATATCTTGAGGACAATGCAAAGGCTGTTCGGCAATCACAACGTAGATTAAATCCAAACATGAAGGAAGTGGTTAAGGCCGAGGTTCTCAAACTATTGGATGTGGGGATCATATACCCCATATCCGATAATCAATGGGTGAGTCCAACTCAGGTGGTTCCTAAGAAGTCCGGGATCACCATCGTAGCCAATGCCAATAATGAACTCGTGCCGACTAGAGTTACCACTGGTTGGAGAATGTGCATTGACTACAGAAAGCTGAATACCGTCACAAGGAAAGACCACTTTCCTTTGCCCTTCATTGATCAAATCCTAGAAAGGCTAGCTGGTCATTTATATTATTGTTTCCTTGACGGGTATTCAGGTTATAATCAGATTGAAATCGCCCCTGAGGATCAGGAAAAGACCACATTTACATGTCCCTATGGCACCTTTGCTTACAGAAGGATGCCATTCGGGCTATGTAATGCCCCTGCCACCTTTCAGCGATGCATGACGAGTATCTTTTCTGACATGGTGGGAAAATATCTAGAGGTCTTCATGGACGATTTCTCTGTTTTCGGTTCATCTTTCAGCGAGTGCTTAGCAAGTCTTAAATGTGTGCTGAAAAAATGTGAAGAAAAAAATTTGGTACTTAACTGGGAGAAGTGCCATTTTATGGTTCAAAAGGAAATTGTCCTTGGGCATATCATCTCGTCCAAAGGAATCGAGGTAGATAAGGCAAAAATTGATCTTATCTCTAACCTACCTCCACCTAAGAATATCAGGGACGTGCGATCCTTCTTAGGACACGCAGGCTTTTACAAACGATTCATAAAGGACTTTAGTCTCCTCTCTCGTCCTTTATGTAATCTTCTTCAAAAGGATACACCATACGAGTGGACTGAGCAGTGCCAAGAAGCTTTCACTAAGCTTAAGGGCATGCTAACCACTGCACCTATCATGCAGCCACCTGACTGGAGTCTTCCTTTTGAATTTATGTGCGACGCCTCTGATTATGCTCTTGGAGCGGTTCTAGGCCAGAGAAAAGATAAGCGGCCTTACGTTATTCACTACGCAAGTAGGACTCTAAATCCTGCCCAAGTAAACTACTCGACCACGAAAAAGGAACTCTTAGCCGTAGTGTTCGCTTTGGACAAATTTAGATCCTACCTGATCGGATCCAAGATCATCATCTACACAGATCACGCAGCACTTAAGTATCTTCTTTCTAAGAATGATTCTAAGCCCCGCCTGATACGATGGATCCTTCTACTCCAAGAATTTGATTTAGAAATTAAAGATAAAAAGGGAGTAGAGAACGTAGTGGCCGATCATCTTTCTCGCCTTAATACCTCTGATTTCCTTGAGGCGACCCATATCAATGACATGTTCCCTGATGAACAACTGTTTAGAGTCTCTCATTCACCTTGGTTCGCTGATATTGCTAATTATTTTGCTACAGGTGCCATACCGACACACTGGACGTCACAAGATAAGAAGAAATTCTTTACCAAGGTGCGTAACTTTTTCTAGGACGATCCATATTTGTTTAAATATTGCCCAGACCAAATCTTAAGGAGATGCGTACCAGACGATGAGCATCAGAGTGTCATCTCCTTCTGTCACTCACAGGCCTGTGGTGGTCACTTTTCTGCTAAAAAGACCATGGCCAAGATTTTACAGTGTGGCTTCTACTGGCCCACTATGTTTAGGGACACTCATGAGTTTTGCAAGGCTTGTGAGCGTTGTCAGAAATTGGGAGCATTGTCCCGTCGAAATATGATGCCCTTGAATCCCATCCTTATTATAGAAGCATTTGATTGTTGGGGCATTGATTTCATGGGACCATTCCCCCAATCATTTGGAAATCTGTATATTTTGCTCGCCGTAGACTATGTCACTAAATGGGTCGAAGCAATTCCGTGCCGCAAAAATGACCATCGCACGGTCATTAAATTTTTGAAAGAAAATATCCTGTCGCAGTTCGGAACACCTCGAGCCATCATTAGTGACGGGGGCTCACACTTCTGCAATAGACCATTCGAGAGTTTAATGAAGAAATATGGTATCTCGCATAAGGTGAGCACCCCATACCATCCACAAACAAGTGGATAAGCTGAGATTTTCAATAGAGAGATCAAACATATGCTAGAGAAAACGGTTAACCCTGATCGTAAGGACTGGTCAATCCGATTGACCGATGCCTTATGGGCGTACCGTATTGCTTTCAAAACTCCTATTGGAACATCTCCCTTTAGACTTGTCTATGGGAAAGCCTATCACTTGCCTGTGGAATTGGAACATAAAGCATACTGGGCGATCAAAAATCTGAATTTCAATCTGGACAACGCTGGCTCGCTGCGCAAACTTCAGTTGAATGAACTTGAAGAAATCCGGAACGATGCATATGAGAACTCGAGAATTTACAAGGACAGGATGAAGGCGTTTCATGATCAACATATTCTACGAAAATCATTCACGCCTGGTCAGAAAGTCCTCTTGTATGACTCTCGACTACATCTCTTTCCGGGTAAGCTTCGATCTCGTTGGACCAGCCCTTACATTGTTGTCACTACTTATCCTCATGGGGCCGTCGAGATAAGAGATCCCGACAATGGCAAGGAGTTTAAAGTAAATGGACATCGATTAAAGCCATTTGTTGAGACATTTGATTCAGAGGACATGTCCATGCCTCTGATTGCTCCTGTTTACCAGGACTGATCTCCTAGTCTGATAGAGGTATAGGTAGGTTTATCGCTTTCATAGGTTTAGGATAGTCGCTTTCATAGGTTAGTTAGTTCAATGTTTGTGGGTGACATTACTGCAAACCCTCACGAGACTACAACTCATCCGCTAGGGGTAACCTAGGGGTGTAAAGGCTTGTTGCATATGCTAAATGCAATCGAGAGCACCTGCGAAAGTGGTATAGGTAGGATTTTATTTTCGTTATTTTTGTTCTGCTTTCTCTCTCATGCTGACAAGCTTCCATGCTGTGATCTATTGGAAACTCTCTTGATTCGTTATTCAGGTACTATCTTCCCATCACTTCTCATTTACTTTCGTTGTCCCATGTGCACTGCATATTTATATCTTTTACATTGAGGACAATGTAGATTTTAGGTTGGGGGTGGGAAATTAGGTAACCTAATCAGTATTTTCTTGGTCTTGAGCAACAATTATGAAAATTTTTGAATTTTTCTGAAAATTTTTATGAATTCGAAGTGATTTTGACAGATATCCCTAATTTAAATTTTCAAGGTAAATAATGGTGGATTTATGACTCTTGGATTCCGTATCTGTTAGATTTCATAGTTAAGTGAATTATTAATCCATGATTAGAAGTTGTAAACATTGATTGAATCATGATTTCAGGACACGTCTTGCTTACACATTAAGATTTCAGTTCCATATCGAATGATTAACTTGGTAATCACTAAGCACGAAAGGAACCAGTTTGAAATATCTTGTCATCATGGTATAAAAATTGAAAAGGTTGGATAATTAATCTTCACCATAGGTTTGCTCCCTATAGGTGTAGAGTTAATTCCCCATGAATGATATGTTAAAAAGAGTCAGGTGTACGATCTTCACCATAGGTTTGCTCCCTATAGGTAAGGATTTGATTCTCCTTCCTTGGCATTACTTTGAATAGAAAAATCACAAGTTAATAGGTTAATCTATGAGGCAAGTTTTGGATTAGGTTTTGGTTGTCATGAATTTTTTTGTTGGTTACCAATGATATCATGAAATTGACGATTGGATCTCTTAATGATGATAAGCCGAGATTAGACTATACATCCATGGATCTCAATGTTTAAAATTTTTCTAATTGATGGATTAATACTTTACACTTGATTATGAAGTCTACCGTGCGCTTGAGCTCAGGAGAAAACAATTTCTAACATTCATGGATATTAAATTTCTCGTATTTTGTTCAAAATCTCACTCGATTTCATAGAAAGTTCTCCTATAATTCTCAACTTATTTTTCGCATATTTTTCTTGGGACTAGCAAAATGCTGGTTGGGGGTTGTGTTGAGGGTCAAATATTGCATATTAGACCCCAGATATTATCTGGATTTACGAATATAATGCTATCTAATGGCTTGTTTTCTCATTCTTGTGTTGCAAGGTGATTTTATGAGCATGGATGGAAAAAGGACGTTAAAAGTTGAGATTTAACGATCTGATGACGCCAAAGGCAAGGGACACACTCTAGGGGACCAAGATTGACAAATATACACGGTCAGAAATTCGAGAAAAGTTAGAAATTGAAGTTCAAGTGGCCTGAAGGACGTCCAGAATGCAAGATCACGAGGTTCCCACCAACCGTTCGGCTCGAAACTTCATACGTCGCCTGAGGACCATAAATTAACCGTACATATAAAATTTCAGCCATTGAAGATCTCGGGAAGTGCCCCAACTGACAGATCAGCCCATAAACCGTTGATTCTGGGCCCACCTGATATCTGGAACTGCCTCAAAATTGTTATTGACGGTTTAAATGAGATGAGAAATAATTTAGACGGTGAAGATTTCTGAAAATCATCACAATGGACCCCACATGAATAAAGTGTGCATAGTGCACAAGTGCACTACACGTGCATGGGAAACGGCAGAGACGGTTGACCGTCTCTGACCGAAAGAAAGGAAAAAAAAAAAAAAAATTCTTAAGCACCACGGCTGCGTAACGGACGGCCGGCGTCCGTTTTGCGGACGGTAGTGGGCCCCACCCATTACTCGTATGGCCGATCTGATCCGTCCACCGTATAGAGGGCTTTGAGAACTACAAAACCATGCTTACCTTTTACACCCATGCGTGCACACGTGTGAGATACAGAGGCCACAAAAGGGCTGCTCGGTAACGTTTAAAAGTGATTCTTCTGTGATTTCTTCTCTGGGCCACGTCAATGGACGTTCAAAACCACCCATTCTTGACTGAAATTTCGTTCTGAATCTAATGGACGGGGTAGATTTTTCAGAAAATGCTTCTGTGAGGCCCACCGACCACAACAGTGAAATGGTGCGAAAGGTTTCGCACATCTGCGAAAACTGACTTTTTCGGACAGTTTTGGCCCACCATCTTTGATCATATGGCAGATCTGAACCGTCTATCATATAGAGGACCCAAGAAAGTACTAAGGGATGGTGTTTTTTTAGAATTTGAGCGAGAAAAGTGGCGTGTTTCGAGGCACCGAACTTGACTGCGAAAATTACACTCCGTGTCCTGCTACAACTCTGTCACTGACTCCAGCCTTCCAGCAGATATAAAAGGAGATTTTTAGACGTGGGAAGCATTCATTCAGGGTCTTGGGAGGAAGAACAGAGGGCTCGAGCTTGGGTTTCAACGTGGGCAGAGGAGAGAGAGAGGAGCTTGGTTTTTTTCTTTTCCTTTTCTTTTCCTTTTCTTTTTCTCTTTATTTATTTGGATTGAGCCCATGCATGGCAGGCTAAATCCTCCTAGCTAGGGCTAAGAGGTAAAGCTTGTAGTGAGATGGGAGATTTGATTTTATTTTAATTTTAATTCATGAATTAACGTTGATTTTAGTTAATTATTATGGGAATGTTTTACGTTTTTAATGGTCTATTGTGACTGAAATTACAATGGGTCTATAATGGCTTTGAATATTTCCGTTCTCTTTAATGTTTATGATGTCAGGAAGCCCTGTTGTTCACAATAGTTTTCTGGGCATGGTTGGATGTCGGTACCCTTTCTAACTTGCATACATGTGATTGGGTGGTAATTAGTTTGATTCTGTTGTTTGTCATAGTCTTTGGGCATGGTTTGGTGATAGAATCCATTCTAATTCATACACCTTTCATCTCTTTGAAAACTAGATCAACGGCAGTTCAGTAATTTTTATGATTTTTGATGCAAGCATAAGTTCTCCCTGATCTTTACAAGTGGATCCTCTGAATCCCTAGTTCCTATCTCTGATTTTTTTCCTAAGATTTAGATTAATTATTCTACAAGTATTCCACCATTACTAATTGATTTAGAATTCATCTTAGCCTAGTTCTAGTTCTATTTAATTTTAGATAACGTACAAGTTTCAGTCCCTTGGGATTCGACCTCGGTCTTACCGAGTTATTACTACATCACAACCTTGCACTTGGGGAGTGAACATTTAACAATCTAACAAATTAACAAATTAAAATAATCTAACAAAATAAAAACGGTTTAACAAACTAACAAAGACATCTATCCAAACATCCAACCATCCATGCATGCATCCATTCAGCTATCCATCCATTTAATTTAGATTGTATAATTTATAATTATATATATTAGACAATTATATATAATATATAATATACTTTAAAATTATTTAAGGGTTTAGGTGTTTATAATATTATAACAATAATATACATTATTATATAATGTATTAATGTATATATTCATTAAAAGGACTAATATATATATATATATATATATATATATATATATATATATATATATATATATATATATATATATATATATATATAATTACACACACACACACATCGTAAATATATATTGGGAAATGGTATTATGAGGTCGACCTCATGGGAACTTCCCATGAGGTCGAGCTGTGTGGGTTCCACCATGATGTGTGTCGAACATTAACACTATCAGTCAAATGCACCATTCTAAGGTGGTCCACGTGCTCAAAAATCAAGTTAATCCATGACTTGGTGGGCCACACCACATATAACAGTTGAGAGGGGTTATCCTCCCATTAAAATCTTCATAATCATTTATTAGGCCCACTGAGATGTGGTTCACAAATTTAACTCATCCATCGTGGGCGTCCCATTAGGAAGATGGGTCATACCGAGTTTCAACCGCATCCAAAAACTCAGGTAGACCCCACCAAGTGTTTTTATATATATTTAGGCATGTCTTCACATAGTTAGATGGTATGGCTCACTTGAGTTCCGTAACGGCTGATTTTTGGGATATCCTAAGGGACTCATCAAATGCATGGTGTTGATGTTCAACACACATCACGGTGGTGCCCACACAGCTTGACCTCATGAGAAGTTCCTATGAGATCGACCATATAGTAGTACCCTTTTCCATATATATTATATATAAATTATTATTATGATTATTATTATTATTATTATTATTATTATTATTATTATTATTATTATTATTATTATATATTGTACATGGGGCTAATGGTCGATCGGGCTACCACTGTTAGCCATTGGCAGTGGTTAGCCGCCTGGTCGGGCAAGGGGAGGGGGTAAATAGAGAGATAGAGGAGGAGGAGGAGGAGGAGGAGGAGGAGGAGGAGGAGAGTACCTATTCTGCTCCCTGCTCGATGTTTGTCGGATCGGAGATGGAGAAAAGTCGGCCAAAAATGGATGGGGTGCTGCTCGATGCTCCCTGGATCAAAGAGTGGTCAGTCGGATGCTAAAGAGAGAGGAGAGGAGAAAGGGGGTAGCCAGGTGGGGTCCAGAGTCTAGACAATCGCTTAACAGTGACAAAGGGGCCTAGGTGCACTCGAAAGACCAAAAGAATTAGGGACTTCGGGTTTCTAGACGACCGTGTATTTATATACCTAGTCAAATTAGTCGAACCGAGTAGGGTTCGAGCACAAGATCGAGTCAAGTCGAGTCAAGCTTGGTCCAACTTGGACTCGACTCAAATTTTTCATGCATAAAAAAATGAGATCGACTCGACTTGAACCCAATTTTGATTCAAGTTGAGACGGGCTTTAACTGAGCGAGCTGAGCGAATTACTCGAGCTGACTTAGTTCATGTACAACTCTATAAAGAAGGGAGGGAGAGAGAGAGAGAGAGAGAGAGAGAGAGAGAGAGAGAGAGAGAGAGATTTGGTGGGCCACCTTTGGTTAAGACTTCTATAATCCAAATCATCCATTAAGTAAGGCCTCTTGTTCATTATTTGAAGAATGGTTAATATTGAACCTAAGTGGACCCCACATGGCTTCGTGCATGAAAGAAGTTGGGCGGGACCACACGTTTTCCCAAGGGACAACATGAGCGTGCCTCACAAGCTGCCATGTGGTGACCACACATGGGCTCCACTTCTTATTCATTTTGTATACGTGTGGACCCTTAGATTTGTAATTTTGATATATATATATATATATATATATATATATATATATATATATATATATATATATATATATATATATATATATATATATATATATATATATATATATATATATATAAATTATACAAAGAAAAATGAGTTTAGTGATGGAAACCACCTCATCACCAAAAACAATGGTGGGCCTCACGTCAAATTTAATATATATGTATATTAGCCCCACTATCTAATCTTTAAAATGGGTGGGTTTTCGACGCAGTTTGGCTAATGACGCTACCACTAGCCAAGTGGCTAGTGGTTGGTGCTCTGTAGGACCTACCATGATGAATGTATTTTATCCACACCTTCCTTTCATTTTTCCATACCAATTTATGGCTTGGACCCAAAAAATGAGGCAGATCTAAATCTTATGTGGACCATACCATAGGAAAACAATAGTGATTGAATGTCCTCTATTAAAAATCTCAAAGGGCCCACTGTAATGTTTATTTGACATCCAACCTATTGATTAGGTCACACAAACTTGGATGAAGGGAACAAAACAAATATCAGCTTGATCCAAAACTTTTGTGGCCCACAAGAAGTTTTTAATGGTGAGAGTTCAATCAATATTATTTCTTGTGATGTGATCCACTTGAGGTTTGGATATACCTCATTTTTGGGCTCATAACATAAAATGATCTAAAAAAATGGATGAATGGTGTAGATGAAACAGATTCATCATGGTGGGGGTCATAAAGCACCGACCACTAGCCATTGGCTAGTGGCAGGGTCACTAGCCAATCCACGTATGTCGGTTTTCCTTTTTATTTAGAAAAATCTATATAATTTACTTACGATATTTTTTGTTGAGATATATTTTAGACAATCTTTGATTTAATTAGTAGACCTCATTGATCAAGCATGACCTTATAAGATCATGGGTCAAGCCATGATGAGAAAAAGTGTAATATTGTATGGATCTCATGACCATAATAAATCACACATTTACTTTCAGGAGAAAGGTAAATGATCATGGGTGGGTCAGGTAAATGATCATGAGTGGGTCCTACCGTAAAATCATGAAATTAGTATAATGAGTTCCTCTTACTCAAAAGAACTCACTTATATGATTAAGATTCACTCTTAAACTATGTTGAAGGGCGGATTGCATCATTATCAAATATACACCAGTAGTGGGACCCACCACATAAATCAAAAGAATGGTAGATCAATGACTATGAGAGTTATAATCTATACTTTTTAATTTTATCCTGTATAGCTAACCTATGGCGCATTACCCATAAATTTGGGTCATTCCTTATTAACTGACCGATAAACTAAAGACATATCTCAACTGTTAAAACCAAAGATGATAGATCAAACTATTGATCGAGGATCCGATCAACAGATTAAGAAACAAGCTAATAGAACATATGGAATAACTGATCTAGATTCATGTTAGGCCCTCCGTTCTCTAATCAATCGGGCCCATCAAATTGAATAATCTAATTTTAAAGAAAATGAACAGTCAGATTAAATGGATACTAATATTTAAAGAATCAAAATTTGACTTTCCTTTACTTATGGAGTTACGTTTATATAAGGCAATCAATCGACAGTCATATTTGATCATAATTAGGATCTCGCAATAAATACTAGATTACTGTCTAAATTTAGAAATATATTGGTTGTACCCTTGGATTTAATATTCTTAATAAATAATCTTGTATACTTAGCATGGGAAAGAGAAAATTAATCGGTGAGAAAGCAATACACAAAAAAAAATGAGAATATGTCAATTTAACATAAAGAAAAAATATTACACACATGACAGTACGATAGTAAGTAGTCTCTTGCGTTGTGCATTCTTGATATTGAACATACAAAGTATTGAACATTATGCATGAGATTGAAATCCCATTGCGATCTTTGGTATTGCTATTATTGAGTGTGATGATATCACGAATCTTAAAACACTAATAACTCGAGATTGAAAATCCCTTAAACTAGAGATGGGAAGAGATCTTGGGGTGTGATTCTCTAACTCCTTAGATGGTATCATTAGGGCCTTAAACTTTAGGTTAGACAAGGAAAGAGCCTAAACAACTCATAATTGATTACTTATTGATTGATATTAGGTGAATGCATATAATAGGTGAGTTAGCCACTACCATGAAGCCTCTTATGCCCGGTACATAGATTACTACATAGGTTAGAAATCAACCTATGCAAGCCCGATAGGTATTGTTAGGCCAAGGTGAAAGTGGTTGATCCTTGGTTGTTCTTTGGAAACTATAGTAATATTGTTGATATCGCATATATTTAGTACATTTCATTTTTCATATAATATTTCTCTATAATTTATTGCATATGATTGAGAAACATGAATTGATGATTACTTAACAGGTTTTGTAGCTCACCCTATTATGACTTAACATTTAAGGATTCAAAAACTAAGAAACATCTCCTAGAGTGGTCATACAACTTTATTAAAATTCCTCCAAAGGAGCTAGAGAGGACATCCATGATGCTATATGATTATACCTTGGACAACTGTAGAAAGGTGATGCCTAGATGTTATTTTTCTTTTGAATAATAAATGTATTCAGTTATAACATCCTAAATTTTTTCGTACTTGACACTAGCATATATGTGAGTATCATTGTCGGAGAACTGTACAAGTTTGATTAATTACCCATAAGAAACCAACAAATGCGTTTGGTCACTTAATTTTTTTTATCAAACCATGTGATCTATTAGTTGAAGGCCAATATCTAGGTGACCCACGTCAATAAATCTCAAAATGATTGTAATTAACTAAGATCCACCTAAAATCTACTTAACTAGGGGGTTATATCATGATTACCCTATATATATATATATATATATATATATATATATATATATATATATATATATATATATAAATTAAATTGACAAAGTACTCATTTAGCATGAAAGTTAATGAATTATGGTAATTTGTACTGAACTACCATTTCTTCTTATTTTAAATGGCTCATGTCGTAAACATATGTAATCTATACCTAGCTAATTGCATACAATAAATTTTGTTAATTGTTTTATTTCATAAATACCTAAATTAACGAAACAAGCTCTAAACTGCTCGTTAGTGGGTCACTAAACCCAAAACTATAAAAAGACGTTCATTTTAGCGTCATTGATGTTCATCGAGGAACTTTGAGCTGAGATTATATATCAAATTGTTCAACTTAGGCTCACAAAGCGTATGCGTGAGATATGCAAATACTTTTATAATCTATTAGGAACTTAAGTTAATTATTCATGTCTGATCTTTGCCAAAGTTCTAGTTTTCGGATCGTTAAAATGTTACCAAATTTAGGGCACTAAACTAAATTAATATCATACACATATTCCTATAGTCGAGGCTCCGATCAATGGCTGATAACAGTCGAACTGACTTTTAATCATACCTGTCGATCAACACATCCAAATGGCAAGCCGATTGTAATCCGTATGTAGATCATCACTAAGACCAACTATCTTATTATGTAAATCAACATGTACACCCCATAGTGGACCATAAAAGCTAAAAATAACCTCTCATTAGATTATAATAGTAATTACTTAGACTTTAGGATAATTTACACCATATATGGCACTATAAATACCTCATTATTGAGCGTTAAACCTCCATATCCAAATTTTTTTATGCTTTGAAAGAATGAGATAAAGAGATAAAAAAAAAAAAAAAAAAAAAAAAAAAATGGGGGTGGGGTGAGGGATTGAGAGTTGATTTACTAGACCTTTATTTTCTAGTGTTGTAATTATCGCAACAAACTTTAATAGTTATCATTTTCTCCATTGAATATATTTTCCTTTTGTGATTGAGGTAAGAAATGAACTTTACTTTCCGATTTAGGTTTATTAAAGATAGATTATGTGAATCTTACATACTTTTTTAGTTTGATTTAAAAAATTAATGTTTTCCTCAAAATCGTAACTCTAAGCACAATTAGATCACGTGAAACATTTGTAAGGCGCGAATCATTTTTCTAAGTTTCATATTATCAAGTCTTGAAACTACTAGATAATGATTTTTGAATTATTATAAGATTTCATATACTATTTGTGCTTGTATTGCTTTTTTATTATAATCATAATGTTACTTGTTGTTAGTAGCCAACATATTTGATGAAATGCTCGATCAATATGAAATTCCTATTATTTGAATCTCTTTTATACCATTTAATAAGTATTGTTGACACAAATTAGTTTGTATTAATATAAATTGGATTATACTCATTAGTACATGTTTTATATTGATATACTCGAGTGTGGTATTAATTTGTATTTAATCCAATGTATTAATATATATTGGATTATACTCATTAGTACATGTTTTATATTGATATACTCGAGTGTGGTATTAATTTGTATTGTTAATATATGTAGATTGTGTTAATATACATTGGATTGTGTTAGCTCGTACATGTGTTTAGTTGATATACCCAAATGTGGTATTAAGTGATTTGTGATTATGATTATACATTGATGATTTAAATTGTTAATGTGGTGGGTCGAGCCTTGCAAATCACATAAGTGGATGGCCCAATTTGGGTTAGTTATCCCAGACTTATACGGACGACTGAGGTTGAACACAGACGATCGTCAGTAGTTGGAGTTACAAAGGAAGCTTTGCACCCAATGTCAGTTTTGTCTGAGGTCCCCATTTGTCGATCGGATCAGTCCAATACATGATCTAATCAGTTTTATATTTTGTGGTTGTATACCATTTAAAGGAATATGGGATACCATTGTTACTTGTTATTTAAATCTATCTATAATAGTTAGTGCGTTACAATTCTACAAAGACTTATGAGCTGGGCATGGTGGTATGAGATACAATCCGAACTGTCGGCCTATGCTGAGGTGACGTACCTATCATATTAGTAAAAAACCAAGTGACAAGCCCCCCCAATGATCATTGGTCATTAGTGAAGGCCACAAGCCTACCGTATTGTTGATGAATTAGATGTCGTGTCTTCTCTACATTATCTTTGGGTGACGACCCTTAGATTATTTATGATCTTCCTTAGACGATGAATCATTAATATTGTTAAATTGTATAAATTGAACTTTTGGGTGACAAACATAAAACAGAATCAAGGAACGCTGGTGAGAGGCCACTATGTACCACCATGAGGTATGTGAATCCGTTTAGTGACCTTTGATAGAATGGAGGTATCCTAACTTTGCCAATACTGGTGTATGAAAATAGATTAATAAAAGTCGATCTAAGCATACACACATACATGGGCATATAGGGTATGTAGCCAACTATTAAAGGCCAATATATCCTCATGCATAGAGTGCCTACCTGACTGTGAAAGGCTAGTGCATCATCATTCATAGGGGCATGGTTGACTATTAAAGGCCAATGCACCCTCATTCTTACATACATATTTATTGGGTACCTGGCTGACTGTGAAAGGCCATGATACTATTCATTTGGTACATAGCTGACTGTTAAAGGCAAAGGTATTGTTTATTGGGTGCATGACTGACTGTTAAAGGCTAGAGCATTCAGACGACACGTATTCTATTTCTGAGATTAGTTTTTGCATATCGTGACATACATATATCAAATCAACTAATTTAGAAACTATTTTTTTCGTATTGTTATTATTACCAAGGTTTAATTGTGTTGATAACATGTGTAACTTAGAAAATGGTACCACTAAGTTACCTATTCACTCCCACCTGATATAGTATATTAAAACACCAACCAAATGATATTGTCGATACAGGTACTACTGAGGTCTCAGATGTGCATGTATAGATCAGCTCGCTTCATCACACCTTACAGTTTATTTATTTTGGGCATGTATATATTGGAGTCTCCAGCTGGGGTGAACTCTATGGTTTGGTTTTATTGAATATATATTGTGGCTTGTGTAGTCTTCATTTAGATGGACACCACTTTTAAAATTGTATATTTTAAATATTATCCATATATTTCTGGATTTAGTTGTCTATGCTTAACTTTTAGTGTTGCTGATTTAAAGATACTCTGATTATTAATCATGTGTGAATATTAATCAGACTGTGAGGGCACGTGGGAACTTGTCCACTTGCATTTTTCTAGGTTTACACCCCGGGAACTCGAGATCGAAGTCTCTATACTCAGAAGCTGAATTTTGGGGCATAGTGCTAGTTGAAAAGTTATGGTTAAAATAAATAATTGATGTCTTGAATATATTCTATTGTGATTGGCTTTATAATTGTTAATGTTTTACCGAGTCAACTCGCAACTTGGTGACTAAGTTGGGTGCACCCGAGTACCGAGGATTGGGGTGTGACGGTTTGATATCAAAAATATGATTTGGGCAAATAAAGAAAAGTAGAAAGAGAAAGAGAAGGAGATGCTCGAACTTGAAAAATGCTAACAGACTGCCTTCATCAACGGATAATGGTTGATGAACATGTACCGGATGATGTTCTTAGCGAGCCATTGGTGCTAAATAGTTCACTTTCGTTTGAATAAAAAATCAGTATAGCTTAGAAATGAATTTTCTTATGGATTTCATATCTCATTTGTTAGTTAGGTTTGGATTTTTTTTATTATATTTTTTTCTATTTTTATTTTTATTTTATTATTTTTTAAAGTATTAACAACTTCCTCATTCAAATTATAATCGAACCATTCCTATGTTAATAATGAGGAATGGTAGCTTCTTGCTAACAAGTCCAAGGTGTAGAAGATTACAAATTTAACTTATAATAACGACCAAGAATTGGAATTTCAAAAATATATTGAGCAAAATAATTATTTGATAACACAATCTAGATAAGCAATGATACTAATCATGGATGAACTTGGAATAGAAGTTCCAATCAAGATGACTGGTTGTGATTAGAGTAGGAGTTTCAATCAGCAACGGTTATGCACTTCAAGTAAACCATATTCTATTTTCTATTTATTCTTCTTCCTCCTCTTCCTTTTCTCCTTCTTCTTCTTCTTCTTCTTCAGTGAATCTCATTAGCTTGGGCTTGGGTCGAGCCCTATCTAAATGCTCCGGGTTGAGCTTGGGCTAGACTATTTTGGTCCAAGCCAAGTCTGGGATTAAATGGAATAATGTGGTCGAGCTTGGACAAAGCTTGGCCCAACCCTAACCCGGCCAGTTGATACCCTTAAGCCCTGGTGTTGTGATTCAAACACACGACCACATGTGCAACAAATGTCCCGATTTCATTTATGTGTGTATGAGTATATATATGTTAGTCATGCAAGAGTCGTAATTTACTTGAATCAAACCGAACGCCTTATGACCCTAAGCACCAAAGTAGCCAAATTAGGACCAAAACTGTGAAAATTAGCCTAACTACTCAGCCACCAACTGACAAGATGATAGAGAATTTATGACAGTGAGAGTTATTCCTTCGAATGGATTCTTTTCGCCTTAAAAATAAGGTCTTTTATCTCAATTATGATAGTTTGATCGTGCTTGTCCACAAAAATAACATAAGAAAGTAAAACATGAATTAAATTATCGAATGTCAGTTTTATTAAGATGGATGAAGATTTAGTACAACATATAAAAGTAAATAATGCAAAAAAAGTTACCGATGATATTCAAGCAAGTGAGACAGTCATGGAATGGACAATCTCCAGAACCTAAACAATCATGAGATAGTTGTAAAAAGAACCCTGACAGTGATGAGACGATCGTGACTTTTGATCAACAAGATGTGATCAATAAATCACTAAGTAAGAACCTAAGGATTGGAGGGGATCTAACGACAGAGGCAAGAATATTTAACTAAACGAAGTCAGTTTGTTGTAGCAATGCATTAGATAGAAGCGAGAACTAAAATATGCTAAGCTAATCAATCTGGACTTGCTATAGTATCTTAGAATGAAGTGGAGAGGTTAAACTGTAAGGTCGTTATTTTAGCTCGTACCATTCTGTAAGCTTCCGCGGTCCTACCAGTCGAATTCTGGCGACCTACGATCTGTTATCGGCGTTTGCGCGTAACCCTGAGTCGTATCTCATATTCTAGAGTCGTCTCGACCCAAGACTTATATCCTTACGGCCGTGTCGTCGCTACGGTTCCGATGCCACGTCTCATGCATTGAGGCGATACCCGATCCAGGAGATGTGGGCCTGCATTTAGTTAGAGGAAAATACTACGCATTACTAAACCTAAGAAAATCCATCACATCAATCATCTCACTTGTTCAAAGTACACCCTTACTCAACCCATTACTCTTCCCATTCCCAAGTACAAAATCAACCTCAAAAAGTCAACTTTTCATCACCTCACCATCCCTATCTCACATCACTTCCCTTACATCACACTCTCTCTCATCTCTCTCATTCTCCAAGCAATCCCAAAAACTCCCAATGTCTAAGATTTTCTCCATTTTCCACCCACCATGAAGCTTCATACTCCACCATCCAACATCTAAAATCCAATCTCAACCATTGATTCTTTTTCCTTGGAGCTAGATCGCCCTAGCACAGAAGGAGGAATAGCTTTGAAAGTGGGTGCTTTTATTTATTTATTTTGTGATTTGAGGGCCCACATATGTGGGACCCATCTTGATGCATGTATTATATAGGGAGGGCCCATAGGGGCGGGGTTCCTCCCCTCCTCCCCATTTCTCTCTCTCTCTCTCTCTCTCTCTCTCTCTCTCTCTCTCTCTCTCTCCCCTTCCCTTTAATGCCATGTGGCCCACTTGATGTGTGTGATATATCCACACCATCCATCATGTTGGGCCCACTTTGATGTGTGTGGTGTCCACACCATCCAACAACTTGGATGGTGAGACCCATTGTTGGGTATATGTTTCATCCTCACTGTCTTTGTTCCTGGATGCTGGGCCCTACTAAGATGTAGGTGTTTTACTCTGGCCATCCACCTCCAGCCACATGGAGATTCCAGCAGTAGCGGCTGCTGGATGGACGCCAGCAAGTTCTGTGATCCCTTCATGATGTATGTGTTAAATCCAAACTGTCCGACCGTTTTGAAAAGGGGACGTGGGGCCCACCTTGGTGACGTGTTGAGAGCAGCACGTGGACTCCATGATGGATGATTGTCATCCACATCGTCCATTCTTTTAGCTGGGACGGCAGGAGCTTGGAATAGCCACCTTGATGTCCAGCCGTCCGTCCATTACTGGACGTTGGACGTTGGATGGTTGCTTGATTAGAAATAATAATAATAATAATAATAATAATAATAATAAGTGCAATATATATTAATATAATATAATATTAGTGTATATATATGAGAGGTGGGTCACACGAGTGGACCCACCATGATATATGTCTCAGATCTGCACCGTCTAGATCATCAGACCCTCAGGACGGTGGCTCTTATAGCTTATGTATATATTATATTATAACATAGTATATTATATTATATTATATTATAGTATATATATATATATATATATATATAACCTTCTGAAGGTGGGCCACGTGCGTGGGACCCACCACTGATGTATGTTTTGTATTCAACCGTCCAAACTTGTAGACGATGTTGGATGGGCCACACCTGATGTGGGGGCCTCATCCACACCGTCCAGCAAACTGGATAGGTGGAGTCCACGATAATGTATGTTTTGTATCCCATCATCAGATGGCTAGATGGTGGGACCTTCCTAATGTATATATGGCATCCAAACCGTCCATTCATCTGGCAACCCCTATGGACCCACGCTCATCCAAGCCGCCCATCTGTCGGGCCCACACACGATGTATATGTTGTATCCTCACCATCCAGATAAGACGGTAAGATCCACACATGAGGTGCATGTTCCATCCATGTTGTCCAGACCTTGGACACTGGATGGAAGGAAGACACAAATATTATTGATTCAGAAGTTGGGTGGGCCACCCCGTGGACCTACCATGCATTGTATTTATTTCATCCACAATGTCCAAATTATGTCGAACGTGTCTGGACGGTGCTATCCAACGTTTGGATGCTGCAAATTTACTTGTCCATTGTTTGGATAGCGCCGATATATATAGACAATGTTTGGATAGCGCCGATATACATAGACAATGTTTGGATGGCGATGATTTACATGGATAATGTTTAGATGGAGCCGATTTACTTGGACAATGTTTGGACAATGATGATCGTCATACGTGGGCCATGTGTGCGGTGATACACATGTTACACCTACAACTATTGAAATGATTTTGGTGCGGCCCATATGATGAGGCCCACCTTGATATATTTGTGGTTGTCCATGAGGCCCGCCTTGATGTATTTATGGCCCATCCATGAGGCCCACCTCGATGAATTTATAGCCCGTCCATGAGGCCCGACGTGTTGCATATGAGGCCCATGTAATGCGGCCCACTTGATGCTTATATGGTCCATGCGGTGTACTTTAAGGCCCATGAGCAGGGCCCATCGTGATATATTCGTGGCCTATGGGAAAGGCCCATTGTGATATGTATTATACCCATAACACGTGACCCTTTTGATGTATTCGAGGCCTAGATACGTGTCTCATTTGATGCATATAAGACACATGTGTAAGGCCTACCTATGATGTATATAGGATCACGTGTAGGGCCCACCTATTGTTTATTTGAAGCTCATGGGTTGTGGCCCATTGTGATGTATTCAAGGCCCATGGGCAAGGTCTAATGTGATGTGTTTATGGCCCATATGATGAGGCTCATTAAGATATATTTCTGGCTCATGTCTTGTGGCCCATTTGATGTATACGAGGCCCATTGGTGCAGCCCATTGATATGACCCACTTAATGTATATGTGGCCCATGCAATGCGGCCCACTTGATGTGTATATGTTCCTTATGTGAGGCCATGAGCACACTATATGTTTAGCCCCGTGTGGGCTACTCCTTGGGAGCAATGTTGGTTAAATGTCCACATTGATGGGAAATAATGGTTGGATGTCCACATTATGACCTTTCCTTAGGCTTTGTTAGGCCCATTTTTACCAATTTCAATTATCGAGGTTGAGGTGGATTCCGATTGCTGATTACTAATTTTGATTATCGAGGTCGAGGCCTATTCCAATTGTCGATTATCGATTCCGATTATCAAGGGTAGAGGCCGATTCCAATTACCAATTACCAATTTCGATTATCGGGGTTGAGGTCGATTCTAATTGTCAATTACCAATTTTGAATATCAGGATCGAGGCCAATTCTGATTGTCGATTATCGATTTCGATTATTAAGGCCGACTCTGATTATCGAGGCCAACTCCGATTGTCGAGGCCGGATATGGATGCCGATTGTCGAGGCCCATTATGATGTATATGCGGCCCATATTTGAGGCCCATTCTGATGAGCATTTGGCCTCAACTCGATGCATTTGAGGCCTATATAATGTATGTGAGGCATATGTGTTGAGGCCCATTATGGTATATTTGAGGGTCAAGCGATGGAGCCTGTTGTGTTGTATATTAAGCCCATGTGAGAGGCCCATTGTGATGTATATTAAACTCTTGAGTGAGGCCCATGGTGTCATATATTAGGCCCTTATGTGAGGCCATAAGTCCACTATATGTTAGACTCTATACGGGCCATTCTTTGGATGCAATGTTGGTTAAATGTCCACATTGTCGATGCCGGTTATTGATACCGATTATGAGTATGTGACAGCATAGCATCATGATACATGCCCATACGCATCATCTGCATGTTCATTGTGAGATATAATTGATCATTACATATGTCATAGTATAGATTATTTATGGGACTCCATGATAGGTGGAGTTATCCCACATGAGCGCACGGTATGTGTGAAATTTATGCATGATTGGACTACATGACTCATGCATCTTGCATTGTGTGCTAGTGTGTAAGACCTGTATCTTAGTCCGTACCGTTCCGTAGACTTCCGCAGTCTTACCGGTCGAATTTCGGCAACCTTCGACCTTAAATCGATATTTATGCGTGACCCTGATTCATATGCCGTCAACCCATATCAACTCAACCCAAGACCTTTACCATAACGACTGCGCCATCGTTGCGGTTTCGATGCTGCGACTCGCGCGCCGAGGCGATACCCTAGTCAGGAGATATGGGTCGACGTTCAGTGAGAGGAAAACGCCACGCGTTACGAAACCCAAGAGAATCTGTACGAGATATCACATCAATCTCATCAATCAATCAAATCTTATCACATCTCATGTCAGATACACATCACCTTTTCACCCTTCCCAAGCAAGCCTCAAAAGTCTAAAGTTTCTTACAAAGCCCATGCTTTTCTTACACAAAAGGCCACACAAGTCAAAAATGTGTCTTACACACCCATCACCACCACATCCATCACTCCATCATCCATCACTCTCTCTCTCCCTTTACAAGTCTCTCTCTCTCATTTTCAAACCCATTCCAAGCAAGAGAGAAACCCCCATACGTATGAACCTCTCCCTCTCTTCCAAAACTCCAAGTGTGGCCCACCTTTCCATCCTAAGATCCTCCATCCTAACCATCCATACCTCATCTCATCCATTGGAATCAAAGCTAAGGTGCTAAGGAACCCATTGGAGCAAGAAGATCGAACGGTGGGTGCCTCTATAGGGTAGTTTACTTGTTTTTATGGTGGGCCAAGTGAGGCCCACCGATCAAGGGTGTGGATCTCACTTTGGACCTTAAGATGTGGTCGATGGCTCACCTTGATTATCCATATCATTCCATAATGGGGCCATTCTCCATGTACCCCATCATGATGTTTACCTTTCCTAGCTTGTAAATAAGGTCATCTAGACCGTTTATTTTCATGGAGAATGGATCTCCACCATTGATTCGTGATTAGGTGGGCCCATATGCAATGATTTATGTTGTAGATCATGAAAGGGAGGGCCCATAGTGCCGGGGACCCTCCATCATGCATGTCTCATTCTATCTTTCTCTCTCTCTCTCTCTCATTTTTATTTATTTTTCTTTGTATGATTTATGTGGCCGTGTGGCCCACTTGAATGGACCCCACCATGAGGCTTGTATCCTACCCAAGCCAATTATCAGTGGGGCCCACCTTATATTTTTCATCCATCAGTGGTGGCCCACCTCAGTAAGGTCCACCTCAACGTATGTATCATGTCCAGGGACGTTGGACGTTCCCTGGACGATGAATGGAAAACACGAATATAAGCTTGGTTCAAAGCTAGGGGAGGTGGACCATTGTGTAGGCCCCACCTTGTTGTATGTAATCAATCCATGCCGTTCATCCCTTTTTCCAACTCATTTTAGGTGTTGAGCCGAAAAATGAGGCTGATCCAATAATCAGGCGGGCCATACTATAAAAAACTCTGTTTCCTATGGTTCAAAACTATTAGGACCCACCTTGTTGTTTCTACCTGCCAAAAATGCCAAACATTGGACTTGTTCGGCATGTTTTGAGCACTAGAATCCTTTGGGCGGAGTGGATTTCCAAGGAGTGGGCCTCACATGTGATTTTTCTCAAGAAAATAAAAAATAAAAAACAAAATGCAAGAGGCAGTGCCTCTGCCTCTCTGACACAGCAGCAGCACGCTGCTGCATGCAACGGGCGGGCGGGCAGCGTCCCATGCCTGCTGTCGTGGGCCCCACCATGATGTATATGTGAAATTCATACCATCCATATGGTGGGCCCTTAGGGCAATGGGCCATCCTCCAAATTTCAGCCGCATCCAATGCCCAGGTGGCCCACATCATGGGAAACAGTGTGATTGAACATCTGCCCTTGAAATCCTTTTCTTGGGCCACAGAAGTTTTGGATCAAAATAAAATTTATTTTTCCTCCTCATCTAGGTCTGTGTGACCTTATCAACCGGTTGGATGGAAAATATATGTTATGGTGGGCCCCACATGGAGCCCACAGTGATGCATGTGTTGTAATTCCACCGTCCGTAACGTGGGACGATGGAGCCCACCCAGATTGTGTTCTGTCCGCACCGTCCACCCCTGGACGGTGGGACCCACCATGATTATGTGTTGTCTACACCGTCCACCTCTGGATGGTGGGACCAGCCCCACCCTTAGGTCCATGTGACCTTATATATAGGTTGAATGGTAAATAAACATTACGGTGAGTCTCCATTGGTTGGATGGCAAATAAATATCATAGTGGGCTCTCTGGCCCACACGTTGGATGGCAAATAAATATTATAGTGGACCCCCTGGCCCACACGCTGGATGACAGATAAATATTGCAGTGGGCCTAGGCCCATGTGACCATATGAACAGTTTGGATGGAAATAAACATCATGTTGGGCCCCAGTTTGGATGGAAAATAAACATTATGTTAGGTCCATGGGATTAGGCCCATTTGATGTATTCTAAGGCCCATGGGATTAGGCCATTTGATGTTTTAGGGGCTCATGGGTTAAGGCCCATTGAGATGTACTAGGGCCTATGGGTTGAGGCCCATTTGATATATATATGGGGCCCAATTGGTGTGACCCATTTGTTACATATAAGACCAATGAGATTAGGTCCATTTGATGCAATCTAAGGCCCACGGGTTATGACCCATTGCAATGCACATAAGGCCCATTGGTGCAGCCCATTTATGTGGCCCATTTGATGAATAAAAGGCCCATATGATATGGCCCATTTGATATATATGTAAGGCCCAATGGGATATACCTAAGGTCCATTGCAATGTGTAATCCCAACACGGATTATGTAACGATATTTACGATGATCGTGCCTTGGGAGCAATGTTGGTTTGACATCCACATTACGAGTGTAATGCTGGTTGGATGTCCACATTACGACTCTCCTTTCGTTATAACATGTTTAGTATAGTTCCATGACTCATGATCATACGCATCATATGTATACTTGATATGAAGAGTGACTGATCATAGCATATGCCTTCGGGCAGATTGTTTACAGGACCCCGATTAAGCGGTATTGCCCTGCATGAGCGCACGATACGCGCAGGATTTGCTACATGATTGGATAATGTGATTCATACATTTCGCATTGTGTGACATGGTTGTTATACGCCCTAGCAACATCGGGGCCATAGCCTCCACAGACGTATCGTGGTTGGCAGAATTGGATACTGAAAATTTTATTCTACATGGGGTGCTATAGATATTTCTAAGTGAAAGTCCATAAACCCTTATGGTACCAAGAGGTTACTCCAACATTTAGACTAAGTGGGTAGATGAGCGTTGAGTGCCGATTACCAGATGGTTGCGCTCTCCACTGTGTTGTGGTCGGTTGGAAGGGGATGTGGCCTTACCCGCTTGAGTGTAGGGGGTAATACTAGGCTGAGTTTGACCAGCTCGAGGAATGGGTCCGCTATCAACGAGTCGAGCCCGATATTGGTAGATGGATAGTGAGGTCTCTTCCACTTACCTTATTGCGCGCGATGAGGCGGCGATCTGGTTTATAGTGTACTAGACCCCGGTGATATCCTAGATTTGAGCTGTATTGATGTGTGGATATAGATGAGGATTTGTATGCTTGAGTTGCATTTCACATCGCATGGCCTTGGGATGGCTAATATCATTCATGTCTTGCATCGCATAGCTTTAGTACGGCTAATGGTTTTCATGGATCCATCTACATATTCTGCATTATTCTGATATTGCATGATCATATTACTACCTTGCGCACACACTTTCACCACCCTGTAAGCTTTCTATACTCTTATGCACGACCGTTGCGTGAAGGTGACGTTGGGGCGCAGCAATGCTGAGGCAGGAGCGCTTTGTAGATCACTTTGGAGCTTTTGACCTATTATCATTGTATTTCCCTTTATACTCATTGTACTTGTAAAGTTTTTAATCATAGTGGAAATGTAATGGAGTTTTTGGTTGTTGTTTATGGGTTATGCCTTTGGTTATGCTTACTACGAATCAAACTGACATTGAAAATCCTCCTCGTAGCATCCCAGGATTGGAACCTGGCAAATAGATGTTAGGAGCCGAGAATGGGGTTCTACGGAGGCTTTCGGTGCCGGATTCGGTGATCAAAAATTTTGTGAGCCTGATTTTTGAGTTTGGGACTTGACAGAAGTTGGTATCAGAGCATAACTTGAGAATAACCGAGAACAACATTACAAGTCTGCTATGAGTTTAGAATGGCTAAGTCCCGAAGTTCAGATAGCTTAGCGATCTCCCGTTTCAGGCCTTTAACGTGCGTGCCTTCGAGAGTTTTTAAATTGATAGGCACCTTCACTCTTTCCTGTAGGACATGCCGCCCAGGAGAGTTACCCGATCAACTCCCGCACCACCACCTGAGGATCCCGCTCCACCACTTGCGGCTCCCACCCTACCACTTACGATGCTCGTTCCACCATCAGAGATTCCTACTACCCATCCTGAGTATGCTGCTCCTCCACCAGAGACCGGTGGGGACTCGACCATATCCGTGAGTACCTCTCAGTTGCAGCAAATGTTGCAGGCTGTGACGGCTGCACTTCAGGGACAGGGCACGCAGCTAGTTGTTTCACTGGCCCAGGCAGAGCAGGAGCGCACGAGCGCCCTCCTTAGTGAGTTTGGACGGCTCGATCCCCTATGTTTTCAGGGTGAGTCAGACCCGACAGTAGCAGAGAGATGACGCGTTGATGTGGAGAAGATATTTGAGACGATGGGATGTACGACTGAGCGGCGAGTTCGACTAGTCGTATTTCTTCTCCATGGTGAGGCTGAGCACTGGTGGGCATCAGTCTCTCGAGCAGTAGGTACTGATTTTGTGTGGACATGGGAGGATTTTGTAGATCGGTTTGACCGATAATATTTTTCAGATCACATTCAACGACAACGAGCGTTGGAGTTCGAGGCCTTGGTGCAGGGCTATATGACAGTGGCTCAGTATGCAGCTCACTTTGTTGCACTGTCTAGATTTGCACCCTATCTAGTTGATGATAAGGAGTGGAGAGCCTGTTGATTCAAGGACGACCTACGTTACGGTCTTCGTAACCGTGTTATTGGGCATGAGCTCCCGACTTTTGAGGAGGTGGTATGGAAGGCCCAGATTTTTGAGGCTGAGTGGTCCAGTTCTCAGTCTGATCACGATCAGAGGAGAGACCAGAAGAGACAGGCTCCTTTCAGTGACTCTCAACAGCGTCGACCACAGCAGCAGAGACGTACAGGTCTCCCAGCCTTCCAAGCACCAGCACCACCTCTGAGGCAGTTCACCGGCACTTGTTTTAGGTGCGGTGCGACGGGACACCGTTCGTGGAAATGTCCCAGCCCCCAGCAGCAGCAGAGAGGTCCACAGCAGCAGAGGACTCTACAACATCCTCCACCACAGCCGCAACAGAGACCCCCACAGCAGCAGCGACATCAGCCCCCACCACCGAGGCCACCTCAGCAGCAGCATCAACACCAGCCTCCGAAGCCGCAGCAGCAAATGTAGCAGTTTCGACCTCCTCAGTGACCCCATCAGCAGTAGCAGCATGCTCAGAGGGGACAGGCACCTCCTCAGCCGGCTCAGGTTAGATTCTATGCGGCTCAGCAGGATCCGCAGTCATATGGAAGAGTCATTGAGGGTATACTTTCAATCTCTGCATGCATTACACGTGTGTTATTCGATTCCGGTGTATCGCATTCTTTTGTGGCCGAGAGCTTCTGTTGACAGACTGGCTTACCGTTGGAGTCTTCTTGTGAGAGTCTATCAGTATCGACTCCCTTGGAGAAGACTGTAGTATTGGGCCGATTTTGTTCGTCTTGCCCCGTTCTAGTTGGGGATACCTTTTTGCCTACCGATCTGTTTGCATTACCGATGTTCAAGTTTGATGTCTTCCTGGGTATGGATTGGCTCACCGAGTACTATGCCATATTGGACTGCGCTGCGAGGACAGTCACGTTCTGTATACCCGGCGTGCCGCAGTTCCAGTTTGTTGCAGAGCCCAGAGGAGAGCGGTTGTCTTGTTTGATGTCGTGTGCCATCGAGGAGCCTGTTGCCGCTTGTATCGACCATTTTCCTGTGGTTTATGATTTTTCTGATGTATTCCAGGAGATTCTGGGATTACCGTCCCGTTGACTCATCGAGTTTCAGATTGATCTTGTGCCTGGTACCGCGCCTATTTCGAAGGCCCCGTATCGTATGGCACCGTTGGAGTTGTGGGAATTGAAGAAGCAGTTGGACGAGTTGTGCAAGTTGGGTTTTATCCGTCCGAACAGTTCACCGTGGGGAGCGCTGATACTCTTCATGAAGAAGAAGGATGGCTCGTTGAGGCTCTGCGTTGACTACCGCGAGCTCAATAAAGTCACGATCAAGAACAGATACTCGCTCTATAGGATTGATGATTTGTTCGATTAACTGCAGGGTGCATAGTTTTTTTCGAAGATCGACCTGTGTTTCGGTTATCATCAGATTCGGGTCCGAGATGTGGACATTCCGAAGACAGCATTCAGGACGCGTTACGGTCATTTTGAGTTTCAAGTCATGTCATTCGGATTGACCAATGCACTCGCGGTCTTCATACAGCTGATGAACGAGGTCTTCCGCCCTTATCTCGATCAGTTTGTTGTAGTCTCCATCGACGACATCTTGATCTATTCGAGGACCCGTGAGGAGCACGAGCAGCATTTAGAGATCACTTTGCAGACCCTCCGCGCACATCAGCTGTATGCGAAGCTGGAGAAGTGCGAGTTCTGGCAGGAGGAGGTGAAGTTCCTCGGTCATGTGGTGACGAGAGAGGGCGTCGCAGTGGACCCCTCGAAGGTCGAGGCAGTGCGTCAGTGGGGTCAGCCCACAACTACGACAAAGATCCATAGTTTTCTTAGTTTGGCGGACTATTATCGACGTTTTATTGAGGGCTTCTCTCGTATTGCAGCCCCGATGACCAGGTTGACTCGGAAGGGCGCAAAATTTATTTGAAGTGACGCCTGCGAGCGAGCATTTATGGAGTTGAAGGACCGTCTGACGTCCGCTCCTATCATCACTCTTCCCTCTGGGAGTGACGGATTTATTGTATTCACTGATGCCTCGCATATTGGGTTGGGTGTTTCCTGATGCAGCACGGGAGACCAGTGGCCTTTGCGTCTCGTCAGCTCAAGGTTCATGAGCTGAACTATCCCATGCATGACTTAGAGCTGGCCGCAGTTGTCTTCGCACTGAAGGTGTGGAGACACTATCTTTATGGAGTTAGGTTCGAGCTTTTCCCTGATCACAAGAGCTTGAAGTACCTCTTCTCGCAGTCTGAGTTGAATATGAGACAGAGGCGTTGGATGGAGCTTCTGAAGGACTATGATTTCGATCTCCAGTACCACCCGTGCAAGGTGAACGTGGTGGCAGATGCTCTCAGCCGTCAGCCACGAGGCCTAGTGGCACATATGATGATTCAGGAGTGGCGGATGCTTAAGGATATCGCAGCATATAATTTTAAGTTTGGCCTGTAGTCTTCCATTGTACAGTTATCGAGCTTGATGATTCAACCCTCTCTTGTCGCTAGGGTGATCGAGGCTCAACAAGCTGATGAGTCGTTAAAGAGTTATATGGCTGAGGCGGCATTTGAGAGTCAGGCAGATTGGCAGATTAGTGCAGACAGTGGACTTCGCTTCAGAGGCCGATTATGTGTCCCGAATATTTCAGAGTTACGCAGAGATCTTATGACCGAGGCACATCGATCGTGATTTTCTATCCACCCTGGCTCGACGAAAATGTACCGTGACATGAGGCGACAGTACTTTTGGGTGGGGATGGAGTGCCATATAGCTAATTTTGTGGCCGAGTGTGACACATGCCAGCGTGTCAAGGTCGATCATCAGAGACCTCTTGGTCTATTACAGTCGTTGAGTGTCCCGATGTGGAAGTGGGAGCACGTGTCGACAGATTTCATTATAGATTTGCCAAGGACTCAGCGTGGTCATGACGTCATTTGGGTTGTTGTGGATCGTCTGACAAAGTCGGTACATTTTCTTGCGATGCGTGCTACTTGGTATATGGACCGGCTTGCGAGATTATTCATCGAGGAGGTTGTGAGACTGCATGGCGTTCCAATTTCGATCGTTTCTGACCGAGATTCGAGGTTCACGTCTCAGTTTTGGAGGAGCTTCCAGCGAGCGATGGGGACTGATTTGCAGCTCAGCACCGCGTACCATCCGTAGACTGATGGCCAGACCGAGAGGGTCAACCAGATCCTTGAGGATATGCTTCGGGCCTGCGCTATTGATTTCGGGGGTAGCTGGGATGAGCATCTACGATTGGCTGAGTTCGCGTACAATAACAGCTATCAGGCGACCATTGGTATGGCTCCTTTTGAGGCACTATATGGCAGACCATGCAAATCACCAAGTTGCTGGACCGAGGTTGGAGAGCGCCGTCTCCTAGGTCCCGAGCTTGTGCAGGAGATGTCAGAGGCTATTGATATCATCAGGCAGAGGATGCGCACAGCTCAGAGCCGACAGAAGAGTTTTGCTGATCATCGGTGTCGTCCCTTGGAGTTTGATGTAGGGGACCATGTGTATCTCAAGGTCTCGCCCATGAAGGGCGTAGTTCGATTTGGAGCGAAGGGCAAGCTTGCCCCGAGATTCATAAGACCTTTTGAGATCACTGGGCGCGTTGTTGCCATGGCCTATCGGCTTGCCTTGTCATCTCAGTTGTCTTGCGTCCACAAAGTTTTCCACATCTACATGTTAAGGAAGTGTGGGTCAGACATAGTTCTCGTTATTGATTGGCAGGCGCTGGAGGTCTGTGAGGACACTTCTTACATCGAGCAGCCAGTCCGTATCCTTGATCAGAAGGAGCAGGTCCTCCGGACCAAGGTCATTCCTTTGGTTAAGGTTCAGTGGGGTCACCATTCCGCAGAGTAGGCTTCTTGGGAACGTGAGGTCGAGATTCGAGAGCGTTATCCTTATCTCTTTGATGGTTGATCATGTGATGTATTTTGTATGCTATCTCTGATTTTATATAATGATGTTATGTCTCTTCTTCTTCATGACTTATGCCTAGTTGCAATGATTGTGTAAATTTTGAGGATGAAATTTTTATTAGGAGGGGAGAGCTGTAAGACCCGTATCTTAGTCCGTACCGTTCTGTGGACTTCTGTGGTCTTATCAGTTAAATTCCGGCAACTTTCGACCCTAAATCGATATTTGCGTACGACCCTGATTCATATGCCGTCAACCCGTATCGACTCAACCCAAGACCTTTACCATAGCGACCGCGCCATCGTTGCGGTTTCGATGCCGTGACTCGCGTGCCGAGACGATACCCTGGTCAGGAGATGTGGGTCGACGTTCGGTAAGAGGAAAACGCCGCGCGTTACGAAACCTAAGAGAATCTCTACGAGATATCACATCAATCCCATCAATCAATTAAATCTTATCACATCTCATGTCAAGTACACATCGCCTTTTCACCCTTCCCAAGCAAGCCTTAAAAGTCTAAAGTTTCTTACAAAGCCCATGCTTTTCTTACACAAAAGGCTATAAAAGTTAAAAAGGTGTCTTACACACCCATCACCACCACATCCATCACTCCATCACTCTCTCTCTCTCCCTTGACAAGTCTCTCTCTCTCATTTTCAAACCCATTCCAAGCAAGAAAGAAACCCCCATACGTATGAACCTCTCTCTCTCTCTTCCAAAACTCCAAGTGTGGCCCACCTTTCCATCCTAAGATCCTCCATCCTAACCATCCATACCTTATCTCATCCATTGGAATCAAAGCTAAGGTGCTAAGGAACCCATTGGAGCAAGAAGATCGAACGGTGGGTACCTCTATAGGGTAGTTTACTTGTTTTTATGATGGGCCAAGTGAGGCCCACCGATCAAGGGTGTGGATCTCACTTTGGACCCTAAGATGTGGCCGATGGCTCACCTTGATTATCCATATCATTCCATGATGGGGTCATTCTCCATGAACCCCATCATGATGTTTACCTTTCCTAGCTTGTAAATAAGGTCATCTAGACCATTTATTTTCGTGGAGAATGGATCTCCATCATTGATTCTTGATTAGGTGGGTCCATATGCAATGATTTATGTTGTAGATCATGAAAGGGAGGGCCCATAGTGCCGGGGACCCTGCATCATGCGTGTCCCATTCTTTTTTTCTCTCTCTCTCTCTTCCTCTCATTTTTTATTTATTTTTCTTTGTATGATTTATGTGGCCGTGTGGCCCACTTGAATGGACCCCACCATGAGGCTTGTATCCTACCCAAGCTACTTATTAGTGGGGCCCACCTTATATGTGTTCATCCATCAGTGGTGGCCCACCTCAACAAGGTCCACCTCAACGTATGTATCATGTCCAGGGACGTTGGACGTTCCCTGGACGATGAATGGAAAACACGAATATAAGCTTGGTTCAAAGCTTGGGGAGGTGGACCATTGTGTACGCCTGTAACACCCCAGATTTTGGCCAATCTGGGATTAGGCGTCCTTGGGCAATGGGTCAACCAAAATACCTTGGTAACTGCTCAGAACCCAATTCCATAGCCAAAGAAATCACTTTGGATTAATTCCTTTAGAAACTAAGCATAAGTTAGCTAGCGCAACGCTAGAGTAGCTGGAAAATAGTCCCTGATCACTTTAAATGCGTTCTACCAGGCCTAAAACTTGTAGAATCAATGGTGCTATAATACTCTAAAACCTTGGATCAAACTCTAGGCAGGTTTGTTCTCTGGACCACTTTGAAAATCTATATTGGATCTAGACCGTGCGTCGAAAGTCCGATACCTACTGTCTTAGACCGTTAGAACCGCCTAGCTGGACTTGACTGTCATTTCAAAAGTCAAGTCCAACCGATAATCACAGGCTATTTCATTGAGCCCGGACTGAAGAGAGTGAGAATAGGGACAGATTTGAAATTTAAAATTCAAATCTGGCACATGACTTGACGTGTCAGTATTAAGTGTTCTGACCGTCAGAATTCAGCCAGATTACACCCTCAGATTAGGAAAAATTTTTATTTCATATCATGAGACTTGCAGCCCTGATCTACGTGCGGTGACCGCTGAACTGAAACTGGACCGCTACGTGCGATCTGCGAACCCTGCCGGACTGAAAACTTGATGCGTGCTAGATCCTGTACGCAAGAGCTTAAGTCCGATCGTGTTCGGCCAGGGGCCACCAGAAATCATCTTTTGGACCGAAACAGTCCCGATTTGGATATGCCCTAAGTGAACTTTGTTCCTGAGCCTATTTTGGGCATTTTTAGGCTTATAAAAGGGGTTGAAACCCTCACTCTTCTCTCCCATCCAAATTTGAGAGAAACCCTAGATTGGGAGAGAGAAAAGGTGAGAGTTTGTGAGAGAGAGGATAGAATTTTCCTGCCTTTGCACCACCAGTTGCAAGTGCTTTAGCAACACAAATCAATCACCTGGCCGGTGATTCCTCCACGTTTTCAGGTAAGAAAATATCCTAAAAGTTGCTGATTTGAGGTTCACTACGATCCATAGCTTGTTAACCGATAGATCTTGTAAAATAGGTCCTCTATTTGCCGTAGACGAAGCGTATACGCTCCGTTCAAATTCACACATCTATAAGAGATAAGGTGCGGATTTTAGACGCTTTGATTGACTGTTTCTAATGCTTTCAATGTCGTTTAATAATAGATTATTGACGGCAACGCCGTTTGACATGTACAACATGCTGTCCGTTTCCTGTTTCGTAAACCGGCGAAGAATATGAGATTTAGGGCATTTTAGTCATTTGTAGGAAGTACTGTTTTCATGCATATTTTGCTGATGTGATTGACATGGTTTATTGTCGCATTAGAATGTTAGGAATACGTGCATGATTAGTTTGGCGAAGAGATTCGCCAAAATGCGCACTTTGAGTCGACATATTATATGTAGACTTAAGTGTGTAGTTTAAGTGTTTGTATAAATGCTTGTATTAGTATGTATTGAATTAAATGGTGTTATGAATTAGTTTAAGATTGATTTCTCAATTAATATGCTGGTGTAAATGGTTTCCTACATGTTAGCCATATGCATGATTTCATTATATGAATGAAATGCATGTGCTTGATGATTCGCTTAAGTTGTATGTTATAACATGTACTTGATGATTTCATTATGATTTAGTTTGAGATTGAATTCTCAATTAATATGCTGATGGAAATGATTTCCTATATGTTGGCGATATGCATAATTTCATTATACGTATGAAAGGCATGTGTCAGATGATTTACTTAAGTTGTACGATATAACATGTGTTAACATGCTCACATGGTTGTGTTTCATTTTCAATACTCTCACATGATTGCTGATGTGGATTCATATGTGTTTGGGACTGTACTTAGTCGAGGCAGTCGGTAACCGAGCGAATTCGTGGTTGGCTTTTCTTGGCCACGAACGACACGTCGATGAACGCGAGTCGTGTTCTGGAGTTGGCGGCAGTGGTTAGGCCACACGAAGTGTTTTACGCACTTCATGTCGTTCGACTTGAGATGCGATCGTGCTAGTCAAGCCCGTCAAGTAACCCGACTGGCCATTGTATGTTCACCCTGCATGAGTCATAACTGCTTGAACCTAGGGTACTGAACTTACCATTGTAAACCCTGTTAACCATGGTACCTTGATCCACGAAGACTCATGAGCCGGGCATGGTGGTATGGGACACCGTGGTAGAGCTGTCGGCCTACGCTGGGGCCACAAACCTCCCCGTAGTGACCAGTGAGCACCTAGTCTCGTGAGCAGATTATGGTGGTATGGGACACTATATTCTTGCTGTCGGTCTACACTGATCAGGCGACGAGTCCTTTGTAGTGACCGTGAGCGTATTCTGAGTCTACGGGAGGCGACGACCCTTCAGTAGCAGTAGAGTACAGTAGGCCTGTATTGATAAGGTGATGGGGGAGCGGAGCAATGAGTGCGTGCAACAGCCCTGGCAGTCCTTGCAGTGACCTACAAAATATACCTCGTATGAGATTACTAGGAGTGACGACCCTAGACAGGATCTATGTTGGGATTGATATAAGGGAAGTACCTTAGTTTTCCAATCCTGCTATTTGAATGGACTAATAACAATTCGAAAATCATATCACCATTACATTGCATGTTCCTGGAAGATGTGGAGCACTTAAGGGAGTGTGTCATGCCGCGGTCGTAAGATGGTGCCGTATGAGGGAGATCGTCGGTGAGGGCATACATCACGTCATATCATATTGCATTAACAACAGTATTAGGATTGTTTGATTTACTGGTTTACTATTATCGCATGATTGATTTGAGAACATGTAAATCCTTGCTCTATTATTCCACTGAGTTAGCTACTCATTCCCACGTTACGGGACGGTGTTCCTGGACACCCACCAGACCCTTTTGTGATTGCAGATGATGACGCGGCCTGCGAGGCGGAGCTGGACTTGATGATGATGAGGAGGATTCCTCTTTTATGCGTGTTCTGATTGACGGGATTACAGGGAGGTTGATTAGATGCCTTGACACTTGTCATTTTATATTTTTAGCATACTCATGTATATTCGTTTTGTCTACTTTTGGAGTATACATGTATGTATATAACCTGGTAACATGTTCACACTCTGGAGACACATAAGTTTATATATGTTATACATACTATCACAGTCTTCCGCTTGCTAATTTAACTTTCTATAGAGTATGATATGCTGTTCTGGTGTAATCCCACTCATGTTTAATACATTATCACAAACAACATTCAATCATACATATCTATGTTGTATAAATAATATTTTGAAACTCGGGAGTTGGGTTTTTGCTCGACCCCCCGATTTTCGGGATGTTACAAGGCCCCACCTTGTTGTATGTAATCAATCCATGCCGTTCATCCCTTTTTCCAACTCATTTTAGGTGTTAAGCCGAAAAATGAGGCTGATCCGATAATCAGGCGGGCCAACTATAGAAAACTCTGTTTCCTATAGTTCAAAACTATTAGGACCCACCTTGTTGTTTCTACCTGCCAAAAATGCCGAACATTGGACTTGTTCGGAATGTTTTGAGCACTAGAATCCTTTGGGCGGAGTGGATTTTCAAGGAGTGGGCTTCACATGTGATTTTTCTCAAGAAAACAAAAAACAAAAAACAAAACGCAAGAGGCAGTGCCTCTGCCTCTCTGACACAGCAGCAGCAGCAGCACGCTGCTGCATGCAACGAGCGGGCGGGCAGCGTCCCACGGCTGCTGCCGTGGGCCCCACCATGATGTATATGTGAAATCCATTCCATCCATATGGTGGGCCCTTAGGGTAATGGGCCATCCTCCAAATTTCAGCCGCATCCAACGCTCAGGTTGCCCACATCATGGGAAACAGTGTGATTGAACATCTGCCCTTGAAACCCTTTTCCTGGGCCACAAAAGTTTTGGATCAAAATGAAATTTATTTTTCCTCATCCAGGTCTGTGTGACCTTATCAACCGGTTGGATGGAAAATATATGTTATGGTGGGCCCCACATGGAGCCCACAGTGATACATGTGTTGTAATTCCACCGTCCCTAACGTGGGACGGTGGAGCCCACCCTGATTGTGTTCTGTGACCCACCATGATTATGTGTTGTCTGCACCGTCCACCTTTGGACGGTGGGACCAGCCCCACCCTTAGGTCCACGTGACCTTATATATAGGTTGAATGGTAAATAAACATTACGGTGAGTCTCCTTTGGTTGGATGGCAAATAACTATCATAGTGGGCTCCCTGGCCCACACATTGGATGGCAAATAAATATTATAGTGGACCCCCTGGCCCACACGCTGGATGACAGATAAATATTGCAGTGGGCCTAGGCCCATGTGACCATATGAACAGTTTAGATGGAAATAAACATCATGTTGGGCCCCAATTTGGATGGAAAATAAACATTATGTTAGGTCCATGGGATTAGGCCCATTTGATGTATTCTAAGGCCCATGGGATTAGGCCATTTAATGTTTTAGGGGCTCATGGGTTAAGGCCCATTGAGATGTACTAGGGCCTATGGGTTGAGGCCCATTTGATGTACATATGGGGCCCAATTGGTGTGGCCCATTTGTTACATATAAGACCCATGAGATTAGGCCCATTTGATGCAATCTAAGGCCCACGGGTTATGACCCATTACAATGCACATAAGGCCCATTGGTGCGGCCCATTTATGTGGCCCATTTGATGAATAAAAGGCCAATATGATATGGCCTATTTGATATATATGTAAGGCCCAATGAGATATACCTAAGGTCCATTGTAATGTGTAATCCCAACATAGATTATGTAACGATGTTTACGACTATCGTGCCTTGGGAGCAATGTTGGTTTGACGTCCACATTGCGAGTGTAATGCTGGTTGGATGTCCACATTACGACTCTCCTTTCGTTATAACATGTTTAGTATAGTTTCATGACTCATGATCATACACATCATATGTATGCTTGATATAAGAAGTGACTGATCATAGCATATGCCTTCGGTTAGATTATTTATGGGACCCCGATTAGGCGGTGTTGCCTTGCATGAGCGCACGATACGCGCAGGATTTGCTGCATGATTGGATAGTATGATTCATGTATTTCGCATTGTGTGACATGGTTGTTGTACGCCCTAGAGAGATTGGGGCCATAGCCTCCACAGACGTATCGTGGTTGGCAGGATTGGATACCAAAATTTTTATTATACATGGGGTGCTATAGATATCCCTGGGTGAAAGTCCCTAAACCCTTATGGTACCAAGAGGTTGCTCCAACGTCTACACCGAGTGGGTAGATGAGCGTTGAGTGTCGATTACCAGATAGTTGTGCTCTCCACTATGTCGTGGTCGGTTGGAAGGGGGTGCGACCTTACCCGCCCGAGTGTAGGGGGCAATACTAGGCTGAGTCTGACCAGCTCGAGGAATGGGTCCACTATCGACGAGTTGAGCCTAATATTGACAGATGGATAGTGAGGTCTCTTCCACTTACCTTATTGCGCGCGATGAGATGGCGATCTGGTTTAGAGTGTACTAGACCCCGGTGATATCTCAGATTTGAGCTGTATTGATGTGTGGACATAGATGAGGATTTGTATGCTTGAGTTGCATTTCACATCGCATGGCCTTGGGATGGCCGATATTATTCATGTCTTGCATCGCATAGCTTTGGTACGGCTAATGGTTTTCATGGATCCATCTGCATATTTCGTATTACTCTGATATTGCATGATCATATTACTACCTTGCGCACATACTTTCACCACCCTCTAAGCTTTCTATAAGCTTATGCATGACCGTTGCGTGCAGGTGACGTTGGGGTGCAGCAGCGCTGAGGCAGGAGCGCTTTGCAGATCACTTTGGAGCTTTTGACCTATCATCATTGTATTTCCCTTTATGCTCATTGTACTTGTAAAGTTTTTGAACATAGTGGAAATATAATGGAGTTTTTGGTTGTTGTTTGTGGGTTATGCCTTTGGTTATACTTACTACGAATCAAACTGACATTGAAAATCCTCCTCGTAGCATTCCAGGATCGGAACCTGGTGAATAGGCGCTAGGAGTCGAGAATGGGATTCTACGAAAGCTGTCGGGGCCGGATTCTACGATCGAGAATTTTGTAAGCCCAGTTTCTGAGTTTGGGGTGTGACATAGTGATTAGTATACGCCCTAGCGACACCAGGGTTGTGACCTCCACAGGCATGTCATAGATGACTAGATGAGACACTGAAAATATTTGGTTCAAGCATCTGGGCATTTTAGATATCCGTGGGTGAAAGTTCTTAAACCTCCGAGGCCAGGAGACGCCCCAACGTCTACACCGAGTGGATACATGAGCGCTCGAGTGCCGAATATTAAGAGGGTGCGTCTCCCACTATATAGTAGTCAGTTGGGAGGGGGTGTGGCCTTACCCGCCCGAGTGTAGGGGCATAGCTAGGCTGAGTTTGACCAGCTCTTGAATGGGTCCGCTATCGACGCGCTGGGTAGATATTGGCTGACTACTGGCTAGGCGGATAGTAGGGTTTCTTCCACTTGCATGGTCACGCGTCAGTGGGCGACGATTTGCATGTAGAGTGTATTAGACCTCGGTGATGATCTCAGAGATATATAATACTGATTTGTGGTGCAGGAGTTACATACTCATTCATTCATTCACTATCCACTCGGGCTGGTGGTGCATAACTATTTATTACGTGTACCTTCGCAATGGCCAGGATTTCGGTTGGAGTGCGCAACTAACCTGAAATCAGGAGTTTACCACATTGAGTCTAACTATCCAAATTTATATATGAGACTAGTTTGGATAGAAGTCTCTAATATGGTGGATCCCGTAGCCTACGATATTATGTACTATCATCCCGACTTTACACTCCAACTTGGTCATTTCATTCACATCACATATTACATTACATCCGCAGGCATATGGCATTTTGGGTTACTATATTTCTGCACTTATATGGCCTAGATAGACTTAGCAGGATTTACATATTGTATTGTATCCTCGGCATCTGATATTTGACTCTCTATGACTCCTCATTTGCATAGCTAATCTGTATTACGTACACTGATATTGTTTGACTCATGGACTTATCAGTATTTCTGTTTTCTCTGATATCGTATGATTCATTATCTTACCAGTATTTTCGATATTGTATGATTATAGCATTGTATTGAATACTTGACACTTACCTTGTGCATACACTTATACCACCCTCTAAGCTTTCTATAAGTTTATGCATGATAAATGCGTGCAGGTGATATTAGGTTGTAGCAGCGTGGAGCTTGGAGCATGTAGCTGACTTTTAGAGCTTTGATTTTATTTTAACATATGTATTTTTCCTTTCAGTATTGTATTCAAAGTTTATATTAGTGGATATATGATAATGATGTCGCTTTTATAATTTGGGTAAACTTATAGTTATGCTTCTTACGAGATAAATGTACGTTAAAGAAAAAAATTCTCCTTGTAGGATCCCAAGATTGGAACCTGTCATATGAGCACTAAAAGCCAAGAATGAGGTACTACGGAGGCTGTCGGTACCAGATTTCGCAATCGAGATTCCTGTGAATCCGATTTTTGAGTTTAAGGTGTGACATAAACTAAGTTAAGCTAATATATATGTCCATGAGGGACAAAAGGTTGATAAGTAATTATAGACACCCCATCCAAAAACGTGATTAAAACTACTCTTCAGCTTTAGGTTAGCTTCAATCAAAAGTATCCATATGACTCGGCACTCGTCACATGGCCATATAAGTTGGATATGGTACAACTTGGGCGCGCAAGTCTTGGAAGCAGTCGATGAGCTAGATCTACAGATCAAAGAGCCCTCCAACCCAATTTCATTCAAGGACACCAAGGTCTTCTGAGAACTCAAATGCACATTATTTCGATAACAGCACCTCCATGCCTTAAAAGCTAGGCGAGCAGGTCAAGAAAGACCCTCGATACGACCAAAAGATGATTAACAAAACAGATTGGCAGGCCTGTAACCCTTTTTACCAAATCTCAACCACTCTCCTAAGGTATGTAGGAACCATGAACCATTCAAAACACATTTTCTTTAATACATTGGTACTAAACATCCACAAAAGCCTAGTCGAAAGGATTCCCTACACTTCCTAGAAATAACCACTAAATCCAATTGGCTAAACTTAAATAGGAAAGTGACACAATTAAGTTGCCCACTGTAACTCTCATAAGCTCGAGAACCACCATACATGTTAGTTGTTGCGCTAAAAAAGAGCGATCCCAAAAAAAATCCCTTGAAGCGTCAATTACAAAAAGGCACCAAAAAAAGGCAATTGTAGATACCTTGACAACAAAGTAAACCTATTGCTAAAAGCAAAACGTATGGGTCTTAAAATGGCTTGTCAAGGGTTGACTTTGGGTCTATTTAAGGACCACAACAGTGATCCATTTAGGGAGAGGATAGAGGGTTGAGAGTTGAGGGAATAGCCACTAAAAGCATCTAGGGTTGCCTAGGGGTGTGCCGAATCAAGCCGAAACCGATGCATCATCGCCTAATCGAAGCTATACACACCTAAAATATGATGTGATCCCCTACCTATTAAGAAGAGGTCCGAGTGCGTCATTATTCTGCCAAACAAAAAATACGAATAATCAAGTCAGAAGAAGCTATTAAATTCAAAGAGTAAATTTGGAAGTGGGGATATCTAACCATCCATTTTGTTAAAAAAATAAAATGTATTGGGTCTTTTATTTTGCTTCTCACATCTCAAATCAACCTGTATTTCAATCCACACATCCAAGCACATTAAGAGCACACCCTCACTTTATCTTTTTCTTTTTTTTTTTTTACTTTGCAACACTTTCTCTCTTATTTATATTCTTCCCACCTGGGATCTTAAACCTTGTGAAGTCAGGCTAAGTGTTATTTATCTTCTTCGTTTTTTTTTTTTTTGTCTACCTGGAGTCTTAAATTTTACAAAGCACGGATAGATATAGTAGTATGAAATTCTGTTAAATCTTCCAAAATTTGTAAAATCTCATAAAGCAAATATCGCATGCTTTGTAAGCGGAAAAGATTGACTAATCCTTCTTCTTTTTTTCTGTCACTGAGCAACAATGGGAGTCATTTGGATTGGAGAATCCTACAATTCTCCAACCCTTAAGTGATCCTACAGTTTCTAGCCGACCAAAGATTATAGGCTTAATTTGATTAGTGGCCACTCCAAATTTGCATACATTATCTCATCTGAATCAACACCCCAATAACTCCAACTGCATTGAATTAAACCAGAGCAAGAGAAGAAAGCTAAGGAAGTGAGGGCATTCAAGCTTGCACAGGGGCATTCACAGTAGCATTTAAGTAAAGAGAGTTAATTGATTTGAATTGGTAAGGGTCTGGTACTCTTCATTCTATACTGCTTTTATAAACTTAGAGAAGAGGTCTTTCATGTTTTTTGTTAGAAGATTTGAATGGTAAGCTGTGCAAATCTTCTTAATTGTTCAAGTAAGTGTAACCTATCACATTTGGCACATGTACAAGAGAAATTATGTATACTACTCTTCTAATCTTGTAAAGTATAAAAAGGACTTTTGTTGGAGAGCTTCACGTTATTAGAGTCTTGATTGCTCAAAGAGTTGTTTTGTTGGTACTCTTACGTTTAATACTTGCTAGAAGTTACTTTTACTGAAATCTTACTTTACAGAGAATTACTTTTGTTGTTCTCTTAGTATTTAATGCTTTCCAATACAAACGTATTTCTAACCTCTTGGCCACCTAATTTATTAGGCTGCCACGTGTCATTCTTAGTTGTTTTATCTAATTATGATAGGCCATGTCTAAACAACTAGATCTGGCTCATTTTTGGAATGTTAGCCTAAAATATTATTATGGCAAATGGATGGATGGTGTCATGGAAAAATGTGAGCAAACCCGATAAGGACCAACTCAAGCAAATCGGATTGATTAATAAGGCCTCGAAAGGAGAACATTGCGATAAGTCCGACCTTGCTTTCGAACTACGATTCCAAAACTAGGGTTACCGAGGAGAGACAGACGAGGCAATCTGAGCCGAGCTCTCATCTGAAGAACTACGGCCTTGGATCGGCCGAGCCGAGCTCTTGTCTGGAACCCTCATCCGAAGAACTACGGCCCTGGATTGGCCGAGCCGAGCTCTTGCCTGGAACTCTCGTTCGAAGAACTACTGCCTTGGATCGACCGAGCCGAGCCTTACTCACATCTTGGAGGCAGGAGACTTACTCCGACCACAGACTTCAACCATAAGGTCCGATCAACGGCTTGGGAGACCAAGTCCCGGAACCAACCCCAATATGGACGTGGCCGAAGATCACGCCCATAGATATGCCCCATTAAGGCATACAGGAGAGTGAATTGGCGTACGATCTAAAGATAATGGCTGACAACTTCACACGCGCGACATCCGCTTAATTGACCGAATCGTCATGATCTCATCATCTCATGGGTATAAATACTAGAGGAACCCGTTACAATAAGTATGCAATATCTCACACCCTCTCTCTACATTACACAACGTAGATCCAGATTCTCTAACCTGACTTAGGCATCGGAGGGTCTCCTATTTAAGCTAGGGTCTCCTTTACTCACCTTTCTGTGTAGGACTTGGGTCTATTCTAAGTTCGCAGCATTAAGTGAAAGGTAATCTAGATTTTGACCTCAACAAATGGTACGGACAAAAGCTATATATAAAGGTGGTCCCTTGGAGCCCCTTACCGTTCCTATGTTGGGTAGGGCCGGGGTAGTACCCAATCTGATTTTCTGTTTTCAATTAATTTCTTTCTTCTTTTTTTTTTTTTCTTTCGAGTTTTATGCCGAAGAGGAGTCTGCCCAATTCGGGTATGGGTCACCTGTCATCCCTCCTAGGGACCACATACGGACTTGGAGTCAATTCACGCTTTTTGGATGTAACTGTAGATCCCTGTTTATTAAGGAATATGCACAGGATATATAGCTCTGGCAAGGGACACTGGCCAAAAACAGCCCGTACAATTAAATGTTAAAATAAGTCACCCATTTGTTTGACAACAATTGCAAATGCCTCCTTTCTCTTTCAGATTATTGTAAATACCCCCTTTACTAGAGAAATTAAGAGAGACATATAGCCTAACTTACAAAAGACATCCTTGATTCCTTGTTGGATGAGTTTACTTTGCATGCATACCCTGGGAATTCATCCAATAAAACTGCTCCACCGTAAAAATTAGATGTACAAAAAAATCAGACTAAGCTAACCATTAGGTGGGCCACACTACATAAAGCAATGGACACCTACACAGAATACTCCAAATTCAGTTGGTAGGCTGCCTAATGTTTGAATCACCTTGGGGTACCGATTTTCATGGTGAACCATGGCCCTACACGTACGCATTATGGTAGGCCACCTAATGTTTGAATCACCTTGGGGTATCGATTTTCATGGTGAACTGGCCCTACACGTACGCATTATGGTAGGCCACGTGTACGACCAGGTGCATGTGAGATAAGTTGACAGGTCAACTGCTCAAAGATATACACACGTTCCTTTATATGGAGGAATCTGCAAAAAAACCTCTCAATGAGGGGACAAATATATAATAATCCAAAAGAGTAGGGAGGGGATGTTTCATGAATAAGAGGGAATTGTTTACAATTATGCTGCCTGCCAACATGCAACTGGTGCAGGACATGAAACCGGTAGGGTCCACAAACGAAGACCGTTCTTCTCAAAATTAGGGTGATCAGCACAACAAGTGGACAACACTTGCACGTTTGAGTCAAATGGTTGGTTGTCTATTCGTTTCAACGGTGTGACCCACCTGAAAAAAAATGTGCGGTTTGACAAGTTTATGGTGCTGAGAGTAATGGTTGATTATTTCACTTGACTCATCAGCTGGACATATGATATACAGCTATTCGGTGATACAGACGTCCAATCACTAATCCTCAATCGGAGGTGGAAGTGATTTGGATCTTTAGAACCATTAAACATGCATATCTCATAAACCAAAATTTATTTACCATATATGATTTTGGGGTAAGACGAGCTATCAACTTACATTGGGTTGCCCATGCTGAATTTGTGAGATTCCATTGGATTGATGGTTGAAGATGTATTTTATTTCTATTTTTATTATTTATAATAAGTTTTAATTTGATCATAATGTTTGAACATTGAGTTTTGGGAGTCGTGCCAACTTTAAAATGATTTAGAAAAATTAGGAGAATAGCTTGGTTAGGCCAAATTGGATACTTACTATTTTTTGCCAAAAACAATGAAGTTCAGTAGAAATTATGACTGTACTATTTATAGTAAGTCACAATCTTAAGGAGTTTGATTTGTGTTTGATTCTAAATTTTTTCTTAGGTTTTTTGTTACACATGCACACACACCCCCACACACTCACGCCACATGCACACTGTGGGATTTCACCACCATGGGTACTCGAACCCTTGACCCGGTGTTGAAACTCCAAGGAGTCTACCACCCAGGTAAGAGTAAGGACCCATTATTTAAAGGATTATAAACCCATTTTTATCATCAATCAATTTATTTTTAAAATTATTAAAAATTATTTTATGTTTTCTTCCCTCATAAATTTTAAAAATCCATGTAATGAGACTAGAGAAACTCCGTGGACTTGAGAGTAATTTTCTTCGAGGGAGATGGTGCTCGACCTCATCACGTCCATCCTTGCATCATTTGATCAGTGTGATTTCTTGCACAGTGGCATGTGAAATGTGCTCTGGAGTTAAATGACCGTTAATTGATATAATTAGGTTCCAATCATGGCTCAGTGGCATGATTGCTTGCCTCCAAGTACAGAGGTTCATAAGTAGTATCCCGTGAATACGGGGTCAATCCCACAGGGAGATGAATTATGAGAAGAAAAACAATCAAATGCAAAACAAACTAAGTAATAAAAACTAAACCAATGATTTGATTTTGAAATTTTTGAATGGATGTAATTTAATGAATTAAAATAACACCCAAGCTTCAAAGTTCCACACATAGGTTAATGTTTCAAAATCATGATGACTTGGATAACATAACTAGGATCTGAGCACTATGGTCAGCCTAGTTGGAAAATAAGACAGTTTAAATATTAAAAAAGTGATATAAAATATTAGAAAATAATGGATCTGCATCATTGACATATATTCTCAAGCGCCAGTGATTCTAAGTATTCAAGATTTATAGAATAATGAATATCAAAGAAATATAACAAGTTGAGAACCTCTCCTATCTAGGAAATCTGATTGATATAGGCTAAGCATATCCATCAATGTGAATCTCATATGATGGAAACATATGGATCTCACAAGAAAATAAAAAAATAAAAAAAAAACCTAAATAATAGACAACATGTATACACCATTCTTCTCATCATTAAAACAATCAATCATCATAATCTTAAAGAACTATTAAACTCATGTGCTTCCCTTCTAACTTGAGATAGAAGGAACTTAGAAAAGCATAACTAAATTGCAGAAATAAAAAGCAACAAGAAAAAAAAATACAAAATAGAAAAGATCTAAAATAAAAAGAACAACTTAAAAGCTTTAATAAAATTAAAAACTCTTTAAAAATCCTAAACTTTGCTTTGGGATGGCTTGAATGATTTTTTGGAATGCCCTAGGAGACCCTATTTATAAGTAGGGAACTCCAATTTTCGCACAAAGTTGAAAACCCTAGAAACCATATCAAATATACGTATTTTTTCAAAATAGACTTCTCGCTACTTAGTTCGTTTAAAACAGACTTCCTGCTGCACAGTTTTTCAAAATAAACTTCATAGCTTTAAAATACACTTTTTCAGGACGATTTCAGGGTTCTTCAGTTCAAATCGTCGATTCTCTCCATTAGTCACTTGATTTTCTTAGATATTTGACATGTGAATGCTTCAATCTTGATCTCCTAAAATTCATCCCTTTCCTTGGTAAATCTTAAGCATCAAATCCATACTTTTTAACACCCTTTCAATTAAAGCACTTAAATTTACCTTGCAACACATGCATGAGTAACATAGAATATTAAGATGATTTATATTCATAAAATCAAGAGATAAATAGAAAAAATTATACAATATTTGAGTCTCAACACACCCCCCAACCAGCATTTTGCTAGTCCCGAGTAAAATAAGTGAAGAAAAATAAAAATAAGAATAAAAATTAATTTTAGAAATAAAATTAAAATGAAAATAAAATTCTAACTACACCACTTTCGCAGGTAATCTCGATTGCATTTAGCATATGCAAAATGCCTTTAAACCCCTAGGTTTCCTCTAGTGGACGAGTTATAGTCTTGTGAGGATTTTCAGAAATGTTACCCACAAACATTAACAACATGAAAAATAGTTCAACACTCAGAAATTTATACAATTATGCCTTCATTCATCATATGAATTCCAAAACAAACCATTACTTACCATAAGTCTGAAGTTAGTTAGAATCTCAATTTTCTAATCCATTACATCCTTGAGTTCAGAAATCTAATCAAAATTTAGAATAGTTATGATCCAATATCCTTAGGTGCTCCGTGACACTAATCTAACTTTGAGAAATATGCATATTCTCTATCATAACTCCTTTCAATCATTTCAAGAATATGAAATCTCTAGTTATCTCATTTTTTTCATAACATTTCTTTTTTTATCATCATATCCTCATTTTTATAGACCACCCTTAGATGAAGATTCTTATGGGTTTGCTTCATAATATAAGGTATCGTACTTGTAATGGTAACAGTAATGGATACTTAGGTATCCTTACTCCAGATTACTGACACGATTGTTATGGTCATTACATTCATGCTCTATAATAAAAAAAAAAAAAAAAAATTCCTATTTTTTTCCTTCAATATTCTCTCTTTTAAGCATATATCAATGATACTAGTTCATTTAACCTTGTATGAATCAAAAGTTGTTATTTTAATTCACATATCATATTCCTCACTTAGTTAGCTAGGATGTATTGTGAATTCAGTACATCAAATTACAACTTACTTTAAACTAGTGATTAGATAATTGAACTCAAGTCTATAATTTTTTTCGCTGTCAGATTTCTGACTACTATCAACCTAGAGTAAATATTAGTTTTGCCTTTGAAATTTCCATAATATCATGTTTACATTTTTGTATATAAAAATATTATTTTGAAAATGTTGAAAAAAAAATTCATAAACCTAAAGAAAATAAAAAATGAAACCTAAAAATAATAATAAAATAAATTGAAACCCAAAAAAAAAAAAAACATAAAAATCACATGAATGACTATCCACACCCCCCAACCTAAAATCAACATTGTCCCCAATGTAATGATAATGTAATGTAGAGAACAATAAAAATAAAAGAAAGGGTGGATAGTATCTACCATGAAAAACTCACCTGCTATGTGACACTAAAAAGAATTGACTATGATACAGATTTACAATTGCTCCGTCAGACTAGGAGTATCCTTCTGAATATTCTAGCTCATGAAGAGGGACGGACTCCTCTCCCAAATGAAAGTTTTTTACATAAGGCTTCAATCTCTGACCATTAACCTTGTACACATTGTCATTACGTGGATTCTCAATTTCAACAGCCTCATGAGTATAAACATTCTTCATAATGAAGGGGTCTGTCCATCTTGATCTTAACTTTCCCGGAAAGAACTGGAGACGGGAATTGTACAATAGGACTTTTTGCTGAGGTTCAAAATTTTTTCTCAGGATATTTTTGTCATGAAAAGCTTTGGTCCTCTCTTTATAGATTTTAGAATTTTTATAGGAGTCTCTCCTCAGCTCCTCTAATTCATTTAATTCTAATTTTCTTTGTCCACTTGCTTGATCCATATCAAAATTTAATTTCTTTATTGCCCAGTAGGCTCTATGTTCCAATTCCACGGGTAAATGGCAAGCCTTCTTATACACCAATCTGTATGGAGACATTCCAATCGGAGTTTTATAAGCAGTCCTATAAGCCCATAAAGCGTCGGATAGTATGAGGGACCAATCCTTCCTATCTGGCCTTCTAGTTTTCTCTAAAATGTGTTTGATTTCCCGATTAGAAATCTCAGCTTGTCCACTCGTTTGAGGGTGGTATAGGGTGCTCACTTTATACTTGATGCCATATTTCTTCATCAAAGCCTCAAATGTCCTATTATAAAAGTGAGACCCGCCATCACTAATGATGGCCTTTGGAGTTCCAAATGTAGAAAAAATATTTTTCTTTAAGAATCGTATGACCACTTTTTTTTCATTGGTCCTACTTGGAACTGCCTCAATCCACTTTGAAACATAGTCCACACCAACCAATATATAAAGAAATCTAAAAGAAGATGGAAATGGGCCCATAAAATCAATACCCCAACAATCAAAAATCTCTAATGGTAAAATTGGGGATAAAAGCATCATGTTTCGCCGGGACACTCTTCCCAACCTTTGACATCTATTACAAGCAACACAAAAAGCATGGTGTCTTTAAACATGGTGGGCCAGTAAAAACCACACTGCAGAATTTTTGTAGTGGTTTTCTTAGCAGAAAAATGGCCACCACATGCTTCCATGTGACAAAAGAAAATAACACTTTGAACTTCATCCTCTGAGACACAACGTCTACAAATTTGATCAGTCCCATATTTATATAAATACGGGTCATCCCAGAAGAAGTTTCTAACCTCGGTTTCAAAACGCTTTCTATCTTGCGACTTCCAATGATATGATATTTTTTCCCGTTGCAAGATAGTTCACTATATCTGCATACCAAGGCAATTTGGAGATCGCAAATAATTGTTCATCAGGAAAAGTGTCCTGGATATGCATCTCCTCAGTGGAATCATCTAACACCAATCTGAAAAGGTGATCGGCCACTACGTTTTCTGCTCCCTTCTTATCTTTTATCTCTAAGTTAAATTCTTGGAGTAGGAGGATCCATCTCAAAAGTCTCGACTTTGCATCCTTCTTACATAACAAATATTTCAAAGCTGAGTGGTCCGTGAAAATGACCACTTTAGATCCCATCAAGTAGGACCTAAATTTATCCAAAGTAAAAACTACTGCAAGTAACACTTTTTCAGTTATTGAGTAGTTCACTTGGGCCAAGTTTAGAGTTTTACTCGCATAGTAAATAACGTAGGGTCGTTTATCTTTCCTTTGGCCCAAAACAGCCTCTATGGCATAATCACTTGCATCGCACATTAGTTCAAAAGGAAGTGTCCAATCTGGTGGACGCATGATAGGTGCAGTGGTAAGGGATGATTTAATTTTATTAAAAGCACTTGCACACTCATCTGTCCACTTAAATGGAACATCCTTTTGAAGAAGATTAGTAAAGGGTCTAGTAATGGCACTAAAGTCCTTGATGAATCTTCTATAAAATCCAGCATGCCCTAGAAGTGATCTAATATCTCTAACAGTTTGGGGGATAGGTAGATTAGTTATAATGTCGAGTTTTGAGTGATCTACCTCGATTCCATTTTTGGAGATAACATGGCCCAAAACAATTCCCTTTTGAACCATGAAATGACATTTCTCCCAATTTAAGACAAGGTGTTTCTCTTCACACCTAGACAAGACAAGAGATAAATTGTTGAAGCATTCCTCAAAACTACTCCCAAATACAGAGAAGTTGTCCATGAAAACCTCAAGAAACTTCTCAACCATATTTGAAAAAATACTTAACATATACCGTTGGAAAGTTGCTGGAGCGTTACACAATCCAAATGGCATCCGTTTGAAAGAAAAAGTGCCAAATGGACAAGTGAACGTGGTTTTCTCTTGGTCTTCTAGGGCTATCTCTATTTGGTTATATCCGGAATATCCATCAAGAAAACTATAGAATGAGTGACCTGCTACCCTCTCTAAAACTTGATCAATGAATGGTAGAGGGAAATGGTCCTTCTTTGTGACCTAGTTTAATTTTCTATAATCAATGCAAACACGCCAACCTGTGGTGACACGTGTTGGTATGAGTTCATTATTAGAATTTTATACAATAGTTATTCTGGATTTCTTTGGGACTACTTGAGTTGGACTCACCCAAACACTATCGGATATTGGGTAGATGATTCCCACATCTAACAATTTGATCACCTCATTTTTTACAACTTCCATCATGTTTGGATTGAGACGCCTTTGAGGTTGTCTAATTGGTTTGGCATCCTCATCAAGGTGGATCCGATGAGTGCATATGGAAGGGCTTATATCCTTGATGTCAGAAATGGTCCACCCCAAGGCTCCTTTGTGGTCCCTTAGAACTTTCAACAATTTAATCTCTTGATCATTGTCTAAAAATAAAGAGATCACCACAGGATAAGTTTTATTTTCACTTAAGTATACATACTTAAGCTCATTTGGTAGTGGTTTTAAATCAAGCTTTGAAAATTTGATTGGTGATGGTAAAGGTCCCGAGTCCTCGATAGATAGGATTTAAGGGTGTGGTCTCCATTGGTACATACCAATGTCTTGGGTGGTAGTGCTCTCATTATCATCACAAATTTCAGTAAGTACTTTTTCTAACTCAAAATTTTTTAAGTCCCTAATGACTTGAATCAATTCCTCGGTCAGACTAGGTTCTAATTCCTCTTCTTCTATCAAGTAGTCCATGAAATTCAGCTCATGGATTTCATTATTATCAATGGGCTGCTTACATAGATTGAAAATATTTAGCTCTAAAGTCATGTTACCAAAAGACAAGTTCATCATTCCATTCCTACAATTTATGATTGCATTTGAAGTTGCTAGGAATGGACGGCCTAAAATGATAGGAACTTGAGCGCTAGCATTTACACATGGTTCAGTATCTAGTATAATAAAATCCACGGGGAAGTAGAATTTCTCCACTTGGACTAGTACGTCCTCTAAAATTTCCCTTGGTACCTTAATGGAGCGGTCAGCGAGATGGAGTGTAATCGTGGTTGGTTTAAGCTCGCCTAACCCCATTTGTTTGTAAACTGAATAAGGTACTAAGTTCACACTTGCACCCAAATCTAGTAAAGTATGCTCAATTTGAAAATTTTCAATAATAGAAGGAATAGTGGGACTTCTCAAGTCTTTGTATTTAGGTACAGCCCTTTGTTGAATGATAGCGCTCACTTTCTCGGTAAGGAAAGCCTTTTTGTGCATATTTAATTTTCTCTTTACAGTGCACAAGTCCTTGAGATATTTAGCATATGATGGAATTTGTCTAATGGCATCAAGTAGAGGAATATTGACAGTAACCTTTTGAAGCACATCCAACACCTCTTGATATTTTACAGGGACAGTCAGATTTCGAAGTCTAGATGGGAATGGAATTGAAGGCTCATATGACTTAGTCTCTTTATCCTTTTGCTGTTGTGGCTCTTGAACCATAGCCGGTTCATCATTTTCTTGAGACAGTGGCTTATCCTCCAGTATTTCTATCGGTTGCATTATCTTGTTATCAACCTCTTTTCCACTTCTCAAGGTAATGATGGCCTTAGCTTGTTCATGATGTAGCTCATTTGGATTTGAGTCTCCAATTAAATGTGTATTTATACGGTTTGGCACAGGTTGAGAAGGAAGGGTGCCTTTTTCCCTATCATTTAGTTGAGTCTCAATCCTAGCCACAACTGTCTTTAATTCCTGATTTGATTGGATTAGAGACTGATTCATTTGAGTTTGAGAGTTTATGAATACGGTCAATGCATCCTCCATAGATGATCGCTTTGGTGGGGGCACATATGGTGCATTGTTAGGTGCCCCAAAAAAATTATTTTATGGAGGCATTTGAGGTGCATTAATTTGTGGTCCATTCATCCAACTAATATTAGGATGGTTACGCCAATTTGGATTATATGTGTTTCCCATTGGTTGCATAACTGACCTTTGGTAGTTATTTATAGCATTTGCTTAATCATGCTCATGCGTGATATTTTGTACAACTGAGATTATTGGACAATCCTTTATGTCATGGTCTGTACCACCACAAATGCTACAAAAATTACCTGAGGAAGTATTTGCTTTAACCATATCAACCTTCCTAATTTTCAAGGCTTCAACCTTTCTAGCCAATGCAGCGAATTTTACATTAAGGTCGTCTTCCTCTCTTAGGACATACATCCCCGCTTTCTCTCTAGGACTGGGTCTAGTTTGGTCTGATTTAGCAGAGACATCCCATGTCTGCGTATTCTCTACAACATATCTAGAAAATCCAAAGCTTCATTATGATCTTTGTCAAGAAAGGTTCCACCACACATCATCTCTATGAACTGACGGGTATCCATGGTGAGCCCCTTTCGGAAAGCATCAATCACGTGTCATAGTTCATAACCATGATGTGAACAAGTAATTAGAAGGTCTTTGAAGTGCTCCCAAGCTTGGAAAAATAATTCATTCCCCTTTTGGGAGAATGATATGATTTCTTATTTTAATGCATTTGTTTTGTGCTCGGGAAAGAATTTTTTCAAAAACTCTCTACTTAAGGCTTGCCATGAAGTGATGATATTAGGTCTTAGAGAGTTGAGCCATGCTTTGGCCCGATCCTTTAGAGAAAACGAGAATAACCTAAGCTTAAGTACATCCATATTGTCATTATTTACTTGTAACGTTGCAATTACTTCCTCAAAGTCCTTGAGGTGCAAGTAGGGGCTTTCAGAATCCAAGTCATGAAATTTAGGAATTAATTGAATCACACCTGGTTTAAAATCAATGTTTCCTGTGTGAGCAGGGAACACTATACAAGATGGTAAAGTTGATCTCTCAGGGTGTAAATGTTCACGTAAAGTCCGTGGTTGGTTTAACACATTCCTATGAACCTCATTTTCATCCTCAAGAGGAGTATTAGGTTGATTTATAATTGGATCTGGCAGATTTGAATTTGAATTATCAACTGGGTCTGCCATGAAATCCAAGTGATGTTGAGTGCCTCTTCTAAGTAAATGATCAAGGCATGGAACTAATCCGCCTTCGGAGGAGAGTCGATTATTTTGATCTCTACTCCAACGGGACATAAATCATCCACACCACACAATAAATACCACTAATTTAAATAGCAAGTATGTAACGTACGATAAAAATAAAAACTTAATCAACAACTCGGGCGGCAGGGCTGACCATGAGGGTTCAGTCCACAAAGCAAAAATAAATCAACAACCTAAGCGGCAGGGCCGACCATGAGGGTTCAATACATAAAAATAAATAAAATAAAAAAATAAATCAATTAAAGGAAAACTACTGCAGAAATTAAACTATGCTAATCTGAAAAATAGATTCAACGGATGATTTGTGTGATCAAACAGCAACTGTAGGACAACTGTAGCACTTGGGTGATGAAATCCCAAGCAGGGCAACCTTATGTCACAATTAGTGCTTGAAAGACCCAACTGAATTTATTTTCAAAGAAAAAGAAAGAAAGAAAAAAAATCTATAGAAAAATTGGAGGGTTTAGAAGAGAACTTACCTTAGCTATCTTGCACAAATCTGATCTATCTCAGTCTCTCCCCGGCAACGACGCCAAAAACTTGATTGCTTGCCTTCAAGTACAAAGGTTCGTAAGTAGTATCCCGTGAATACGGGGTCGATCCCATAGGGAGATGAATTGTGAGAAGAAAAAAAATCAAATGCAAAACAAACTAAGTAATAAAAACTAAACCAATGATTTGATTTTGAGATTTTTGAATCGATGTAATTCAATGAATTAAAATAACACCCAAGCTTCAAAGTTCCACACATAGGTTAATGTTCCAAAATCATGGTGACTTGGATAACACAACTAGGATCTGAGCACTATGGTCAGCCTAGTCGAAAAATAAGATAGTTTAAATATTAAAAAGTGATATAAAATATTAGAAAATAATGGATCTTCATCATTAACATATATTTTCAAGTGCCAGTGATTCTAACTATTTAAGATCTATAGATAATGAATATCAAAGAAATATAACAGGTTGAGAACCGCTCCTATCTAGGAAATCTGATTAATATAGGCTAAGCCTATCCATCAATGTGAATCTCATATGATGGAAACATATGGATCTCATAGGAGGATAAAAAAAATAAAACCTAAATAATAGACAACATGCATACACCATTCTTCTCATCATTAAAACAATCAATCATCATAATCTTAAAGAACTATTAAACCCATGTGCTTCCCTTCTAGCTTGAGCTAAAAGGAACTTAGAAAAGCATAATTAAATTGCAGAAATAAAAAACAACAAGAAAAAAAAAATACAAAATAAAAAAGATCTAAAATAAAAAGAACAACTTAAAAGCTTTAATAAAACTAAAAACTCTTTAAAAACCCTAAACTTTGTTTTGGGATGGCTTGAATGATTTTTTGAAATGCCATAGGAGGCCCTATTTATAAGTAGGGAACTCCAATTTTCGTATAAAGTTGAAAACCCTAGAAACCGCATCAAATATACGTATTTTTTCAAAATAAACTTCTCGCTGCTTAGTTCATTTAAAACAGACTTCCTGCTACACAGTTTTTCAAAATAAACTTCACAGTTTCAAAATACACTTTTTCAAGACGATTTCAGGATTCTTCACTTCAAATCGTCGATTCTCTCCATTCGTCGCTTGATTTTCTTGGATATTTGACATGTGAATGCTTCAATCTTGATCTCCTAAAATCCATCCCTTTCCTTGATAAATCTTGACCATCAGATCCATGCTTTTTAACACTTTTTCAATCCAAGCACTTAAATTTACTTTGCAACACATGCATTAGTAACATAGAATATTAAGATGATTTATATTCATAAAATCAAGAGATAAATAGAAAAAATTATACAATATTTGAGTGTCAATATGGCATACAGCGTATTTCAATGCTAAAGTCGTGGAAAAATCAAATAATGTGATAGAGCTACTGATCAGTGCTATGTGGGCTCCATCATATATATGTTTTATCCATTCCGTACACAAAGTTTTTTACTCATTTTAAGGGATGAACATAAAAAATGAGGCATATCCAAATCTAAGGTGGACCACACCATAGGAAACAGTTCTGTTGATTGAATGCTTACAGTGAGGCCACAAAAGCTTTAGGTCAAGCTGATATTTGTGTTTCTCTTAATCCATGTCTATGCGACCTAATCAACAGGTTGGATGGAAACTAAACATTACAGTGGGCCCAAAGAAGTTTTTAATGGTGGGCATTCAATCACCACTATTTTCCAGTGGTGTGGTTCACCTAAGATTTAGATCTATTTCATTTTTGTGCACGTACCCTAAAATGAGCTGGAAAAATCGATGAGCGGTCTGGATAAAACACATACATGGTAGTGGTGCCCACGAGGCAACAATACGGGTAGGGTTAGTATGCAATCCACATCCGGTCTGCGAGCACAAGGTATTAAAATAAAGAAATCATATCCCCCGTTGGGACCGGATTCTCTATAACTGCTTGTAGAATAGGCTTGTTCTGTAACTTATTCACCAACGTGTAAAAAGTTATTCACCCTCTTCTAAAAATTACTCACATACTTCTTCACCTACATTTGTACTATTGCACGTGCGGGTCCATCATATTGTACGTGCGGGTCCATCATATTGTACGTGCGCCATGCTATCAGCGTGTTAAGCGAGCGCCACCCCAAAACCTCAAAATCACCATATTTACCTACATGATGGTTGAATCAGCCTGATTTACTGAGCGTCCATCGTCCATCGTTCACCACTGGGAAAACGTATTGGACGGTTCGGATGCCACACACTCACACCATGGTGGGCCCACGCACAACCTTTTTATTGTGAGCTTGTTCTACAAGTGCCTATTGAGGAAGCAGCCTCAAACAGATTTAATATAATAATTTTCTTAGATTTATTGGTATGACAGTTTGCCATTGTATTATAATGCCATTTTATCTGGTATTTGGGATATTCTTTTTTTTTTTTTTTTTTTTCTTGTGGGCCACCTTTCGACCTTTACACGTCACTACACCATTTTCGGACCGGAGTGCTCCACCACACTTATTGGACTCTTCGGGTGAAACGCCTCACCTATGTGGGGCCCACCTTGTTGTGCGTGTGACATCAATCCCACCGGTCAGGTGGGGCCTCCTTACGTTACACCGTGCGGAATGATGTAAAATCACTACTAAAACTCAATCTGCGGTGTGGCTTGCTTGATTCATTTGGAAACATACGTTCATCCTTACGGCTGATGAACGGATTGGATGGAATATTTGCACAATGGTCGACACCATAACGGTTAGTTTCCTTTCCCACTTTTTTCCCTTGGTGTGGCCCATCTGAGTTACTGATCACACCAAGCTTCATTTCCAACGGCTAATGTAGAGGGCCACACCTAATGGACGTAATGGATTTCATATGCACAGCATTGTTGCATAATTAGGTGAAGAGCTTATTCTTGATTTTTATTTTTATTTTAATTTCTTGCAGTAATGCTCCTCCACAAGCTTATTTAGTAATGACTGTGTGGGCCATTTTAAACGTGCCCGTTATTAAATACGAGACTGCCAATATCAGTCTCTTTCTCTCTCACTTTTTGAATTTCAGCGCACCAACCGACTAGCATTGGATATTTTATAGGTTTTTTCAGTTTTCGGGTACACGTGTCACCATGTAGTACGTCATCAACAGTGTGGATCACCTTAATTTGGGAAACGGATTGGCTACTCCCCCGCCACCAGCCAATGGCTGGTTGTCGGTGATCTGTGGGCCCCACAATTATGTAATGTTTCATCCATGCCGTCCATCTTTTTTTATATATCATTTTATGAAATTATACAAAAAATGAGATAAACAATGATCTCAAGTGGACCACATTATAGGAAACAGTATTGAATGAACATCGACCATTAAAACTTTTTTGAGGGCCATAAAGGTTTTGTATCAACTTGATCTTTGTTTTTTCCATTCATCTAGGTCTTTATGACCTAATCAACAGATTGGATGTCAAATAAAAAGTACAGTAAGTCTGAGGAGGATTTTAACGGTGGATATCCAATCACTATTGTTTTCCTATGGTGTGGTCTACATGAGACTTATATCCCTCTCATTTTTGGGATCAAGCCCTAAAATAATCTGTAAAAATGGATGAACAGAATTGATGAAAAACATACATCATGGTGGGGCCCCAGATCACCGACCACTACCCACCCGGCTGGTGGCAGGGGGAATAGTCAATCCGTTTCCCTTAATTTGGGTACACGTGTCACCGTGCAGTACGTCATCAACAGTGTGGATCACCTTAATCAGCCCTAACTGATTTTGGTGTCCATATCTAGTGCATTGTGAATTGCCTCACTTGCCACGTCATGCATTTGTCTTTTACGGTATGGCCCATGTATCTGATCATGTGTATCTTATTTCAATTACTCGAGCTCATTCGCTTTCAATACACCTGTCCTGATCCAAGACCTTCATATCTGGCCTGTATGGGCCACGCCCCAACACGATGTATGTGTCTTATACATGTCATTCATCCATTTTTCCGGACCATTTCATGGTATAAGTCCAAAAATGAAACAGTTCCAAATCTCATATAGACCACACCACAGGAAAGAATAATCACTGTTAAAAATTTCTTACGAGCACAAAAGTTTTGAATTAAGATGATATTTGTGTTTTCTCTTCGTCCAGTTGTGGGTGACCTAATCAACAGGTTGGATGACAAATAAACATTACAGTCAACCTTTAAAAAAAATTTAATGATGAGCTTTCAATCTCCACTGTTTTCTTGTGGCGTGGTCCACACGACATTTGGATATCCCTCTTTTTTTAGGATTATGCTCTATAATGATCTTTAAAAATATATAGACAGCTTGGGTCAAACAAATATATATCATAAGAGCCTACAGAGCATTGTCAGTAGCTACCTGCTAATGACTGTCATTATGCAATCCGCGTCCGTTTCAAACTAGTCAGACTTTTTTAGACTTTTTCTCTCTGCGGCTCACCTTCAAACTTAAAAAAGTCCGGATATTCCTCGCATTAATCATCCAACTTGGAATAGTGAGGCTCAAGGAACCTTGTGGACAGCCTGCAAAGATGTAGCTGGATTCATGTAATTGAGTTCGCCAAGTGAAATGACAGAAACACAGCCATTGGTTTCAATGCAAATGTGCGTTGATGCAATAGAAACTATCTTTCCTTCGGTTCATTTTATTATTTTTAGCTTCCTTGAACTGGGGTGTAAGCTTTTTTCCCTGATCTTTGTTTCTTTATATTCTTAGGCTAATTATGGCCATTTGGGATGACCATTTGGAAGTAATAAAATACTACACATCTTAAAAAAAAAAGAAAACAAAAAAACATATTCACTATATACATGAAAATGCAATAAAAAAGAGTTTAATTGCATTTACCTCCCCTAAGCCATATAATGCACGCAAAGAGAGAGGGGCAGCAAAACACTTATTCACAAAAAATAGGTGCATTTGGATTTTCCAGTCCATTTGATTCTTGTAATTTCTTAACCTAATAGACGGGCAAATAGGTTGTCATATTGTGTAGAAACTGGATGATCCAAACAATTGATATTATGGGCCCATGGCCCATGCACCTAAAATTTCTCAAAGCCTGAAGTACCATTCAAAGGTGGTCAGCAAATAAACGGTTAGGAGGGAGGTACAACAATCACTCCCAGTTCCGTGGGTTCATGATGGATAACCCTGGGTCTTAGATGGAAGATCCCAAAATCATGAAAATAAAAAAATCCAATAAAAGGAGAAAAATCTCTTAAATGTCAACTTCTTTATTCTTCTTCTCCAAAGCCCTCATTAGACTTACAAGAGTTTCAACACGAGGTCATGGGTTCAAGTACCCATTGTGGTGAAAATCTACCGTGGTGTATGTGGGGTGTAAATGCATGTAAAAAACAAAGACCTTATTAGACATGTGTCCCTAGAAAGCGAATGGGGTGTGTGTGTGTGTGTGTTGTGTTTTTTTATAACCATCTAATTAAATGAAATATACTTTTTTTTCATGGGAAAACAATGAAATGGACATAATCTATTCACAATTTTTTAGCACCCCAAATTCTAGAACCACTTCATTGAGTTTGGATAATTCAGTTTGTTTTGTAGTTATTTTGTGTTGTGGAACTAACAACGAGTTCAAATCTCCACCATCGGATATCTTATTCCTATTGTGCTTTTTTACATAAGAGTGTGATTGTTCAGCTGATTACAAACACTCATACTAAGCTTAATTAATGGACAATCACACTGGTGAATCACTTCAAGTACCAAAATAAAACGCTCATTATGTTTGGATTATATGGACTCGTTAACTTTAACTAATCCTCAGACCTATGGTCATAGGAGGACTTCATGATCCTAGTGTTATGGGTCTTGACATACTTTTTAATGTTATATTAGTGGTTGACACATGAGTGTTGTTGGGTGCACACATTATTATATAATAAAAGTTTTACATGCACCAACAAAGGATCCACTAGTCTTCATGAAACTTAGTTATTAATAGATTATGTTGATTGCAATGTCCATCAAGTATTTTGAAACTAACCAATGCCAATGTCTTCAAAAGTTTTTTCAAAAAGTTTACAACCATTGGACTTTAGTGTTTAATCAAACTTGATGGATATTGTGGATACATTAGCCCCACAACATAGGGCGTACGAACTCGATAGGCGTCTTGCGATGTATGTGACTTAATTTGATAATATATGGGGTGGACTTAGAATAGTGCATTTGAAAAAGTTGGAGTTGTCATTAGTTGAGAGAGGCCTAGAATCTATGGTTGGCTAGACCCATAAAATTGTTTTAGATTGGGGAATTAAAGACTATCCAAATTAAGATACGACTCCTAAATAAGGTTTGGGACCGAGGATTCTAAGGACCTCGGTGACGATGAGGGAACGGATTAGGCACCCTCAACCGCTCATGTTTATGCATGGTCTATACTTTACATGATCATTTTTTTTTTTTTTTTTTTTTTGAGGTTTTTGAGGTTATGAAAAACCTCATATTAATAAACTAGCATGGTTGTCGACGGTACTAGAAACTGATTAGTGAGCTACTATCCCAAATCACCACTAAAGAGATCGTGATGTCTTAACCTAGGATGCATTTGAAAAAAATAATAGCTGCAAAGAAGAGAATGAAAAGTTAATGTAATGTACGAAGAATGTAATAATATATATTAATAACTAAATGTATTACAACTTACTTAAGTTACTAAATAGGGAAACCATAATGTCTAAAGCTAAGGTGAACTTAAGGAGGTGGTAACTACTAGTAAAGATAAACGAATGTAATATACAAGTGATCAAAGAAAAGGAAAGCCGTCCCAAGCTAACTTGCCTTCGAATGCAGCAGGATCCGAAAATTCAATAGGGCACATAACATATAAGTAAGGATCACTTAGACTATGAACGGAGGTATATAAGAAGCGAGATATACACAATGTGAATAAAAAATAAAGAGGATGACCGAATTGTTACAAATGCACTTGGGGATGTGGAAGAAGGAAAGTAGATCTAAGGCATTCCTCCTAGAGGAGACGACTGTAGATCTCAGATCCTAATCCTACTCTGCTAATCTTGGTCAGTTGAGATGGCTTGGATGCTTCTATAGATGGGATTAGAGGGTTTGGATGGGGACACTCTCACTTTCACTCTCTGTTATTACTAATCAATCTCTATTTCTGCTAATCACTTTTTACATTCACTAATCACCTTTACAAGCGTAGTCTCTCTTTTTTTCTAGCTTTTGCTAAATTAAACCAAGTATATAAAAGTGAGAGGAGTGGGCCTATATTTGTGCAGGTTGGCCGTGGTAATTTAGTAAATTATAACAACTTAGAGAGCAAACCCCACCACATGACATGATGTGAACAATTGGATGACACGTGGCATCATGAATTCACTTTAATAAGTGGTAAAATAGTAATTTCACCCTTTAAGAGAATGAAATGGTCATTTTGCCCTATGGCGGCAATCTGATCATGCCCAGCTGGCAATTTTCCTTTACCGCTATCAAGAGAAATCATAGAAAAGATCCTAGTATCTATCTAGATTTGCAAAAATTCATTAGGGCACATAGCATACAACTAAGAATCACTCTGACTATGAGCAAGGGTGTATGAGAAGCGAGATATATAAAATGTGAACAAAAAATAAAGAGGATGGTCAGATTACCGCAAATGCACTTGGAGATGTGGGAAAAGGAAAGTAGATCTAAGGCACTCCTAGAGGAGATGACTGTAGATCTCAGATCCTAACCCTACTCTGCTAATCTTGGTCAGCTGAGATGACTTGGATACTTCTATAAATGGAATTGAAGGGTTTGGATGGGGACACTCTCAGTACGCTCTTACTCTCACTTTCACTTTCTACTATCACTAATCAATTTCTATTTCTCACTAATCACTTAATAACCTTTTAAAGCATAGTCTCTCTTCTTTAATAACTTTTGTCGAATTAAACCAAGTATATAAAAATGAGAGAGGTGGGCATATATTTGTACAGGTTGACCATAGTAATTTAGTAAATTATAACAACTAAGAGGGCAAACACCGCCACATGGCATGATCTGAATAATTGGAGGACATGTGACATCATGAATTCACTTTGATAAGTGGTAAAATAGGTAATTTCACTCTTTAAGAGGATGGAATGACCATTTTACCCTAGGGCAGCAATTTGATCATGTTCAATTGACAATTTGCCTTTACTGCCATCATCAAGAAATCTTGTTAAAGATCCTAGTATCTACCCAGATTTATGAAAATTTAGTAGGGCACATAGCATACAACTAAGGATCACTCAGACTATAAGTGGAGGTGTATGAGAAGCGAGATATACAAAATGTGAACCAAAAAAATCAAGACGATGGCCAAATTGCCGCAAATGCACTTGGAGATGTGGGAGAAGGAAGGTAGATCTAAGGCACTCCTCTTAGAGGAGATGACTGTAGATCTTGGATCCTAACCCTACTCTGCTAATCTTGGTCAGTTGAGATGGCTTGGATGCTTCTATAGATGGGATTGTAGGGTTTGGATGGGGACACTCTCACTACACTCTTACTCTCACTTTCACTCTCTACTATCACTAATCAATTTATATTTCTCACTAATCACTTTCTAAAATCACTAATAACCTTTTAAAGCATAGTCTCTCTTCTTTAATAGCTTTTGCCGAATTAAACCAAGTATATAAAAATGAGAGGGGTGGGCCTATATTCGTACAGGTTGGCTGTAGTAATTTAGTAAATTATAACAACTTAGAGGGCAAACACCATCACATGGCATGATCTAAATAATCGAAGGACACGTAACATCATGAATTCACTTTGATAAGTGGTAAAATAAATAATTTCACCCTTTAGGAAGATGGAATAGCCATTTTACCCTAAGGCGGAAATTTGATTGTGCCTAATTAGCAATTTTCCTTTACCGCTATTGAGAGAAATTTTGAAAAAGATTCTAGTATCTATCCATATTTGCGAAGATTTGAGCAGCAATGGGATTGCCGCCCATTATAGTTTGTGCACTTTTAGTCACAGTGAGTGGATGTGTGTGCGCGCGCATGTGTGTGTGAAGGCTTTCAAGACTTTCCTTCCCCAAATATAGATCAAGTAGAGACCTTTTACTTTGAATAATCGATATAATGTGGATATGAGACTAAAGAGTCCAATAAAAAGATATATTGTTAGTCATAACTTTGTGCCTTTTAAAAATGTGATATCATCTATATGGGAAGTAGATCCTAACCACATAAAATTGATTTTTTTAAAAAAAAAAAAAAATAATACTCTTCCTTCTTTAAAAAAGCTCCAATTGGCTAAAGTAGTAGGTTCAATCGATATATATATATATATATATATATATATATATATATATATATATATATATAGAGAGAGAGAGAGAGAGAGAGAGAGAGTATGAGTGAAAAAGAGAGGGGGAAAGGCTTAAGATAAGAGAAAAGGTGTGGGTGTGGGCTAGACATATAAGGAGGTAGTAAAATCCAAACCATTGAAGGGCCTTTCACATTTAAAATCTAGAAAGAGATATTTGGTAAAATTGTGACCGTTGAAGTGTTTTTGCAAGTAAAATCTGGATCATAGCTTACTAGCCACATGACTCTAAATTACTTAATTTCTTTCATTTGTCTATGGAAATACATTCTTCTCATGTCCCCAGTAAAACCAAAAGCTCAAGTCTCCCAAAAAGATAATTGCATATGAGGTTTTGTAATTATTAATGTTATTAATTGCAAACTACAACAACAGTAAAACCAAAAAAATCAATCTTATTAATGTTCAAACTACAACTCACAGAGAGTTTTCCAATTACTAGGATCAAAATCTCCATGGACGGTTTCAAATGGACCCAATGAGGTTTAGAATTATGATGTAGATCATTTGATGAAAAGCTCAAATATTGCACATATATTAGCTACCTGAGGCTAACAAGGCTCCCACACACATGTGGGATTAGATTAGTTATCTTCTTCTTTTTTCTTTCTTTTTGAATTGTAGGGAAGTGGGGAAGATGAGCCCTCAAGATCTGACGGTCTACACGAAGTTTGGGATCCTCACAAAGTAGAAGAACGGTATTCCAATAGCTCGCCTATCTACTACTGGAGCAGATTGAACTATTCACACCTCTAATCCTACGGTATATAGTGGCCCCGGATTACGATCTATGGATCAGATCATCCCAAGGACAAGTCAAAATAGGCAGACTGTAATGCACTCTCTTTCTCTCTGTATACTCTCGTGTTTCGTATGATTCGATGCATTACATGAGAGAATCACACTCCCTTTTATAAGGGAGAGTTTGAGTGGGATTGGGATACGGCCACACATAAGCTGATCGCATCCTAACAGAGGAAGGAGAGTTTAAGTGGGATTGGGATAAGGCCACATAATCCGATCACATCCCTATCTTCAATTAAAAATCAAATTCATATTTGAATTTGAAATTTAATTGAAAGTAATCGTACCCACTAGTGATTGCTCACAAGTGGGGCCCCACTGGTCTACTTCTCTCACTCAATCACATTGTGGGATAGGCACATAAATCTGTCCAACTAACTTGTCTTATAACAATCAAATACCAAACATCACGATCAAAAGAATCAGAAGTGTGGGACCAGCTGGATCACCAAAATCTTCTCATAGGTGTTTAAGTACTAAGTGACCACCTAACTAGTACTCAAAACTCAAGCTTTGCAATGCTTGTCCTAGTCCGTATGACCACACCGGATGGAGTGATAGATGTAAACCAGTGAGGCCCCACTTGTGAGCAATCACTAGTGGGTACGATTACTTTCAATTAAAACTTTGGTGGGCCATAAAAATTTAAACAGTTTCTACCCTTGATTTAAATTTCTCTTTGTTATGGCCCACTAGAATCTTAGATCAGGGTGAAAATTCACCCCCTGAGGTTTCATGGGATTCTGCATCTTATGAACCGTTCAGATTTGACACCCATGACACGTGTGCAAAGGTGCACATGTGCGTAGGTGCTTCCTTGATTTAAGTGGTGTAGATCAATACAACCAGTATGTGGATTGCAAGTTACAACACGTGTTCAACATTAGCTAGTACACATGTTCAAGATGCAACATTTATCACCAATAGCAACGTGTATATGCACATGTATATTACAAACAGTAACGTGTAGGTCGCAAACAACAACGTGTACATAAGATGAATTTATAATTGCAACATGTACAACAACGTGTATATCACAAATTCCATGATTGTGGGGCCCACTGTGATGTTTGAGGGAAATCCATCCCGTTCACAAGTTTGGCCTTGTGATTTTATCAGGTGGACTAAAAATGAGGAAGATCAAGCGCTCAAGTGGGCTACCGACCATTAAACAATGGACTGTTAAAAAGCCATCTTTCAACGTTTTCTTGTTGTGGGACCTAACTATGTATCGGATCAACCTCGGTTTTCGTTCCACACAATTAGATGGCCAAACTACTAAAGGGGTCGAATTTGTCAGATACACACGAAAGTAGGCCCCACCATGATTTGATAATGTGTTAGGTAATATGTAACGTGTTGTTACAACATACATCAAATGTGTTATAGGCTTGTAGGTAACATGATGCACCATATCACATGTGTTGTAGGCAACGTGTGAATATCTACTGTATAAACACAAAACATGTGAATATACATAAACACAACGTGTGAATATCTACAGCATAAACACAAAATGTGTGAATATGCATAAACACAACGTCAGATCTGATATGGTGCATCATATCAGACGATGATATTAATGGTGGGCCATTATATCAATCCTTAAAAAAAATAGGCCACCTACCTCTTTTAGATGATAGTAATCGGAGATCCGCCGTTGATTGGCTCTGATATCACTGTAGGAAAGTGCGGAATATGAGCCCTCAAGATCTGACGGTCTACATGAAGTTTAGGACCCTCATAAAGCAGAAGAACGGTGTTCCAATGGCTCGCCTATCTACTACTGGAGCAGATTGAACTATTCACACCTCTGATCCTATGGTATATAGTGGCCTCGGATTACGATCTATGGATCAGATCGTCCCAAGGACAAGTCAAAATAGACAGACTATAATGCACTCTCTTTCTCTCTGTATACTCTCGTGTTTCGTATAATTCGATGCGTTACATGAGAGAAGCGCACTCCCTTTTATAAGGGAGAGTTTGAGTGGGATTGGGATACGGCCACACTTAAGCCAATCGCATCCTAATAGAGGAAGGAGAGTTTAAGTGGGATTGGGATAAGGCCACATAATCCGCTCACATCCCTATCTTCAATTAAAAATTAAATTCATATTTGAATTTGAAATTTAATTGAAAGTAATCGTACCCACTAGTGATTGCTCACAAGTGAGGCCCCACTAGTCTACAGGAATAAAGAATTACATCGACTCAATTATCTAACTAATCTATTAAGGGATGGTTAAAAATAGGCATTTAACAAACAAATGTCTACTAATCAGAGATAAGATCATTCAATTATTCTACTTTTGAGATGACGAACTACGTAAGTTGTTTGGATGCCTACAACTTTTAAGTTATAAATAAATTTTGACAGAAAGCTTAAATGTTGCATGTTTGGATATAAGTAGTAAGTTATTTATAAGTTGCTTTTGCATTTATGCAATATGTAAGTTGCTTATAAGTAAAATGTTGTGTATTCACTTCAAATAGAACTTGGATTATGAAATCGTTCCAAATTCTTATAAGCACATAAGAAACGTTGACACGAAATACATCATTGGGTTGAGCCTATCCAGATAAATATTTAAGCCTATTCTTATGCTAAACTAATTATCAACTAGGCCACAAAAGTGGGTTTACATGTTCAACATGCCTGTAATCTAGAGTAATAACTTAATATAAGCAACAAGGAAATTAGAAATATAAATAATAAATCCAGAAGTCTTTATCATCACAATCCATTACCAATAAATAAAGTGTGTCAATCAAGATATTTATTTCAAAATTATCTTCTTCAACCTTATGTCTCTAGCTAGGGTTCACTATATCAAGGAACATCTTGGCTAAATGTGGCCATTCCGTAAGGAATGGGTATGTCCTAGCTATACATAAATTTCTCATCGATGATTATCAAATTTCTCCAATTGCTCACAATTTTTTCCATCATTTTTTATTTAAATAAGATATATTTGTCTATTGATTTGTAGTGGCCATCAAATTTCTACATGACACTTGCTATAAAATTAGGTTCCTATTCACTAGCTTCAGAGTAGAGGTTTCTACGTCTGGTTAATCATTTCCTTTGGAGTATTCAGGTTGAGGTTGTCCTCTTAAAATATGCATCATCCATCGGTGCAAATGGTGCATATGATTTAGAAGGATATGAGGGTAATGGGATGTCATTCGTATAGTGAGATACCATTCATGTAGTGAGATGACACTGATATCTTCTCCTGGAGCTTCAACTGGAGTACATGTTGTATTACCCATGACAAAATCATGTCAACATATAATCTTGAACTCCTTTAACAGTGAGAATAGTTTTTTTTTTTTAATAATAATTTTGGACTTCAAATTTTGCATGCAAAACACAGAGTTTTAAGAATTGAAATACTCCTCACAAGTATCTTATGAAAATTATGTTAAACATTAAATATCTTTTAATTCATGTTAATAAATTTAGCTCAAATTTCTGTTTCGATAGTAATACATTTTCTTTTCCCAACCTAATTGAAACTACTTTTTCTCATTGCGATTTCATCAAATAATAATTTTTTTCTCGGTGTTCATTACTAGTTCATACAATTATCAACAATCACATGCATACAAAATGTATTTTCCACCATTTTTTTGATTTTACTCATAATAGCTTCTTGAAAAAGCATTACTATGCTTTCTCTCACTTACTAGATTAATATGTTTGTCATGTATTTATCTACATATGAAGTCCAATTAATTTATGCCTTTCAACTGTTGTTGCTTACTCTTCAATGTTGTGACATGCATTACAAAATTACATATTTGCAATATATGTAAGGAGAAATTTCCTCCGAACATTTCTGCAGATTTTTAAATACTCCGTGCATATCAGTACAAATCACGCCTAACTCTATCTAATTCATCGTGCAGAGTATGGCAATAATCACATGTAATCAAACGCAATTCGATACTACCTAAACCCATCTAATACCACACATGAGTTACCTTTAAAACAGCCCATAATTTAATAAGCATCCGTAATGCAATTCCATAGTTGCTCAGTTTTAAGCAATGCATCCTGTATCGATCATTCGTGAGCGTTCGTGCACCGAGTATCAAATGGCATCTCTTAGCCAAGTGGCCCGAGTCCATACAAAGGAGGAAGGGAGGGAATGCCGATTGCTTCCTCTCCTCGCTCCTCTAGCCACGAATGGGTAGTTTTATGAGTGGGCCCACCGTGATATCTATGTTTATCCATGCCCTCCATTCTTTATTTTTGTATTATTTTAAGGTATGTATACAAAAATGAGGCAGATCCAACGCTCCAGTAGACTACACTAGCTTAGGTTGCATTAAATGCATAAATTAAATACAAGAATCATATGTAGTGTGATCCACTTAAGCATTAGATAGTCCTCATCTTTGTGCTTATAATTTAAAATGATCTGAGAGAAAAGATGGACGGTGTTGATAAACAAATACTTCACGGTTGGCCCACCCACAGAACTGCCTGTTCGTGGCTACATACGGGCGGGGTAGGACACATTCCCCTTCCCAAGAGATGCAACGTTTTCTGGGAATGTGCAATCAGACGTGGCAAGCTTAGACCCGTCTAAGACGTGTGGACATGCTCGATGAATGTGGTGTCTCCGACACCTTCAGCACGAGACGACAAATGCCCTTTTTGGGGCTACCACCACCACCCTCGGCACTAGATCCTGTGAACCTCTTAGCCCAGCTCACCTTCTCACCCCCACGTGGCAATAAAACACTTTTCGTCCGACCATCGCTTCCCTACCTTGGGATAACGTTATCTTTCACGCATTGGTTGTCGATGCCACGTGTCAATCTCCCTGCATTTCGAGGATTGCTCCCCGGATACTTTTTGATACTCTAGTACGGTGTGGTAGATGATACTCAGCCACTAAAGATTGCTTGGAAGTTGAATACGTGGCACACGTGCTTCAAACTAAACTGTCCGAAATATAGGTCCTATCATGAATTTAAAAAATTAAGATGACTTGCATATCTGACCGTTGACAGGTGGACATTTAAAGGACGGTTAAAAATGAAAAGTATTTTCAATAAGTGTCCCCCAATCAAAGGTCTGCATCGTTCAATAAATTTATGACTATGACTTAGAGACATTGGATTCCACGTATTAATCAGTTTAATTTCAGTTAGTGCATGCCACGTGTACCATTTTTAGTGCATGCTTATCAAGTGTCGAAAGCTGCCAGAGTATCAAATAACTCTATAGTAAAGACTCCAGCCGTCCAATAGTCGTGGGTGGGAATCGTAACATGCATTCCAGAAAGGACTTTTGAAGATTCAGAATTTGAAATGGTTATGGATTCCCGTCATCTGGGTTGAATGGTGGGAGATAATGATGAATGGGCGCACCGACGCTCATTTGCTCGTGTGGTGCGCTGATGTAAATTTAAATTTTCACTATTGAAGAGTGGAGAAAAAGATGGCTTTGATTGAGTGGCTTCAGTGCATTTCTTCGTCTTTTTTAGATGCTGATGGGCGGGCATTTTTTGTAATTTAGTGGAAGTTTGTGTGAGTGGTAGAGAGCAGAACAGGTGAGTCTTCGTTTTACAATTTGGTTCTTTTTTCTCATTTGCTGTTGTCGTGCTTTGCTTCTCTCATCATATATGAGTGGTGTATTTGAGCTTCCAAGTAAATACATCCTGCATTTGCAATCTGCAAAAAGAAGAAAAAAGAAAAACCATTTTCTTTTGTTTTCTTCTTCTTGTGTTCTGCTGCTGTAATCTCTGTTAGAAAAGTGGAAGATTGCAGAATTCATTTCTGGGTTTTGATTATTGAAGTGGGTTTTTGAGATTTTTGCTTTTTCTAAGAGATTATAGTCTTTTCCCTTTTCGGATATTGCTGTTTTATTGTTGGATTTTTAGAAGGAGAGTTGGTTGAACTTGAAATAGAAAACCCAGAAATATAGCTGGTTTTTAAGTGTTGGGGTACTGAAATTTCTCACTGGAAGGATTCTTAGAGAAGTCGTTATCTGGTTTGATTTGATTTTGAGTTGTTTTGGGTTGTTTTCGTGTCTCAGGAATTTTCTTTTTTTAAGGCATTTTATTCAGGGCTCTACGGTTATTTTTAGCCTTTCAAAGCGGAACCCGGATTTTACCAAATTCAACTCTTTTTCAGTAGGAAAGCCTGTAATAAACATCTTCTTCTTGCTTGAAAGCTGAATTTCATTCATTCTCTGTAATTTCCATTAGCTGGTTTTCTCTCTAGGAACTGGCTGTATTGATTTTATCTAGTATGAAGTAGAAAAAACAGAAAAGATAAGAGAAGAAAATCCGAGGAGCGTTCGAGCATCGGGATTTCAAGATGGCCATTGCACTTTTATGGGTTGTTTCGCCTGCGGAGATCTCTGGCAGCCTTGGGTTTTCTGAGTCTATTCGAGAGGGAGGGAGGTTTTTAGATAGTTTGAGGTCTGTGAGTAGAGGTGTGAGTTCGAGGTATGGTTGGAAGCTGAAGCAAAGGAAACCCAGTCGGAGTTATTGCTCTTTGAATGCTGATTTGAAGTATGGTTGTTTGGGATTCGAACCGGAAAACAGCAGTAATTTCCCCGTTCTTTCGAGTTTGGTTGCGAACCCAGCAGGGGAAATGGTGATCACATCTGAACAGAAGGTTTATGATGTGGTCCTTAAGCAAGCTGCTTTGGTGGAGAAGTTGAGATTGAACGGAGCGCTTGATGTGAAACCGGACATGGTTGTTCCGGGGACCCTCAATATGTTGAATGAAGCTTATGATCGTTGTGGAGAAGTTTGTGCGGAGTATGCAAAGACATTTTACTTGGGTTAGGCTTCTTATCTGTTCTTTGATATGCAGTTTGTCTAATAAAGACAGGTTCTAGATATGGTTTCCATAAGATGCATTCTTTGATTAGATCGGAATTGATAGTATATGCAATTATATTTGATTTTCTTCTGTTTATTTTTAGGAACACTGCTAATGACTCCAGAAAGGCGACGGGCGATATGGGCAATCTATGGTAAGCGATTGATCTTCCGAGGAGTAACTGTTGAATGATTAGTCTATTTGGTTTCGTTTCTTTTTGAACTTCAATTAGTAGATGGTTAATCTTGCGTGGTAAATGGGAAAGTGAGAACTTAATGGGTACTTTTTTTTCTTTCAATCAATGGATCGAACACAGACTATTCGCCACATGAAGTGCTCTGGTAACATGATAATACTCCGCAATTACATTATTAATTAAGATAGTATGTTTCTCTTGATATATTTTCTGTTGCAACATCATCAAGAAAACAATGGTTACAATGTTTCTAAAGAACCATGATATTAAGTTTGCGGCCCGGTGTTGTAATCCATGGACTACTAAATTGAATTAGTGATCCACTATTTGGGCCCATAATTAGTAAGAAAAATTCTATTTTATATTTAGTATTTTTAACTAAAAAAGTTAGTTTAATTGCTTCAACATTTAAAACCCTGTAGCATATTCTAGAAGATACAAAAAAGTACTTTTTTTTGGGCAAGCTGAATTAAGCCTCTTTTTTTTTTTTTTTTTTTTTTCACAAAAGAAGAGAACTTGTTTTATTCAACTTTTTGGGTGATTTAAAGATAGAGATTGGTCGTCATCGTCCATTGGTGGAATTGAGTGGTAGGAAATTTAGTTAAGAGGGATTGGCTTGTATAGGGATTGCTTGGAAATGAAGGATTTGAGACTCAAGTGAAACTAAGAATGATACTAAGTATTCATCTCTCAGGGGAAAAAAAAAAAAAAAACTCACTATTTGATTACCTATGTATATTGTTACTCCTGAATATAGAAATGCTAACTGTTGTATTGGAGCTATTTTGATATCATCCACACTTCTTTTTTTAATACACGCACCCACACCCCACACACTCACACACCCACCCACACAACATGAGCACTTGATCCCATGATCTCAATGTAGAAACAGTGTCTATCTGCCGCTGAGCCATGGAGCCAGACTCAGATATCATACACACTTATATGTGCATATATAGTTTTCTTTTTCTTTTCTTCTTTTTTAATTTTTCCAAGTCGAAATCGTATAAAACCAGAACTTTCATCCCTTAATTTTTTGCCATGACCTTTTCTTTGACTGAGGTTGTGGACCCTTTTTTAAGGATCAAAATCAAATCAAGTGCAAGAGCTTTCCATACCTTCATCTTCTTCATTTTTTTTCTTGTAGTATGGTATTTTGCTAACCATAATTGAACCATGTGTATGGTTGATGATCAGAACCAGTCAAGAGGAAGGTCCCACCATGAATAGTCCATGGGCAAAGTATCAGTTGCTGTAAACATCCTAGCCATTTGATCTATAGACAGATACTATCAAAGATTGGTCGATGTTTTACAGTTAACTTCATTTTTAGAATATGAGGAGCATCTTTACAACAAAAGAAATCAGCCATTGCCTATCCTAGTGGGGCCTATCTTCTGAAGTGGCTCTTATACTGATCCACATTCCCCAACTGGTGGATTACGATTTCACTTCAGTAATCAGATTACCTTCTATTCAGAAAGTTTAGGTGATCTGCATTAAACTTTTTTTGAATGGGTATAAACATTCCTTGATTACTGTAGGTCGCCTATGAGTAATGGTCCAAGGATCAGAAATGGAAAAGGTATAGAACCAAAGGTTGTCAGTGCATGAAATATTTTTAGCCAACCCATTCACAATGGGACTGCTAACCTAGCAACAGTCTTGGATTTGAGGCTTTTCAAGCCCAGATATAATTTATTCTATGCGATTTAGAGGTATATTACCCATAGAAACAAGGAAAACTCATAACAGTTTGTAGGTCACAGGTTCATCAGTTGATGGATAACGACCTATTTCTGTGATGCCGCCTTTGTGTTGGACTAGATGTTCTGTACCCAATACAGGAATGCTTTACTTTCAGGTCCAACAAGTCGGGATTGGAACCAATCATGATTTGGGGCAGAAAAGGCAGTAAAGCAGAATCCCACTTGATCCGTTTCCTGTGTCCCGTAAGCCGGAGTTAGTTTGCCAAAAATTATGAAGAGATTGCGGTTGAAAGGTATGTTGAAACGAGCTGTAAGCATTGGAGATGAAAGATCTTTACAAATGAACCTTGTAGCTTAGAAAGCCCTCCTGATGTTTCACACTCTCAAATAATTTCAGCTTAGAAAATTTCAACTCCATCACGCTGTTTACCTGAACTAAAAAGATCAAAATAACAAAACACAAAAGGCTGCAAATGACTCAGAAGAGACCTTAAAACGCATCCTGTGATAAAGTATCCGAGTGCAGAGTGACAGAATCACAACTACTGCGAGTAACCCACTCCCAACATTCGTCTCAGATGATCAGTACCATCCTTCTGTGATCAGTGCTGAAAAGAGTTCTAGAAGCCCAAACAGCATAACCCTTATACGAAACATGCACCAGTATAAAATGAGCACCTTCATCTGAGTTAAATGTCACTGTCCGAATTGTGTTGCACTGTGTCATGGCCTTTGTGTTGGTTTCAACGAGTCATGTTTTCCTCAGCCATCCCTCACTTTTGATTAAATTGGAATCTAACTGCTCAATATCATTAAATCTAACTGCTACTTTTTTGGATGAAAGACAAACATTTAGCGAGATTTTCTAGTAAACCCAATATTTTCTTATAGTAGTATCTGATGTGATCATTTTCAGATTAAGAAGTTAGGAGACATGCAATTGTATGTGTCCTAATCAGTATTTAACACCCCATGATTACAAGTCATTGGTAGAATGTTAAACAAATAACCATGCCTGTTTGGATTGGTGAGATTATGATTTCTACCATGGAAAAGAAAACATTTTTTTCTGATTGCGAGGATAACGCAACCTGAGGAAAACTATTTTCTTTTCCATGGTTTTCACCGGAAACGGGCATTTTTCTTTTCTTTCAAAAACTCTTGATAATCCGCATTTCCACATTTTGTGAGAGAGATTTCACGAAATCATGGAAACTAAAACAAACAATCTTTTTTAGGATTCTCGCATACAACTTTCCTTTATCTATGGTTTTCTTCAAATGTGATGTTTTCCTTCCTAATCTACTTTTGAATCTCACCAATCCAAGTAGGACAAAGGAAACTATTGATAGAAAAGCAACCAGTAACATGCAATTAGGGAGCTCTCAAAGTGTACACCTCCTGAAAGTAATCATATAACTACATCTTGCATAAGAGAGAAGTTGGGCTACGGAAAGGATTACTTACTTCGCACAAACCAAAATATAACACTTCAAACACTTTAACTGAAAACAGTGGATATTCTGATTGTATTTCATATTCTTAAGAGAACTCTTCGTGTCCTTCAAGTGCAAAGAAAAGCTTAGTGATTTTTTCAGAGCAAACATTACAATTAATTGATATCAATGAATTTATGCAAGCGCATACTTAAGAGAATATCATTTCGCATGTTTGGTATTGTGGTTTCCACATTACAGTTGTGTGGTCCTCACAAGTCCCTTTGCATGCTTCAGTGTGGTGCAGGAGAACAGACGAGCTTGTAGATGGGCCCAATGCTTCTCATATAACACCAACAGCTCTAGAAAGGTGGGAATCGAGGTTGGCAGATCTCTTTGGAGGTCGTCCATATGATATGTTTGATGCAGCTCTATCGGATACAGTTTCAAAATTCCCTGTCGACATACAGGTTGGCTGAATTCATTTCTTCTGGTTAGTTATAACTTCCATACGTCAATAGTATTCACAACCGCAACTTCTCCAGAAGATGAATCTGTTCCCAATTTTGTACCCTTTCTCTTAGTTATGGTACTTAGCTTCGAATAGTTACAACTCTTCATTAATTATTGATAATCTTGGACTAGTGTTCACCATATCATGTTGGAATAATTGGATTTTAATCCATTTACGTTATTTCTTTTGAAAAAGTCTGCTATGCTCACATGTACCTCTATAATCAGTGACATGTTGAACCTGATATGTTTTTTGTGAGATCCGAGTAGTGCATGAGGTGGGGCCCACCATGTTGATAACCCGGCATGAAAATCAGGGAGTTCCACTCATTAGAAAGTTGTGTATATGTTGAATGTAGACTATTGGCAATCTTTTAAGCCATCCTTTGCTTTGTACATCCATAGCCTGCCTGATCAGTTGATTAGCCTGATTTGTGAGCCATGGTATCTACATGGTGGGGTTGCCTGGTGCACAGGTTAGATGTCACATAATTGTCAGGTAACCACATATGGCTGTGTAGAGTTGCTTATGGACTTATTCTCAAACGCATTCAATTACAAGAACGATTTTTGGATGCTGCTATTTAACACCAAGTCATGAAATTAAATAGGTTTCTTGTTATAAGTTCTGCTTGATCGATTACACGGACCAATTTACAGAGAGAGGAGCATGTAAATCATCTTTGAGTTGAATTGGGGTAGCATTTAGCTCATTTGGGACCAGGGGAAGTGGCACATGCAAGTACAGAGGATAGGAGAGACAGAAGTAGGAGAAATTGGAAAAAGGGGAGATAGATAAATGGATGGATGGATGTAGAGCATCTCCACTTTTTCCTGTTTTGTGGCCCATTGAAGCTTTAGATCTGCCTCATTTATGGACTGACGTCCTAACATGAGCTAGCACAATGGATGTATGATATGAATTTCACATAGTCATCACAGTAGGCCCTGTAGAGCCTTTGTTTCATGGTCTCCCTACTACAAAGCTCCGTGCGAGCTACACACAAAAAAAGATGAGAAGTTTTGAGTGGGCTACTCACATCAAAGAATGGAAAAGATGCGTGTAAAATCTAATCCGTTGCAAGCTTTTTGCAGCTGAAATCTGAAGCATATGCCAATCAATGGCCACATTTTCCAGTTACCAAAGTATCCCTTCATTTAAGATGTCTTCTCATGTCCTTTGAATATTGAAAGCTTTCCTCCCTACAAAACAAATTCTGGGGGCAAAAATGTCCAAAATCTGCTTGCATTATTATATATATTGTAGATAACTACAAGTGTTTCTCTTGCATTTGGTTGTTCAGAAACATTCACGGGCAATTCTTTCATATGTTCCATTCACTGTATGCCTCTCATTTGTTACATAGGATCAATGATTTCATGCATATTATCTTTATCCTTCCGTTTTTTTACTTCTAATCGATCTGTCATGACACTGGATTCGCACTTCTCATTCAAAACCTGATTATTATTATTTTTGGTCTTCCAGCCATTCAAAGACATGATTGAAGGAATGAGGATGGACCTTGTCAAATCAAGATACAAAAACTTTGACGAGCTCTACCTCTACTGTTATTATGTTGCCGGGACTGTTGGCTTGATGAGTGTTCCTGTGATGGGAATAGACCCGGATTCGCGGGCAACAACAGAAAGTGTGTACAATGCCGCGTTGGCATTAGGAATTGCAAATCAGCTTACCAACATACTCAGGGATGTTGGAGAAGAGTAAGTGAAATGCTATAGAACTTGTTCTTATTATCTTCCCATCTTTTCCTGCTAAAGCTCATCGTTAACTCCAAATCTCCAAGCCATTGATTTAGGTTGTGTTCGGATGATCAAGTGAACTGAATCTCAATTAATTCATTTGGGGGATTGGACCATTTTAATTCATATGTAACCATACCCCTAATCGCAATGGGTGCATTTCGAGTTGGATTTGAAACTATAGAAACTGCAATTTGGGGGTTGGACCCGTTCTATGAATGAAGTGGGGCCCACATGTTGGTTATTCCATGCAAAGTCAAAATCTATACAATTTTCTACCAACAACAAAGCCAGTACAATAATTCTCTCTTCTTATGGGTGTTTCTTATTCAGCGCGAGAAGAGGACGGATTTACTTGCCACAGGACGAGCTGGCGCAAGCAGGGCTATCCGATGAAGACATATTTGCAGGGAGGGTGACAGACAAATGGAGGACCTTCATGAAGAACCAAATAAAAAGGGCGAGGATGTTCTTTCAGGAAGCGGAGAAAGGAGTAACAGAACTCAATCAAGCTAGTAGATGGCCGGTACGTAAAAGATTCTTATGAAAATTTCATTATCAAACTATCCCTAACCTTTTTCAAAATCAAACCAAAGATTGGTAATATCCATAGGTTAAAAGCTCGAAAAAATTGACTCGACTCAATGTTCATTTGGGTTGAGTCAACTCGAAGACTCGACCTGAATTGACTCGAGTCATCTGGATGGTTAACTATAAATTAAAAAGAGTAGGTATTGCTGGAAATATTTAAATAAGTATGAAAAAAAATTAAGAAAACAAGAAACCTGTTACTGCATGGCTTAGTGGCTGAGTGTTCTAACTCTTTGAATGAGATTGTAGGTTCAATCCCATGTGCCTTTTCCTTTTTGGCGTTTAAGAAATACTCCAGTGCTCCCAAAGCACTATAAGTTACAGTTTTCCTAGTTACATGGAGACACTTGGACAGTACAATCAATTGACCATTTAGTTCAGAACATATTTTATGGGTTACCATGCGAAAAATCACCCTAATGGGATGATCAATCCATCCTTAATTCCGCCTTCTAGTGGCCTTTTTTTTTTCCATGCCATGGATGGGATGGTTACAATTGCCTAACAAAAGTGATTCTTTAGAATAATAAGCTATCCATGATAGTCCCTAACAACTCATTGACTGTAATCAACTTGTTTCTTGCAATCAACCTATGTAATAGTCTATGAGTTTTATGCTCTCATTGTTGGTCCCTGCCCTGGCTAAAGGAGGGTTGCATCAGGTTAGCAGCCAACATCAAACCTATGCTAAAACTTCCAACATGAATCTAAACAATATGATATTCCAAAACTCATACTGGGGCATTCCTTGTAAGCGGTGAGCTACATCAAAACCTGGGTGCAGTGAGAAATGGGCAATTGTTGGCTATTGATCAATCCGTAAGGACTGATGGCTGATACTTAGAGAGAGAGTTTGACTGCGCAACATAGGTTAATGATTATGGATGCTTACATTAAGAGATAGAAGAAAGAGAATGAAATTAGTGGGGGAATTTAAAATGAGAGAAGACCAATGTAGACTTGGAAGTGTAGGAGAGATATTGGGTTATTTCGGTTGACAAAGTTGTTCAACAAGATTATAAGATCAAAGAAAATGGCAGACAAATGGAGGAAAAATACTGCGGTATCTATCTTATAAGAATAAAAGAGACATACAAAGCTGCACTAATAATTGTGGGACTAAACTTATGAGTCGTACTATGAAACTTCAGGAAAGAGTGATTGAACAAAGGCTAAGGCGTGAGATGAATGTATCAGAAAATTAGTTTGGTTTCATGCCAGGAAAATCTACCATTGAAGCTATTTTCCTACGTAGACAATTGATCGATAAATATAGGGAGAGGAGGAAGGATCTCTACATGGTCTTTATTGACTTAAAGAAAGCTTACGATAGGGTCCCTAGAGACTTAATCTGGTGGTTATTGGGAGAGATGAGTTTCGAGAGGATCTATTGACTTGATTTAGGATGTGTGAGGGGGTAGTAACAAATATGAAGAACACTAGTGGAGAGACAAGTGAGTTCTCAATTACTGTAGGCTTGCACCAAAGATCGGTATTGAGCCTGTACCTTTTCACATTGGTTATGGATGAATTAACGAAGCATTTGTAGGAAGAGATCCCATGGTATATGTTGTTTGCAGATAACATAGTTTTGATTGGCAAGATGTGGGAGGGCATAAACACAAAGCTAGATTTGTGGAAAGATGCTTTTGAATTTAAAGGATTTAAAATTAGTCTGAATAAAATAGAGTATACAAAGTGCAATCTTAGTAACAATAGGAGTGGGAACTAGGAATCAGTAAAGTTTGTTGACCAAATAGTTTCCCAAAATGACCAATTTCAATATCTTGGGTTGATAATTCATTAGAGTGGACAGATTGAGAAGGATGTTGACGATAGAATTCAAGTGGGGTGGAAGAAATGGAGATTTTGCCTCTAGAGTTTTATGCAATCATTGTATACCTCCCAAACTAGAAAGGAAGTTTTATAGGATGGCTCTAAGACTAGCCATGCTTTATGGGACAAAATGTTAGGCAATTTAGGAGCAACATGCCCATAGGGAAGGTAGACTTGGTTTGGTCATGTGCAACTTAGACCAAGAACTAATTGGTTACGAGTGAGTTCATATGAGTTGAAGGCTCTAAAAGGACAAGGGGAAGATCCAAAGGGATGTGGATGGAGGTAGTAAGAAAATACTTGATGACCTATGGTATAACTGAAGTTTTGGCCCTTGATAGAGTGGATTGGCGGAAAAGGATTCATGTAGCCAACCCCAATTAGTTGGGATAAGGCTTATATGATGATGATGATGATGATGGTCCCTAACAAATAGATGAATCAAATTGTTCACTGGGGCTATTTTTGCATAAATGATCTATACCATCCCATTTCAAAGCCATTGATCAAATGGTGAAGTTTGTCATATTTGTGTGATGTTTTCATGGTAGCCCATGAAATGTGTTAGACATAATGAACAGTCATGATTGATGGATTGGACTGAATGTCTGAACGCAACTAGGAGCACTACAACTGATAGTGCTCTGAGAGCACTGGAGCATTTCTCATTAATTAACAACAAAACTAACAAGGTGAGTTGCTCATCCCAAGATGGAGCTTATCACTTCAAGTTGACGGAGTTTGCAAGTCGAATCATTGAGTCTTACTGTGACTTGGCCGATTTATTCTAAGCTTCAAGATTGCAAGTGACTTGATTCAGATTTGCAAGTGACTCTGCTCGAAATCTCACCTAGTCAAGTTGACTTGGCTGCTTGTGAGTTGAGTCATCAAGTTTTCAAAATATGGTAGTGCTAGAATCCTTCTCCCATCTTCAAAAGAATAAATCCTTACCTTTGATTTCTCCCAAGGACGGAGATTTCGTGAAATGACCAAAATACAATTTCAATGATCATATGCAGGTATGGGCCTCTTTGCTATTGTACAGTCGGATACTAGACGAGATCGAAGCAAATGACTACAACAATTTCACTAAGAGGGCATACGTTAGCAAAGCAAAGAAGATAATGGCATTGCCAGCTGCCTATGCGAGATCCCTTGTGAGCCCTTCAAGAACACTTTCGACCCTCATAAAAGCATGATGGTTAGACAAGAACCATCTTATATGAAAATTTCAAGAACTCCTACTGAAAAGAAAGAGAAAGAACAAGAAAGGATTATATCTGTATATTAGAATTAGCGTCCCAAAATGAACATCTATAGTCATTCATGGTAGTATTGTTCCTTTGTATAGTCTTGTGTTTTACTTTTATTGAGAGAAGTATGGGAAAATGATGTTTTTGTCACAATGACCTTTGTGAAAATGGTGTTTTCTCATTCGCTATTATGAAAACAGCTATGGGAAGACACGGATTCCCATTGAGAAAAGGCCCTCTTTCCTAAGTATGGATGTTTTTGGATGTCCATTGCAATTAGGAATGGGTCGGGTGCCGTTTCTCCGTGAACTACATCAGGTATGTTTTGAGCAGGGCCTCAAACGTAGCCAATGTTGATTTGCACGAAAAAACATGGGAAAACGGCGTCCCGCCTATTAGAGAAAGTAGTGGAAACATGGTATCCAAACGACGGGTTCCAAATCCATGTCGCACTTATGCTTGTTTGGGTGCATCCAAACATTGCCTGGGAAAGCTTCTGTTCTTCAGGAAATGATGACAAGGAAAATGCGCTCGCTCTAGGTGCATGGAGAGTTGGTGTGCTTTGTTTTCCACCAGTTTAGGGAGCACTTAGATGGTATGTCACTTTACATAAGCCGCTTATGCCTCAAATTATCTTGGTTTTTTCTTATCAGCAGTATGTTTGGTAAATGATATACTTGTCAACCAAAAAGTAGTATTTATCCCTCGAGTTTCTTCCGTCCACCTTTAATATCCACCGTCGATCATGTGAGCCCAATTGTTAATGTGGACCATTCATTATATTGGACCCACTTTGGCCCCATCTTCAATGTGAATTGTCCAACATGTGGGGCTTACCTTCAATGTGGGTTGTTTGCCTCACAAGACCCACATTTGATGTAGGCTATCCATCACGTGGGGCTTACCTTGGATGTGGACCATACGTTACTCATGCCCACCTTTAATGTTACTCATGCCCACCTTTAATGTGGACTGTCCATCATGTTACTCATACCCACCTTTAATGTGGACTGGCCATCATATAGCACCTAACTTCGAAGTGGGTCATCCATCAAGTGAGGCCTGCCTTGGATGTGGGTCATTCATAATTATGGGCTGACCTTCAAGATGAACTATCCTCACGTGAGCCCACCTTTAATATCCATTGTACATCATGTGGAGCTCACCTTTGACGTGGACTGTTCATCATGTGGGGCCCACTTGGATGTAGGTAATTCATTATCAACACCTTTAATGTGGACTGCACATTATGTGTGGCCCCCTTGTTGTGGGTCATCCATCATATGGGGCCACCGTCAAAATAAATTGTCCATCATGTGGGGTCCACCTTCAATGTCCACCACCCATCATGTGGAGCCCATCTTTGATGTAGATCATCCATCACGTTGGCCCCAACTTCAACATGGGTCGTTGCTCATTTGAGGCCCGCCTTGGATGTGGGCCATTCATCATTAGGGGTCGACCTTTGATGTAGGGTTGTCCATTATGTGGGGTCCACCTTTAATATTATTATTCATCATGTGGGGCCACCTTCAATATCCACCACCCCTCATGTGCCCAACCTTAATATGGATCATCCATTGTGTGGGTGCTTTGGATGTGGGTTGTCCATCAGGTGGGGCCTGCTTTGGATGTGGATCATTCATCATTAGGGGCCTACCTTTGATGTTGACAATCCATTATGTGGGCTCACCTTAATGTGGGACCCACCTTTGATTTGGACCCTCCATCATGTGGGCCCCGCCTTTGACGAGGACCGCCCATCATGTAGGGCCTCCTTTGATATGGACAAGAGGGGGGGGAGGGAGAGAAAGAAGGTAGAAAAGTTAAAAGTTGAAAAGCAGGAAAAAAAAAAAAAGTTGTTACCAAAAGAATCTTGAGAGTATATGATATTCCTTGACATTTGATTCTTCATATATATATATATATATATATATATATATATATATATATATATATATATATATATATAAAACATTCATCTAAATGGATATAAGATTTAAAATCAAAATTATTCTTGGAGAATTTTGAAGAACCAAAAACTTGTCTTTTCTCTCCTTGAAAGGAAAATATGCCTTGAAAAACCAGAAGCTATGTTGTGTTTTGAAAAATTCAATCTAACCACCATTTGAATAACCTAATTTTAGGTGTAGATCTAAAAACGAGGCCCATCCTTTATTTAGATGGATCATACGATTGGAAACAGTGTATACGGCAATGCCCATGCTTTAAATTATTTCCCTCTATATAACCCACCTAAATCATGGATTGTCTAGATTCTTGGCCCTAAGCCTAAATATTTTTGTGAAATCTAATGGTTGGAGAGGACTTCTTATAATCTTCATGGTGGGCCCTATAAAAAATCAATGTTGGACATCTCTCTTAACTGTTTCTTTTAGTGTGGTCTATCTGAATCATAGGTTAGCCTGATTTTATTTTATTTTTTCCTTGGACCTAACGTGGAATTACACAACTAAGGGTCAGAGTGAATTTCACATAAATATTACAGTAGGCTTGGGTGTACCTTGAAATTGCGTCGATTGTCTAACATGACACCATGCTATGCGAAAGCTTACGAAGCTTAGAATTATGGCTAAGTCCTAGAGGGGGTGAATATAATCACTTAAAAATTCTATCTAATTAAACAATTTACCAATTTAAACAAATAAAACACAAAGGTCCAAGAGCATAGACTATAAATTATTCAACTAATTGCACTACTAGTATATAATAAGATAGATGAAATACTAACTATGTGTGCTACAATTTAAATACCTAATATACAATCTATTCATGCATTCATATGAATTAACAAATCACTTGCATTCACATAATCAATCGCAAACACAAGGATGTATAGTAGTTCGGCTAATTGTCTACTCCACGTGCGGCAAACGCACTCTCTTCAAGTGTACTGGATTTCACTATCTCGAAGGTTTCTAATAAGTTTACCTCTAACATTTATAATGGTTTTATAGGTTTACCATAAACTTATATGTATACACCCTTGTTGGTGACAGTCCTATACAAAGGCCTATACGTACTCACTCATGCTGGTGGAATACGTTTCTACCTGTGTCAGTGGCTTTCGCGAAGCCTTCCTAGGTTTTCTATTAGCTCACCTAGAATCTATGCGATTCTAATTCAATGACCTACGTACTTTTCCGCTGAAGGCTCTCATAGAGATTAATGCGTACACACCCATGTCTGGTGAATTCGTTTCTACACAAGGACCTACGTATATTCTCGTCAGAGGCGGTCATACACAAAGACCTATTAGAGTTTAGATCTCAAACTCAATGGACTCTAAAATAATAACATTACTTATTTAATTGAGCCATGTTGATGCACCTTTCTTGAGATGTATCTTCTCTTCTTGAATCCGCTTCTCTTGTGCTCTTCAGCTTTTATTATTGGCTACCTTGCATATGACATACTTATGAGGCTACTAAGGCAATGGGAGGATGATTGAATCTCATACAACCATTGGGATAGTTGTTTTCCAACTAGGGATTCACCTAAATGGGTATTCTATACGATATAGACAAGGATATACCTATGGGTTTGTGTCTAATCTCTAAAAAACGGGAGAAAACATGCGCACCTTCATAATAGAGCTTGGAATGCTCATTGGAGTGATTAATCGTAAGAAGGATATCATGAATCTCTTTGGTTTAGAGTTTAAGAAAGGGATAATGAGTAGAGAATCATGTGGGCTCTAATTATACAAAAAATCATCAACATGCTCAAGGTTTGAATGCCTATTATATAGAAAAAGGTTTGCAATGACTATAAAATAGGCAAATAACGGCTTTGTCAATAGGATCAAGCGAGCCTTCGATAGGATCAAAGAACTCGATTTGGGCAGATTTGTTGTTGGACTGTTTTTATTGATCTTTGATGCTATCAAGTGGGGTTTTTGATCAAATCGAGTCTTATCGACGACATGTCGATAGGATCGAGATCCACTCGAAATGCTAAGAGTTTTGTTGTTTTAGGTTATTGATTTACAACAGCTCCGAGCCTCTAAAGCTTATCTTAGCATGATCAAATTAAGTTCCTAATTCTATGGGATGATTAAGCAAACGTTTACCTATTGGAGAATGGATCATCTTAGAGGCTAAAATTGTTTTAGACCTAAAGGGGTCTAAGGTTAAGGTCACTGAGGCACCTCAAGTTAACTATTTCTTTACTCCTTTATGCTTCACAACTTCACGTGTATTCAGTTTTCAGCTTTCAAGGGCTCAACCGACTCACTGATACCCTAACACGCATGATTGACAAACAAGTATACTTACATGCCTCTCAAAATTTTATTATTATTATTTTTTAATATACGAAAAGCTAGATCTCTTCAATCAATTGCGGGAAGGACACCATCGAAAGCGAATTGCGTGGTGTATCACACCATGTTTGTAAACGTCACCAAGTTTTAGGGGTCCCACCATGATGTATGTGTTATATCCACACTGTTCACCCATTTGACAAGATAATTTGGGGCATGATCCAAAAAATGAGATAGATCCAAAGCTCAAGTAGACTACACCACATAAAGCAGTGGGGACAATGACGCCCGCAATTAAAACCTTCCCCGAGCCCACCATGATGTTTATTTGCCATCTAACCTATTCATAAGGTCACACTGACCTAAATAAAGGGAAAGAAATATAAGCTTGATCCAAAACGTATGTGGCCCCCAATAAGTTTTCAATGGTGGATGTTTAATCCCCACTACTTTATGTAGTGTGGTCCACTTGAGATTTGGTTCTACTTTATTTTTGGGTTCATGCCCAAAAATGATCTTGCCAAATCGATGGATAGTTTGGATATAACACATACATCATGGGGGGCCCCATAGAACTTCGTAACATCAAAACACCACCTAGGTCACTGGTGTGTGACATACCATGCAATCTGCTTCCGATGCCACCGCATATTATTGTGAATGCGGGAATCGCGCTCATAGGAATCTTTTCAAGCTTTTGCTTATGTGATTATGTGGTTTGACTCAGAATATGAAATATTTGATTTATATTCGTCACTAGCTAGTTAACTTAGATTTCTGCAGTTAACTAAACCCTTCGGAATCCTTAAAATTTAGAGGATCTGAAGATTCCTTATTTTATAATGAATCTTAATCTACATCTTGGAATTCTGAGTAAGGGACCACAGTAACAAAGGTATCAGACACCTTCTTTATTCTATGGAACTTAGTGAATTATAAGGAATTTGATTAGCCTAGAGTTAAATAGTGCAATGAATGGATAATATATGGTGCAATAGCGCAATGTCCAACTTAAGAGTGAGTGAGAGATCAAAACACAAGCGATATGTTAAAACTAAGATGGACAATAAAGAAATGAAAAAGAACTCTGATCGGTTTGAGTTTTTTATGTGGCGAGATCCAAGAAGCCATCATGCCAAAGAGCATACGCTAATGTTAAGAAGGGAGATGTTGATGCTTAGAATGCAAGAATGATGAGAATGAAGGAATGCAATGTCCAAGTCAAGAGTGGGAGCAAGGGATCGAAACATAGGTAATTTGAAAAAATCCGTTTACCTAAGAGAGATGTTAAATTAAGAAAAAAAAAACAAAAATGAGGCCCCAATCAATCCATTTTTTATGTGGCAGGATTTGAAAATCTAACAAGCCCTAGAGCATATACTCAAATAGACTAGAGAAGCAGGGGGTTAAGGAGAGAGAATTATTGCAAATGCTGGTTCATGGATGAATGCAGCTAATCCGTGGCTTTGGTATCCATGAGAGAGGGTGATGGATAGATAGGTTGTCACAAGGATCAACTCGAGAGGGGTGGATCGACCTTCTTGTAATTCGAGCAACTGAGGTTTGGGCATGGCTCCGCTTGCATAGGGCTGGAAAGACTCCTCCCATTTGCACTCTCTTTCTCTCTTTGGTGGATGGATGTAATGAGCTAAGGCCGTGTCTTTTCACTCCCTCTTTCTCTCAAGGAAGCGTGGTGTGTGGAAATAAAGGAGGGGGTATTTATAATTGTTGTGGGAGGCTTTTTAGTAATTTTTGAGAAGTTTGGGAGCTAAAGAAGATGGAACGTTGTAATTGGCTGAGGATATGAGTGTGCCACATGGCATCCTATCACTGGTTAAGAGATATGGAACGGGGTGTAAAATTTTGAAAGCCCAAGGGTAAACTAATCATTCGGACTTGAGCAATACAATCAAGGTGAGGGTAGAATTCTCTCCTCCACCTAAGCAAACCTTCGTGATAATCAACTCATCATTACCTACTTGAACTATGCATTGCAACCAGTTTTTACAGGGAGTTCTGGTGGGACCTTAGTACTTCTTGGGTTTCTTGTCTTTTAAGTTGTCAAGGGTTTGTAGCTAAATGGGCCTGGGTTTGAGCTTGAATCTGGGCTTTGAAATGGTCCAGAGATTTCAAATATTTTGGAAAGATTATGGATTAGTTGTGCTATCTGAGTGGGTTGCCTAACTAAATCTCTTAAAGTAGTTGCAGAAAGGATGCCATTATTAATTTTTGGTGAGGCCCACTGTGATGTGTACATGAAATATACTCCAATTGTTAGTAGTGTAATCCGACATTAGGTCCATGGTACAATATATATATATATATATATATATATATATATATATATATATATATATATGGGAAAAGGTACTATGTGCTCGACCTCACGATAAGCTCCCGTGAGGTCGAGCTGTGTGGGCCCCATAGTGATGCGTGTCGACCATCAACACCGTGCATTTAATGGGTACCCTTTAAATTATGGGATATCAAAAAAATCAACCGTATACAGAACTTAGGGGGGTCATAGCATTTAAAATCATGTGAAACACCGTTAAAACATATAAAAGCACTTGGTGGGGCCCACATGAGTTTTGAATGCTGCTAAAACTTGGTCTGAACCCTCATACAAGTAGGACACACATAATGGATGGGCTGGATTTGCAAACCACATCTTTTGTGGGCCCCAAAAATGATTATGAATATTTTAATGGTGCACGGCCCCTCTCCACTTCTGTAAGTGGTGTGGCCCACACAAATCACGGATTGACTTGATTTTTGAGAACTAAGCCCACGATGGAATGGCGCATCTGACTGATGGGTTAGATGTTCGAAAGGCATCACGGTGGGGCCCACACAGCTCGACCGCATAGGACGGAGCCGTGAGCTCGAGCGCATTGTACCTTTTCCCTCTCTCTCTCTCTCTCTCTCTATATATATATATATATATATATATATATATATATATATATATTGTTGATGTCAAAATCTGGTTGGCCCTCCCTCCACGTCGTCTTCACCTCAAGGTATCGCCCCTGTAACCTGCGCCAAGGAAACAGGCAAAGGTGACCCTGGCTAAGTCGGGGGACCCTCCGATGCCTAAGTCAGGACAAGGGAATCGGGGTCTAAGTAGATAGGAGGGGAAAGAGCACCTGCTATTGCGTACTTATAGGCAAAGTGTCATGTGCCATTTATACTTGCCTGCAGAATGGCCTGGGTCCAATAATTTCGGCACGATCATAGGGATTCTCGGATCATGGAGATACTGCCCGCAATCTATCGATCACGCAGCGCATCATGCGAGTAGTACGTATCTGCGAGCGAAGTTATCGGTCACGATCAGTAATGGCAACTTCCGCATTTGCCGTATGCCATTACATGCCTGCTCGGCTCGGTTCATCCGATCATGCGGCCTCTAAGTCGAGCGGTGTCGACCCGACTCGTTAGGTCGGATCCATTATGGTCCAGGATGCTAGCTGTATCGAGCATACTATAACTAGGTCATCCGATCGGAGTATAAAAATTGTTCCAAGCTTCTCCTCAGATAAGTTGGTCGGCTCGGATGGGTCGTGCCTCTTGCTCGTTATTGTGTGATGCTGGAAAAGGGTCGGACGGGTAGTGCCTCGGACGTCGCGGCCGCGAGTCGGCTCAGGCTGGCGCTTGGACTGACGCTTTATCATGGGCTCGAATTTCCCCATAACAGAAGCCCCTACTCTTCGAGTCTGTTCGCGGACTTGGAGATTCATGTAAAAGATCTCCTGCCCATACTGCATTGATGACGATTTTCGAATTACGCTCGTGCCAGTCGCTTTGGTCGACGCGTGGAAAGGGTTGCGATTCCGAATCTCCTTCCGACCTCGAGATGGTTCGCGAATATGCTGAGGACTCCGAGCCGAGGAGTTCGGAATATGGAAGTGGAAGTGGAGCTTCCGAAGGCCCCTTCGAGACCACACCCCTATACCCCCCGCCTCAGAGACAAAAGACAATGGGTGCTAAGACCAAGCAGCCCAACAAGAAGAAGGCCACACGAGCCCCCCGAGCCAGCACTACTGAGGCCGCTGAAATGCCCACGAGTGGACGCACTGCGAAGGTTGTTCAGGGGGGTTCCGTTTTATCGGAATCCCAGATAGAATGGATCCGTTCAGAGTTTCAAATTTCGAACTCCGTCCGGATAAGGGCCCCTAAGCCTATGGACGTGGTCGATGCTCCTGTCGAGGGGGAAGTTGTTATCTTCCTCTATGCGCTGCAGTGCGGGCTTCGGCTCCCACTTCACCCCTTCATCAGGAAGGTCGCGGCCTACCTCGGGCTGGCTCCTGGGCAATTCGCTCCTAACGCCTGGAGGGTGTTGATCTCCGCCTTCATTATCTGCGACAAGTTGGGAACCCTGAGCTAACCCCGGAAGGGTTGTTAAGTCTGTACCTGGTTAAGCACGACAACAACGACCCATGGTACTACTTCGCAACCCGGGGTAGCAAGGGGTCGGGACTGGTGATGAACCTGCCGACTTCCAATAAAGACTGAAAAAATAAGTGGTTCTGGGCGGCGGGTGAATGGGAGGCGCCAGCAGCTGAACTCGGAACCTTAACGACACGGGTTCCAACCCATTTCACTAAACTAAGTCGGACTTCGTCTAGTATCCGTATTACTGCCTTTGCTTTCATTTATTTCAATTGAAGTAATGCTTTTCCGCTTTCTTTTACAGCTTTCCCGAAGGGGCTGCTGTTCCTCGACCCGGCCCAGAAGAATCGCATTGCGAAGGCTAGGGCGCGATCGGAGACGCTTCGCTCCTGGATGGACCTGATAACAGTGGATAATCTTTATCGGTCCTGGCTTTGCAAGATACAACCCTTGCCTACGTCCTTCAGTAAGTTATCTCAATCTTTCTGACGATCTCAATTTTGCCTACTTATTTACTGACATAGTCATTTATTTTGCAGGCATGACCGAGGCGTCTGGAGCTCGGAAGAGGAAGGAAGGAAGCCTCCCGAATGAAGGTCACTCGGAAGAAACAGGTCCCCCCTCGTGAGGGGGAGTCTTCTGCTGCGCCGATCTTTGTAGGCCCCGCCCCAAGGCTCGCCGGCTCGGCTCTTGCGGCGCCTGCCCACCCAGAGGCGTCGTGTGCAATGCCGACCCCAGTGCACCCTAGCGCGGCCATAGTTCCTCCAGTGGCTCCTCCCCCGGCACTAGTCCGTACAACCTTGGCTGGTACCTCGGTCGTCCCGAGCTCTGTTCCTTCTGGCGCTCCAGCCGTTCCGAGCTCTGCTCCTTCCACAGCTGTTCCCCCCACCGCGGAGGCTCCTATCGCAGCCCCAAGCCCCCCATTGTTATCCTTTCTTCCTCCGAGCGGGAGGAGGCCATTAAAATGACAAATAACATGTTATCCCCCCCTCGAGGTTGGGGGAGATGCCCGCGCCGAGGGACAGAACTCGGCCGGTAGCAGGGTAGGGGCTCAGGAGGCTGTAGTCTCGCCCCAGATGGGGACGAGCGGTGAGAGGTTCAAGCCGGGCTACCAAATGTCCTGCTTGGCTCTGTGGGCCGCCAAGCACTCCCCCGAGGAGGATATAGCTCGGAATATTACTAGGTCGGAAGGCTCTTTTCTGAACAATTTTGTTGCCGTGTGTTACACGGTACGTCTCCGAGAGGTCTCTCTCTTTCCTTCGTATTATTATTGTATATGTTTTCTTATATTTTGATCCTTGTTTCCTGTTCAGATTGTCCTGGTGTTGCTTTCAATTCGGGAGAGAGCGCAGAAGCATCAGAGGAGGGAGATGGAGTTTGAGGCTCTCAAGGCTGAGACGGCGGCTTTACGAGATGAATCTGCCCTCTCGAAGTCCGAGCAGAGTGAGCCGGGCCGACAGCTTTGGGACGAGAAGGCCAGAGTAAGTCGACTGCAGGGAGTCGTGGTCCACCTGGAGGCCATGGAGCTCAAGTTGCAGGAGAGGGCGGATAATCTCAAGGCCAGCAGCGATGCAACGACCGCCGAGCAGACTCGCACCAGAGCTCATGCGGATTCCTTGGCTGTGGAGACTACTCGGCTAGGTGAAGCCTTGCAAACCACCAAGGCCGAGGCGGCTGAAGAGCGAACCCAAGCCATCGCTCAGGTTGTGGAGGCTCAGAGGGTCAGAGATGAGGTTTCTCTGGCTGCGGCAGTTGCCGCTACAATTGAAGACTTCAAGACCTCTAAGGAGAGGGACGCCGAAGCAGCGACGTTTTACAACCGCGGCTTTGATGCTTGTATTGAGGCAGTCCTGGGTTTATACCCAAGCCTCAATCTTGATCCTCTTTTCCCTGAGGACCCTGAAGATACTCCTTCCGAAGTCGCCCGCTCGGATCAAGCCCCTGACACCCAAGCTCCTCCTTTCACATGAAGACATGTTTTATCATTTTTTCTCTTAAACTGTTAATGTATTTTTTGCCCCTCCGAGGGGATTTAATGAGAAACATTTCTTTGAAATTGTGTTGACTTGTTCTGAGATGTTGCCGAGCTAACCTCTTTATGGGTTTGGGCCCTCCTTTATCGTATAGTCGGTTCTCCGAGCTCCCTCGGCCCAAGTCCTAGTTGGGTTCGATCTCTTAGGGTACTCAGCTCGTCGCTTGTCTGGCGAGAACCTTTCATTCTGTCGTATATCGAGCCGAGTACTCCATTGGAGAGTCGGGTCATTATTAGGCTATTTTCCTCCAAGGGGATGCCTTGTCGATCCTTCGTAGGATTAGGTTCCGATCCCTTAAAGGATCGGACCATTAAATTCATGCTCGTATTGATAAGACAATTGAGTAGGCATCTGAAGTAGAATTGAACTTTTATTAAGAGCCTAAAAGGCTAGTCGCTCGGAAGCATACACTTTATTATGAACCTTAAAGGCTAGTTCGTCATGAGTAGTAGATCTTCAGGTGCTCGGCGTTCCAAGGATGAGGGAGCTGACGGCCTTCGAGGTCCTCCAAGTGATACGAGCCGGTTTTGGCAGATCTGACCACGCGATATGGTCCTTCTCAGTTGGGTCCGAGTGCTCCTGCTCCCGGTTCGACTGTGTTTTGGAAGACCCGGCGAAGGACTAAGTCCCCTGGTCGGAGGCTCCTGACCTTGAACTTTGAGTTGTAAAAACGCGCTACCTGTTGATGTCAGGCTGCCGCTCGGAGCCTCGAAATATCTCTGACTTCCTCAAACAAATCTAGACTAGCGGCGATCTGCTCAGAGTTTCGATTTTCGTCGAAGTTCCTCACTCGCGCCGTAGGGAGTCCGATTTCTACTGGCACTATTGCCTCCGAGCCGTAGGAGAGCGAAAACGGGGTTTCACCCATTGTGGTCTGGGCTGTGGTCCTGTAAGCCCAGATGACGACGGGGGCTCTTCGGCCCAGTTTCCCTTTGCCTTTTCCATCTTTGTTTTGAGATGCTGCTTGATGATCTTATTGACTGCTTCCACCTGTCCATTTGACTGCGGGTGCCGAGGTGATGAGTAAGCATTGATGATGCCAAGTTCCTGACACATACTACGAAACTTATCATTGTCAAATTGTCGGTTGTTATCAGATACGATGGTCTGTGAGATTCCGAACCGATAGATGATATTTTTCCACACAAAATCAATCACTTTCTGCTCGGTGATCTTTGCAACAGGCTCGGCCTTGGCCCACTTGGTGAAGTAGTCGACTGCAACTATGACAAACTTGACTTGTCCCTTCCCTGTAGGCAAAGGACCGATGATGTCGATCCCCCATTGGGCGAATGGCCACGGCCCACTCATGGGAGTCATTTCTTCTGCCGGTTGCCTCGGTACGGCTGCAAAACGCTGACACTTGTCGCATTTTTGAACAAAGTTCTTTGAGTCCTGCTTAAGAGTTGGTCAGAAATACCCTTGACAAAGTATCTTCATGGCCAGGGCGCGACTGCCAGAATGGTTTCCGCAGATCCCCTCGTGAATCTCCCGAATCACGTAGTCGGCCTCATCCAGTCGGAGGCATTTAAGGTAAGGCTGGGAATGCCCCTTCTTATACAATACCCCGTCCAATATGACGTACCGGGCCGCTCTAACCCTAAGTCACCTCGCCTCAAGTTTGTCCGATGGGATTTCACTGGATGACAGATAATTGAAAATTGGGTCCATCCAACTTTGAATGGACTGAATAGGACTGACCTCCTCCGACTGGCCAATGCTCTGATACTCAATGAATTCGACAGGAACGAAACGCAGGATCTTCCCTTCAGAGGCCGAGGCGAGTTTTGTCAGAGCATTGGCCCATGAGTTCTCAGCTCTAGGGATTTGTCGGATAGTGCAACTCTAGAATTTCTTGATCAATTTCCTTGTCTCTTTGAGGTAGGCGATCATTTTGACTTCTTTGGCTTCATACTTTGAAGAGATGTGGTTCACTACCAACTGCAAGTCGCAACGGACTTGCAGGGTCTGAACACCCAGGCTTGTGGCCAGCCTAAGTCCAGCTAACAATGCTTCATATTCGGCCTCGTTGTTAGAAGCTTTGAACGTGAGTCTGATTATGTATTGGATTGTCGTTAAATCGGGTGCAACCAGGACAACACCAGCTCCTACTCCTTTGACGTTGGACGACCCATCAACATAAAGGACCCATCCTGGATCCGACACTGTCTCTTGGTCGTTCAGCGGGACGGGCGGTGTCATCTCGACTTCCTTACTTATTTTTTCCTCACTCGGACTCGTGAACTCGGCGATAAAGTCGGCTACAGCTTGACCCTTGATTGCTGCCCTAGGACGGAATTGAATGTCAAACTCTCCGAGCTCCACATCCCATTTGGTCATGCAACCCAACACTTCGGATCTCTGGAGGACCTGCCTCAAAGGAGAGTCGGTCAACATAATTATGGAACGGGCTTGGAAGTACGGTCGTAATCTTCTGGCTGAGACAACGAGGCAGAGCGCCAGTTTTTTCAAGGACTGGTATCTCATTTCCGCCGGTACCATGGCTTTGCTCACATAGTACACGGGGTACTGCTTGCTTCCGACTTCTCTGATCAGAGCCGAGCTGACAGCCGAAGCCGAAACTTCAAGTTAGAGGAACAAGGGTTCCCCTTCTTCAGGCTTAGATAAGAGAGGTGGCGAACCCAAGCACTATTTCAACTGCTGGAAGGCTTGTTCGCACTCCAACGTCCATTCCGCCCTCTTATGGCCTTTCGGCTGCTAGAAGAAGAGAAGGCACTTGTCTGTGGCCCTGGATATGAAACGTCCAAGCGCTGTCACTCTTCCCGTGAGACACTGTATCTCTTTAATGGTCCGAGGTGAGTTCATGTCAAGGAGAGCCTTGATCTTATCTGGGTTGGCCTCGATTCCTCGCTGACTAACTTGGAAGCCAAGGAACTTCCCTGACTCAACTCCGAATGCACACTTAGCGGGATTCAGCTTCATCTGATATTCTCGTAGGACGTTAAACGTTTCTCCGAGGTCAGCAAGGTGGTCGGAGGCTCTGGAACTTTTTACTAGCATGTCGTCCACGTACATCTCCGTGGTGCGCCCAATCTGTTTGGCGAACATCTGATTCACCAGCCTCTGATATGTTGCCACAACATTTTTCAGGCCGAATGACATGACCCGGTAATAGTAGAGTCCTCTGTCTGTGACAAAGGTAGTCTTCTGCCTGTCTGGGGGATACATAGCGATCTGGTTGTACCCGAAATAAGCTTCCAAAAATGAGAGTAGCTCATGTCCGACCTGCTGTCCACTAGTTAATCGATCCGAGATAACGGGAAGCTGTCTTTGGGGCACGCCTTATTCAGATCGGAGTAGTCTACACGTACCTGCGACTTCCCACTGAATTTCTTGACGAGCACAACATTCGCTATCCAATCAGGATAATATACTTCTTTTATGAAACCCGCATCGAGTAGGACAGAGACATCCTCGGCAATGGCTTCATATCGTTCGGCATCGAACGGTCTTCTTTTTTGCTTAACTGGCTTAGGATCTAGGTCCACATTCAACCTATGGACCAACACGTCAGGTGAGATCCCTGACATGTCTGCATGCGACCATGCGAAGACGTCTCGATGCTGCTTCAAAAAGACCAATAACTCGTTCTTCCGTTTGGAATTAAATAATGACCTGAGTTGAATAGTTTTGCTCGGGTCTGATTCGTCGAGGGAGACTTTTTTCAGATCTTTGACTGACAAGCTTCCTATCGGTCCTCGGGGATCCAAGGCGTCCACAATGAGCGCCTGTTTGGCAGCTCCCTTTCTTACCGCTATCGCATAATATCTTCGAGCCTCGCATTAGTCGCCTTAGAGATAACCGATTCCACCTTCGGCTGAAAACTTCATCATCAAATGGTACGTTGAGACGACCGCTCTCATCGCGTTGAGGGAGGGTCGGCGCAGGATCACATTGTGCATCGAAGGTACATTGACAATAAAAAATTTCACTAGAAGTGTGACTTGATGTTATCCTTCCCCTGCTGTTACTGGAAGGGAGATGGCTTCTTCAGAGATTACTCTCTCTCCGACAAAGTCGTGCAAGGAGTCTTCACGGGTTGGAGTCGGGACCGTGAAATTTTTATCTTTTCGAATGCTTCAGAATACATTACATCGGTCGAGCTTCCAGTGTCGACCAGAATGCGATACACCTTGTGATTTTCTATGGTCATTGTACCACTAGCGCGTCATCGTGCGGATGCTGGATCCCACGTGCGTTATCCTCCGTAAATGTCAGGCTGCACGGAGTGACTCGGAGTTCCTTTCTGGGACGTTCCGCCAGGTGAACTGGTGTTCCGGCTCGGACCTCCGAGAATGAGCTTTTCGAGCTCTGTTTGAATCCCCTCCCCCAACTGAGCCCCCGAAGATGGTACGAATTTCAGTGGGTTCTTCTGGGGGGTTGTTTGGCTGTTCCCGCCGCCGTTCCTCTCTCCGAGCGGACTTCTCTTTTGTAGTGTAATGACGTAGATGTCCCTTGCAGATGAGGGACTCGATCTCGTCTTTCAGGTTCACGCAGTCGTCCGTGTTGTGACCATGGTCGCGGTGGAAGCGACAGAACTTACGCTTGTCCCGGTGCTCTGGGTCAGCCCTCATGCAGACTGGCCAGTTGAGTAGCCTGTCTCCTCGGATATCCAGCAGAATTTGCTCGGTAGATGTGTTAAGAGGAGTATAGGAATGAAAATTTTCTTCTGACCTACGGCTCGGTCGACGATCGGAGGAGCGCGGTCATCCGCCCCTTTGACGTTTGGTTGGGAGTCTTCGTTCCTAGGCCTCTTCCCTTTGTTTGTCAGGTCAATAACTTGTGTACCTTTACGGGCGTTAGTGAACTCCTCGGCGTTGATATACTTTTAAGCCTTCTCCATGAAGTCCGCTAGCGTTTTCGGTAAATTCTTTCCGATGAAAAAGGTGAACTTTCTTTCCTTCAGCTCGCTCAGAATGGCAGCAAGAGCCATCTTATCATCATAATCTTCGACATGCAATGCTTCTTCATTAAAACGGGCGATATAATCTTTCAACGACTCTTTCGGAGCCTGCTTGATGGTGAGCAGGTGAGTGTTAGGTTTCCGACTTCTCTTACCACTTATGAACTACGTAAGGAATAGCTGGCTTAATTCTGTGAAGGAGCCCACAGAGCTTGGTTTGAGCTGGCGATACCAAATCCAAGCGGATCCCGTAAGGGTGATAAAAAATCCCCTACACATCATTGCGTCCTTTGCAGTCTGAATTTACATCCACGATCGGTTGGACTCCAGGTGTTCGGATGGGTCCCTAGATCTTGAATACTGGATGACAGGATGCATCCGAAACCTCTGCGGCATCACTTCAGCCATGATGGCAGGAGTGAAGGGAGGCTCGATCTCTTCCATCATCGCTTGGATCTTCGCTGAAACTGTCGACTGTTGTTGTTTTTTCTCCAACGTCAGGAAATGGTCCTTTAGCTCCGCAAATCGTGCCTCCCACGGATCCTTATTTTCAACGACGACCTCTAGAACATCCTCGATTTTCGACGTTCTTCTTTCTCTCCTCCATTCTAATTGATGAAGGAGATCCGTGGGTGGCAGAGTGGATGTGGCTGAATGAACAGTAATAGGGGCCCAAGTAGTGGCATTCCGCATTGATCCTTCAGCGTGCACCGCAAGAGGATTTTGACCCGAACGCGGCACCCCTGAGTACTGGGGAGCTTCAGGTCTCACACTCCTCGGCACAGAGCGAGTCTCCACGAACAATCCCACAGGCTCGAGAACGGGTTGTTCCTGAACCGGACGTGACTCTGGCTCCCTCTGCTGTTTCATTCTGTTTATCTCGTCGCGCAGGGCCTGAATCTCGTTCTGCATAGCACGATATTTACTTGACCGATTGCGCGAACGTTAGGAAGGTCCTGGCGCAGACTCGGCGTGAAGTGGTGATGATGACCGAGTCTGCTCGTTTGGTACCGGTTCCACAACTGCAACTTTCTTCTTCCTTGTCATTGCTTAGGAAAATGAAAACCTGACTTTTAGGCTCAGATTCCCACAGACGGCGCCAAAAAATGTTGATGTCAAAATCTGGTTGGCCCTCCCTCCACATCGTCTTCACCTCAAGGTATCGCCCCTGTAACCTGCGCCAAGGAAACAGGCAAAGGTGACCCTGGCTAAGCTAGGGGACCCTCCGATGCCTAAGTCAGGACAAGGGAATCGGGGTCTAAGTAGAGAGTAGGGGAGAGAGCACCTTCTATTGCGTACCTGTAGGCAAAGTGTCGTGTGCCATTTATACTTACCTGTAGAATGGCTTGGGTCCGATAATTTCGGCACGATCACAGGGATTCCCGGATCATGGAGATACTGCCCGCAATCTATCGATCATGCAGCGCATCATGCAAGTAGTACGTATCTGCGAGCGAAGTTATCGGCCATGATCAGTAATGACAACTTCTGCATTTGGCGTATGCCATTACGCGCCTGCTCGGCTCGGCTCATCCGATCATGCGGCCTCTAAGTCGAGCGGTGTCCGACCCGACCCGTTAGGTCGGATCCATTATGCTCGAGGATGCTAGCCGTGTCGAGCATACTATAGTTAGGTCGTCCGATCGGAGTATAATAACCGTTCCGAGCTTCTCCTCAGGCAAGTTGGCTGGCTCGGATGGGTCATGCATCCTGCTCGTTATTGTGTGATGCTGGCAAAGGGTCGGACGGGTAGTGCTTCGGATGTCGTGGCCGCGAGTTGGCTCAGACTGGCGCTCGGACTGACGCTTTATCATGGGCTCGAATTTCCCCATAACATATATATATATATATATATATATATATATATATATATATATATATATATATATATATATATATATATAATATAATATAATATAATAAAAATCAGACTTACCTGTGATTTAGATGAGCCACACAAAAGGAAATAATTACAAGAGATGTCCAACATTGGTTTTTCATAGGGACTATTAAATATTATAAGAAATTCACTCCAACCATTAGATTCTAAAAAACCAAAAAACATTTAGGCCTTTCCGTGATGCAGATGGGGCAATGCTGCCCTCGAAATTTCTGAGATTGGATGATCCTGACCCTTGCATTAATGGATTAGAAATAGAGGGCGTAGAAAAAACAAAGAGTAATGGTGTTAAAGAAAGGCTAAGATTATATGGCTGGGATCTCTCAATCTGAAAGATTTTTTTGGTCGCCCGCATTTGTAGCGGGCCTCATCATATTGATGGTTTGGATCACCAAAACATCGGCTCCAGTAGTTCTGATTGGCCCACCACCATGATGACAAATTGACATTGCCTCCAAGTGCTCTGGCAAAATTAATTATACATGCACACTCCATGATCTGGAAATCCAAACCATCTATTTGATGGACCACACAGTGGATGGTGGATGCCCCAAAAATTTTCCAGATTCAAAGATCCGAACACTTACATATGATCGCCAACAACATTTCTTAATAGGGATTTGGTCATGGGACCTTAGCATTCTCCCCAATTGAGGGACTCGGACAAGGTAGTCACCTTACCGAGATCTCACATTGGTCGGTGCTGTGGGCCCCACTATATTGTATGTGGTTTATCCACTCCATCCATCCATTTTACCATCTCATTTATGGCAGGAGCTAAAGAAAATTAAGAATATAAATCTTAGGTGGACCACACTACAGGAAACAGTGATGATTGAATGCCCACCATTAAAAGCTTCCGAGCGCCCACTGTAATGTTTATTTGCCATCCAAGCTGTTAACTAGGTTACACATATCTGGAAGTGGAAAACACGAAGATCAGCTTAATCCAAAGCTTTTGTGCCCCCAAGAAGTTTTTAATGGTGGCAGTTCAATCACCACTGTTCCTGTGGTGTGGTCCACCTGATATTTGGATCTGCCTTATATTTGGGCTCTTGACTTCAAATGAGCTGAGAAAATAGATGGCCTGCATTGATAAACACATACATCATGGTGGGCCCCACAGCTTTTCCAGCACCGACAAGTACCCACTACCGTAGTGGAAGGGCCATTACCGAAACCGAATCGCCAATCGAGTGGGAAGCTGGAGTACCAAACACCAACCATATAGCTGTTGTAGGTACCTGGAGCTCCGAGTTGTACGAACGGTTCAGAGGAGATCAAAGTTACATGGGCCCCACAGTTATGTATTTATTATATCTACACCGTTCATATATTTTTAGAGATCAATTTAGAGCATTATCCAAAAAATGAATTGTATCCAAAGATCAAGTGGACCACACCACAAATAGCAGCGGAGATAATGATTTTCACTGTTAAAAAATTCGTAGGGCCCACCATAACGTTTATTTTTCATCCAATCTGTTCATAAGGTCACAAAGACCTGGATGAAGAGGAAAAATAGATTTCACATTGATCCAAAACTTCTGTGATCCCAAAAAGAGTTTTAATGGTAGATGTTTAATCTTCCACTGCTTTTTGTAGTGTGGTCCACTTGATAGCTAGATCTATCTTATTTTTCGTCTCAAGCCTTAAGACGAGCTCACCAAATAGATGAACGGTTTGGATATAACACATACATCATGACCAGACCCACAAAACTTGCTGACGTCAATACCCTAGCTATATAGCTGGTGTGAGGTACACTATCGAATCCACTTCCAAAAGAGTAGGAGCAGATTCAGTGCGCCCCGTCCTTACCCAACACGGTGCCGGATGGAAGCGGATTGGCTGGTGTACCTCACACCAGCCATATATCTGTTGTACTGATATTAGCAAATTTTGTAAGTCTGATCAAGAAGTATGTGTTATATCCAAATTGTTCATCCATTTGGTGAGTTTGTCTTAAGGCTTGATATGAAAAATAAGATAGATCTACCTTTCAAGTGAACCACATTGCAAAAATAAATAATAATAATAATAAGTGGAGGATTGAACATTTACCATTGAAACCCTTTTTGGGGTTAGCAAAGTTTTGGATCAATATGAAAAAAAATTACCTCTTCATTCAGGTCTTTGTGACCTTATGAACATATTAGATGGAAAATAAACGTTATGGTGGGCTCTGCAAATTGTTTAACGGTGAAAATCATTATCCACACTGCTATTTATTGTGTGGTCCATATGATCTTTGGATATAATTCATTTTTTGGATAATGCTCTAAAATGATCTCTAAAAATAGATGAACAGGGTAGATATAATCAATGCATCACTTTGGGCTCATGTAACTTTGATCTCCTTTTAACCGTTACAGCTAGGAGCTTGAGGAGCGTCAGTGCTCGTCTTCACACGAAACGTTCCTACAACAGCTATATAGCTGGTCTGTGGTACACCAGCCAATCTGCTTCCGTGCCAGACGAGGACTGTGTATTGACAGTGTTAGTAGGGAGGTGCCTTCTAATAGTGCTATGTGGGCCTGACATGATATATGTGTTTTATCCAAGTTGTCCATCTATTTTTCCAGATGGAGCATCAGCCCAAAAATGAGGAAGATCCAAATCTTGAGTGGACCACACCACGAGAAACAGTGGTGATTGAATTCCCACCATTAAAACTTCCTAAGGCTCATTGTATTGTTCATCAGTCATCATATTAGGTCATGCACATCCGGATGAAGAGAAGACACAAATATCAGCTTAAACCAAAACTTTTGTGGCATATAAGAAGTTTTTAATGATAAGTATTCAATCACTACTCTTTCCCATGTTGTGGTCCATATGAGATTTGGATTTGCCTCATATTTTATGATCACATTATAAATTAGTCTGGAAAATGGATGTATGGCGTGGATAGGACACATACATCATGGTGGGACCCATAAAGCATTGTCAGTAGCCACTTGGCAATCTGCATCCAATGGTGTCACCCTAACCATGGCCTCACTTTGATGCATGTATTATATGCACGTTGTCCATCCCTTTTGCCAATATAATTGCATTATCACTGATTTTATTAATTTATTGATTGCAGCCAAATCTTTTATAATTGGATTTTGAGTTAATAATTTATTTCTATTTATTTTTTTGTTCTTTTCTTATCCTTAAAAGAGGTTCATGGACAAGCTTAAAGACATAGGAGGAATAGTTATTTTATAATGTATCAATTGTGTTTGAAATGATTTCGCTAAAGAATCGCAAGGCATTTTTAGATATTGTTGGTAGCTCGATTTATTTTCTATTGTACGGGCATATCAAAATTAATATAACGACTCGATCCAAACCAATCAACTTTGACCCCAAGCACTAAAATAAGTAGATATGTCCAATATATATGATCAAATTCTAAGAAGATTGGTTGCTTACTTGGTCACTTGCAGAATTTGATCATGATCAGGTGATAATCAAAGAGTGGGGTTCTTCCTCCGAAGATGGGTTACTTTGTGTATTCCAAAAAAATAAGACTTTCAAAATACCAGTGCAAATCAAATAAAGAAAAAACTCACAATCAGTCACTAGAAGCAATTGCAAGACTGCGTCTCTTAAAAGAATTGTTTGATGTTGGATAAAGAACAATACCAACGTATGAGTATAGACTTGGATTACAACTAAATATTATGGCTAAGAATTATTGTTATTCCTAGGATAAGCTGAGATAAAAGATAAATTGATAGATTTGATTTATTGTTGTGTTGAATTGGTTGTGTTGTTGTTGGTTGAGATTACATTCATATGCTATTTATAGATTTATGTTATAGCTTATTCTTCCATATCATTTTTCCATTACAACAACGATTACATTGGTAAAAAAAACCTTTGTACATTCTTCTCTTCTCTAGATCGTTCTTTTAGTACATTTCTCTTTAAGATGGTTCCTCTTATATTAAGTAAGGCTTTTCTTTGGTTGCCCTCAGTCTCCTTTTATATCTTAAAAAATTCAATCGCGCTCCACTCGACCTTTCTCTGCATCTTTTTATGTCAATCGCGCTCTACTCGACCTCTCTCTACATCTTTTCATGTCGATTGCTTGACCGCGCTTCTCATATATCAACCACAATATTCCATCAACCAGCCACTGAGGTGTAGAACTAGCTTTATGATAGTTGTAATCAGTAAAAAGTACTCCAAATCTTTGAAGATATTTTTATCCACTTTCTATTCCTCATGTAATGTCATGCATCGTCCTCTTATTAGTTTTCTCAAAATAGCCAGAAATAGGGTACAACATTGCCCCCCACATCGCTTCACCTTTGGAAAAAGGTGATAGCAACATTATTTCATTGCCCAACATCGTAAATGTAATCAATCATTAATTCACGTATCATTTCCTCATTTATTCTACTCAACTGATGTTGTATCGAGAGATATCCTTTATCTCATGCTTTTAGGCTCTCTATGAGACATGTCGCATAAAATCGTATCGTACGAGGAGTCATGATAATCTTTTCATTAATGTGCACCTATCGCAGCCGATATATAAGCAATTCTTAAGTTGGTGATTCTCCCCATCCACTTTTCTTCTCTTACATCAAACTCCTCATGATTTCCTTTCCTCAAGTCACAATATATCCATCTTCTTCTTTTTTTGCTCTAGTTTTTCACTTGGAATCCTTCACCAAAGACCTTGATGTCTTATTGTCCGAAGTGCTTAATGATCTTCTACTCAACACTCCAACTGAACCAGACACTACATTGCTGACGCCTGGTCCTACTTTTCATCCGGCAGTCACCTATGAACAACTTCTTAAAATTGAGCCCAACTTCCCAAAGTGCTTTGATGAAGTTCTGCTTGTCCAATAAGACAATCTTCCAGACCCCTCCAATGCATTCAAGTCTCTATTAGCATGCCCGAAACCGATGAATGGCTGGGCTGAATGATTTGCTCGCGTTGAAGCATAATATAGAGATACATGAAAGAGAGCAAAAACTTTTGAATGCATCAAATTTTCTTTGCATGAATATCCAGCCAATTTCTCCATTCTTACAATAACATTGACTTCTGGAGTCAATCAACCAATACATTTCATTTTGGATGCAGCCCCATGAGTCCATCAATCATGGATGTATGTGCATTCACTCACCTTCTACCCTTTGGGGAACCTATCTACCCGAACTTTTCTCTGAAAAATCCACATCCCTTCACTGTCTCAGACAAGACTAGCAAGGCATATTTTACCTTCATGGCACTTTAACGCAAATATCAAGATGAAGTTGATGAATAAGAACACGTGGTGTTCCTGCTGATGTAGATCTGCCGATTTTTGTTATTTGTGAGTGATCTGCAAATCACTAAGGAATACATTCATCTAGCCGAGACACTCGCTTAATGGTGTTAGCTTGCCCTTGCTCCTTTTGTATTCGATCACCTTTATTGTAGTATGTATGAAACAACTATAAAGGGATTTTTACCACTCTGGTGGGCTTATCTGGCATGTACAGATGTTGTTTTATGAATATTTTGGAATTAAATTTGTGAAATTTGCTCCATCAGAGATAGAATTCACTTCCTTCAGCCATCACAATATTCTTTGCTCTAAGATTAATTAATCGTTTATTGAATGTATGAACTTCTTTCTTTATTTTACTCTCAACAAGTTCAATCATACCTTTTGCCCCTTCAAGGATAAAGAGTTCGGTCCGACATGGTTTACTGAAGAATATGAATTGCTCGACATCAAATTGAAAAACTTTATGGATACGGCTTGGAAAAACTATTTAATATACAGACACCTATCATATAATGGTACCATAGACATGCGCGTTAATGTCAAGGCCAACATTGAACAATATTGTCCCAATCTTCTTACCTGCCAGTTTGGTTTAGCTCAAGGCATCAATTTTCCTTCATTCATCAGACTTGTAACCAACCTCTGACTCATTGACCAGTCATGGACTCGGTCACCATTTACCAGACTCTCCATAAAGGGTTTGAGTCCATCAACTCTTCTTTCAAACTTCCTTTTTTCACCAATCATCCACATCATCTAAAATCATTCAGCTTCTAGTGGAAGAATTATTATGGGACTTTGATCAGTAGCTCTCATGAATTAATAATTGGTCGGCTTTCTTTTTCATCAAAGGTAGGAAAACCTGTGGCCGAGAAAAAGAAAACAAATAAAGAAAGTACCAAGAAGTCGACTACTCCTCGATCGGTCGTGCCTCCTGTCCAAAGAAAGACAATATTAAGGAAGGCAACCTTGACCACATCGATCATCCCATCTCCAGCACCAGTAAAGACGGTCGAATCTTCTTTCTCTTAATAAAGTCGGTCAAGCCAGTTCGACTTGAACTAAAATATCAGAAGACCATAGCGGTAAATCCAAATAATATAGTTCCAAGTACCGCTTCAATTTCAATACTTACAATGCCTTCAACTATTTCGAAGATTTTTGACATTGGATTTCTTGTAGAGCCTCGCCTTGCTCTACCTATAACATCCAGTCGAACTGCTTTAAGTATTTTCTCTTCGACCAAAGGTATCGCATACTTTGAGAAGTATTACAAAATTAAATTCCGACATAGTATCCCACCTACTAAGTTTTCTTAAGATATGAAAGAGGTGTATAAGAGACATAAATATGCTCACTTTAATAGGGCTTTTAATAAATGATAGTGTGAAAAAGAAAGATTAAATAACCCTAATCTTCCTTTTAGCTGATATTTCAAGTCATATCATCCTATCCTCCTCCTTTTTCTCACTCCAATCGAGCTTTGACTTTGGTCGTCAATCCTACCAAAATTTCACCAGCGGACAACCGATTCGTTACTGTCGTTGTTTGGTCAAATTTATGTCGATGTCATTCAAACATTATACCATTTTCTTTTGTAATGATTGTGTAGTTCCCTTTACTCACTTTCTTTTTCACAGTAATTAGGAAACTCTCGGCTACTAAAAATTTAGTTGATGCATCAACTCTTCGGACTAAGGTGTCTATTTCAAATATTCCGGTCGACGCTACTCAGTCTCAAGCTAAACACTAGAAGTTTCTGAGTCGTAAAGGACCACGAGCAATATTTGTCAATTAGCAGATCAAACTTAAGAGAATGTAATAATATACAGGCTTGTGGAGTCTTTAAGTCTTCTTTTACAATCAATAATTGTCTCATTTACACCTGATCAGGTTTAAGAGATTACAGAGTTAGTTATGTCAATAACCTTGTCTCTCATCAGCTTGCTACTTCTTAAGAACCAATTGATCAGGTAATCGCTCTAGTCGATGAACATGGGATTGTTCCTCTAGATGAAGCAGAAACACTTGAACAAGAGATATCTTGACCAACTGAAAAAACTCCTAGTCGAGGTATAAAAGTTGCAATGGTCGACATCTCCACTCTTCTCGAACTATTGGCTGATGATTCTCATGCCTTGACTTCTTCTTCAAAGTAACTACTTTTTATAAAAAAACATATTATCTTCCTTTGATCAATCCTTACGGCGTGACATACTGGTAGTCGAGTCTCATACACCTTCGTCAAAAATTCAGGAACTATAAGAAGAATTATGAATGATCATTCGTTCTGGTGCCGCTAACATCACTGCATTAAGATCGATCAAGAGACTAAATTTCCTCATTCACTGATACCAGACTCTTACTCGATTGGATGAATCCTTATCGGCCAAGCTACATGCACTTTATAAATTTCTAGGCTTGATTTACGAATACCATGATACAGTCGCTGCGGTCAAGAAACTTCGAGTTGAGCATTCGACCATCTCCCTCAAGATGACTACAATCACAGTTGCTAAAGAATAACTTGTTATAACATACAACAACCTAAAAGAATCGGATGCATCATTAATCAATATAAAGGCCCAAATGTCGTTCATGGAAGAGAAACTGAGATTATTGAAGGAAGAACAAAAATCTTTGACTTGGCGTAGATAGGATCAGAAGGTTAGAATTAATCAATTGAGTGCGTTCATGTAAGAACATACATTATTAATTGGTGAGATTGCATGCTTATAAGCCAAAATAAATATATTCTCTATCGACAGGAAGTTAAGTTGTCGAAGCTTCAAGAAGCAATTGCATCTTTCTCGTCTTTCAATTTCTGATTACTTTGTACTCGTCTATTGTTGGTCTTGTAATTTTTTTTAATCTTCAATACAATCGACCAGAAAACTTACTCTTCATCTGTATTATTTTATCTTTGGTACTTAGCCTTTTTCTTATGTGTACATTACTGCATTAATAACAAGATATTCACGAGAAGTCGTGCACCCGTTTGTTTCCTCTTCTTACGAAACATTTCATACAATTAATGAAGCACTTTAACCAACATGACACCTCATCTTTGGATATGATTGTTTATCCTAAATGCCTATTTAAAGGAATCTCTAGTGTTTATTCCTCTCACACCCAAATTTCTTTTATTCACATCTTCAAGCATTTTTTTTTCTTTTTCCAATGACTGGTGAACCCATGTCTGCCGTCAATCAGGCTTAGAGGTTTGTAAGAGAAATCCTCACCATGGATATCGAAACTTTTTCTCATTCTATGCTTTAATATAATATTTATTCATTCATTTGTTACCTTCATTTCACTGTAAGGATAATGCTCCCTTGACTAAACTTTTGGATGCTTTGACAAAACCCCATACCATTAATGAGACATATTTCATTGTTGAGAAAGATCTAAAAGAACTTGATGCTCTTGTGAACAAATGTGTTCCCATTCACAAGGAGATAAACATACTTTCCGATCAGTAACATTGGGCTTGGTACCATTGCATGCACTGACTCAGTAACATCACTTTAACAAAGTAATGTTGAGAACTTTGCAAGTTCAACGTAGAGAAATTAGTAATGATCTCCAAGAGCCTGAACGAATATATCCTAGAAAATGTCCAAAATACTCTCAAACCTTTCTGAATTTCATCAATCCTTAGGTCAAACTTTACCAAGCTCAGTCACGTGAGAGTAGTGAACAGAAGAGAGAGACAGAGCATAAGGTCAATGTCATCGTTCGCTACATTGACCAAGTCCTGCGTTTTCTCGACCTAGTTTTGGATGGTAGAGAATCTTAAAAGGCTCAAAGGAAAATAGCTAAACTCATCAAAGAATGTGCTGTCAAAGAATTTTATGAGATCAAAGTTGTATATGCCTAATTCATACTTTGGTTGAGCTTTCATTTGCTTTTTTCTCTCTCTCTCTCTCTCTCTCTCTCTCTCTCTCTCTCTATATATATATATATATATATATATATATATATATATATATATATATATATATAATCAGCTAGTTGGCCGTGTTTTACTAGATTCAACCATTAATATAATATTTATATTTCTACTTAGTCATGTTTCTCGACCGATTTCGATCTTTGCTTGCCATTTGTGATTATTCTAACCATTTTTCAGCCTAATCTTTCCAAATCTCTCATAAATTGAAATGATGCACTTTTAGAAATTAACCATTGATCAAATTTTTTTACCATCCTTTTATTTATATCATGAAAAACATAGGATCCTCCATTAATAACTTTTACTACTATATATGGTCAATCTCATGTAGGTGACCATTTATGGAATGCAACATTTTTATTCCTGATAAATAATATTACTTTTTAAGTCTTATCGCGCTTGCCGAAAGCTTTTTTTTTTTTACTTTTTGTTGTATGTTCAAATAACTCTGGCCTTGTTTATCATAATAGAATCTAAAGCCTTTAACTGAATTTCGTCTAAGCCCTTAAGTTCAAAGACCGTAGCTTCTGCGAACTTGGTCAGGCTCAAATTAGCTTGATATGTTACCCATAATGATGGTACAATCACTTCTAATGGCAACACAACATTATGTCCATATACCAATCTAAATGGACTCATTCTTATGCTCGTTTCAAACGAATTATGATACGTCCAAAGAGTATTTGACAACTTAATATTCTACTATTTAGGATTCTCATCAATCATTTTTCATAAAATATTCTTAATAACCTTATTACTAGCCTCAGTCTGGCCATTAGCCTGGGATAATAAGGTGATGAATGCATCAACTTGATCTTGTACTAATCGGCCATCACCTTAACCTGCTTGGATGAAAGTGTTGCTCCACAATCCATCGTGATCGATTCAGGAATTTCAAACCGATGAATTATATGAGTCTGAATGAACTCAATAATTTCTTAAAGATCTATTCATAACGTCGGCTTTATTTCTACCCGTTTTGTGAAATAATCATTCTTCACAATAATGAAACTGTCCCTTAGATGACAGAGGGTAAATCTTCCCTATCAAATTAATAGCTTATTCTTAAAATAGTCAAGGTTTGATAATAAGATATAACTCGATTGCGGGCACATGTTTTATTGGCTCATATTTTTAACATGCTTCACACCCTTTAACATATTGGTCATAATCAGCAGACATGCTTGGCCAAAAATACCCATAACGTCGAAGCGTAAGTCTCATTTCCCTTCTGGCCTGGTGTGCTTCACAAATTCTTTTATGTACTTCACCCATGACTAGTATAGACTTGTTTTTGCTTAAACATCACAATAACATATTACCAGCCTCTTTTCGATATAGCTCATCGTATATCAACACATATTTTACATTCGTGCTCCTAACATCTTGGTCGACCTTCGTTTGTGAAGACCAAAGATATGTTACAATTAGAGCTCTTTAATCATCATTGCTCACCTTGACCAGGAAAATTTCGTCAATCAATTTCCTCTGAAAAATTGAGGGTAATGACTTCCTCTAAACAATCACCATTCTTTCTTCAAATCCTTAGGTAATTTGAAGCCATGATGCTAACCGTGTCATTTCATTAGTTTTAATATTGTTTTCTCGAGCTATTTGTTTTAACTCGATTTTATCAAATTAACTTAATAACTGTATCACCGATAGATAATAAGACTAATGTTGTACTATAACAACTAAATAAAATATTGAGTTGATTTATTACTAATAAAGAATCGCCCACAATTAATACATCTTTTACTTCTAGATTGATTCTCAAAGCTTCGTATTCAACTTGATTATTGGTATAATCAAACTCAAGTTATAATGTAAATTCTTATTTTTTTACTAATTGGATCGATCAGAACGATACCTTCTCCTGATTGTTTGTCAGTCCTTGAACCAATGAAAATTAGCTTCTAGGGTGACCGCTATACTACATACAAGTTTAATGCCTCAAAAGGAAGTTGTCCTTTTATGATTGAAAGATAATTGGCCAAAAAGTCTGCTATGGCATATCATTTTAAAACCATTTGCGGCACATAAAATAAATCAAACTCGGACAACATGAGAATCCATTTGTCAATTCGGGCATTCAAAATTGGCTGATTTAACATATATTTTATTAAATCAGTTACTACGACTACATTAACTATTTCGCCTAACAAGTAATGTCATAATTTTGTAGCTACAAAGTACAATAATAAACATAACTTTTTCATAATAAAATACCACATCACCATATCTAACAATGTTTGACTAAGATTATAGATCACACGCTCCTTTTGATCATCGTTATTTTACGCTAACAAAGCTCTAATCGACTATATGAAAGTTGAAATATACGACTTAAGCGGTCGACCATTTATTAGTGGTATTAACACTAGTAGCTTAGACAAACACTCTTTAATGCCGTTGAAAGCCAATTGATGCTCTGTCTTCCATTTGAACGCATCCCATTATTTCATCTTAAACAAAGAAGAAAACACATTAATTTTTTCAGCATGATTGGAAATAAATCACCATATAAAGTTAACATTGTCAAGAAACACTTGTAACTCAGTTTTGATTTTTGGTGGCCGAGCTTCTACTATTGCTCGCACCTTATGCTTATCGTTCTCAATTCCTCTTTAATGTACTATAAAAACTAGAAATTTTTTTATTGATACATCAAAAAAATATTTAAGAGGGTTCATTTTCAATTTATGAATTATCATTCTCTCAAACAATTTTCGTAAATGGTAGATATGCTCGGCTAAGCTAGTCAATGACCACTATGTCATCGATATAAATTTTCATGAATTGACCAATCATATTATAGGAAATAGCGTTCATAACTCTTTGACAAATAGTTTTGATATTTTTAAGCCCAAAAGACATTATAACCCATCAAAACATACCTAAAGGACCGGGTCATCTAAAAGTTATCTTTGGGACACGCTCAACTATAATATTTATTTGATTATATCCTGAATAGTCGTCCATAAATGATACAATTTGATGCCCAGTTGCCCAATCAATCAGCTGATCGACCATAGGCATGGGATATTATTCATCATTTGGTGTGACTCGATTTAAATTTCAAAAATCAATGCGCACTCTAAGCTTACCGTTCTTCTTAATAACTAGCACTATGTTCAAAATCCATTCGGCATATTTGATGAGTTTAATGAAACCTGCTTTCAAAAACCGCTTGATCTTCACCTTGATCTTTTGCGTTACTTTAGCCGACATCCACTTAGACGATTGCTTATGTGTCTAATATCCATTCTTTACAGGTAAATGTATTTAACTAGATGTCGGTCTAGTCTAGGAAACTCACGATAATCCCAAGCAAAGCAATCGGCAAATTCTTTAATCAAATTAAGGAGTTTGGCTTGTGTTTAGGGGTCTATCAATCTACTAATAAAAATATGTTTGAGATGTTGCTCGCTCCCTAAATTTACTTGTACCAGAGGATCTCGAATCTAAGCATAAGATTCCTCCAAATTCTTTGGAGTTGGTTTCAAATCCTTCATTTCAATACCATTTTCAATTTTCTGATGACATAAACAACTATGTCAGTCATATAAAAAAACACCCATTATCTTAATTCTGCAAACTCTTTTCAAGTTGTTGTACTCTAGCTGTGAAAACCGGCCTTGACTGACGATTGTTTCATTATGAAAATTCTTCTATCGTACTCCTTATAGTTGCACGGAAATGAATTATAGCATTCGACAACTCTTCGCTTACTTAAATCATGGTAGTAATATCATGTATGATATTATCAAGTTAGAATCTAACTTTAATTTTGGTTGGTTTACCATTCTTGTTTTTCCCTGTAATTCGTGTAGGTTTAATCTCGTCATCATAAAAATAAGCCTCGACTACATTAGACATAGTTAAGAATGGTTTATTATTAACTATAGTCAATTCTACTCTATCTTAATTCTGAAAAATCACGAATTAATGCAATGATGATGAGATGCATGAGAACGAATAAATCCAATCCTGTCTAAGTAAAGTATTGTAATTTGATGAAGTATCGACCATAAAGAAAGCGGCTAGCACCTTCTTATTTCCTACCATTAATTCGATCAGTAAAATGCTTTATGTTTGCATTATTCCTCTAGGGCTTGTTTATTTTTTCAAGAAAATGGTAAATATATGGGAAACGGTAATTCCTCCTATTTCACGTGTTTAAAAATTCATAGGATTTCGTGTCTTTGAAATTAGTTCAAAAGAGGTAAATTTAATTTTTGAACCGCATGATAATGCATATGATATATCCATTCTGTCCACTTGTTTTACTACAATATTATGAAGCATAAGACAAAAAATAAAGTAAATCCAATACTCAAGTGGCCCATGCCAAAAGAAACAATGGCCTCACAAAGTTTTTAACAGTCAATATTCAAATTCCTTTTTCGTATGATATAGTCCACTTGAGTTTTGGATATGCCTCATTTTTTTTTTACTCATTTTATAAATTCAACTAGAATAATGGATGAATGGTGTGGATAAGCAAAATGCATCATAGTGGGACCCACGAATATTTTATAATATTCCTGGTTTTTGTGTCAAAAAGTAAGCAGTCAAATCAGGTATGATATAAATGCATAGGGAAATAATTATTATTTTTTTACACGGTATTTACCATATCACCCGAAATCAAACATGCCCCTAGTGAAATTATTTTCATATCCTGGCTATGAAAATTCGAGTTCGCTTGACTCAGTCGCCAAGTCGAGGGTGTGACTCGATGGGGAGGGGTAATGTTATACGCATAACCAAAACAATAATCATAAATGACAAACTTAATTAATCATTATGCATCCAATCAAGAGTATCAAGTATCTACTTGCTGATATTCAACCCAAGTTTATACAAGCAATAAATATAAAATGAAAACTTCTGTATTCTTACAACAAATCTTCAAGAACACATCTCTCGAAGTTATCACTTTACATGTAGAGACTCCAGTTTATTTTTCTGTCTTAAATGGTTTTCCAATCAATAGAATAAGCTAACAACCCAGTAAGTAGTTATACGTATGATTAATAACATAGACATGATACAAGTGTATACAAGAATCTTAGTTTGTCACATTACTACATAAACAATTTCTTTAGTAAACAACCAGTGGCATAGCTAAGCAAAATATCTAACTTGCCAGCACCCATTCGACCGATATCCATACAATCCCAACACATGGAGGAGTATACTCACATCGTACGCGAGCGCTGACTTAAGGTATCTCACATATAATGTATAATTATATAGTCTGGCAATGAGTTGCCTACTCTAAAGCTAGCTAAACTCCTTCCCTAACCTTAATTGTAGTCAAAGGAGGATGCCCTATTGGTACCAACTCGGATTTCATTGGAAACTCTATCTAAGAATTTAAGGGATAACTCGATTCTTGAGTTGTCTGGTGCTCTTAGAATGATTATACATCACAATACAAGACAGTTGCATACTTTAACGAATATCAATATATTATAATAGTAAAGTAAAAGTAAGCATGTAATGTTATGTAATGCATGCAGAGAAATTCATCCATAATAGTAACTATTTACACATAGTATTCATTCTTCATGCATCAATTTAGACATCTTTGCGATGATTTGATTATTGAATTTAGAATTACGATCTTTGAAAAGTTTTTTTTTGGGCCATTACTAGATTTCAAACATTAAGTCAATGTCTTCCCTATTTAGGGTCGTTTTTACTTAGAATATTGATAATAATGATACATAATCCAAGATTTATCCATTGATAAGCTAATATGATCCTTAGTTTCCTATATATGAGCTACTGATAGTCCATTTTATATAAAAGTCTTATATTTACCACATTTTTAAACATAGATCAAAGGTATTAATCCTTGCTAGGTTCAATCTGGGTCAAGCTCTATCTTTAGAACAATTGGATGTTAAGATCCATTCAATCAGACCGTTCATTTCTTTATTTTTCACAATTTTAGTCCAACAATCCAAATTGATCCTTGGTCAGATGATCTGATCTAAATCTTGGTCGGGTAGTTCTTGTTTTTTTTTTTCCATAAGTCTAATCCCTTAATTAGTTGATTAAATCCTTGGTTAATAGTTAGATTAGACCTGATCATTAATTTAATAGTCTAAATCATTATTTTAATATTTTCTTTAATTTTGATGGTTTGGATCTAAGATCAACCTAAAGATAATGATTTATAAGGTCTTTGATAAAGTTTTACACTTTTATGGATGAGATCCACTGTTTTCAAATATATACAGTGGGGCCCACTTAATGATGCCTTTAATGTTGGTGGGGTCCACCACTATATTACTTTAATAGCGATGGATCTTGCATCTAAAATGATGTTAAAACTCATTTTATGGTTAACTCTTTTATCATGTTTATAATAACAAGATCTTATGGTGGGGCCCACTTAAGATCATATTTAACACATGAGCCCTTACCCAAATGTATGATAAACTCTTCTTTTGACATGGATTTCATATCTCATCTTCAATCTAATCAATTAGATCAAGATAATATGATGGGGTAACCTTGAGTGATCGTGACCACTCACTGTAAGGTCCACCATATGAGATGATCATCATGTATCTCATTCAAGTGCAACTTTAAATCTAGAATTTAGATCTCTACATCACTGCATCATTCACACATCCTAATCTTGTGGTCAGTCACCATCTTATTGTATAAGTAATGATATGTGACCCTCCCATAGGCATGATCACGTGTTGTAAGACCCGTATCCTAAACCGTACCGTTTCGTAGACTTCCACAGTCTTACCGGTCGAATTCCGGTAACCTTCGACCCTTAATCGATATTCACGTGCGACCCTGATTCATATGCCGTCAACCTGTATCGACTCAACCCAAGACTATTACCATAGCGACCGCACCATCACTGCGGTTCCGATGCCGCGACTTGTGCGCCGAGACGATACCCTGGTCAAGAGATGTGAGCCAACGTTCGGTGCGAGAAAAATATCGCACGTTGCAAAATCCAAGAGAATCTCTACGAGGTGTCACATCAATCAATCAATCCATCAATCCATCACATGTCAGGTACACATCACCTTTCACCTTTTCCCAAGCAAGCCTCAAAAGTCAAAAATTCTCTTACACTCTCATGCCTTACTTACACAAAAGGCCACAAAAGTCAAAAAGTTCTTACACACATATATCACTCCATCCATCCATCACCCATCTCTCTCTCCCTTTACAACTCTTTCTCTCTCATTTCTCAAAGCCTCAATTCCACGCAACAAAGCTTCAAACGTATGAGCCTCTCCCTCTCTTCCAAAAACGCCAAGGTGGCCCACTTTCCTACCCCTTCATCTCACATCCTAGCCATCCATTTCTCATCTCCTCCATTGAAATCGAAGCTAAGGTACTAAGGAACCCATTGGAGCAAGAATATCGAACGGTGGGTGCTAGTTAATACTAGTTTTTCATGTTTTTGAGATGGGCCAAGTGAGGCCAACCGATCAATGGTTTGGATTTTACTTGGGACCCGAATGTTGAGGGTCAAATATTGCATATCAGACCCTATTTATTTTCTAGATTTACGAGCATGATACTGTCTAATGGCCCGTTTTATCGTGTTTATGTTGCAAGGTGATTTTAAGAGCCTGGACTGAAAAAGGATGTTAAATGCATGGTTTTAGCGCTCAAGATTCACTAAGGCAAGGGACGGATCCCAGGGGACCAAGATCAGTGGAGTTACACGCCGAAGATCAACGAAATTTCAGCCGTTCACCTTCAAATGGCCCAAATTGGTGTAGAATGCAAGATCACAAGGTTTCCACCATCAGATTGATACGAAACTTCATACGTGACCTGGGGACCATAAAGTAACCGTACATGATGAATTTCAGCAGATGAAACCTTGTGGAAGTGGCCCAACGGCTAGATCACCCCATGAATCTGTGATTTGGGGCCCGCCTGATCTTTGGATATGCTTCAAATTTGGTATCAACTGTTTAAATAAGCTGATGAAATGGATGAATGGAACAGATTCCTAAGATACGTCATTATGGACCCCACATGTACATTGCATGTACAAAGGGTACATGTACATGAGATGTGCACAGGACGAAGGGTCTGGTCAAACAAAAGGTTGACCGATAGTTTTTTTAAAAAAATCATCCAGCGTCTTTACGCATGGAGGTTATTTTTGCGTAGTGGGCCCCACACATCAACCCTCTGGCAGATCTGGACCGTTCAACATGTCCAAAGGGGGGTCGTGACCATCGCCAAGCTCGCCGTTTGGCCCCATGCACGTGTACGTACGAGAATCGTCAGAAAATGCAAGATGGACGGCGAAACAGAATATTCCGTGGGCCAAGCCAAAATCAATATGAAACCAATCATTTCTTACTGAAATTTCGAGAGGAATTCGGTGGACGGATTGGATTTCTCAAGTGTCTAACGAAATGGGCCCCACAAGCATCACGGCGGAAGAAGCTTCCGCTTTCGCACCGCGTAATGCACGGTCGCTGGCCGTTTTTACGATCAGCTGTGGGCCCCACACGTGCCCCATAAGCTCGATCTGAACCGTCCACCGTGTAGACAGCCGCGAGCACTACAAAATCATGTTATCACTTTTCACCCATGCGTGCACACGTGTGAGATATAGAGGCCACAAAAGGGCTGCTCGGTAGCGTTCAAAACTGATCTTTTTGTGATTTCTTCTCTGGGCCATGTCAATGGACATTCAAAACCACCCATTTTTGACTGAAATTTCGTTCTGAATCCAATGGATGGGGTGGATTTTTCAGAAAATGCTTCTATGGGGCCCATCGACCACAACAGCGAAATGGTGCGAAAGGTTTCGCACATCCGCGAAAACTGACTTTTTTAGGCAGTTTTGGCCCACCATCTTTGATCATATGGCAGATCTGAACCGTCTATCATGTAGAGAACCCAAGAAAGTACTAAGGGACGGTGTTTCTTTAGAATTTGAGCGAGAAAAGTGGCGTGTTTCGAGGCACCGAACTTGGCTGTGAAAATTGCACTCCGTGTCCTGCTACAACTCTGTCACTGACTCCAGCCTTCCAGCAGCTATAAAAGGAGGTTTTTGGACGTGGGGAGCATTCATTCAGGTCTAGGAAGGAAGAAAAAGAGAGACGTGGAGGCTCGGGCAGGGACTTGAAGCAGACGTGAGGGAGAGAGTATTTTCTTTTCTTTTCTTTTATTATGAGAATTAACCCGTTCATGTTGGGCTGAACCTCTTAGCTAGGGCTAAGAGGTGAAGCTTGTAGTGAGATGGGAGGTTTTAATTTATGTTTTTTTTTTTTTATTTATTCATGAATTGACGTTGATTTTAGTTAATTATTATGGGAATGTTTTAGGTTTTTAATGGTCTGTTGTGACTGAAATTACAATGGGTCTGCAATGGCTTTGAATATTTTCGTTCTCTTTAATGTTTATGATGTCAGGAAGCCCTGTTGTTCACCATAGTCTCCTGGGCATGGTTGGATGACGGTACCCTTCCTAACTTTCATAGCATGTGATTGGTTGGAAATTAGTTTAATTCTGTTGTTTGTCATAGTCTCTTGGGTATGGTTTGGTGATGGAATCCATTCTAATTCATCTTCCTTTCATCTCTTTGAAAACTAGATCAACGGCAGTTCAGTTAATTTTATGATTTTTGAAACAGGCATAAGATCTCCCTGATCTCTACAAGTGGATCCTCTGAATCCCTAGTTTCCTTTTCTCTGATTTCTCCTAAATTTTAGATAAATATTCCATCATTATTTCTTAAAATTCTATTTGATTTAGAGTGCATCTTAGTCTAGTTCTAGTTCTATTTAATTTTAGATAGCGTACAAGTTTCAGTCCCTTGGGATTCGACCTCGGTCTTACCGAGTTATTACTACATCACAACCCTGCACTTGGGGAGTGAACAAGTTTTTGGCGCCGTTGCCGGGGACTGTCGGCTACGTTTTTCTGAAATTAATTAGTTTTAGGATTAGTTTAAGATTAAGTTTAGATTTTCTTAATTTTTAAAAATTATCTTGTCTTTCTTGTTTTATAGACTTCTAAGATAGTTTTTAAATTAGTAAAATTTTTCTTAAATTCTTCCTTTCTATTCTAGATTTAGATTAAGATTTATTTCTTCTTTTTTGTGAGATCCTAATTCTAAATCTTTTTAGGAATTCTAACCCTGTTTCTTGTTTTAGAATTTTTTTATAAGTTTTTGTTTAGGAACTAACCAAATTTTTCTGTTTTGTAGGAAGTTTCTAATTTAGTAAGCTCTTTCTAATTCTTCTTTCTTTGGAATTTCTTCTTTTCCCTAGAAATTAGTTTATTTTTAATTAGGACTTTCTACTCTTAGAAACTAACTTATTTTGGTTTGTTTTGTAGGTTTGCAACTTAGGAACTCCGATTTGGTAACTTCTCTCCAACCCTCCCTTTTTCTAGATTTTTATTTTCTTTTTTAAGTTTAAGTTAGAATTTGAGGGCTGAGTGTGTTTTATGCCCCATTGGGCACGCGACAACACTCGACGTCTCGTGACTGAAGGAGGATTAGTTGAGGGGTTGACTGTCCATCGCAGGACTAGACACCACTTGAATTCTCCTGAGTTAGAAGACGTTATGACTGAAAATCAACCTCAAGCACTACCCCAACCAAGGGTTGAGGAAGTACATGATGAGAATGAGGTGCATCAGGTACCCCCGCCTCGTACTTTACGAGATTATTTACAACCGGCGGGGGTGAGTACGCCCTCATGCATGATTTTTCCTGAGAATACAGGACATATGGACATCAAGCCAGGGGTTATCCAACTCCTTCCTAAGTTCCATGCGCTTGAATCTGAAGAACCATACTTGCATCTGAAAGAATTCGATGAAATCATAGACACCTTATACTTTCCTAATGTATCTGAGGATACTATTAGGCTGAAACTCTTTCCATTTTCCTTGAAAGAAAAAGTCAAGACGTGGTTACATTCACTTCGTCCTAGATCCATTGGCACATGGAATGATATGCAGAGGGAATTTATAAAGAAAATTTTCCCACATCATAAGACAATTACCCTCAGGAGAGCAATCATGAACTTTGCCCAAAAGGAAGATGAAACATTCTTCCAATGTTGGGAAAGGTTCAAGGATCTGGTTAATGCATGCCCACAACATGGCTTTGAAATATGGCGCATTACAAATTTTTTCTATGATGGGCTAACATCTTCCATGCGCCAAATGGTCGAGACAATGTGTAATGGAGATTTCATCAATAAAAATATCGACGAGGTATGGGATTACCTCGATAGTCTTGCTGAAAAAACACAATTATGGGACTATTATCCAAGGACGAACGCTACGTCTAGGCCAACTCATTCAAGGGAAAAATGAGGAATATATCTCCTGAAAGAGGATAATGATCTTAATGCTAAGGTGGCCAATCTCACCAGAAAATTTGAGGCCATGGAAGGAAGGAAGGAAAAGGTTAATGAAAGTGTTTGCGGCATCTGTGATTGCAACATTCATACTACTGAAAATTGTCCTTCAATACCTACCTTTCGAGAAGTATTAAATGAACAATCTAATGCCGTAAATAACTATCAAAGACCTTTCAATGGACCACCCTCTAATACGTACAATCCTGGCTGGAAAAATCATCTGAATTTTAGTTGGAGGAACGGACAAACTGCTACCCCTCAAGGTTTCTTCAATCAAAATCCAAATCAGGGGAAACCTCAAGAAGAATCGGTTCAAATTTCCATACAAGAGCTGACTCGGACAATGCAAGAAATTTCAGATTTTATGCAAAAAATAGATTCACGTATGACGGTTATGGAAAAAGGGATGCTCCCTGTACAATCACTCCCTAATCCGAAACCGCAATACGAGACAGGTGATCCCAGCTCTTCAAATCAAATGGGGCATGCTAAATCCATCACCACTCTTAGGAGTGGGAAGGTTATTGATAAAACCCTTCCGGTTAGGCCCGAAAAGCCTCGAGAACCAGAAGAGGACAACAATGATGGATCTAGTGGCGCCCCACAAAAATTTGAACCGGAACCTCTAGAAAAGCCAGTTGCTCCGTTTCTCCAACGGTTGGTTGAACCAAAACGTCTATCTAACTCTCAGGATATCGTAGAGGTGTTGAAATAAGTGAAAGTCAACATTCCTCTGCTTGACGTTGTAAAACAGATTCCTTCATATGCTAAATTTCTAAAGGACTTATGTACTACCAAACGACGGAAAAGTATTCAAAAGAAGATCTCCTTGACTGAGAAAGTGAGTGCCATCCTGAAACAAGATGTGCCGCAAAAATTTAAAGATCCCAGTTGCCCAACCATATCATGTGTAATAGGGAACTATCGAATTGATCACGCACTTCTTGACTTAGGAGCGAGCGTCAATCTGATTCCCTATTCGGTATACCAACAGTTAGGTTTAGGTGAATTAAAACTCACTCGAACCACACTACAACTTGCTGATCGTTCTGTTCGTATACCAAGAGGGATCATCGAGGATGCGTTGGTCCAGGTGGATAGATTCTACTACCCTGTTGATTTTATCATCTTGGACACCGAACCCATCAATGACACGAGCACTCAGATTCCCGTCATTCTTGGTCGCCCATTCCTGTCCACTTCAAATGCAATTATCAATTGTAGGAATGGTGTCATGACTATATCCTTTGGAAATTTGACATTGGAATCGAATATCTTTTTCAATAACGGCAGCAACTCAGAGGATGATGATGATTTCCACGATGTTAACATGATTGATTCTTTTGTGGAAGATAGAACGCCTCTCACCTTATCCTCTGATCTTCTAGAGACGTGCCTGGACCACTCCCATGATCTTGATGATGATATAATTAGGGAGACGTGTGTCATGCTTGATACTGCACCGGTACTTGAAGTTAACCGGTGGAGGCCACGCATTGAAGAATTGCCCCAAACCTATGTAGTGCCTCTACCGTCTAACCTCAAGCCACCGAAGCTTGACCTAAAACCTTTGCCCTCTGATTTAAAATATGTCTATTTAGGTCAAGATGAGACATATCCGGTGATGATCTCTGCCCACCTGGAGAAAGAACAGGAGAGTATGCTGATATCTACTCTCATTGAGCATAAGGGAGCTCTTGGATGGACGATAGCGGACCTCAAGGGAATTAACCCATCGATTTATACTCACCGTATATATCTTGAGGACAATGCAAAGGCTGTTCGGCAATCACAACGTAAACTAAATCCAAACATGAAGGAAGTGGTTAAGGCCGAGGTTCTCAAACTATTGGAAGTGGGGATCATTTATCCCATATCCGATAGTCAATGGGTGAGTCCAACTCAGGTGGTTCCTAAGAAGTCCGGGATCACCATCGTAGCCAATGCCAATAATGAACTCATGCCGACCAGAGTTACTACTGGTTGGAGAATGTGCATTGACTACAGAAAGCTGAATACCGTCACAAGGAAAGACCACTTTCCTTTGCCCTTCATTGATCAAATCCTGGAAAGGCTAGCTGGTCATTCCTATTATTGTTTCCTTGACGGGTATTCAGGTTATAATCAGATTGAAATCGCCCCTGAGGATCAGGAAAAGACCACATTTACATGTCCCTATGGCACCTTTGCTTACAGAAGGATGTCATTCGGGTTATGTAATGCCCCTGCCACCTTTCAGCGATGCATGACGAGTATCTTTTCTGACATGGTGGGGAAATATCTAGAGGTCTTCATGGACGACTTCTCTGTTTTTGGTTCATCTTTCAGCGAATGCTTAGCAAGTCTTAAATGTGTGCTGAAAAGATGTGAAGAAAAAAACTTGATACTTAACTGGGAGAAGTGTCATTTTATGGTTCAAAAGGGAATTGTCCTTGGACATATCATCTCATCCAAAGGAATCGAGGTAGATAAGGCAAAAATTGATCTTATCTCTAACCTACCTCCACCCAAGAATATCAGAGACGTGCGATCCTTCTTAGGACACGCAGGCTTTTACAGACGATTCATAAAGGACTTTAGTCTCCTCTCTCATCCTTTATGTAATCTTCTTCAAAAGGATACACCATACAAGTGGACTGAGCAGTGCCAAGAAGCTTTCACTAAGCTTAAGGGCATGGTAACCACTGCACCTATCATGCAGCCACCCGACTGGAGTCTTCCTTTTGAACTTATGTGCGACGCCTCTGATTATGCTCTTGGAACGGTTCTAGGCCAGAGAAAAGATAAGTAGCCTTGCGTTATTCACTACGCAAGTAGGACTCTAAATCCTGCCCAAGTGAACTACTCGACTACGGAAAAGGAACTCTTGGCCGTAGTGTTCGCCTTGGACAAATTTAGGTCCTACCTGATCGGATCCAAGATCATCATCTGCACAGATCACGCGGTACTTAAGTATCTTCTTTCTAAGAATGATTCTAAGCCCCTCCTGATACGATGGATCCTTCTACTCCAAGAATTCGATTTGAAAATTAAAGACAAAAAGAGAGTAGAGAACGTAGTGGCCGATCATCTTTCTCGCCTTAATACCTCTGATTCCCTTGAGGCGACCCATATTAATGATATGTTCCCTGATGAACAACTGTTTAGAGTCTCCCAGTCACCTTGGTTCACTGATATTGCTAATTATCTTGCTACAGGTTCCATACCGACACATTGGACATCATAAGATAAGAAGAAATTTTTTACCAAGGTGCGTAACTTTTTCTGGGATGATCCACATTTGTTTAAATATTGTCCAGACCAAATCTTAAGGAGATGTGTGCCAGACGATGAGCATCAGAGTGTCATCTCCTTCTATCACTCACAGGCCTGTGGTGGTCACTTTTCTGCTAAAAAGACCACGGCCAAGATTTTACAGTGTGGCTTCTACTGGCCCACTATGTTCAGGGACACTCAAGAGTTTTGCAAGGCTTGTGAACGTTGTCAGAAATTGGGAGCATTGTCCCGTCGAAATATGATGCCCTTGAATCCCATCCTTATTATAGAAGCATTTGATTGTTGGGGCATCGATTTCATGGGACCATTCCCCCAATCATTTAGAAATCTGTATATTTTGCTCGCCGTAGACTATGTCACTAAATGGGTCGAAGCAATTCCGTGCCGCAAAAATGACCATCGCACGGTCATTAAATTTTTGAAAGAAAATATCCTGTCGCAGTTCGGAACGCCTCGAGCCATCATTAGTGACAGGGGCTCACACTTCTGCAATAGACCATTTGAGAGCTTAATGAAGAAATACGGTATCTCTCATAAGGTGAGCACCTCATACCATCTACAGACAAGTGGACAAGCTGAGATTTCCAATAGGGAGATCAAACATATCCTAGAGAAAACGGTTAACCCTGATCGTAAGGACTGGTCAATCCGATTGACCGATGCCTTATGGGCGTACCGTACTGCTTTCAAAACTCCTAATGGAACATCTCCCTTTAGACTTGTCCATGGGAAAGCCTGTCACTTGCCTGTGGAATTAGAACATAAAGCATACTGGGCGATCAAAAATCTGAATTTCAATCTGGACAACGCTGGCTCGCTACGCAAACTTCAGTTGAATGAACTTGAAGAAATCCGGAACGATGCATATGAGAACTCGAGAATTTACAAGGACAGGATGAAGGCGTTTCATGATCAACATATTTTACGAAAATCATTCACACCTGGTCAGAAAGTCCTCTTGTATGACTCTCGACTATATCTCTTTCCGGGTAAGCTTCGATCTCGTTGGACCGGTCCTTACATTGTTGTCACTGCTTATCCTCATAGGGCCGTCGAGATAAAAGATCCCAACAATGGCAAGGAGTTTAAAGTAAATGGACATCGATTAAAGCCATTTGTCGAGACATTTGATTCAGAGGACATATCCATGCCTCTGATTGCTCCTGTTTACCAGGACTGATCTCCTAGTCTGATGGAGGTATAGGTAGGTTTATCGCTTTCATAGGTCTAGGATAGTTGTTTTATTTATCTGGCTGAAGACGGTAAATTTAGCGCTCCTGGGAGGCAACCCAGCTTTTTTATTCCTTTTCATTCTTTAGTAGATGATTCAATGTTTGTGGGTAACATTACTGCAAATCCTCACGAGACTACAACTCGTCCTCTAGGGGTAACCTAGGGGTTTAAAGGCTTGTTGCATACGCTAAATGCAATTGAGAGCACCTACGAAAGTGGTATAGGTAGGATTTTATTTTTGTTATTTTTGTTCTGCTTTCTCTCTCATGCTGACAAGCTTCCATGCCGTGATCTATTGGAAACTCTCTTGATTCGTTATTCAGGTACTATCTTCCCATCACTTCTCATTTACTTTCGTTGTCCCATGTGCATTGCATGCTCATATCTTTTACATTGAGGACAATGTAGATTTTAGGTTAGGGGTGGGAGATTAGGTTTCCTAATCAGTATTTTCTTGGTCTTGAGCAAAAATTGTGAAATTTTTTTAAAAAAAATTTCTGAAAATTCCTATGATTTCGAAGTGATTTTGACAGCCATCTTAGATTTAGAATTACAAGATAAGTGATGTTAGATTTATGACTCTTGGATTCAGTATCTATTAGATTTCACAGTTAAGTTGACTTGTTAATCAAGAATTAGAAGTTGTAAACATTGATTGAGTCATGATTTTGCATGTCACATTAAGGTTTCAATTGGATATTGAAGGTTTAACTTGGTAATCACGAAGCATGTAAGGAACCAACTCGCTTGAAATTTGCCCATCATGATCAATTAAAGAAAAAAAAAAAAACGGATACCTTTGAAAAAGGTTGGGCGAATAATCTTCACCATAGGTTTACTCCCTATAGGTATAGATTTAATTCCCCATGGATGATATACAAATAGGGTTGGGTGTATAGTCTTCACCATAGATTTGCTCCCTATAGGTGAGGATTTAATTCCCATTCTTGGCATTACCTTTAATAGAAAAATCAAAAGATAGAATTTATGAGGCAAGTTTGGTTACCATGAACTCTCTTGTTGATTACCAATGATACCATGAAATAAAAAATTGAATCTTAATGTTGATAAGTCGAGATTACACTATACAACCATGGATCTCAATGTTTAGAAATTTTCTAATTGGGGATTAATATTTTGAACTTGATTATGAAGTTTACTGTGTGCTTGGGCCCAGGAGAAAGGAATGCCCAACATTCATGAATTTTAGAATTCTAGTATCTGGATCGTTTTTCAAAAAAATCACTCGAGTTAACAACACTCGAGTAAATAAAAATCCGCTTGTCCTATAATTCTTAACTTATTTTTCGCATATTTTGCTCGGGACTAGCAAAATGCTGGTTAGGGGTTGTGTTGAGGGTCAAATATTGCATATCAGACCCTATTTATTTTCTAGATTTACGAGCATGATACTGTCTAATGGCCCGTTTTATCGTGTTTATGTTGCAAGGTGATTTTAAGAGCCTGGACTGAAAAAGGATGTTAAATGCATGGTTTTGGCGCTCAAGATTCACTAAGGCAAGGGACGGATCCCAAGGGACCAAGATCAGTGGAGTTACATGCCGAAGATCAGCGAAATTTCAGCCGTTCACCTTGAAATGGCCCGAAATCGGTGTAGAATGCAAGATCACAAGGTTTCCACCATCAGATTGATACGAAACTTCATACGTGGCCTGGGGACCATAAAGTAACCGTACATGATGAATTTCAGCAGATGAAACCTTGTGGAAGTGGCCCAACGGCTAGATCAGCCCATGAATCTGTGATTTGGGGCCCACCTGATCTTTGGATATGCTTCAAATTTGGTATCAACTGTTTAAATAAGCTGATGAAATGGATGAATGGAACAGATTCCTAAGATACATCATTATGGACCCCACATGTACATTGCATGTACAAAGGGTACATGTACATGAGATGTGCACAGGACGAAGGGTCTGGTCAAACAAAAGGCTAACCGATAGTTTTTCTTTAAAAACCATCCAGCGTCTTTATGCATGGAGGTTATTTTTACGTAGTGGGCCCCACACATCAACCCTCTGGCATATCTGGACCGTTCAACGTGTCTAGAGGGGGGTCGTGACCATCGCCAAGCTCGCCGTTTGGCCCCATGCACGTGTATGTACGAGAATCGTCAGAAAATGCAAGATGGACGGCAAAACAGAATATTCCGTGGGCCAAGCCAAAATCAATATAAAACCAATCATTTCTTACTGAAATTTCGAGAGGAATTCGGTGGACGGATTGGATTTCTCAAGTGTCTAACGAAATGGGCCCCACAAGCATCACAGCGGAAGAAGCTTCTGCTTTCGCACCGCGTAATGCACGGCCGCTGGCCGTTTTTACGATCAGCTGTGGGCCCCACACGTGCCCCATGAGCTCGATCTGAACCGTCCACCGTGTAGACAGCCGCGAGCACTACAAAACCATGTTATCACTTTTCACCCATGCGTGTACACATGTGAGATACAGAGGCCACAAAAGGGCTGCTCGGTAGCGTTCAAAACTGATCTTTTTGTGATTTCTTCTCTGGGCCACGTCAATGGACGTTCAAAACCACCCATTTTTGACTAAAATTTCGTTCTGAATCCAATGGATGGGGTGGATTTTCCAGAAAATGCTTCTGTGGGGCCCATCGACCACAACAGCGAAATGGTACGAAAGGTTTCGCACATCCGCGAAAACTGACTTTTCTAGGTGATTTTGGCCCACCATCTTTGATCATATGGCAGATCTGAACCGTCTATCATGTAGAGGACCTAAGAAAGTACTAAGGGACGGTGTTTCTTTAGAATTTGAGCGAGAAAAGTGGCGTGTTTCGAGGCACCGAACTTGGCTGCGAAAATTACACTCCGTGTCCTGCTACAACTCTGTCACTGACTCCAGCCTTCCAGCAGCTATAAAAGGAGGTTTTTGGACGTGGGGAGCATTCATTCAGGTCTAGGAAGGAAGAAAAAGAGAGACGTGGAGGCTCGGGCAGGGACTTGAAGCAGACGTGAGGGAGAGAGTATTTTCTTTTCTTTTCTTTTATTATGAGATTTAACCCGTTCATGGCGGGCTGAACCTCTTAGCTAGGGCTAAGAGGTGAAGCTTGTAGTGAGATGGGAGGTTTTAATTTATGTTTTTATTTATTTATTTATTCATGAATTGACGTTGATTTTAGTTAATTATTATGGGAATGTTTTAGGTTTTTAATGGTCTGTTGTGACTGAAATTATAATGGGTCTGCAATGGTTTTGAATATTTCCGTTCTCTTTAATGTTTATGATGTCAAGAAGCCCTGTTGTTCACCATAGTCTCCTGGGCATGGTTGGATGACGGTACCCTTCCTAACTTTCATAGCATGTGATTGGTTGGAAATTAGTTTAATTCTGTTGTTTGCCATAGTCTCTTGGGCATGGTTTGGTGATGGAATCCATTCTAATTCATCTTCCTTTCATCTCTTTGAAAACTAGATCAACGGCAGTTCAGTTAATTTCATGATTTTTGAAACAGGCATAAGATCTCCCTGATCTCTACAAGTGGATCCTCTGAATCCCTAGTTTCCTTTTCTCTGATTTCTCCTAAATTTTAGATAAATATTCCATCATTATTTCTTAAAATTCTATTTGATTTAGAGTGCATCTTAGTCTAGTTCTAGTTCTATTTAATTTTAGATAACGTACAAGTTTCAGTCCCTTGGGATTCGACCTCGGTCTTACCGAGTTATTACTACATCACAACCCTGCACTTGGGGAGTGAACACCTAAGTTGTGGCCGATGGCCCACTTTGATCATCATGATCATCCATGATGGGGCCATTCTGCATGGACCCCATCATGATGTTTATTTCATTACATTTAAAGGTCATCTAGACCATCCATATTGGTAGAGAAAGGATCTCCACCGTTGAATTCGATTTTGTTAGTTCCATGTGTAAAGGGACCTACTTTATTGTATGATCTCCTACAAGAGAGGGCTCATAGTGGCGGAGCCCTCCATCACATGCGTGTCCCACTCTCCATCCCTCTCTCTCCCTTTTTATTTCATTTTTCTTTATTTTATGGGATTATAATGGGGTCGTGTGGCCTATTTGGATGGACCCCACCATGAGGCTTATATTCTACTCAAATCATCAAGTGTGGCCCAATTTGTATGCGATGTATACACACTATTTTCCATGAGGTGGCCCACCTAATCAGGGCCCACCTCAATGTATTTTTTAAAATATTCAACCGTCCAGCGTCTGAGACGCTGGACATGTCTGCCAAAAATTCAAAAGAAGCTTGATTCTTTAAAGCTTTTGGGGCGGTCCTCTCATAGGCCCCACCTTGGTGTATGTATTAAATCCACGCCGTCCACCCCATTCCTTGGGTCATTTTAGGCGTTGAGCCAAAGAATGAGGTCAATCCGATGATCAGGCGGGCCATACTTTTCAAAATGGTGGTTTTTACCGTTTATAAAACATTTTAAATTTTTCTTCAAGCCAAAAATATTCAACATTGGACTTGATGGACTTGTCATAGCCTGTAGAAGCCAATGGATGGGGTGGATCTACTTGATACGGACCCCAGACGCGAAAAACCCCAAAAAAATGGGTTTTCAATTTTTTCTTTTAAAATAGTAAAGAGGCAAAGCCTCTGTGTCTCTGACGAGCTGCAGCAGCAGCACGCTGCTGCGTGCAGCAGGCAGGCGGCGTCCCAGCAGGGGACCCACGCCTCCAGCCGTGGGTCCCACCATGATGTTCATTTGTCATCCGACCGGTTCACGAGGTAGGCCACCCCCAGTTGTGGGCCCCCTCCAAATTTTAGCCCCATCCATGGCTTGGGTGGCCCACACTACAAGAAATAGTGGGATTGAACCTCTACCATTAGAACCCCTCTCATGGGCCACAGAAGTTTCAGATCAAGTTGAAATTTATTTTTCCTCCTCACCCAGGTCCGTGCGACCTTATGAACGGTTTGGATGGCGTTTAAACATTATGGTGGGCCACATACGTGGGACCCATAGTGATGTATGTATTTTATTCACACCGTCCACGGTCCGTGGACGGTGACACCCACCGTGATTTATGTGTTCTATCCTCACCGTCCTCACTGGACGGTGGGGCCCACCCCCACGTGTGGAATGCAGTGTGCAGCGTGTGTGTGTATATATATATATTATTTTATATATATTATTGTATATCTACACACACACACACACACACACATATATATATATATATACTATATGTAATTTTTATATTATACTATTTATAATATACATGATGGTGGGCCTTCATGTGGGCCCTCACCCTTGATGCAGGTGTTGCATCCAATCTGCCCATCCATTTTAACAGCTCATTTTGTGAAATGAGTCAAAGAATGAGCTAGATCTACTGTCTAAGTGGACCCCATCTTGGCATGATTTGAGGTCCATCTTAATGTATTTGTGACAGTTTATTGAGGCCCACTTTGATGTGGATGTAAGGCCCATGGGATTGGACCATTTGATATATCCCAAGGCCCTTGGGACCAGACCCATTTGATTTATATAAAGCCTATGATTTAGGCCCATTTGATTTATATAAGGCCTATGGGTTTAGGCCCACTTGATCTATATAAGGCCTATGATTTACGCCCATTTGGTATGTATAAAGCCCATGGGATTAGGCCCATTTAAGACACATAAGGCCCATGTGATTAGACCCATTATGATGTACTCTGAGGCCCATAGGTTATGACCCATTGCAATATACCTAAGGCCCATTGGTGCAGTCCATTTATGTGGCCCATTTGATGAATAAAAGGCCCATATGACATGGCCCATTTGATGTATTTAAGGCCCAATGGGAAGTACCTAAGGTCCATTGCAATGTGTGACCCCAACACCGATTATGTAACGATGTTTACGACGATCGTGCCTTGGGAGCAATGTTGGTTTGACGTCCACATTGCGAGTGTAATGTTGGTTGGATGTCCACATTACGACTCTCCTTAGGGCCCATTATTAGGCCCGTAGTTATTGTGTATAGGCCGTCCAGGCCCATCTGCATTGTAAGGATAGTTCATCTTATTATAACATGTTTAGTATAGTTCCATGACTCATGATCACACGCATCATATGTGTGCTTGATATGAGAAGTGACTGATCATAGCATATGCCTTCGGGCAGATTGTTTATGGGACCCTGATTAGGCGGTGTTATCCTGCATGAGCGCACAATACGTGCAAGATTTACTGCATGATTGGATAGTGTGATCCATGCATTTCGCATTGTGTGATATGGTTACTGTACGCCCTAGCGACATCGGGGTCGTAGCCTCCACAGACAGATCGTGGTTGGCAGGATTGGATACCGAAAATCTCGTTCTACATGGGGTGTTATAGATATCCCTAGGTGAAAGTCCCTAAACCCTTATGGTACCAAGAGGTTACTCCAACGTCTAGACCGAGTGGGTAGATGAGCATTGAGTGCCGATTACCAGATGATTACGCTCTCCACTGTGTCGTGGTCTGTTGGAAGGGGGTGCGGCCTTACCCGCCCTAGAGTAGGGGGCAAAGCTAGGCTGAGTCTGACCAGCTCGAGGAATGAGTCCGCTATCGACGAGTCGAGCCCGATATTGGCAGAAGGATAGTGAGGTCTCTTCCACTTACCTTATTGCGCGCGATGTGGCGGCGATCTGGTTTAGAGTGTACTAGACCCCAGTCATATCCTAGAGTTAAGCTGTATTAACATGTGGACTTAGATGAGGATTGTATGTTTGACTTGCATCTTTCATCGCATAGCCTTGGTACGACTCATGATATTATGGATCCATCTGCATATTCCGCATTACTCTGATATTGCATGATCATATTACTACCTTGCGCACACACTTTCACCACCCTCTAAGCTTTCTATAAGCTTATGCATGACCGTTGTGTGCAGGTGACGTTGGGGGGCAGCAGCGCTGAGGAAGGAGCACTTGCAGATCATTTTGGAGTTTTTGTTCCTTACCATTATATTTCCCTTTATGCTCATTGTACTTGTAAAGTTTTTTATCATAGTGAAAATGTAATGGAGTTCTTGGTTGTTGTTTGTGGGTTATGCCTTTGGTTATGCTTATTACGAATCAAACTGACGTTGAAAATCCTCCTCGTAGCATCCCAGGATTGGAACCTAGCGAATGGGAGCTGGGAGCCGAGAATGGGGTTCTACGGAGGCTGTCGATGCCGGATTCGGCGACCGAGAATTTTGTGAGCTCGGTTTCCGAGTTTGGGGCGTGACACGTGCCATTAGAACAGATCTAATCCTTGAAGTGTGCTTATTGTTTATTCTTTCCACGTGGGGCCCATTACACTTTATTTAAGTATGATCTACACCGTATATTTAGATCCCTATCAAGTGATGCTCTATATAATACAATGTTTAGTTATGCAAAATCTACCACTTGATCATTGTGGATTTTAACAACTATAAGAATACCAACATACATATAATAAAATTTATATTCTTACACGATCTAATCTAAGTTGATTAGTGTATTTTTTTGGTAAAAGAGATTTTAATACATTCTAGACCACTAGATCTATATCAAATTTAAAAAACACCTCTAAGGTGTACTTTGGACAAGACTGAGCGGCTCAGATCGAGTAGGCTCGAAACGAGGCCTACCTATCAAGATCTCTCTCTCACTTTTTGTGTAAAGCATAAGTGCTTACGAGGAGTGGTGCACGCTCCCTTATTTTAAAGGGATTCATGTCATGTAACACATGAGAGATTAAAAAATTAAGAAAAAGGTTAGGTGAGAGGAATTTAAGAGGAAATTTTATATAAAAGTGCAAGTTAGGTTTAATGAACATGCATATCATTAAGGGCCCCATAATGACCAATCACAAGATCTAAGGCAATCAAAGCATTATCCTAGTTGAACTCTCTATGATAAAATTTGTCTCATGATGTGTGGATTAGGAGATGCGGGCTTTGACCACTCATGATATCAAAGGTGTACCTAATAAGGGTATTCCTCTTTCCTATGTGTGAAAATTTATCTTCAAGTATGTGTATGCCACATATATGTTGAGGGTCAAATAGTGCATATTAGACCCCATTTATTACTTGGATTTACGAGCATAATATTGTTTAATGCCCAGTTTTAATCGTGTTTTGTTGCAGGGTGTGATTAGGAGAGTTGACTGAAAAAGGATGCCAAAAGCTTGGATTTAACGTTCTGATGATCACTAGGGCATGGGACGGACTTCAGAGGACCAAGATTGACGGATATACATGGTCAGAAATCTGAGAAAACTAAGAAACTAAAGCTCAAGTGGCTTGAAACGCATCCAGAATGCAAGATCACATGGTTCCCGACATCTGATCGGTTCGAAACTTTATACATGAGATAAGGGCCATAAATTAACCGTACATTTTAAATTTCAGCTCTTGGATCACTATAAAAGTGCTCCAACTGACCGATCAGCTTATAAACCGTCGATTCTGGGCCCACCTGATATCTGGAATTGCCTCGAATTTGGTATCAACGCCTTAAATGAGGAGACCAATCAGATGGTTGGATCAGATTTCATAAAAACATCATAGTGGACCCCACTTTAGATTGAGTATGCATAGTGCACATGTGCACTAGCCGTGCACGTGATTTCCCAAAGTCGGTCAGCGCCGCTGACCGACGTTTCCTTCTCCAATTCAAAAAAAAAAAAAAAGTTACGTGCCGCGTAATGCACGGCCGCTGGCCGTTTTGCGGAAGCTAGTGGACCCTACACGTGCCCTGTAAGCTCAATCCGAACCGTCCACCGTGTAGACGGCATTGAATACTTCAAAACTATGTTATCACTTTTCACCCATGCGTGCACGCGTGTGAGATACAGAGGCCACAAAAGGACTGCCCTGCAAAGTTCAAAACTGATCCTTTTGTGATTTCTTCTCTGGGCCACGTCAATGGACGTTCAAAACCACCCATTCTTGACTGAAATTTCATCCTGAATCCAATGGATGAGGTGGATTTTTCAAAAAATACTTCTGTGGGGCCCACCGATCACAACAGCGAAATGGTGCGAAAGGTTTCGCACATCCGTAAAAATTAACTTTTTCAGGCGGTTTTGGCCCACCATCTTTGATCATATGGCAGATCTGAACCGTCTATCATGTAGAGAACCCAAGAAAGTACTAAGGGATGGTGTTTCTTTAGAATTTGAGCGAGAAAAGTGGCGTGTTTTGAGGCACCGAACTTGACTGCGAAAAAGCTTTCACTTGGCATGCATAGCTTTCCAAATCCGATTCAAATCTGATTTTCACCACTCCAGCAGTTATATAAGGAGGTTTTGGACGTGGGGAGCATTCATTCAGATCTTGGGAGGAAGATTCAGAGCTGGGAAGGAAGGCTCAGGTCGGACGTCTGCAAGAGAGAGAGTTGACTTTGTTTATTTCTTTTATTTTTATTTTATTTTGTTTTGAAATATCTAGCCTATTCATGTTGGGCTAAACCTCCTAGATAGGGCTAGGAGGTGAAGCTTGTAGTGAGATGGGAGAGTTTAATTTATGAATTTTTTATTTTATTTATGAATTGAATTAATGTTGATGCTAGTTTAATTAATGGCATGTTTTAGTCTTTAATGGTCTATTGTGACTAAAATTACAATGGGCCTCCAATGGCTTTGATCATGTCCTTATACTTTTATGTTTATGACGTCAGGACGTCCTGTTGTTCACCATAGTCTCCTGGGCATGGTTGGATGACGGTACCCTTCTTAACTTTCATACATGTGATTGGGTGGTAATTAGTTTAATTCTGTTGTTTTCTATAGTCTTTTGGGCATGGTTTGGTGATGGAATCCATTCTAATTCATATACCTTTCATCTCTTGAAAACTACATCAATGACAGTTCAGTTAATTTTCATGAAACATGCATAAGATCTCTCTAATCTCTACAAGTGGATCCTCTAAATCCCTAGTTCCCTTCTCCTGATTTCTCTCAAGTTTAGATAATTATTTTACCAGTATTCCTTCAAATTCAATTAGATTAGATTTCATCTTAACCTAGTTCTTGTTCTAGATAATTTTAGATAACGTACAAGTTTCAGTCCCTTGGGATTCGACCTCGGTCTTACCGAGTTATTACTACATCACAACCCTGCACTTGGGGAGTGAACAAGTTTTTGGCGCCGTTACCGGGGACTGTTGGATGTGTTTTTCTGAAATTAATTAGTTTTAGGATTAGTTTAAGATTAGGTTTAGATTTTCTTAATTTTTAGAAATTAACTTGTCTTTCTTGTTTTATAGGCTTCTAAGATAGTTTCTAAACTGGTAAATTCTGTCTTAAATTCTTCCTTTTTATTCTAGATTTAGATTAAGATTTATTTCTTCTTTTTAGTGAGATTCTAATTCGAATTCTTTTTTTTTTTAGGAATCCTAACCTTGTTTCTTATTTTTGAATATTTTGTTTATGAACTAACCTAATTTTTCTGTTTTGTAGGAACTTCTAATTTAGTAACATTTTTCTAATTCTTCTTTCTTTGGAAATTCTTCTTTTCTCTAGAAATTAATTTACTTTTAATTAGGACTTTCTATTCTTAGAAACTAACTTATTTTGTTTTGTTTTGCAGATTCTTAACCTAGGACTCCAAATTTGATAACTTCTTTCCATCTTTCCCTTTTATTTTCTAGATTTCTTCTTCCTTTCTCTTAGGTTTAAGTTAGAATTTGAGGGCTGAGTGTGTTTTATGCCCCAGTGGGCATGCGACAACACTCGACGTCTCGTGACTGAAGGAGGATTAGTTGAGGGGTTGACTGTCCATCGCAGGACTAGACGCCACTTGAATTCTCCTGAGTTAAAGGAAGTTATGGCTGAAAATCAACCTCAAGCACTACCCCAACCAAGGGTTGAGGAATTACATGATGAGAATGAGGTGCATCAGGCACCCCTGCCTCGTACTTTACGAGATTATTTACAACCGGTGGGGGTGAGTACGCCCTCATGCATAATTTTTCCTGAGAATACATGACATATGGACATCAAGCCAGAGGTTATCCAACTCCTTCTTAAGTTTCATGGGCTTGAGTCTGAAGAACCATACTTGCATCTGAAAGAGTTCGATGAAATCATAGGGATCTTATACTTTCCTAATGTATCTGAGGATACTGAAACTCTTTTCATTTTTCTTGAAAGAAAAAGCCAAGACGTGGTTACATTCACTGCGTCCTAGATCCATTGGCACATGGAATGATGTGCAGAGGGAATTTATAAAGAAAATTTTTCCACATCATAAGACAATTACTCTCAGGAGAGCAATAATGAACTTTGCCCAAAAGGAAGATGAAACATTCTTCCAATGTTGGGAAAAGTTCAAGGATCTGGTTAATGCATGCCCACAACATGGCTTTGAAATATGGCGCATTACGAATTTTTTCTATGATGGGCTAACATCTTCCATGCGCCAAATGGTCGAGACAATGTGTAATGGAGATTTCATCAATAAAAATATCGACGAGGTATGGGATTACCTCGATAGTCTTGCTGAAAAAACACAATTATGGGACTATTATCCAAGGACGAACGCTACGTCTAGGCCAACTCATTCAAGGGAAAAATGAGGAATATATCTCCTGAAAGAGGATGATGATCTTAACGCTAAGGTGGCTAATCTCACCAAAAAATTTGAGGCCATGGAAGGAAAGAAGGAAAAGGTTACTGAAAGTGTTTGTGGCATTTGTGATTGCAACATTCATACTACCGAAAATTATCCTTCAATACCTGCTTTTCGAGAAGTATTGAATGAACAATCTAATGCCGTAAATAACTATCAAAGACCTTTCAATGGACCACCCTCTAATACATACAATCCTGGTTAGAAAAATCATCTGAATTTTAGTTAGAGGAACGGACAAACTGCTACCCCTCAAGGTTTCTTCAATCAAAATCCAAATCAGGGGAGACCTCAAGAAGAACCGGCTCAAAATTCTGTGCAAGAGCTGACGCAGATAAAGCAGAATTTCATACAAAAGATAGATTCACGTATGACGGCTATAGAAAAGGGGATGCTTCCTGCACAACCAATCCCCAATCCTAAACCGCAATACGAGACAGGTAATCCCAGCTCTTCAAATCAAATGGGGCACGCTAAATCCATCACCACTCTTAGGAGTGGGAAGGTTATTGATAAAACCCTTCCGGTTAGGCCCGAAAAGCCTCAAGAACCAGAAGAGGACAATAATGATGGATCTAGTGGAACCCTACAAAAATTTGAACCGGAACCTCTAGAAAAACCAGTTGCTCCGTTTCCCCAACGGTTGGTTGAACCAAAACGTCTCTCTAACTCTCAGGATATCCTAGAGGTGTTGAAACAAGTGAAAGTCAACATCCTCTGCTTGATGTTGTAAAACAGATTCCTTTATATGCTAAATTTCTAAAGGACTTATGCACTACCAAACGACGAAAAAGTGTTCAAAAGAAGATCTCCTTGACTGAGAAGGTGAGTGTCGTCCTAAAACAAGATGTGCTGCAAAAATTCAAAGATCCCGGTTGCCCAATCATATCATGTGTAATCGAGAACTATCGAATTGATCACGCACTTCTTGACTTAGGAGCAAGCGTCAATCTGATTCCCTATTCGGTATACCAATAGTTAGGCTTGGGTGAATTAAAACCCACTTGAACCACACTACAACTTGCTGATCGTTCTGTTAGTGTACCAAGAGGGATCATCGAGGATGTGTTGGTCCAGGTTGATAGATTCTACTACCCTGTTGATTTTATCATCTTAGACATCGAACCCATCAATGACACGAGCATTCAGATTCCCGTTATCCTTGGTCGCCCATTCTTGTCCACTTCAAATGCAATTATCAATTGCAGGAATGGTGTGATGACTATGTCTTTTGAAAATTTGACATTGGAATCGAATATCTTTTTCAATAACGGCAGCAACTCAGAGGATGATGACGAGTTCCACGATGTTAACATGATTGATTCTTTTGTGGAAGATAGAATACCGCTCACCTTATCCTCTGATCCTCTAGAGACATGCCTGACCCACTCCCATGATATTGATGATGATATAATTAGGGAGACGTGTGCCATGCTGGATACTGCACCGATACTTGAAGTTAACCGGTGGGGGCCACAAATTGAAGAATTGCCCCAAACTGATGTAGTACCTCTACCGTCTAACCTCAAGCCACCGAAGCTTGACCTAAAACCTTTGCCCTCTGATTTAAAATATATTTATTTAGGTCAAGATGAGACATATCCGGTGGTGATCTCTGCCCACCTGGAGAAAGAACAAGAGAGTATGCTCATATCTACTCTCATTGAGCATAAGGGAGCTCTTGGATGGACGATAGCAGACCTTAAGGGAATTAACTCATCGATTTGTACTCACCGCATATATCTTGAGGATAATGCAAAGGCTGTTCGGCAATCACAACGTAGACTAAATCCAAACATGAAGGAAGTGGTTAAGGCCGAGGTTCTCAAACTATTGGAAGTGGGGATCATATACCCCATATCCGATAGTCAATGGGTGAGTCCAACTCAGGTGGTTCCTAAGAAGTCCGGGATCACCATCGTAGCCAATGCCAATAATGAACTCGTGCCGACTAGAGTTACTACTGGTTGGAGAATGTGCATTGACTACAGGAAGCTGAATACCGTCACTAGGAAGGACCACTTTCCTTTGCCCTTTATAGATCAGATCTTGAAAAGGTTAGCTTATCATTCTTATTACTGTTTCCTTGATGGGTATTCAGGTTATAATCAGATTGAAATTGCCCCTGAAGATCAGGAAAAGACCACATTTACATGTCCCTATGGCACCTTTGCTTACAGAAGGATGTCATTCGGGTTATGTAATGCCCCTGCCACCTTTCAGCGATGCATGATGAGTATCTTTTCTGACGTGGTGGGAAAATATTTAGAGGTCATCATGGACGATTTCTCTGTTTTCGGTTCATCTTTCAGCGAATGCTTAGCAAGTCTTAAATGTGTGCTGAAAAGATGTGAAGAAAAGAATTTGGTACTTAACTGGGAGAAGTGCTATTTTATGTTTAAAAAGGGAATTGTCCTTGGGCATATCATCTCGTCCAAAGGAATCGAGGTAGATAAGGCAAAAATTGATCTTATCTCTAACCTACCTCCACCCAAGAATATCAGAGACGTGCGATCCTTCTTAGGACACGCAGGCTTTTACAGACGATTCATAAAGGACTTTAGTCTCCTCTCTCATCCTTTATGTAATCTTCTTCAAAAGGATACACCATACGAGTGGACTGAGCAGTGCCAAGAAGCTTTCACTAAGCTTAAGGGCATGTTAACCACTGCACCTATCATGCAGCCACCCGACTGGAGTCTTCCTTTTGAACTTATGTGCGACGCCTCTGATTATGCTCTTGGAGCGGTTCTAGGCCAGAGAAAAGATAAGCGGCCTTACTTTATTCACTACGTAAGTAGGACTCTAAATCCTGCCCAAGTGAACTACTCGACTACGGAAAAGGAACTCTTAGTCGTAGTGTTCGCTTTGGACAAATTTAGGTCCTACCTGATCGGATCAAAGATCATCATCTACACAGATCACGCGGCACTTAAGTATCTTCTTTCTAAGAATGATTTTAAGCCCCGCCTGATACGATGGATCCTTCTACTCCAAGAATTCGATTTGAAAATTAAAGACAAAAAGGGAGTAAAGAACGTAGTGGTCGATCACCTTTCTCGCCTTAATACCTTTGATTCCCTTGAGGCGACTCATATCAATGACATGTTCCCTGATGAGCAACTGTTTAGAGTCTCCCATCCACCTTGGTTCGCTGATATTGCCAATTATCTTGCTACAGGTTCCATACCGACACATTGGACATCACAAGATAAGAAGAAATTTTTTACCAAGGTGCGTAACTTTTTTTAGGACGATCCATATTTGTTTAAATATTGTCCAGACTAAATCTTAAGGAGATGTGTGCCAGACGATGAGCATCAGAGTGTCATCTCCTTCTGTCACTCACAGGCCTGTGGTGGTCACTTTTCTGCTAAAAAGACCACAGCTAAGATTCTACAGTGTGGCTTTTACTGGCCCACTATGTTCAGGGACACTCATGAGTTTTGCAAAGCTTGTGAGCGTTGTCAAAAATTGGGAGCATTGTCCCGTCGAAATATGATGCCTTTGAATCCCATCCTTATCATTGAAGCATTTGATTGCTGGGGCATTGATTTCATGGGACCATTCCCCCAATCATTTGGAAATCTATATATTTTGCTCGCTGTAGACTATGTCACTAAATGGGTCGAATCAATTCCGTACCGCAAAAATGACCATCGCACGGTCATTAAATTTTTGAAAGAAAATATCCTGTCGCGGTTCGGAACGCCTCGAGCCATCATCAGTGACGGGGGCTCACACTTCTGCAATAGACCATTCGAGAGTTTAATGAAGAAATACGGTATCTCTCATAAGGTGAGCACCCCATACCATCCACAAACAAGTGGACAATCTGAGATTTCCAATAGAGAGATCAAACATATCCTAGAAAAAACGGTTAACCCTAACCGTAAGGATTGGTCAATCCGATTGACCGATGCCTTATGGGCGTACCGTACTGCTTTTAAAACTCATATTGGAACATCTCCCTTTAGACTTGTTTATGGGAAAGCCTGTCACTTGCCTGTGGAATTGGAACATAAAGCATACTGGGCGATCAAAAATCTGAATTTCAATCTGGACAACGCTGGCTCGCTACGCAAACTTCAATTAAATGAACTTGAAGAAATCCAGAACGATGCATATGAAAACTCGAGAATTTACAAGGACAAGATGAAGGCGTTTCATGATCATTATATTCTACGAAAATCATTCACGCCAGGTCAAAAAGTCCTTTTGTACGATTCTCGACTACATCTCTTTCCGGGTAAGCTTCGATCTCGTTGGACCGGCCCTTATATTGTTGTCACTGCTTATCCTCATGGGGCCGTTGAGATAAAAGATCCCGACAATGGCAAGGAGTTTAAAGTCATTGGACATCGATTAAAGCCATTTGTCGAGGCATTTGATTCAGAAGACATGTCCATGCCTCTGATTACTTCTGTTTATCAGGACTGATCTCCTAGTCTGATGGAGGCATAAGTAGGTTATCGCTTTCATAGGACTAGGGTAGTTGCTTTATTTATCTGGCTGAAGATGGTAAATTTAGCGCTCCTGGGAGGCAACCCAGCTTTCCATTTCATTTCATTTTTGTTTAGTTAGATAGTCAATGTTTGTGGGTAACATTACTGCAAACCCTCACGAGACTACAACTCGTCCGCTAGGGGTAACCTAGGGGTTTAAAGGCTTATTGTATACGCTAAATGCAATCAAGAGCACCTGCGAAAGTGGTATAGGTAGGATTTTATTTTCGTTATTTTTATTTTTCTTTTTCTCTCATGCTAACCAGCTTCCATACTGTGATCTCGTGAAAAATCTCTCTTGATTCATTATCCAGGTACTATCTTCCCATCACTTTACTTTTGTTGTTCCATGTTTAGATCTTTTACATTGAGGACAATGTAGATTTTAGGTTGGGGGTGGGAGATTAGGCTTCCTAATCAGTATTTTCTTGGTCTTGAGCAAAAATTGTGAAAATTGTGAAAAAATTTTAAAATTTTTCTGACATTTCTTGTAAATTTAAGGTGATGTTGACATCTATCTTTGATTTAGAATTACGAGATACGTGATGTTGGTAATTTATGACTCTTGGATTTAGCTACTTGATAGATTCCACAGTTGAGTTTGAATTATCAATCCATGATTAGAGATTTTAACATTGATTGAATCATGATTTCAGGACACGTCTTGCTTACACATAAAGATTTCAGTTCCATATCGAAGGATTAACTTGATAATCACTAAGCACGAAAGGAACCAGCCTGCAATATCTTGCCATCATGGTATAAAAATTGAAAAGGTTGGATAATTAATCTTCACCATAGGTTTGCTCCCTATAGGTGTAGAGTTAATTCCCCATGAATGATATGTGAAAAAGAGTCAGGTGTACGATCTTCACCATAGGTTTGCTCCCTATAGGTGAGGATTTGATTCCCCTTCCTTGACATTACTTTGAATAGAAAAATCACAAGTTAATATGTTAATCTATGAGATAAGTTTTGGATTAGGTTTTGGTTGTCATGAATTTTCTTGTTGGTTACCAATGATATCATGAAATTGACGATTGGATCTCTTAATGATGATAAGCCGAGATTAAACTATACATCCATGGATCTCAATGTTTAAAATTTTTCTAATTGATGGATTAATACTTTACACTTGATTATGAAGTCTACCGTGTGATTGAGCTCAGGAGAAAACAATTTCTAGCATTCATAAATATTAAATTTCTCGTATCTTGTTCAAAATCTCACTCGATTTCATAGAAAGTTCTCCTATAATTCTAGCAAAATGCTGGTTGGGGGTTGTGTTGAGGGTCAAATAGTGCATATTAGACCCCATTTATTACTTGGATTTACGAGCATAATATTGTTTAATGCCCAGTTTTAATCGTGTTTTGTTGCAGGGTGTGATTAGGAGAGTTGACTGAAAAAGGATACCAAAAGCTTGGATTTAACATTCTGATGATCACTAGGGCATGAGACAGACTTCAGAGGACCAAGATTGACGGATATACACGATTAGAAATCCGAGAAAACTAAAAAACTGAAGCTCAAGTGGCTTGAAACCCATCCAGAATGCAAGATCACATGGTTCCCGACATCTGATCGGTTCGAAACTTTATACATGAGATAAGGGCCATAAATTAACCGTACATTTTAAATTTCAGCTCTTAGATCACTATAAAAGTGCTCCAACTGACTGATCAGCTTATAAACCGTCGATTCTGGGCCCACCTGATATCTGGAATTGCCTCGAATTTGGTATCAATGCCTTAAATGAGGAGACCAATCAGATGGTTGGATCAGATTTCGTAAAAACATCATAGTGGACCCCACTTTAGATTGAGTGTGCATAGTGCACATGTGCACTAGCCGTGCACGTGATTTTCCAAAGTCGGTCAGCGCTGCTGACCGACGTTTCCTTCTCCAATTCAAAAAAAAAAAAAAAAAAAAGTTACGTGCCGCATAATGCAAGGCCGCTGGCCGTTTTGCGGAAGCTAGTGGACCCTACACGTGCCCTATAAGCTCAATCCGAACCGTCCACCGTGTAGATGGCATTGAATACTTCAAAATCATGTTGTCACTTTTCACCCATGCGTGCACACGTGTGAGATACAGAGGCCACAAAAGGGCTGCCCTGCAACGTTCAAAACTAATCCTTTTGTGATTTCTTCTCTGGGCCACGTTAATGGACGTTTAAAACCACCCATTCTTGACTGAAATTTCATCCTCAATCCAATGGATGGGGTGGATTTTCCAAAAAATACTTCTGTGGGGCCCACCAATCACAACAACGAAATGGTGCGAAAGGTTTCGCACATCCGCGAAAATTAACTTTTTCAGGCAGTTTTGGCCCACCATCTTTGATCATATGGCAGATCTGAACCGTCTATCATGTAGAGAACCCAAGAAAGTACTAAGGGATGGTGTTTCTTTGGAATTTGAGCGAGGAAAGTGGCGTGTTTTGAGGCACCGAACTTGGCTGCGAAAAAGCTTTCACTAGGCATGCATAGCTTTCCAAATCCGATTCAAATTCGATTTTCACCACTCCAGCAGTTATATAAGGAGGTTTTGGACGTGGGGAGCATTCATTCAGGTCTTGGGAGGAAGATTCAGAGCTGGGAAGGAAGACTCAGGTCGGACGTCTGCAAGAGAGAGAGTTGACTTTGTTTATTTCTTTTATTTTTATTTTATTTTGTTTTGAGATATCTAGCCTATTCATGTTAGGCTAAACCTCCTAGCTAGGGCTAAGAGGTGAAGCTTGTAGTGAGATGGGAGAGTTTAATTTATGAATTTTTTATTTTATTTATGAATTGAATTAATGTTGATGCTAGTTTAATTAATGACATGTTTTAGTCTTTAATGGTCTGTTGTGACTAAAATTACAATGGGTCTGCAATGGCTTTGATCATGTTCTTATACTTTTATGTTTATGACGTCAGGACGTCCTATTGTTCACCATAGTCTCCTGGGCATGGTTGGATGACGGTACCCTTCCTAACTTTCATACATGTGATTGGGTGGTAATTAGTTTAATTCTGTTGTTTTCCATAGTCTTTTGGGCATGGTTTGGTGATGGAATCCATTCTAATTCATATACCTTTCATCTCTTGAAAACTACATCAATGATAGTTCAGTTAATTTTCATGAAACATGCATAAGATCTCTCTGATCTCTACAAGTGGATCCTCTGAATCCCTAGTTCCCTTCTCCTGATTTCTCTCAAGTTTAGATAATTATTTCACCAGTATTCCTTCAAATTCAATCAGATTAGATTTCATCTTAGCCTAGTTCTTGTTCTAGATAATTTTAGATAACGTACAAGTTTCAGTCCCTTGGGATTCGACCTCGGTCTTAACGAGTTATTACTACATCACAACCCTGCACTTGGGGAGTGAACAATATATATACTTCACATGTGTGTGTTCTAATGTGATAAAAAAAAAAAGTGCCATCTTGATGCTCATGATACATGGATTTAGAAAAAAATATTTTAAATGTATAAATATGCGTAATGGATGAGATATTCAATACTTGTGATAATAGACTATGTACATGCATATGATAAATAATATTTTCACATGATTCTATCAAGATCTAACTATATAAATTAATAGATTTAAGCATGACAAGTATAATAAGATAATCTATTTGCATATAGGTCAACTACTTCAAGTTAAATTATAAATTAATTATGGTCATTCACACTCTTGGCCTTAAATATGGATTTGTACTCAAGTTTAAATTATGAAAATTATATCATCTAAAATTTAATGCGATGAGGAACGAAATAAATAGTGATCATTAGGTAGATGATGTGATTAAATAGTCAATTTTCAGTGATCTAAGTAATCCGTTCATTGTCACATCCCAAATTCGGGGACGGAAAGCTTCCGTGATGCCTCGAATCCAACACTCGACTTCTAAACACTAAGTCCTGAGTTCGGCACACCACAAGGAAGATTTTTTGATTGAATTTTTCTTTATAATACCTGAGCATGAAGATCCATGAACAAAATACCGAGCAACACTCTTCATTATAAATCCTTATGGTTATAAGTACAATGCTTCCCAAAAGGCACACGACGTCAACATTGCCAAATCGAAAAGTAGATACAATGCATTGAGAACGTTAAGTCTTCCAAGCTTCTCCTGCCCTGAAAAAAAATGAAAAATAGGAAGCTTATGCAAAAAGCCTAGTGAGTACACATGTGTGTGCAGTGTGTCTTGCATGCAAGCAAAATAAATATGTTATAAGGAAATCATACATGTGAAAGGCCTGTAGCAAGTAAAGTATGATGTCAATGCCAATGCAATGCATATGTATCATAGTAATACTCCAAGTCAATGCTACCAGCATCACCAAGTCATATTTTTATTTCTCCTATACCACAACCATAACCGTATTACACGCATCCGTAATCACATCATCATCATCATCATATTGTCATGCCATAATTATATAATATCAGAAATATTGACAAGTCCATGAGTCAAACAATATCAGAATACGCAATATAGATTAACTATACAAATGAGAAGTCATAAAGAGTCAAATATCAGATGCCATATCTAAACCATATAAATGAAGAAACATAGGTAACTCAAAATGTTATATGCCGCAGATGTAATGCAATATGTGGTGCGAATGGAATGACCATGCTGGAGTGTGAAGTCGAGATGATAGTACGTAGTATCGTAGGCTATGGGGTTCATCACAAGAAACTTCTATCCAAACCAGTCTCATGCCTAAATTTGGATAGTCAGACTCCATATGGTAAACTCCTGATCTCTGGTTAGTAGCGCGCCCCAACCGAAATCCTGACCATCACAAAGGTACACGTAACAAATAGTTATGCACCACCAACTCGAGTGGATAATGAATGAATAAGTATGCAACTCATGCTCAATAAGTCCATAAATCAATATAGTTCCTCTTTGGGATCATCACCGGGGTTTAATACACTCTAAATGGCACTGCCCCTCTCCCAGCAGCACAGTCCAAGTGAGCATAAGAAACCTCACTATCCGGCCTGACCAATATTCTGCCAATACTTATCCAACACGTCGATAGCGGACTCATTCACGAGCTGGTCAAACTCAGCTTAGCTATGCCCCCTACCTCGTGTGGGTAAGGCCACATCCCCTCCCAACCGACCACGACACAGTGAGAGACACGACCTCCTGGTATTCGGCACTCAGACGCTCATGTATTCACTCGGTCTCGACGTTGGGGCGTCTCTTGGCCACGAAGGTTTAGGAATTTTCACCCAGGAACATCTATGGGGCCCGTATGCTAAAACTAAACATTTTTGGTATCCCATCTGGCCATCCACGATATGCCTGTGGAGGTTACGATCCTGATGTCGCTAGGGCGTACAGTAATCATAATGCAGGATGCATGAGTCACACGATCCAGTCATGCATCAATCTTATACATACTATGTGCTCATATGAGATAACCTCCGCCTATCAGGGAGTCTCATAACAACATGCTCAATGACATATGCAATGATCAACCACATCTCATAACAAACATGCAGATGATGCGTATAGGCATGTATCATGATGTTATGTTGTCATATACTCATAATCAGTATCAATAACTGACATGACAATCAACCTCGACAATGTGGACATTTAACCAGCATTGTCCCCAAGAAATGGCCCACATAGAGCCTAATATATAGTGTACTCATGGCCTCACACGAGGGCCAAATATACAACTCCATGGGCCCCACTCAAGAGCTTAATACACACTACGATGGGTCTTTTACATGGGCCTAACATACATCACAATGAGCTCCATCACCTGGCCCTTAAATGCATCAAAATGGACCTCATCGCATAGGCCTCATATACATCACATTGGGCCTTAAACACGGGTTGAATACACATCACAACGGGCCTCAAATACGGGCCGCATATACATCACATTGGGCCGTATCATATGGCCTCGCACATCACAATGGGTCTCGGCGCATGGGCCATGAATACACCATATCAGGCTTCACAACCCATGGGCTTCAAATACACAACAGGTGGGCCCTACACATGGGCCTCAAATACATCACAATGAGTCACAACCCATGGGCCTAAAATACATCTCAATGAGCCACACTCGTGGGTCTCAAATACATCACATTGGACCTCGCCCATGGGCCTCAAATATATTACAAGTGGCCTCAAATCTATCTCACAGGTAGGCCACATACCTGGGCCTCACTATGGGTCGAAAATACATCACAATGAGCCTCACCATATAGGCTGGAAACATATCTCAATGGGCCTTGCCCATAGGCCACAAATACATGGCTACACCAATTATGATAAGTCTTATACTACAACTACTTCACACATCACATAGTTAATGACTCATATATTAGTGTCGCATGGTTAAGGGCCAAGAGCCACATTTCATCATACCATTTATGGTTTAGAGATTACAGTATATAGAATCCAGGACCTTGATAGCATTTGCTTGGGTAACATAACCCTAGATCACATTCGGTTTAGTGTACAACTTAGTTATATGTGATTCAAGTGGCGGTATCTATATCGATAAGTACAAACCTACATTGTTGAATGGTCATCAGTGCCACTAGATTTCATACAGTTAGGTGGCCTTGTACGTATTTCACATTCATACAATTAGATGACTACATAAACTCAACCATTGCCTATGATTAGGTGGTGATACATACATCAAATACCCACATGATTAATGAGCCAAACAAGTATATCACACCCTCACACCACTAGAGTCTACATATTTATTATAATTAAACATGTTTAAGGGTTTAAACACAAGTCACATAATCCTATTACTTAGGTTCACTCTCTAACCAAAGTGTAAAGTGGTGAAGGGTTGTGCACTCATTATAAAATTAGGTAATCTGGGGCAGCAACCCAATCTCGCACAATTTTGGTCCGACCGCACACACCGCACAATTTCACATGATTTAGTGGTCGTTGAGGCACCGCATGATCATGTGATTTGGACCACACATACACTATAATTGCACTTGTCTAGGTGGATACACACATAGATTACAATTATTGATGATCGAGTAGCCATATGCACACCATAATTTGACATGATTTAGTGGCTACATCCACATAAATGATCACATGAGTTTAATGGTTACAAAACTCTCGAATTCACGTAAATGAAAGGTCACAAGGAAATCACAAGTTCATAAAGTTTAAGTAGCCCTATAATCCTCCATAGGCAAGTGGGTCACTCGAAATTACAAGATCACATGGCTTGGTGGCCATTAGTATTTCACACATCAAAGTTCATATGATTGTACATATGTCATATGGAGTCATAAACATTTGCTAAAGGAGTTCATTCATTAGCACATGTAAGACTACTACTAATGGTTTCACAAGACATATACTCAAAGTGGGCTTGGGACTTAAAATCAAGTCAATCCGTGGCTCTCGTGAGCCACTCCACACACAAAAGTTAAGAGGGTTTCCTTCCATTGAAGCATTTATAATCATTTGTTGGGCCATCGAGGCATGGTTCATAAATCCAGCCCCTCCATCATGTGCGTCCCACTTGGTTGAGGGTTCAATCCAAGTTTCAGATGCATCCAAATTTCAAGTGGACCTCGACAAATGCTTTTAAATACTTGAGCTCCAAGTTGTATGAACGGTTCAAGGAGATCAAAGTTACATGGGTCCAAAGTGATGTATTTATTACATGTATACAGTTCATCTATTATTATCATTATTATTATTATTATTATTTTAGAGATCATTTTATAACATCATCCAAAAATGAATCATATCCAAAGATTATCTGGATCTCACCTCAATTGGCAGTTAGGATAATGATTTCATCGTTAAACCATTCATCGGGCCCACCATGACATTTATTTTCCACCCAATCTGTTCATAAGGTCACAAAGACCTGAATTAAGGGAAAAAACAAATTTCATATTGGTCCAAAACTTTTGATCCAAAAAGGGTTCCAATGGTAGATATTCAATCCTTGCTCCTTTTGTAGTGTGGCTCACCTGATAGTTAGATCTATCTTATTTTTCTTCTCAAGCCTTAGAACAAGCTCACCAAAGGGATGGATGGTTTAGATATAACATATACCACATGATTAGACCTATAGAATTGTTGATTTATTCAGCTTCATAAATTTATTTTTATTTTATTTTTTTGATGGTGTGGGCCACCTAAGTTCTGTGTATGGCTGAAATTTGGGGGTGGTCCATTTTTAAACGGGACCCATCAAATGCACGGTGCTGATGTTCGACATGCATCAAGGTGGAGCTTGTGGTGGGGCCCACTTTTCTCCAGCGACGCTGCTTGCAGCAGTGTCATCCAGACGCTGACAGCGGCAGCGTTTTATACATATATTTTATTTATTTATTTATTTTGGTTTTCAAACATGGGGCACACACCAGGACGATCTAGTCCGACTGTTGTGTGTGTCTCACATGGTGGACGGGTCAGTCCAAGTTTCAGATGCATCCAAATTTCAGGTGGGCCCCAATGAGTGCTTTTATATGTTTAAGCATGTCTTCACATAATTTTTGATGGTGTGGCCTACCAAAGAACTGGATCGGCTTCATTTTTTGGCTCAACGCCTAAAATGATCTGAAAAATTAAATGGACGGTGTGGATTTAATACATACATCATGGATGGGGCCCTTTGTGGGCCCACAGTCCCCTGCCCCTTTTACAATGCAGTTGGGACGCTGCTTGCTGCAGCGTCCGCTGGACGCTGGCAGTAGCGTCTCAATCCCCCCCTTTTTTTTCATGTATTTATTTATTTTCTTATATATATATATATATATTTTATTTTATTTTTTGTGCACATGTGTGCATGGGTGTGTGTGTGTGTGTAAGAGTGTGTGGCCAGCCTAATGGGCCACACTTGGATGATTTGAATGTCATACAAACATTTTTGTGGCGCCCACTATCAATGGGTCCCACATGAACTCTATAATAAATTAATTTTATTTTATTTTTATATGTTTTCTCCTATCCATCCCCACTATCAATAACATCATCATCATTATTACAATTTTCTTTACCATTAATCATACTAGTTTCATCATCCACACCATTAATCACATCATTATGATCAACATCATCTCCATCATACAAAAACACAACAAAAACAAAATAAGAATGAGTAGGGTGGGTGTACTCACCTTGATGGATTAGATGCAATGGTTGAGATGGATGGAAGGGATGGGATTGATGGAGTTGATGGCCCACCAAGATCACTCCTCTCTCTCTCTCATGTGTAGAAAAATGGTAAAATTCTAGGGGATGGAGGGGTATTTGTAGAGAAATTCATAAAAATTTGGTTAAGTTAGGATAATGTGATTAATATGAGCTTATGCTAGGATTATGACATTTAATTCATGACTTGTATTTAATGGTGGATTAAAGGAGCATGGGATGGTATGGTGTGATGATGTCATGCTTAAGGTATGACATAGAAAGGAGTTGACTTTGGGGAGCACATGAGACATAAGAGGTATGAGTGTGTGACATCACACTCTCACCCATGTGTGGCATGTGCATGTGTATCACATGTGTGGAGTAGAGTACATAGCGCCTTGCGCACATGATACGCTAATTATTCTTCACGGCGTATCTCACAAACGGAGTATCGTATAGACGCACGGGTGATACCTACGCGATCATAACGACAGGGCGGTCGATATGAGATATGTTTCGAGGTCTTGGGATCCCAGTCAGTTGGGTGTGTACCATGAATGGCCAATCTAGGTCTAGGTAAAGGCATCAATCATCATGTACATATGCATAGGAAATGGTACGGAATGGATGGGGTCTTACATTCATCAATTTAGCATCTTTCGATGGTTAATTTGACAATCCAAAGGTTATTAGTTTAGATCGTATGAATGGATGATCCATGGTATGGATTGGTGTTTAAACAGATAGATCGATATATATATATATATATATATATGTTCAAATGGTTAGATAATCCTACCTAATGATAAATTATGATCAATAAAATTGAAAAAAAATTATTCCCCTCAAAATTCTCATGTATATTACAATAACTCATTGTGACCACGGTTAGGGTAAGGTTATCTTGAGTCTTTCCCATTTTAGTCATCATTATGGCTGGTAGAATGTTAACAACAGCTTCGTTGTTAACCAGAACCCGAGTGGTTGGACATCCTTCTAAGTGAACTGAGATATATAACGACTTCAAATGATGGGTTATTGTAAGAGCCGGCCTTTCAATAATGATTTTTAGAAGGGGACCTTGGTTCTACCGTCATGGTTGACACATTTTTAGTTTCCTCCTCGGAGTTAAAAGATCTATGTTGTATAATTATTGAGGAGCCTAATTCTTCCACATCTCCTTCTATCATGCTTGGTTAAGATGGTTTAGCCTGAAAACTTAATGGCAAAGTCAGCACCATATTACAATTCGATGTAATTGGTGAAATGTGCTAAATTGTATGACTAAATTCGGACAATGCCCCCCAAGATTTTCAAATTTGGTTGAGTATCCACTTCATGTGCAGCTTCATTCATGCTTCCTCTATTCAATTTAAAAGAAGATGATTATAATGCTCTTGCTTTAACAAGAAACTCTTCACTCAAAAGATCGTCTAAGAAATCCTCATCACTGAAGTATTTATCCAATCCTTTCATGTTTATTACCGTCTTATCATAATTAGGATTTTTTATTGAGTCATTATCCTCACAAAATTCGGTCGATTCTTTCATATCGACCAATATATCGTATTCTCATTTTGACTTTGGCACTACTGGCCTTAGTTAGGTTGGCTAATACATGTAGGATTGATCTAAAACAACGACTAACTACCTTCTCATTGCTGCTTGTTATCTTTGCCAATGCTTCTTCTAAGTATGAGTCATCTATTCAGATATCATTGGGAATTTTGGATGAATCATCCTTTTCCAAACACTTTCTTAGCCGGGACTAGGTTTTACCATCATGGCCCTTAAATAGTTCGAGAATAATCGGTGATGTGTTTGTCCTTCTTAGGATAAAATGCATTTCTTTTCTTATAATTTTGATTGACTGATTATCTCGCTGGATATTTTGGATGATAAGATTTCTCATTCGATCAAGTTAGCCTCGCACATTTCTCATAAAGGTGTTGATAATTTGACATTGTTGTACCTGGATATGCTTAAGCCTAGTCAACTGCAATTTCAAGCCCTTATGTCCTTCATGCCATTTTGATCATTGGGTTGATTCATCTGAACTCTAAGATCAATCTTTTATCGTGATTGAACTAGATTTTGAGGATTGATGTTGGCCATGTTAATCTCTATATTAGATGGAAACGGATCAGTATCGATCATCATTGATTCTTTTTCTTTTTTAGGGAATTTCAGCAACCCTTTATCGATGTTATAATGAATAACGTTCCTGAAAATAATATGTTTTCTAGTGAAATCTAACCGAGTTTCATGCCATTTATAATAATTAATTTTCTACAATTCTTCAGCTGTTGGAATCTTATTATTAACCAAAATTTTAATAAATTTTTCAATTAACATAATATCAAAGATTTTATCAGCATGAGAAATATTAAAGGTGTAAGATCTTTAAACTTTCTTATTAGAGGATGTTATTGTCTCTACTTTAACTAAGGTCAAATATGTGAATGTTGTTTAAGCACTATTTCATCCACTGTAACATCATAATTAGGATCATAATAATATGTCCCTATCGACAAATTCTTTTGCCTCATTGACTCTTGAAGCAGGGCCTTATCTTGAAACACCTTCCTGGTCAAATCGTAAAGAATTGTGAATTCCGTTAAAATAAACTTCTTTCGAAGCTTGAATTCTTGTTCATCTTAAGCAAACTAGACAAATTCTGTTTTGATCGTAACTATCTTGCATCGGCTTTTTGGTCTTTTAAACCGAGTAATATAATTCTTAACCGATTCCTCTGGTAATTACCGAAATCGCGTAAGATCAACCTTGAAAATTTCTTTGTCCTTATAAAAGAATTGAGTATGAAATTTTTCTTCAATTTCTTACCGATTTTATATGGAATTTGGTACCAAATTGGAATACTAAGTAAAAGCTACCCGAGAAAGTGAATGACCAAATAATTGTAATTTATAATACTCATTATTAGCCAATTCTCCATTATGGTAAATCAATGTATGTGTTTTGTGGTCGATTGACTCATATCACCTGTAAACAATGTAAAATCAGGTCGATAGTTCCTCGATAATGGATATTACTGGTCGATCAAGTCAGGATATGACTTATAATAAACCAGAGTAGTAGTTCAACCAAGAACTTCGCCCACTACTTTCTGAATCAGTTGAACAATTTGATTCACTCTTAGTATTGTTGTGCAACAACTGGAGGTACTTCGGGGCCATCCTGATACTGTTCTTTATTATACTATTGATTTTGTAAGATACTAACAATTCAATAGAAAGATGAATACAGAGGATATCTTTGGTTTGGCTAACACACTGGAGCCGTGTAGTTTTCCATTATATTTATAGCTATACAACTGAGAACTGTCAAGCGTATAACAAGGAAACAAATATGAGAAAAATAAGGAAACAAACAAATACAATCAATTACACGTTTGTAGGAGAAAGTTACGCCAACAGCTGGATTATTTTGAATTAGTAACAGAATGGATGGAGTGAAGAATTGGTGCAGATGCTCCTGAATTTTCTGCTGAAGATTCTGATAGTCTAACAACCCCCCTCGAATTAATGGGGTTTGGACAGACCATTAATTTTCCCTTTAGATACTGGAAACGTTGTGCAGTTTGACCTTTGGTGAAAACATCCGCTATTTGATCCACGGTTGAGACACGTTGGACTTTAATATCACCGTTGCAAACTTTCTCTCGAATAAAATGATAGTCAATCTCCACGTGCTTCGTTCTTGCATGAAACACCGGATTTGAAGCAAGGGCAATTGCCCCAATGTTATTGCACCATATAGTTGGTGTGTGGACGATACTAATAGCCAATTCTTTGAAAAGCATTCGAAGCCAGTAGACTTCAGCTGTAGCGAGTGCCATTAAACGGTACTCGGCTTCGGTACTCGAACGAGAGACCACGGTTTGTTTCTTGGAGCTCCAAGAAACCAGGTTTCTTCCCAGAAAAACTCCATATCCGCTAGTAGACCTTCTATCGTCTGGATTGCCTACCCAATCCGAGTCGCAATATGTGTGTAAATGTAGAGGAGATGGTGTGTAGAACAGACCATGGTTGACAGTACCCTTTAAGTAGCGAAGAACGCGCTTCATAGCCTGCCAGTGTGGAGTTCTTGGCTGGTGCATATACTGACATAACTGGTTAACAGCATAAGAAATATCGGGACGTGTTACTGTGTAGTATTGTAGTGCCCTAATAATTTGTCGATAAGTAGAGGGATCAGATATGAGTTGTCCTTCTGTACTGGACAGTTTGGTATTTGCCACCGTAGGTGATGCAAGTGGTTTGGCACCAGTCATTTGAGTCCGGTCTAAGAGGTCACAAATGTATTTGGTTTGATGTAAATGCAGTCCTTGTGAGCTCCGATCAGCCTCCACACCCAAGAAATAAGACAGAGAACCAAGATCCTTGACATGAAAAATACTCTGCAGATGTTGAATGAGTTTGGTAATTTCTGAGGCATCAGATCCAGTCACCAAAATATCATCGACATATATTAAGATAAAAAATTTGACATTTTCAGTCTGTAGAGTAAACAAAGAGTAGTCATTGACAGATTCTTGAAAACCAAGCTCAAGAAGTTGCTGTGATAATCTTCGAAACCAGGCTCTAGGCGCTTGTTTAAGACCATAAAGAGACTTGTGTAATTTGCAAACATAGTTCGATTGGGTCTCATCAACAAAACCTTTGGGCTGTTCCATAAACACCTCTTCATCTAGAAATCCATGTAGAAATGCATTCGACACATCTAATTGTCTGATGGGCTAGTGAAAATGAACGGCAATAGCCAAAACTAGTCGAATAGTAGTAGGCTTAATCACGGGCGAAAAAGTTTCATGGCAGTCCACACCACTCTTTTGATCATACCCTTTGGCCACAAGTCTGGCCTTAAAACGTTCAATACTACCATCTGGTCTCCTCTTAATTTTATATACCCATTTGTTCCGAACAATGTGTTTATCAAGGGGGCGAGGACATAGAGACCAAGTCCCATTTTCCATCAATGCATCAAATTCCCTTCCCATAGCAGCACGCCATTGTGGATCTGAAGCTGCTTGAGTGTAGGATGTTGGTTCAGGAGTATCCAAGATAGCAGAAAAAGCTTGTAAAGGATGCCTGGTATTATAGAATAATTTGTAATCAGGGAATGATTTTGGTCGAGAGTGACTTGTTTTGGAACGGGTTTCAATTTGAGTGAAGGTAGGCTGGACAAGTGGACTAGAGGAGGTATTAGCAGGTTCTTGCGGAAACTCTGCAGAAGGGGATAAGGGTGAAATGACAATTTCCTGGTTAATGGGATTTTCAAAATTTAAAGTGGGAGGAGGAGGTGGAGATTGTTGGGCATTTGGAGGATGCAAAAGCTGGAGAAAGGATCGGTCGGAAAAGCGTGAGCTTATAGGATGTTAGGCTCTGATACCATGTAAGATACTAACAATTCAATAGAAAGATGAATACAGAGGATATCTTTGGTTTGGCTAACACACTGGAGCCGTGTAGTTTTTCATTATATTTATAGCTATACAACTGAGAACTGTCAAGCGTATAACAAGGAAACAAATATGAGCAAAATAAGGAAACAAACAAATACAATCAATTACATGTTTGTAGGAGAAAGTTACGCCAACAGCTGGATTATTTTGAATTAGTAACAGAATGGATGGAGTGAAGAATTGGTGTAGATGCTCCTGAATTTTCTGCTGAAGATTCTGATAGTCTAACAGATTTTTATACAAAAGTTGTCCCCCAAGCATCCCTTGATTCCTAGCTTCATGAATTATGTTCCTATTTTCATACTCAAGATGTTTGAAATCTACCGGTGGCGGTAAATTTTGCGTGTTTGAGACTTGAATACATTCAGGGCGTCTGAAATCTACTGGTATCAGTGAATTTCGCATATCCTAGATTGGATCAGGAATAAGAACAGGTGGTGTGTTTAGTTGTAATGGAAGTGTTTATGGCATCAGCCAGACTAGTGGTATAGGTGCTCGATTTCTAATAGAACTTGCATCGGCATATTACTGAAGTGCAACAAGTGCTCTATTAGTAAACAAAGCCACCTACTGATTTATGCTCTCAGTGTGATCGACCATCACCTATAGAAAGTCTCAGTCTAAACTCTCGAGTGCTCTGCTTAAACTCACAATAGTTATGCGATGTGCTAAATACCCCTTTACATATCAACCATCCTAGTTAACATAATCTCAAACGGTTCAACCTAAGATGTTGATGGTCTGTCTAAATTTGGAGAAACATGGCACCAAAGTAAGTGATGAATTTCATTGTTAAGGCACTTGTCAGACTTGCAACTCCTCCTTGTTTATAGGAGAGTCATTAGCCACAATAACAACTGTTAAAATATTACAACAACTCATTCAGCTCATGATTTTGAATGATTACTGCACTGACAATTATACTTGTGTTAACTAAGTAATTTGTAGTCCCATAAGGCGTGCCAAAAATTGCTGGTAGCTCGCTTTATTTTTTATTGTGTGGATGTGTTAGAATTAATACAACAGCTAGGTCCAAACCAATCAACTTTGACCCCAAGCGCCAAAATAAGTAGATACATCAAATATGAACATATATGACCAGATTCTGAGAAGATCGGTCACTTAGCTACTTGTAGAATTTGATAATGATCAGATGGGCTCTTCCTCCAAAGATGAGTTACTTTGTACACAAAACAAGACTTTCACACTACCAGTGCAAATTAAATAAAATGAAAAACTCATAATTGATAACTAGGAGCAACTGCAAGAATGTGTTTCGTGAAAGAACTACTTGATATTGGATAAAGAACAAATCCAGCATATGAACGTATACTTGGATTAGAACTAAAAATTATGGCTAAGAATTACCGCTACTCCTAAGATAAACTAAGATAAAATATAAATTGATAAATTTAATTGATTTGATTGATTATTGTGTTGGATTGGTTGTGTTGTCGTTGGTTTAGATTACATTCTTCTGCTATTTATAGATTTATGTTGCAGTGTATTCTTCTAGATCCTTCTATCATAACTGCAATGGTTACAATAGTTTTTTTTAAAAAATCTTTTTCAGATTATTCTCTTCTCTACATCCTTCTTTTAGTACGTCTTTCTTTACGATGGTTCCTTTTCTGTCGGTGAAGGCTTTGCTTTGGTTGCCCTCGGTCACCTTTTATATCTTAAACAGCTTGATTGTGCTCCACTCGACTGCTTTTTGCATCTTTCCACATTGACCACTCGACCATGCTTCTTTTATGTTGACCACAATACTTTGTCGACCAACCACTGACATATAGAATTAGCTTTATGCCAATTATAATATACAAAAAAGTGCTTCAAATCTTTGAAGATATTTGTCACGCCCCAAACTCGGAAACCGGGCTCACAGAATTCCCGATCGCCGAATCCGGCGCCGACAGCCTCCGTAGAACCCCATTCTCGGCTCCTAGCTCCCATTCGCCAGGTTCCGATCCTGGGATGCTACGAGGAGGATTTTATATGTCAGTCTGATTCGTAATAAGCATAACCAAAGGCATAACCCACAAACAACAACCAAGAAATCCATTACATTTCCACTATGATCAAAAACTTTACAAGTACAATGGGCATAAAGGGAAATACAAGGGTAAATAACAGAAAAACTCCAAAATGATCAGCAACGTGCTCCTGCCTCAACGCTGCTGCGATCCGACGTCACCTGCACGCAACGGTCGTGCATAAGCTTACAGAAAGCTTAGAGGGTGGTGAAGGTGTGTGCTCAAGGTAGTAATATGTACATGCAATGTCAGAGTGATGCGGGATATGCAAATGGAAACATAATATCATGAGCCGTACCGAGGCTTATGCGATGCAAGACATGAATGGTATCGGCCATCCCAAGGCCATGCAATGTATAATGCAACTCAAGCATACGGATACTCATCAATGTCCACACATCAATACAGCTCAAAGTATGGAATATCACCGGGGTCTAGTACACTCTAAACCAGATTACCGCCACATCGGGCACAATAAGGTAAGTGGAAGAGACCTCACTATCCGTCTGCCAATATCGGGCGCGATTCGTCGATAGCGGACCCATTCCTCAAGCTGGTCAGACTCAGCCTAGCATTGCCCCCTACTCTCGGGCGGGTAAGGCCGTACCCCTTTCCAACCGACCACGACACAGTGGAGAGCGTAACCGTCTGGTAATCGGCACTCAACACTCATCTACCCAATCGGTCTAGACGTTGGAGCAACCTCTTGGTACCATAAGGGTTTAGGGACTTTCACCCAGGGATATCTATAGTACCCCATGTAGAACAAGATTTTCGGTATCCAATCCTGCCAACCACGATACGTCTGTGGAGGCTACGGCCCTGATGTCGTTAGGGCGTACAATAACCATATCACACAAATGCGGAATGCATGAATCACGCTCTCTAGTCATGCAACCAATTCTGCGCATACCGTGCGCTCATGTAGGGCAACACCGCCTAGCCGGAAGCCCATAAACAACCTGCCCGAAGGCAAATGCTATGATCAGTCAATCCTCATATCAAGCATACATATGATGCGTATGATCATGGGTCATGAAACTATACTAAACATGTTATAACAAAATGAATTATCTTACGATGCAGATGGGCCTAGACGGTCAATACACAGTAAGTACGGCCTGGTGATGGCCCTAAGGAGAGTCGTAATGTGGACATCCAACCAGCACTACGCTCGCAATGTGGACGTCAAACCAACATTGCTTCCAAGGCACGATCGTTGTGAACATCGTACTTAGTCTATAATGGATTTACACATTGCAATGGACCGTAGGTTGTCCCCATTGGATCTTACATATATATATCAAATGGGCCATATCCTATGGGCTTTTATTCATCAGATGGGCCACATAAATGGGCCACACCAATGGGTCTTATGTGCATTGCAATGGGTCGAAACCGTGGGCCTTGGATTGCATCAATTGGACCTAGTCATATGAGTCTAATATGTATCAAATGGACCACACCAATTAGGCCCCCAAATGTATATCAAATGGGCCTCAACCAAGAGGCCTTATATGAGTCGAATGGGCCTAAATCCTTAGGCCTTAAACAATTCTAATGGGCCTAATCCATGAGTTTGCATGCATATCAAAGTGGGCCTAATCCCAGGGACCCTTTTATAATCAAATGGGTTTAGTCCCATGGGCCTTACAATATATCAAATGGCCTACTTCCATAGGCTTTTTAAAATTTCAACAAAAAGGTTCAATTACATGGGCCTTGAGGTACATTAAATGGGCCTAGGATCTTAGGCCTTAAGTGGATCCAATGGGCCTAGCCCATAAGCATTTCATAAGCCAAGTGAGCCTAGCCCATAGCCCTTTTTAAAATTCAATTGGGCCTAGCCCATAGGCCTATTACAATTTAAATGGGCCAAACCCAAATGAATGGCACACCCACCTAATAATTCATGCATTAAAAATGATCTCACTAAGTGGATGGACGGTTTAGATGCATTACATGCATCATGGTGGGTCCCACTGTCCAATGGACAGTGCGGATAAAAACACATACATTTCCCAGGGCCCCACCGTCCGCTGGACGGTGGAGGCACACAAGCAAAGGGGGGGGGGCGCCATCACGGTGAGTGCCACCATCCGTTGGACGGTGGACTTGGCACATACATCCACGTGGGTCCCACAAATGTGGCCCACCGTCATATCTGTTTGAAATCCAACCCATTCATAAGGCCATTCAGACCAGGATGAAGGAAAAACATAAATTTCAGCTTGATTCGAAACTTCTATGGGCCCCAGGGAGAGTTTCAATGGTGGATGCTCATTCACACTGTTTCTTACGGTGTGGGCCACCTGAGTTTTGGACCAACCTGAAATTCGGAGGGGGCCCACCTGAGATGGGGACCCACCCAATGGACGGGGTAGATAAAACATATGCATCAAGTGGGGCCCACGGCAGCAGCCGTGGGTGCCCGCCCGTCCGCCAGCACGCAGGCAGCGCCTGCGTCCGCCTGACACAGCGGCAGCAGCTGCTGCCTCTCCTTCTCTCTCTCTCCTCCAATTCAACCTTTTGACAAAAATCACGTGTGGGGCCCGCTTTCGGGAAATCCACACCAGCCAAAGCGATCAGTGGCCCAAGACCGTCCAAATAAGTCCAGAGTTCAAATTTTTTTGATGCTTGTAAGAGAAATAAAATAAGAAAATAGAGATTGAATGGTAAGGGCACAACATTCGACGTTATGGCCCACCAGGCGATTGGATCAGCTCCAAACTTCTACCCAACGGTTAAAACACCGTGGGTAAGAGGATGGACGGCTTGGATCGGACATAAACATCAGGGTGGGGCCTATACAAGGGAACCACCAAAATCCTCTCCTTTTCTTTCCTTTTTTCTTCTTTCTGTTGTAAACGTCCAGCGTCTGGACGGTTTTAAAAATTTTTGTTGTTTTTAAGATGGAGGGCCCTGATGAAGTGGGCCCCACTGATGGGTGGCATGGGAGTAACAGCCAAGGTGGGCCCCACTTGAATAAAATAAAAATATCTCAAGTGGGATCCATTCAAGTGGGCCACACCCTCCTATTGCAATAAAATACAATAAAATAAAATAAAAGAGAGAGAGAGATGGAGAGTGGGACACGGCTTGTGATGGAGGGACCCCGTCATTATGGGCCCTCCCTTGCAATGAAACATACAATAAATGGATCCCTTGCACATGGGATCGTTAAAAATGTAAATCAACGGTGGAGATCCATTCTCCACCGATATGGACGGTCTAGATGACCTTTCTAAATGAAAATAAACATCATGATGGGGTCCATGGAGGATGGCCCCATCATGGGATGATCATGATGATCCAAGTGGTCCATCGGCCACAAATAAGGGTCCCAAGTGAGATCCACACCATTGATCGGTGGGTCTCACTTGGTCCACCATAAAAATAATAAAAACTACCCTATGGAAGCACCCACCGTCCGATCTTCTCGCTCCTAGGGGTTCCTTGGCACCTTGTCTTCAACTTCAATGGCTAAGATGAAGAATGGAGGGTTGAGATGGGAGATTTTGGGGTAGGAAGGTGGGCCACTTGAAGCTTAGGAGGCTTTACAAAATTCCATACGTATGGAGTTTGGAAATCCTTTGTTGCTTTGAAATTTTTGGAATGAGAAAGAGAGATAGAGAGAGAGTGATGTAAAGGGAGAGAGAGAGAGTGATGGATGGATGGGTGAGTGATGGTGGTGTAAGAGAAACTTGACTTTTGTGGCTTTTGTGTAAGAGAAGTATGGAAAATGAAGACTTTTGTGGCTTTTTGTGTAAGAGAGGTATGGGTTTGGGAGACTTTTGTGGTTGCTTGGGAAAAGGGATGGAAGTGATGTGTACTTGACATGTGATGGCTTGATGGGTGATTGATTGATGGGATTGATGTGATTGATGTGACACATCGTTGAGATTCCCTTAGTTTTCGCAACGCGCGGCGTTTTCTCGCACCGAACGTTAGCCCATATCTCTTGATCCGGGTATCGCCTCGGCGCGCGAGTCGCGGTATCGGAACCGCGGCGACGGTGCGGTCGCTATGGTATTGGTCTCGGGTTGAGTCGACTTGGGTTGTCGGCACATGAATCTGGGTCGCGCGTCGATATCGGTTAAGGGTCGAAAGTTGCCGGAATTCGACCGGTAAGACCGCGGAAGTGTACGGAAAGGTACGGACCAAGATACGGGTCTTACAATATTTTTATTCACTTCTTATTCCTCATGCAATATCACGCATTGCTTTCTTATTGACTTTCTCAGTACAGTCAAAAGTAGGGTACAACATATATATTACTCAAAAGAATCGACACAATACACCTAGACGATTGGAATTGAGAAAATTATGTCCTTATTATTACAAGTATATGATTTGTGGAGAGATAAAGAAATAGATTGAACATAACACATGTACCATCCTTCCAATGAATAAGAACAAATTATATAGCATGAACCAAAAAATGAAGCAGAGCTAAATCTCCGGTGAACCATACCACAAGAAATGGTGTTAATTAAGAATTAAAAACTTTTCATGGGCGATAAAAGTTTTGGATCAAGCTGATATTTATTGTTTCTATTCATCTAGGTATGTGTCACCTTATGAACAAGTATTATGGTGGGCATTACTACAATTACCTTGGTTAGGGCTGCACCGTCTGGGGTGAGGCTAGGCCGCACCTAACCCGCTCCCCGCTTGAGTAGGCTAGTAGCCATGTTGGGAGGCCATGATGCCAAAATCATGCTGATAGGATGATTCTAACGTTTTGATGGATGGTCATTTTATTACAACTGTTTGTTTTTCATGAGCCATGATCAAACAGTTAGAATCACCTCACCAAAGTACTTATTCACAGTCACAAGCTATCCACAGTGAGGCATATTGAATGGATGTTTAAAGACTGGTTGATGAGGGTCGAATATTACATATCAGACCTCGATTATTACCTAATTTTACATATATGATAATGCTTAATGTCATATTTTAATTGTGTTTTTATTACAGGATGAAATTAGGAGCGTTGATTGAAAAAGGATATTAAAAGCGTGGATTTGACGCTCTGAAGTAACAGAAGCATGGGACGGACTCTAGAGGACCAATATTGAAGCATTTACACGCCAGGGATCTAAGAAAATCAAGTCTTTCATGTTAAAGATGCCTAAAATTGGTCCAAAACGCAAGATCACAGGGTTCCGGTCATCCGTTTATCCTGAAACATCATACATGGGATGAGGGCCATAAATTAACCGTACACATAAAATTTTAGCCATTGGATATCTCGGGAAGTAGCCCAACTTACAGATCAGCCCATTAATCCTCAATTTAGGGCCCACCTGATAACAGAATATGCTTCTATTTTGGTCTCAACCGTTAAATTTGGATGGGAAAACAGATGGTCGGAGTGGATTTTTGAAATACATTGCAGTGGACCTCACCCGTATGCATAGTGTGTACACCATGCACGTGTACGCAAGCTGCACCACAACAGCCATTTGGTCAGCGCGACCGCTGACCCACGTCCTCATGTAAAACGGAAAGTTGTCATTTTCAGCAACTGCGTAACCGACCGACGGTCGATTTTGCGAACGGTTGTGGGCCCCACCCGTGATACGTATAGATGATCCAAGCCATCCATCGTGTAGATAGCCGCGAGCACTACAAAACCATGTTTATAATTTTCACCCATGCTAGCACACGTGAGAGATACAGGGGCCACAAAAGGGCTACCCTGTAGCATTTAAATATGATCTTTTAGTTATTTCTTCTCTGAGACATGCCAATGGACATTCAAAACCACCCATTCTTGACTGAAATTTCATCATGAATCCAATGGATGGGGTGGATTTTCCAAAAAATGCTTCTGCGGGGCCCACCAATCACGACAGTGAAAGAGTGCGAAAGGTTTCGCACATCCACAAAAACTGACTTTTTCAGGCGGTTGTGGCCCACCATCTTTGATCATATGGTAGATTTGAACCGTCTATCATGTAGAGGACCCAAAAACGTTCTAAGAGACAGTGTTTCTTTGGAAATTAAGCGAGGAAAGTGGCATGTTTTGAGGCACTGAACTTGGCTGCGAAAAGACTTTCGCTGCGCATGCGATAGCTTTCCAAATCCGATTCAAGTCCGATTTTCACCACTCCAACAGCTATATAAGGAGATTTTGGACCTGGGGAGCAATTATGTAGAGCTTGGGAAGAGCCAAGGAGAGGAGAAAGAGAAGAAAGAGGAGAGAGAGAGAGAGAGAGAAAGGAAGAAGGGCGATGTTTTTATGTTTTAAATCTTATTTTTACTTCTTTCTAATTGCTATTATGGATTACTAAACTCTTAGATAGGGCTGAGATGAAGCCCCTAATTTGATTGACTCTCGTTTATGTTGAATTTATTTTAATTTGATTGATTTGTTTCTTTTTCTAGTGTGCTTTCCTGAGATTTTCATATTTCTCCATTCTATGAGCTCGACCACAGTCTAGATGTGGATGTTGTTTGGAATATTATTCTAGGTACTTGTGTCTGACCATAAACAGATTTCCTATAGAGGAAGAAACAGGATTTACATCTCTCCATGCCTGACCATGAATGGAAATATGTGATCCATATGCTTTAAAGGATTATACATTCTGTGTGCCCGACCAAGGACATAGGATGTGCTTTGTTTATTAAATTTATATCAATCTGAATTAGGGTGAATCAATAGGTAAAACAAGGGTTAAGATAATTAGGGGTGGATTCGAAAGTCCTAGTCTTCTCATCAATTGGATTTTACTCACTACTCTTAGATATTTTCCATAGATTTATGCTAGTTTACTTAATAGTTTGATAAACCATTCGTTGGATTAGTTAAGAAGAGTCTTAAATTTCACATTGTGACAACCAGTCCTCGTGGGAACGATCTCGTAATTCATACCATATCTACATCTGATTCGTATACTTGCGAGTTAAAAATTATTTAAATCAGGTTGGTTTACTGGTCAGTGCTAATCTTTCTCGGAAGCGGATTGAGTCCTGCCCCCACCCGGCCTATGAAATTGGATTGCTGACTAAGTTGCGGAGTGGGCTCTTATTGTACTAAGTAAACTCTATTGGGTCCACCGTGAATGTGTGTGATTTATCCATACTATCCATCCGTTTTTCCATCTCATTTTAGGAGTTGAACCCAAAATTGAAGTACATCCAAAGCTAGAGTAGACCATACCCGAGAAAACAGTAGGAATAATGATTTCTACTCTTGAAACCTTGCTAGGCTATATAGTGATGTTAATTTGTCTTCAAGGTCTGTTTATAAGATAACACAGACATGGATGAAGGGAAAATACAAATATAAGCTTGATCTAAAACTTTTGTGACTCGCAATATTATTTTTTTCAATGGTAGACGTTAAATTCACATTTTTTCCTGTGGTGTAGTCCATTTGAACTTTGGATATGCTTCGTTTTTTGGATTAAGCCTTAAAATTATCCAATAAAATGGATGAATACTGTGTATAAATTGTACATAAATCATAGTGGACCATCTATCAATTTCTTCATATCATTTTAGATTATGAACTAAAAAATAAGGCATATCCTAAGCTAAATGGACTACATAATGGAATTGAACTCCCACAATTCAAATCTTCTTGTAAGCGGCGAAAGTTAGAAAACATTTGTGTTTTGGCTTCATACAGGTCTAGGTGTCTTCGTGAACAAGTTGAAATGTAAGATACATATTACTGTGGGTAAGGAAAGTTTTAACAGTGTCTAGGTGTCCTTGTGAACAGGTTGAATGTAAAATAAATATTACTGTGGGTACCGAAAGTTTTAACGGTGAGTTTCATTATCACCGTCGCTTCCTCTGTTGCGGTCCACTTGAGTATTGAACTTGACTATATTTAAACTCACACGACTTGGGTCTTGCCCAGTTTTCCCTGATGGTGTAGCCAACTTGGGTCTTGAAACTAGGTCATTGACGGACGCATATCTTAAAAATGAGCTTGCAAAATGAATGAACGAGGTGAATTTCTCACCAACGTAAACCTAACCCACCTAGATTCTGAGTGCAAGAACTGCCTACAAGAGGCTTTTGCAGGAAATCCTCTTGTTCCCGAGGCCGCGTGAAGTCAAGATTGGAGGGGGTAGTAGCCAATCCGCGTCCATTTCTAGTAACAGTGATCGGATGGCGCGGATTAGGTACTACCCCCATAGCCTGTTCCGAGCTCAGATAGGCAGAGGCTCCAAGGGCCATTGAGGGGCTACCGTGATTTATGGTTTTTATCCACATTGTCCATCCATATTTCTATATCATTTTAGATGTCTGAAACAAAAAATACGGCAGATCTAATGCTCAGGTGGACCACACCACAGGAAGCAGGGGTACAAAGGATGCCCACTGTTGATGTCAAAATTTGGTCGGCCCTCCCTCCACGTCGTTTACCACATGTTATCCCTAGAACCTGCACCAAAAAGACAAGCAAAGGTGACCCTGGCTAAGCCGGGGGATCCTCCGATGCCTAAGTCAGGATAATGGAATCCGGGTCAAGTGGAGAGTAGAGGAGAGCTCGATTTTGAGTACCTGTAGATGTGGTGATGCGTGCTATTTATACTTTCCTGTGGGGCGGTCTGGGTCCAATGATCTCGGCACGATCAGAGGGATTCTGGGATCATGGAGATATTGCCGCAATCTACTAATTTCGTCGCGTATATGGTGGATCGTGCGCATCTGCGAGTGAAGTTACCGGTCATGTTAGGTTATGGCAGTTTCCATGTTCAGCGAGTGGGGCATGCGCCTCTGATCATCACCTTGGCTCGACCAGTCCGACCATAATAATCTCAGCATCCGACCCGCAAGTCTAAGCTCACGTGATCGGCTGAGAATGTCTTGTGGTCTGATCGGATGTAACCGCCCTTCGAACTGAACTTTGCTCTGAGACTCGCGTGGTGTTGACGCTGAGTCCGGATTGAATGGGTCGCGCCTCAGGCGTAATGGCACTGAGTCAGCTCGAAATAGTCAGCTCGGATCTTCCCATAACAGAAGCCCCCTACTCTTTGAGCTTGCTTGCGGGCTCGGAGAGTACTTGTACAGGAGATCTCCCGCCTTGAGAATCACGCGTGCTGGTCGCTTCGGTTAACGCGTGGCAACGGTTACAATCCCAGATCTTCTCCCAACCTATGAGAAGCTGCCACGCAGGCTGGAGGTGGCGTATTTATGATGGCTCCGACTGCTAGGGCATCTTTTCGCGTATCGAAGCGCACTGCCCAATATCAGAGTCGTACCGACGGTTCGGTAGGCATCTAACGCGGCATTGTCACGTGCGCTCGGAAGTCGGCTGGTGCCGATTCGGCTGCTGCCATTAAAGTTTGTCATCAATGCGAAAATCCTTCGCTGCCTATATAAGGGCAACCCAAACTTTCGCATGCCATTTTACATTCTGATTCATAAGAGCACACCGGAGAGACGATTTTCGACGAGAGGCGATTCCGGCTGACTTCGAAGTTTTCGTCAGTAGGCGATTTTCGACAATCACCCGGTGAGTCTCGCTGACCTTCGTCCTTCTTTCTGCCATGTCTTCCGATCTGGAAATGGTTCGCGAATACGGCGATGATTCCGAGCCGGGGACTACTGAAAGTAAAAGTGGGTCATCCAAAGGCCCTTTCAAGACCACTCTACTGTACCCCCGCCTCGGAAGTAAAAAATATTGGCTTCTAAGACCAAGCAGCCCAGTAAGAAGAGAACCCCCCGAGCCCGCCGAGTCGAGACCGCTGCTACCACCGAAATGCCTGTGAGTCTGCGTACCGCAGAGGTAGTTCCCAGAGGTTCTGTCATGTCAGAATCCCAGATGGAGTGGATTCGCTCGGAGTTCCAGATCCCTGGCTCCGTTCAGATAAGGGCTCCCGGTCCTTTGGATGCTATTGGCGCTCCTGCCGATGGGGAGGTGGCTATCTTTCTTTACGCGTTGCAATGCTAGGTCCGGCTCCCTCTACATCCCTTCATCAGGAAGGTTGCGGCTCATCTCGGACTGGCCCCCGAGCAGTTTACCCCGAATGCCTGGAGGGTGATGATCTCGACCTACATCATCTGGAGGCAAGTGGGTAACTCCGAGCTGACCCCAGAGGAGCTGCTGAGCCTGTACCTGGTCAAGCATGATAGCAACGATCCATGGTACTATTTCGTGACTCGGGGGAGTAAGGGGTCGGGATTAGTGATGCACCTGCCGTCTTCCAACAAGGACTGGAAGAATAAGTGGTTCTGGGAGGCAGGTGACTGGGAGGCACTAACGGCTGAGCTTAGGGCCTTGACGGCTAGTATTCCGACCTACTTTACGCAATTAAGTCGAATTTCATCTGACATCTGGGTTGTTGCATTAGTTTTCATGTTTCTGTTGAAGTGACATTTTTTTATTTTGTAACTTTTACAAAGGGGTTGCCGCTCCTCGACTCGGACCAGAAGAATCAGATTACAAAGGCCAGAGCGCGGTCGGAGTCGCTTCGCTCCTGTGCCGATCTGATTACTGCGGCCAACCTCCACTGGTCCGGGCTCTGCAAATCCTGGCCTCTGCTCTCATCCCTCAGTAAGCTGCCCCGACCTTTTCAATGAACTTTCACTTTTCTTCAGTTCTTTAGTATCTGACATGATCTTCTTTTTCGCAGGCATGGCCGAAGCGTCTGGGGCTCGAAAAAGGAAAGCAGCTCCGAGTGCGGCGGAGCTGCTAAAGGAAGCCCCCCGAGTGAAGATCACTCAGAAGAAGGCGGCTCCCCCTCGCGTGGGGGAGTCCTCAGCGGCGTCGACCCCATCAGTTCCAGCACCGGGGCCAGTCGGCTCTTCCTCCACCCTGTCGACTCCGACGCGTCCTAGCACTGTCGCGGCTTCCTCGGCAATCTTGCGCCCATTGACAAGTCTTCCGCTCGGGCTTGTCCAGACGACTGTGGTCGCGCCCCTGTCGTGCCGAGCACTGTTGTTCCTCGATCCTCTGCCGTTGCCGTTCCCCCCACTGTGGAGGTGCCTGCTGCGGTCCCTGAGGCCCCTATCGCTGTGCCCTCCTCCTCCGAACGGGAGGAGGCTAATAAAATAGCTGACAATGCGCTTCTCCCCTCCCCCCCGAGGTCGGGGGGAGGTCAACGCTGAGGGTCAAAACTCTGCCGGCAGTAGGGTAGGGGCCGAGACTTCGGCCCAGGCGGGCACAAGCGGCGGGAGGTTTGAGCACGGTTATCACATGGCGTGCTTGGCTCCGTGGGCTGCCAAGCATGCTAAGAAGGAGGATATCGCCCAGAATCTTGAGCGGTCGGAGGGCGGCTTCTTGAACGACTTCGCTTCCGTGTGCTACATGGTATGTCTCCGAGAACCCTTTTTTTTGTTATACATTCCGTAGATACTGATCTTTGTTTTCTGTTCAGGTCGTCCCGGTGCTGCTCTCTATTCGACAGAGAGTGCAGGAACACAAGAGGAGGGAGGCAGAGTTGGAGGACCTGCAGGCCGAGGCAGCAGCCTCGAAGGCTGAGCTGACTAGTCTGCGCCAACAATTCATGAGCGAGAGGGCCAGGGTCAGGCAACTACAGGGAGTCGTCGTTGATTTGGAAGACAGGGAGCTGCATCTGCAAGACAAGGCAGATAACTTTAAGAAGACCGACGATACAGCGACCGTTGAGCTGACCCGCGCCAGGGCTCATGCGGACTCTCTAGCCATGGAGACCGCTCGGCTCGGTGAAGCTTTGAACTGTGCCAAGGCCAAGGCGACCGAAGAAACGACACGAGCAGTGAGTCAGGCCGTGGAAGCTCAGCGAGCTAAGGACGAAGCTTCTTTGGCCACAGCGGTTGCTGCCGCGGTTAAGAGTTTCAAGACCTCTAAGGAGAGGGACTCTAAAGCCGCAACGTTCTACAACCACGGTTTCGACGCTTGTCTCGAGACGGTTCTAGGTTTGTACCCAGACCTCGATCTTGACTCTCTCCTGCTCGATGACCCTGAAGATGCTCCGGCTAAAGTCGTCTGCTTGGACCAAGTTCCTGAAGCTCAAGCCCCAGACGCCCAAGCTCCTCCTCCGGCATGATGACCTTATATCACTTTTTATTTCTTTTTGAAAACTATCAATGTATTTCAAACAATGTATTTTTTGCCCCTCCTAGGAGATCAATGAAAATCAATTCTTTATTGTCGTCAACTTGGTGTGAAATGTGATTGAGCTGACCTCTTTATAGGTTTAATCCGCTGTCGTTTAGTTAATTCTTAGGGTAGGTTCTCCGAGCCCTCTGGCCCAAGTCTTAGTTGGGTCTGATCCCTTAGGATACTCAGCTCGTCCCCTGTGGTGAGAACCCTTTGCTCCTTCGTAAGTCAAGCCGAGCGCTTCAATGAAGGGTCCGGCTATTATTAGGCTTTTCTCCCTCAGGGGGATGCCTTGTCGATTTCTCGGTAGATTAGGTTCCAATCCCTTAAAGGATCGGACCATTTAACTCGTGCTTGTGCGGATCGGACAAGTATTCAAAAGTAGAATTGATCTTTTATTGAGAGCCTTAAAGGCTAGTCGCTCGGAGGCGTACATTTTGTTACGAGCCTTAAAAGGCTAGTTCCTCACGGGTAGTAGATCTTCAAGTGCTCGGCGTTCCAAGGATGAGGGAGGTGGCGGCCTTTGAGGTCTTCCAGGTGGTACGAGCCAGGTTTGGCAGATCTGACCACGCGATATGGGCCTTTCCAGTTGGGTCTGAGCGCTCCTGACCCTGGCTCTGCCGTGTTCTGGAAGACCCGTTGGAGGACTAAGTCCCCTGGTTGGAAGCGCCTGACTTTGACCTTGGAATTATAGAAGCAAGCTGCTGGTGCCGAGCTGCTTTTGGAGCTTGGAAACCTCTCTGAGCTCTTCGAGCAGATCTAGATTAGCGGCAATCTGCTCGGAGTTCTGACTTTCTTCGAAGCTCCTTATCCGCGCCGTATGGAGTCCGATCTCTACTGGCACCATTGCCTCCAAGCCATAAGATAACGAAAATAGAGTTTCACCCGTCAAAGTCTGGACTGTGGTCCTGTAAGCCCAGAGGATGAAGGGGAGCTCTTCGGCCCAATTTTCCTTTGCTTTTTCCAACTTTGTCTTGAGATGGTGCTTGATGATCTTGTTGACCGCCTCTATCTGTCCGTTCGACTGTGGGTGCCGAGGCGATGAGTAAGCGTTCACAATATTAAGCCCTTGACACATACTACAGAACTTATCATTATCAAATTGACGGCCGTTATCAGAAACGATGGTTCTCGGAATCCCGAACCGGCAGATGATATTTTTCCACATAAAGTCAATTACCTTCTGATCGGTGATCTTTGCAACTGACTCGGCCTCGGCCCACTTGGTGAAGTAGTCGACCGCGACTACAGCGAACCTGACCTGTCCCTTCCCAGTGGGCAAGTGACCGATGATGTCGATCCCCCATTAAGTGAACGGCCATGGTCCACTCATGGGGGTCATTTCTTCTGCCGGTTGCCTCGGCACAACAGCAAAACGCTGACACTTGTCACACTTCTGAACAAAGTCCTTAGAGTCCTGCTTGAGAGTTCGCCAGAAATACCCTTGACGAAATATCTTCATAGCCAAGGCGCGATTGCCAGAATGGTTCCTGCAGATTCCTTCATGAATCTCCCGAATCACGTAGTCGGCCTCGTCCGGTCGGAGGCATATAAAGCAAGGCTGAGAATGCCCCTTCTTATACAACACTCCGTCCAATATAGCGTATCTGGCCGCTATGACCCTAAGTCGCCTCGCCTCTAATTTGTCCGAGGGGGTTTCACCGGATGACAGATAATTGAAGATCGGGTCCATCCAACTAGGAACGAACTGGACAGGATTGACCTTCTCCAACTGGCTGATACTCGGGTGTTCAATGAACTCGACCGGGACGAAACGCGAGATTTTTCCCTCGGAGGACAAGGCGAGTTTTGCTAACGCATCGGCCCAAGAGTTCTCGGCTGTGGGGATCTGTCGGATAATACAACTCCAAAACTTCTCGATTAATTTCCTCGTCTCTTCGAGGTAAGCGATCATTCTGACTTCCTTAGCTTCGTACTCCGAGGAGATATGGTTCACCACCAGCTGTGAGTCACAACGGACCTACAGGGTCTGAACGCCCAGGCTCGCTGCTAGCTTGAGCCCAACTAATAATGCTTCGTAATCGGCCTCGTTGTTTGAAGCTTTGAATCCGAGTTTGATTGCATATTAGATTGTCGCTGAATCAAGTGCAACCAGGACAACGTCGGCTCCTGCTCCTTTAGTATTAGAAGACCCATCAACATAAAGGACCAATCCCAGATCTGATGCGGGCTCTTGATTGCTCAACGGGACGGGCGATGTCATTTCAATCTCCTTTCTGACTTGCTCCTCATCCGGAGTTGTGAACTCAGTGATGAAATCGGCCACAGCTTGACCCTTGAGTGTCGTCCTGTGGTGGAACTGAATGTCAAATTCTCCGAGCTCCATAGCCCACTTGGTCATCCGACCCGACACCTCAGATCTCTGGAAGATCTGCCTCAGAGGAAAGTCTGTTAGCACAACTATGGAGTGGACTTGGAAATATGGCTGCAGTCTTCTGGCCAAGACGACGAGGCAGAGCGCCAGTTTTTTCAAGGACTGGTACTTAGTTTCAGCTGGTACCATGGCTTTACTTACATAGTACACGGGGTACTGCTTACCTCCGACTTCTCTGATCAGAGCCAAACTGACAGCTGAAGCTGAAGCAGCAAGGTAGAGGAGAAGGGGCTCCCCTTCTTAGGGCTTGAACAATAAGGGTGCTCACACTCTGGCGTCCACTCCGCCTTCTTATGGCCCTTCAGTTGTTGGAAGAAGGGAAGGCATTTATCTGTAGCCCTATATATGAAGCGTCCGAGGGCGGCTACCCTTTCCGTGAGACGCTGTATCTCCTTAAGAGTCCGAGGCGAGCTCATGTCGAGGAGAGCCTTGATCTTGTCCGGGTTGGCCTCAATACCCCTCTGACTGACTTGAAAGCTAAGAAAATTTCCTGACTCAACTCCAAACGCACACTTGGCGAGGTTCAATTTCATCTGATACTCTCGGAGAACGCTGAATGTTTCTCCGAGGTCGGCAAGGTGGTTGGAGGCTTGGGTACTCTTCACTAACATGTCATCCACATACACCTCTATGGTGCGCCCAATTTGGTTGGCAAACATCTGATTCACCGGTCTCTGATACGTTGCCCCAGCATTTTTCAGGCCAAATGGCATGACCCGGTAACAGTAGAGCCCCCTGTCTGTGACAAAGGTAGTCTTCTACCTATCTGGGGGATGCATAACGATCTGGTTGTACCCGGAGTAAGCGTCCAAAAACGACAGTAACTCATGTCCGGCCGTGCTGTCCACTAGTTGGTCGATCCGAGGTAACGGGAAGATGTCTTTGGGACACGCCTTACTCAGATCTGAATAGTCTACATAGATCCGCCACTTCCCGTTAGACTTCCTGACGAGCACAACATTTGCTATCCAATTAGGATAGTACACTTCTTCTATGAAGCCCGCATCGAGCAGGACGGAGACCTCCTCGGCAATGGCTTTATATCGTTCGGCATCGAATGACCTTCTCCTTTGCTTGACCGGCTTATGATCTGGGTCCACGTTCAATCTGTGAACCAGTACATCAGGAGAGATTCCCGGTATATACGCATGTGACCATGCGAAAATATCTCGATGCTGCCTCAAGAAGGCCAGTAACTCGTTCCTCCGCTCAGGATTCAGTGAAGATCCGAGCTGAACAGTTTTGCTCGGGTCTGATTCATCGGGCGGCACTTTTATCAGATCTTCGACTGAGCTTTCTTCCTTCGTTCCTCGAGGGTCCAAGGCGTCCACTACGAGCGTTTGTTTGGCAGCTCCTTTTCTCACAGCTATCGCATAGCACCTCCGGGCCTCGCGCTAATCGCCTCGGAGATAACTGATCCCACCTTCAGCTGGAAACTTCATCATCAGATGATAAGTTGAGACGACCGCTCTCATTGCGTTGAGGGACGGTCGGCCCAAGATCACGTTGTGGACTGATGGAACATTGACAACTAAAAAGTCCACCAAAAGTGTAACTTGATGTTTCCCTTCTCCTGTTGTTACTGGGAGGAAGATGGCTCCTTCAGAGATGACTCTCTCCGGCAAAGCCATGTAAGGGAGTCTTCACGAGCCGGAGCTTGGACCGTAGAATTCCCATCTTCTCGAATGCTTCGGAATACATAACATCAGCTAAACTCTCGGTGTCAACCAAGATGCGGTACACTTTGTGATTGGCTATGGTCATGGTAACCACTAGTGCGTCATTGTGCGAATGTTGGATCCCTCGTGCATCATCTTCCGTGAAGGTCAGGCTGCACGGAGTGATACGAAGTTCTTTGCTGGGACGTTTCGCCAGGTGAATATGGTGTTCCGACTCGGACCTCCGGGAATGGGCTTTTCAAGCCCTGTTTGAATCTCCTCCCCCAGCTGATCCCCCGAAGATAGTACGAATTTCGGCGGGTTCCTCTTGGGGGTTGTTCGGATGCTCTCGCGGCCGTTCCTCTCTCCGAGCGGACTTCTCCTTTTTGGTGTAACGACGCAGATGTCCCTTGCGGATGAGGGACTCAATCTTATCTTTCAGATCCACACAATCGTTCGTGTTGTGACCGTGGTCCCGGTGGAAGCGGCAGTATTTTCGTTTGTCCCAGTGCTCTGGGTCAGCCCTTATGCAGACCGGCCAATTGAGTAGTCTGTCTCCTCGGATGTTTAGCAGGATCTGCTCGGCGGACGTATTGAGTGGTGTATAGGAATGGAATTTCCCTTCCGGTCTGCGGCTCGGTCGACGATCGCGAAAAGCGCGGTCATCCGTCCCCTTGCCGGTCGGCTGAGAGTTTTCGTTCCGAGGTCTCTTCCTTTTATTCGTCGAGTCGGACACCTGTGTGCCCTTTCGAGCGTTAGTGAACTCCTCGGCGTTAGTATACTTCTGAGCTTTCGCCATGAAGTCTACTAACGTCTTTGGCGAATTTTTTCCGATGGAGAAGGCGAACTTTCCTTCTTTCAGTCCGCTCAGAATGGCAGCGAGGGCCATCTTGTCATCGTAGTCCTCGACATGCAACGCCTCTTCGTTAAAGCGTGCAATGTAATCCTTCAACGACTCTTTCGGTGCCTGCTTGATGGTAAGCAAGTGAGTGTTGGGCTTCCGACTTCTCTTACCGATTATAAACTGCATAAGGAATAGTCGACTCAGCTCCGCGAAAGAGCATACGGAGTTGGGTTTGAGTTGGCGATACCAAATCCGAACGGATCCTGTGAGGGTGATAGAAAACCCTCTACATATTATCGCGTCCGTTGCAGTTTGTATCTGCATCCACGATCGGTAGGACTCCAGGTGTTCAGATGGGTCCCCGGACCCTGAATACTGGATGACAGGAGGCATCCGAAACCTCTACGGCATCACTTCAGCCATGATGGATGGGGTGAAGGGAGGCTCGGTCTCTTCCATCATTGCTTGGATCGTGGTTGGAACCGTTGATTGTTGTTGTTTTTTCTCCAACGTCAAGAACTTATCGTTCAACTCCGCAAATCGTTCTTCCCATGGGTCCTTATTTTCTGCGACGACCTCTTGGGTGCGCTCGACTTCCAGTGTTCTCCTTTCTCTCCTCCGCTCTAATTGATGTCGGAGGTCTGTGGGCGGTAGGGCGGATGTCGCTGAATGAACGGTTGTCGGAGCTCGAGTAGGGGCGTTCCGCGGGGATACCTCGGCCCGTACCGCAGGAGGATTTTGACTTGAATGTGGCACCCCCGAGTGTTGGGGGGCTTCTTGTCTCGCACTCCTCGGTACAGAGTGAGTTTCCACGAACAACCCGACCAGCTCAAGAACAGGTTCTTGAACCAGGCGTAGCTCTGGCTCTTTCGGTTGTTTCATTCGGTTTATCTCGTCGCGCATGGCCTGGATCTCGTTCTGCATGGCACGGTACTTACTCGACTGATTGCGCGATCGCTGGGAAGGCCCTGGTGCGGACTCGGCATGAAGCGGTGACGACGACCGAGTCTGCTCATCAGGTTGCGATTGTACCACTTCAGCTTTCTTCCTCCTTGCCATTGCTTGGGAAAATGAGAACATGACTTCTAGTTTCAGGTTCCCACAGACAGTGCCAAAAGATGTTGATGTCAAAATCTGGTCGGCCCTCCCTTCACGTCGTTCACCACATGTTATCCCTGGAACCTGCACCAAAAAGACAGGCAAAGGTGACCCTGGCTAAGCCGGGGGACCCTCCAATGCCTAAGTCAGGACAATGGAATCCGGGTCAAGTGGAGAGTAGAGGAGAGCTCGATTTCGCGTACCTGTAGATGTGGCGATGCGTGCTATTTATACTTGCCTGTGGGGCGGTCTGGGTCCGATGATCTCGGCACGATCAGAGGGATTCTGGGATCATGGAGATATTGCCCGCAATCTACTGATTTCATCGCGTATCTGGTGGATCGTGAGCATCTGCGAGCGAAGTTACTGACCACGTTAGGTTATGGCAGTTTCCATGTTCAGCGAGTGGGGCATGCGCCTCTAATCATCGCCTCGGCTCGGCCAGTCTGACCATAATCTCAGCATCCGACCCGTAAGTCCGATCTCACGTGATCGGCTGGGAATGTATTGTAGTCTGATCGGATGTAACCGCCCTCTGAACTGAACTTTGCTCTGAGACTCGCGTGGTGTTGACGCTGAGTCCGGATTGAATGGGTCGCGCCTCAGGCATAATGGCGCTGAGTCGGCTCAGAATAGTCAGCTCGAATCTTCCCATAACACCCACCATTGAAACCTTCTTAGAGTTCATCGTGCCGATTATTTTCCATCCAACCTGTTGATACGATCATATACAGTTGAATGAATCAAGAAAATAAATACCGTCTTGATCGAAGACTTCCGTGGCCCCTATGGAATTTTCAATGATAGAAATTTAATTTCTAGTGGGTGGCCTATTTAGGGATCGGACATTCGTTATTTTTTTTTCATAATCTAAAATGGTATGTAAAAATGGACGAGCGGTATGGATTTTATTTCATACATCACCGTTGCCCTTCGAGCCTCCGCCTGTACTCGAGCTCGGAACAGGCAGGTAGTACCTATTCCGCTCTGACCAGGACGGCTGCATCGTTTTGGATTTTGGGCGACATTGGCGTATGGTTAAAAGATTCACTGGCGGTCACATCGAAGTCGTGCCTTTCTGCATCGGACAAATATACGATGGCACGCGAGCTACCGCGCCTGCGCCGCCGGGCCCACATGAGGTTCTGAGGTCAGAGGCTGCACGGAGCTCACCGAGATATTAAGGACAAATACACTCCGTACATCGGTTTCTCCATGTCAATTTAAGTTATGATCCGTAAAATGAGCTAGATCCAAAACTTAAGTGGACCACACTGTAGGAAATAAATGAAACCGGTAATGCCCAACATAAAAACCATCCCAGGGCCACCAACATGCTTATACGCTATTCAAACTATTTATAAGGTGTTTGTAACAGGGGTGAACTGAAAACAAGAGTAACATTAGCCTGAATCAAAATTTTTATAACCTTGTAAATGTTTTAACAGTGGGCGTTCCATAGCCGCTGTTGTTTCTCTAGTGTGGTCCACTTGAGTTTTTGGATCTAACTTATTTCAGAATCATGTCCTAACATGGGAGGGAGAAACTAATGGACGGGTAGATTTCTCAAGGACATCTCGGCGGGCCCCACACGGGAATTTCCTATGTGCGGGGAGGCGCTGGCGTCCATGGTCCATTCGCTGCTGGGCCTATTAAATGAATGGATGGTAATCTTCTACAACACATACTGTAGGAATAGCGTGCAACAGCCCGGGTCCACGTGTGACATGATTCTGTCCATCAGTTGCGACACTTGATGTTAGGATTGCCGAATAATCAGGCCGATATAAAACTTAGGTGGGTCATACCACAGGGAGTAGTGGGGATGGGGAAGGCCCCAGCAGCAACCATTTAGGTCCCCCGTGACATCCAACCCGTTGAATCAGGTGAGACCCACAAGGGTGAAAAGATGCTCCAAAAATAAGCTCGATCTACAACTTGAGTGGGCCGCGATGTATAAATTTCGATGTTTAGTTTACATTGTTCCCGTGATGTAGCTCTCCTGAGCTTGGATCAAATTGATTTTCGTAATTGACAGTTAACATGAGGTATTACAACTGATGGACGGAGTGGATGTCATTCTTAGGTCAATTTGGACCCCACAGAGCTCAGGTGTTGCTTCCTCCAAAAGGCTTTGTATAGGATTCCGGTCCCAAATGAACGGTTCAAAATCGTCAGCGATGACATTGGAGGCACGAGGCTTGATACCTCCCCTTCCTCCAAAGGCGCTGGCTCAATTCGGACAACGCACCGGATCTCGTACACGTGTGCCGGAGAGGGCACGTATGGAGCCATATTTGTTTGGCGCGTGCAGAGCCGGGGATTGGAAGCTGAAATAGTTATTCCTTATCTTCCCTTCGCAACATAAGGGAAAGAAAGGGCGTATTTGCATTTGAAAATCGCAACCGTAACTATCGCGCTTGAGAATCCACGAATCTTTGTTCGTTTTCGAATTTCGAATCGACAAAAACAAAACCCGATAAAATCTTCTTTTTTTAATCGATTTCCGTAAATCCGAGTTGCCGTTTCTCACCAGAAATCGTTCCGATTCGGTATCCGTTTCGACTCTCTCTCTCTCTCTCTCTCTCTCTCTCTCTCTCTCTCTATAAAAGTCCTGGGGAGACCAAAGATCCCTACTTTGAATGAAGAGAGCCGTATTTCGCTCCTCTTTCAGACGACAGATCCTCTCTACCATGCCCGAAAACCATGAAACCGTGCCGGATTCATGCAATCTTCGCCGGATTCTGACGATTCTGCTCTTCCTCGCCGCCGTTGCTTTTCCTTGCGTTGTCCTCTACCGCGTTGCGCACCCAATCGATTACGTGCCTCGGGCCGACAGCATTTCTTCGGAGAGTCGCGATCCGTTGAGCGTAATCGCCGATTTTCTAGCAATGGGAAGCGACGGCAAGTCGGTGAGTTTAGCTTTTGAAAAGATCCTCCTTTCTTGTGCAATGTTCTCTGATTGCTGGAGTCCTGTAATCCTAGCGTAGTTTAGCGAGCTAACCCTGATGTAGGTTAGCAACTGTGAGTCGATGAGTTTCGCTTCTGGAAGGATCCTCCTTTCTTGTTCTATTTTCTGATAGCCGGAATCCTGCAACTCCAGCGTAGATTAGCAGGCTGACCCTGGTGCAGGTTAGCAAGCTGGTTAGGGTTTTAAAATTCTTTTCGCTGAATACGGCAACCCCTCAGCGTATGTTAGCATCTGCCTATGGCATCATTTCTCATTTTTCTATTTCGGCCAGGCTAGAGTGTGTTTTCTGCCACAAAATCTGAAGTTTAGAATCATCCACGGCACAAGTGATATACATGAACGCAGATCCTAGCCCCAAATCATGGGCCCCACTGTGGAAGTTCAATACACCATCCGATTTTTCCCATTGACTTTGGACTGCTGCCCGTTTTCTTTTAAATTATCCATTGATGTCCACTATATAGGTTGTTGTCATCTGATCCAGGTTGTTTGGGGTTTGTTCTCCTCCATCCACAATGGGGCCCATGGTTTTGACGGTCCAGATTGGTGCACGTACATCACCAGTACCGACGTCACTAAAATGGGCAGTGTTTGGAGGGAACCGATTAGGTGCAGCTCCGGCGTCACCCAAGATGGTGCGGCCCTTAGCGTGGGGCCCACCTTGATGTATGTATTCGATATCCACACAGACCATCCATTTTTCCAGATCATTTTAGGGCATGAGCTCAAAAATGAAGCAGATCCAAATGTCAGGTGGACCATACTATAGGAAACAGTAGTGATTAAACGCCCCAACATTAAAAACTTTCTAGGGCCCATCATAATGTTTCTGTAATGTTTATTTGCCATCCAACCTGTTGATAAGGTCATGCAAACCTGGATGGAAGGCAAAAACAAATATCATCTTGATCCAAAACTTTTGTGGCCCACAAGAGGTTTTTAATGGTCAATCACCACTGTCCCTTATGGATGGTCCACTTAGTTTTGGATCTGTTTCATTTTTGGGATCATGCCCTAAAATGATTTGAAAAAAAACAGATGGACAGCGTAGAATTAGAATAAATACATCAAGGTGGGCCCCATCGTATGGGCTGCACCCTCTTGGATGAGGCGAGGGCCGCGCCTAATCCGCTCCCATTTTTGGAAACCTGCTCAGGATCAGATGGTCAGACTGTTCGGATCAGAACGGAGCACAAAACCAGGCTGGATCATCATTACAAAAGTATGATTTCTACTGAAAAATTCAAACAGTTTAACCATGAGGTTAACTGCAGATTCTGGGCGGGAATTGGGCCTGAACAAATCGGACTGGTTGGACTGACCCACCCACAAAAATGGGTCTGGTTTTAGAACAATTCAAAATAGGTGTGTAACATGCACCCTTGCCTACAATAGTTCCATTCACAGGTGTGGATTCATTTTTACTCCCTCAATATTTTGACAGAGACTTTTCCTCTGTTAATTTTAACTTTTATGGAGAATCAACATAAAGCAAAAGTAAGCAACGACAAGGAAATAGGCATATCTAATCAAAATTGGGGGGTGGAAATACCAACTCCCTTGTTGAATTTTATTTTCTTATTTATTTGTTTTAATGTCTTTGGCCACTTGATTTGACCACGCATGAAATTCAGTATCTAGATGATGATCGCTAAGGAAGAACTAGGATTGCCTTAATGACCTGCTGCCTGTTTTTCTCTTCTTCTTTTATCAGAGGTGATGTGGAATAGCTATCCCTTTAGGGGGATGATGAGAAGGTGGGCCTGCCTGGTTTAGATATAATATGAGGTCACAGGTCAAGTGGGGAGTTGGGCATATCTAATCAAAATTGGGGGGGTGGAAATATCAGCTCCCTTGTTGAATTTTATTTTCTTTTTTAAAAAAAAAGGCCTTAGGCCACCTGATTTGACCAGGCATGAAATTCAGCATCTAGATGATGATCACAAAAGAAAGACTAGGATTGCCAATGACCTGCTGCCTCTTTTCCTCTTCTTCTTTTATCAGAGGTGATGTGGAATAACTGTCCCATTAGGAAGATGATGAGAAGGTGGGCCTACCTGGTTTAGATACAATATGAGGTGTCAGATCAAGTGGGACTCACCTCCTCATTCTGTCCTAATGTTAAAATAGAAGGAATTATGAGTACCGATGTATGTGGGCTTAAGAAGTGTCCTGATGTGTCCCGTCCTTAGTTGTTTTACCAGCTCCCTTGTTAAATTTTGTTTTTATTTTTAAAAAATTATTTTTGACCACATGATTTGATGAGACATGAAATTCAGCATCTAGATGATGATCACTAAAGAAAAACAGAATTTCATTGATGACCCACTGCCTCTTTTTCTCGTCTTCTTTTAGCAGAAGTGAAGTGGAATTCCACTTCCCAGGAGCTATCCTATTAGGAGGATGATGAGAAGTGAGCCTACCTGGTTTTGTTATAATATGAGGTGGCAAATCGGGGCCACCTCCTGATTCTGTCCTAATATTAAAATAGGAGAAATGATCAGTACCAATGCACAAGGACTAAAGTAGTGTCTTGATGCTCCCTGACTTAATCAATGTCCTGATGCGCCTAGTCCGTAGGTGTGGGGCTCCTGCTTTGGTGATCCAGGCCGTTCATCCTAGGGGCATTCAGGTGAAAGAGTGTCACCCTGAAAATCCTTCGGATTGTAACAGTGCAAGCCCTTTGACCGGCAGATTTTAATTGATGGCTTAGAAATGAATGCAACAATGATCTGCAGGAAGAGGCCAATGATTGGATTGGATGATCAGGACCTTCCAAATCGAAAGATTTATGGGCATTCTCCATCTCACTTTGGGGCCCTCACCTCAACAGTCTGGGCCATGGCCCATAGTCCATTTGTGGGGCATCCTCCACATTGACAATATTCATTTCTTTGAAGTTTAACTTAGTTTTGGGCATTGCTGTTTCTGTAGTTCTTGTGATTCTTAAAGTTTACTCTGTTGGGGGATTGAATGATGTGATCAATTTCATACACACATGTTTTTTTGGGGGGGTAATTAAGTAGTGCAACTTTTGTAGGATAGTGAGGATGTCAGGCTGAAGAGAATCTTGAAGGAAACAGCCATGGAAGATGGAACAGTTATATTGACCACTTTGAATGAAGCATGGGCAGCAACAGATTCAATTATTGACCTCTTTCTAGAAAGTTTCCGAATTGGCTATCACACACGCAGACTTTTGAACCATTTGGTGGTTGTTACTTTGGATCCAAAGGCATATGCTCGATGCTTGTCTATACATAGCTATTGTTTTGCTCTTACCACCGAAGGTGTCGATTTCTCTGGAGAGAAGTACTTCATGACCCCTGATTATTTGACGATGATGTGGAGAAGAATAGATTTTCTACGGTCTGTTCTTGAAATGGGATTCAATTTCATTTTCACGGTAAGCAATCTTTTAGTGTTTCATCTTGAACAGTATCTGGAGCCCAAGATTCTGAATGCCTATAATTGAGCAGACTGCTTTTTGCCAATGTTGAGTGTACCCTTTATTTGAGTTGGAAATTATGCTGGCATGGTTAATTGTGATGTTTGTTACCTTTTATAAAAGGATGTATACAGTTTTATGAGAAGTCCATTATCTGCAATTTCTTCTAGTTTTTCTAGCTTGTTAAAAATGAAGACATGACAATTGGAAAATAACCTTACAATATTTCATATTGATACATCATGACCATCTCGAAATACCAATAGTCCCCATTATATTTGAAATTGCATGTGGTGGGCCCATGGGCTATGCATGCGGAAGCTTGGAAGAGCTAATGAGTGAATGGCTATGTCCTAGAGGGGGAGTGAATATAACCAATTAAAAATTATGCCTATTAAAACACAATTGCCTAACTTAAACTAATTTACCAATTATACTAAGTAAGACAATTTAACATTAAGGCTTCCAAGCCAATAGTGGGTCCAATCACATAAATTACAGTAGATATGTCAATTTTGGCAACTAGTCTATAAACGATAGTATGCTTGTGTGTGCTTTACAAGTTAGGTGCCTAGCATACAATTCAATTTAAGCATTCGTATGATTTAACTAATTAACACATATGCAAGAATAGAATTGCAAACATCATTTTCAAACACAAGCATATATAGTGGTTCGGTTTCCCTACTCCACTCGCGGTGGATGCACTCTCCTTGAGTGTATCAGTATTTACTATCAGAGGTTTTTCAACAGGTTCACCTTTAACCTTTACAACCCCACACAAGGAGCTAGGTCATATATAAGAACCTAACATACACTCCTGCTGGAGGCTACATTGGAGACTTAGTTCCAAGGACCTATGTTTACTCCCACTGGAGGCTCCCACGGATACTAATACGTACGCACCCGTGTCTGGTAAGTTCAACCTTACACAGGAGCTAAGGTCTTATACAAGAATCCATTGAGTTTGGGTCACAAACTCTTAGCCTTAATCCTACACAAAGAAAAAAATATATGGACTCACACTTGATAACTTGTCGGATTGAGCCCCTTTATAACGTCATTCTTGACTTGCTTTTTCAAAGCTCCTTCATGTTGAATTCGCTCTTCAATTGCTTCCCCGAATGTTGATGTCGATGCTTTATCTCCTACAGTCATTTTTCTCGCATATGATGTGCCAATGAGGTAACCAAGGCAAGGGAGGTTGGTTAAATCTCCTACAACTTATGTGAAGGTTGTCATCCTAGGCGATTCACCTAGATAAGTCTTCTGGAGGATTTAGACAAAGGATATGTCAATAAGATTGGGTTTAATCTCTAGAAATGGTGGAGTAAGATCATCTTGAAGGTGGAGGTTGGAATCCTCATTAGAGTGAAAATCTTAAAGGAAGATGATTTGGAACAAATGGGGTTAGAGGTCTAGGATGTGGGATATGAATGTGGAATCACTTATCCTTTTATTGCACAAAAAACTCATCCAAATGCCTAAGGTCCGTATGCCCTATATAAAGGAACCGAATTCCAACGGTAAACAAACGGCTTCGTTGATGCCATTGAACTTATCCTCGATAGTATCACGAAACTTAAGATTCCAGCAGAGAAGATGCTAGACAGTTTGTACTCTTCTACCCGATGCCATCGAATGGGACCTGACACCATCAAGAAACTCAAATAAAATTATTACAACTTGTTGGACAGATCTGAGATGAATACTTGATGTCATCAAGTGGTCTTCGATGGCTCGAGGACTACTCAAAGGGATTAAGAACCAAGCGAAAGTTGTTGTTTGGGCAATATGTTTACAACAATTTTGCACCTCTCCTAGCCTTACTTATCATGTTCCAATTATGCTTCTAAGGCTAAGGGATGATCAAACAAGGTTTACATATTAAGCCATGATCATCTAGATGTTTAAGGTTGTTTTGGGTTAAGGGTTAGGGTCACCAAGTCATCACATATAGCGGTTCGTTGCTCCTTGATGCTCATGTCCTATTGTGTATTCAGTCTTCAGCTTCCAAGAGCTCAACCGACTCCTTGACACGTGGACTCACATGATTGACAAACAAGTTGCACAGTGCACTAACAATATTTTGCTTCAGGAATTTGATGTCTATGAATGCTTCTCAAAACTCAATACGAATGCCATATTGTTCTCTGGGATCTGCCATGTGGAAGAATTCATTGTTGATCAATAAATAAATGATCGGTATCAAAGAATGTGCACTCCTAACCCGGATACATAAATTAGAAAAAGCAAAAAGAAAGTGCAAGAAAAGGAAATAATAGGTATTTACTTTATACATGTGGCCCACTTGAAGAGAGATTGCTTGCAATTGGGATGCTGAAGCGTGTCCACTTTAGGGGTTCTTCTTGGAGGCTGAATTCCTTGGATGAGATGAGGAAATTTGCAGGTCTAAATCCAAAGCGGACGTTCAGGTAGAGAAGGTATCTTTAGACTTTTGCAATTTGGAAGCTGATGTTTAGCTAGACAAGGTGTCTTTAGACTTTCAGTTTAGGGTTATCCTTGTTACCAATGTTGTCAATGTTGTATAGAGTCATATCCTATTGCACACCACACGATATGAATTGTAGGTTCAAATTGCAAATCCTAGTTTATTGCAATTGAATCATGTGGTTATTGTATGTATCGTATGATTATCCTATTGAGTGTAGATAATTGTGGACTCTGTAAATGTGGCCCAAAATTACCTTAGAAATCTTCTTTTTTTTTTTTTTTTTTTCCCATTTTTATACAAAAAATTAATGTTTTAAGTATTGGTATCAACTCGTGTATCGCACTCGCACCCTTTGGATATGGAAACACATCAGGTCGTGCATGGGAAATATTGCATATATCACATATATCACATAATGTATCATTGTTTTTGGGAACATTGGGAAATTAGTCGAATTTTTCAATGAAAATTCAGGGGATGTTAAAAAAGACATTAATACACACTTTAGAACTCAAAAGAACACAAAAAAGTACACATGATAAGTTTCCTTCGTATATGGTCCTAACTATGTGTTATGTGATATAAGTGACACAACTATTTAAAATCAGTTCGTATAATTTAAATTATAGAAGCATGTATGAAATTGATAATGCAACCAATATATTCAAAAGCCAAATCTGTTCTACAACGCATTGTTCATTTATTTAAAAATATAATTTTAAATTATTTATTTAGTTTTTAATTTTTAATTTTTTTAAAAAATAAATGAGTGTGGCTAATCTTATGTTAAGATCAGCATACACTCATGAGTACATGAATATAGGGGATAAATAACATCTGGCCAATGTGATTGTTTTAAAATTAATTTTTATTTATTTTTTGATATTTTAATTAAAAAATATATTTATTTAAAATTCCAAAAAGTTCCGTCAATCTATAGATCAGCCTCCAAGCACTCTCACATGATTTTTCCACATTCTAATTGCAAGTTATGTGGGTGAAATCGGAAATTTTTTAGATTTTCCCCAAATTCTCCGTTTTTGTTTTCTAAATTCGAAAATTGGAAGTCAAAATCCATGATTGAGCATGCAAAACATGTAAAATCATGGATTACTAATTTCATCCCATAGATTCTGAGCAATTGATACAAGAGAAAGCAATTTAAATTAGCAAAAGCTCACCAATTGGTTTTTGGTACCACAAATTCTCCAATCTTAATTTTCACACCCAAATCCCAAACAAGTGAAAAGGATTGGTTGAAATCCCAAAAAAAAAAAAAAAAAAAAAAAAAAAAAAAAAAAAAAACAAAAAGCAGAGAAAATTGTTTTTTTTTTTTTTTGTTGAAATTTCTAAAATTTTCAGAAAGGGACTGACGCAAGTGTGATATCGTCAATATGTGCAATACACATATTGACGATATCAAGAAACGTATAATGGCAATATTTTCAGAATACCGCAATCTTCAATTGATCATCGATACATGCATTATATCGCGATTTATTGACCAATACTGGGAAGTTTCCCAACTACAGCTCAGTTTCATATTGGCTGTACGATATCATTAGTATCAGCCACCGATACTATTGATACTGCAATCATTGACCAAAATTACATAAAAAAATTATTATTATTATTATTATTATTTATACATTTTTTTTCATCTTGTTTTTTACCCTTATGCTTTTAAAACATGTAAAAGGCCCTTCCTACTAAAAATCCTTACTTTTGTGTTTTGAGAGATGGAGAGGAGATTTGAGGATTTTGATATCCAAAAGCGCCCCCCCCCCCCCCAACTCTAACAGGCCTGCCACCAGTCGGCTCATTGCTTCGAGGAGAGTATCTGTCTTTTATAGCTCCGTGTATCATTCACTCTCATAATCATCGTCTCTAGGGATAGGAAATCTCATGATTGTTTGGCAGTTCTATGGTCGGCTGCTCACCTAACATTAACCATATGGCTTGCGACTGGCTGGTGCATCACTTCCAGGAAAATTTTTCTGGTTTCTACGAACCTGCATATCCTCTTGTTTTCCCATTCACTTCTTTCATTAGCAGTGTTAGTGAATCATGTGAAGAACATGTTCCCTCTATTGTGCTTTACACATGTTATTCTTGTTCTGCTTTTGTATCCCTGACTATCATCTTTTTCCCATTCCTTAGCAGCTTACTGAAGTCTTTCAAAGAACATAAAATGTCTCCATTATGCTGTGTATTGTATATTGTGCAGTATGCCATTTCAACGCTTTTCCCCACTTTTTTTTCTGCAGGATGCTGATATCATGTGGTTTCGGGATCCATTTCCCCGCTTTTATGCGGATGTGGATTTCCAGATAGCATGTGATCACTTCTCTGGTGACCCTGCTAGTTTACAAAATAGGCCCAATGGAGGATTTAACTATGTAAAGTCCAATAATCAAACCATACAGTTCTACAAGTTTTGGTATGAATCGAGGGAGGCCCATCCTGGGTTGCACGATCAGGATGTGCTGAACGTTATTAAATTTGATCCGTTCATCAGCGAAATAGGACTGGAAATAAAATTTCTGGATACTGCTTTCTTTGGTGGGCTTTGTGAGCCAAGCAGAGATTTGAGTAAAGTCTGTACAATGCATGCAAACTGTTGTTATGGTCTTGATAGCAAACTTCACGATCTGAGAATTATGCTCGAGGATTGGAGAAGGTTTATGTCGTTGTCACCGAGTCTAAAATTATCGCCGCTATCATCTTGGAGGGTGCCGCAAAATTGCAGGTAAGTTTGATATTAGGCTAACTAAAAGGAGATTTCAAAGTGTTGCTTTTTCTTTGAGATGAGAAAATGCTCCAGTGCTTTATATGGAACTTCCAGTGCACCTAGTTGCATTTGAACACATCATTAGTTGATATCATCGAGCACACCAGTCCATTTGGTTCAGCAACCTTGTCTTGCCCTATTTTATATCACTATGTGTTTTCCCACTCATAGACCAGATGGCTGTCATTGCTTAACCCAATGTTTTAAAAACCTGGAACTGACCTGACTGTTGGACTGGAGCCGGCGTCGCAAAGGGTTCAGTTCACCAGAAAATAGGTTCAACCAAGTGTCATCCACTCTTAAAAGTAGAAAGAAAGTTTACACTAGGTATTCACAGATCTATGACCATCTGTAAACCAATGAGTCTATCCGCTTTTGCTTTTCGTAGAGGCAGATTGTTTCAAATTAAGTAGATTTCTGGGCTAAAATGGATGAGAAGGGTCTGATCACACTGAACCTGCTGCAAAGATGATGGGGTCTGGTTCAAGTTTTAAAGCGTAGGTGTAACCAAGGTGATTCTTTAGGACCACAAGCAGTAGGTTAGGGCCTGCCAAATGGATGATGCAAGTTGATGATCAGGCGGTCATGATTTTCTGCAAATGATCTTGAGCATCAATTTTGCATGCCACTGAATGAATTGTTAGTTTTTCTTTGAAGGATGGTTGAAGAAGAGTGGACTGAGCAAATGGACAGTTGAAATCGATGATATGGACCACCCACATGTCCAAAATACGAATGCACCAGAGCTTTCCCATGCACCGGATCATTTCCATTTGATATGGCATAGCTCATTCTATTCTACTGTTTTTCGGGATGTTTTAGCACAAGTTTTGTATTTAGTGTGCCTCTTAATACTTTCTGTTGTGGTCGTTTTCTGTCCAGCCTTTCTTCATTCCATCACTAAAATTTTCCTAGAGATGATGCTGCATGTGGAAAGACTATTGCTTGCCATTCCCATACAATTTGCATACATACCTGGTTTGTTTTCGGGTCCATCTTTTGTAAAAAGGTAAGTTCTTCACTTGAGTTTTCTTTTGAATATATTTGCATTTGTTCGATCCCAGTACTTGACCGATGGATGGTCAGGTTGTAGGCTTAGCAAAAAGATCAGCACTTCTATAGTTCTAACCTCATCATATCCATTGGGTTAGACACAGTGAGAACTAGAACCTGTGTGGTGTGTTTCCAGTTAACTGCCTGAGGTATTATACGGTGCTCTGTCAAAAAGATTGTACAATTTAGATTTCCATTCAAGTGGGGAAAAGTGGACCCATGGTTTTGTGATTGAAACAATTGATATTGTGGGCTTCAGTTTCATCGGCTCATGCAACCAATAATCAAAACCCTTTCAATGGATGGCAAAAAATAGCAACACACATTGCCCCATTTGAAAAAGGCCAATGCTTATATGGTTTGGATAATTCAATCTTGGGGTTCTTGGCGCATGGGCTGTGCATGTGAGGCCCATCAATGGTTTTGGCTGTCTCAAGGTTTAAAGAATTGTCCAAAACTGGTACATACTGCCTGAGGCATACCAGCATTGCCAATGAATGATATGGCATATGGCCATATTGGCCTATATCAACCTGAAAAAGCTGGATACAGGGGCAATGCAGAGCTGTGTTGGTAGTGAACGATACGATACCTGAGTCACTGGCTTAAAGCTTTACTCCGCATACATCCCTTTGGCCCCGATCATGTGCAGGTACCTCTTTCAGCGGTTGCTTCAAATGCACAGCAAAACAGATTACCTGTTCCACTTATGATTTGGTTGCATATCCAGTTCAACCTATGTGATTTGGATACATCCAAACCCAAACAGATACAGGACGTTATGATTAATGGGTGTGTTTTCAAAGTGTGTCAGCTACAAACAAATGTGGCCGTTTCACTGCATCTCAATCTGACATTTTGCATTTCTAAAACTTGCAGATTCAGAACCTTTTTTTCCCTCCTTTCTGAATTGGAGGTTCAGCTGCAGATCATTTGCTGCTTTTGGCTTTTCTTCATTTCTTATTTCATTTTCCTTTTTTATTTTTTTGTGCATGCGTGCCCATTGGCAGAGAAATAGGAAATTTGTGGAAAATAGGAAATATTACTCCAAAACTTGTATATATTTGCCAACTTTTTTCTTTTTTTCTGATTTCCCCCTCCTAAACCCTTTTCATGCATGAATTGCATTGGGATTGAGGGAAGTTAGTTGGAAACGTTAATTATTTCAATAAAGATTCTTGCCAACTATTATCTCTAGCTGTTACACCAGTCTATACCTTTTCTTTTCCTAATCTCTTCTAGAGTTGCCATGGCCAAAATATTTTCCATACTTAGGTTGTCAGCTTGTGATAACTTGTGACTTGCTAAGGACATCCAAATAGGGCCGTTAGCGAATTAGCCCATACATTCAACCTTAAAAAGTCGTATATGGGTATCAGATTTTTACTCGTTTACAGACTTTTAAGCCAGTTGGATATGAATATTATATCCATTTGGTGAATTTGCCTAACTGCAACCTGAAAAGGTCGGATATGGATATCATATTTTTATCTGATTAAAAAGAAAAAATAACCCCGATTGCTTCCGGCAGGTCGGTTATGAATATTACCATATCTATATGCGCATCCAATTATCCAATTAATATTTTTAACTAAAATATTAAATATTAATATATTATATGTTAAATTTTATGATGTTAACCTCTATTTGGTCCTTAATCTTGCTCCAGTGGTAGACTCCCAGGGGTTTCAACACCTGATCAAGGGTTCGAGTACCCATAGGTGGTGAAATAAAAATCTCTATTGCATGGATGATGAGGTTGATATGGAATTTTCTTAAAATTTTGTCAAAGTTGGGAATTTTTGGTTTAAATGCTCAAGGATTTGTAGCTTTGCTGTGATTTTTTATTATTTATTTATTTTTTTGTTGGGGGGGGTGGGGGGGGGGTTAACTGACTTATATTTGACTTCTTTGGACAATTACATATCGGTTTCCTTACCCCTTTTCAGCCCTACATCCAAAGGGGTTTTAAATCTAATTAAAAGGCATTCGGGAAATTTAAAAACGCCTTCGGGACAAACTCACATGCTTCCTGGGAACAGACATCTGGGCTTGTATGATAAGTGACCGTCATTTAAAAGACGCGGATTAGGTACTGCACCTGCCTGTCCCGAGCTCGGAACAGGCTGGGCCCCTCACCATGTTTTATGGGTTTATCAATATGGTCCATCAATTTTGCCATATCATTTATATCATTTTAGGATGTAAACCAAAAAAATGAGGCGGATTCAAGAATCAAGCACAGGAAGATGATGGTGCCAACCGTTGAAACCTTCCCAGGGCCTATACCGTGATGTTTATTTGCCATCCAAGCTGTTCATCCCCATTGTGTGGTCCACATGAGCCTTGGATCTACTTCATTTTTGAGCTTATATCTAAAAACCATATGGCAAAATTGATGTACAGTGTTGATAAACCCATACATCAAGACTCGCAGAGCCCCCAGCGTGTTCCGAGTTGGGGAGGGGGTTAGTACTTGAAAGTGATTAATTTCCTCACGATCAGGACTCAGATACCAATTGGAACTGGCGGATGGAGTATACCTCAAAAAGTAGTCAACCATCAATTCCGATGGTTGAGGGTCCAAATTCCGGAGGTAAGTAGATGATGATGGTTTGGATTTCTATAAAACGATGCCACGTGAACAGTTGGGGTGTCACTGCCAGGCCATTTCAAGATGTGGTAAATAAGCTGCTCTATGTCCCACACAGGCAAAGATAAAAATAAATAAATGAATGAGGGAGGGGGTCCATTCGGCTTATAGCTCCAAACGTGCACAGAAGAAAATGCACTTTACAAAATGACTGACCAACTGTGGGACTTGTAATGCACAGATCCAGATTGGGAGCCCACACAACATTCGAAGAGCCGGAGCCGACCTCATCTACCAAACAAGTGTTCTACCCACTGCAGCAAAGTGGCTTGTGTTATTTTCAGTATTTTTAAGTAAGCGAACTTTCTTCTTCTTGGCTTTTTTTTTTCTTATTTTTTTTTAATTACACTTTTTCAGATTTGAATGCGTGAAACATTGTAAATTTAATTATTAAAATACCAAGTTGAGTTTATTAAAGGCTCAGATGAGAGTCTAGGCATCAAGAGCAGACCTACCTAGGTGGGAATGGATATTAATTGGGACTGGACTGTCGGTCCAATCTAGTCGGCTTTGTTGATGAAAAAAAAATAACCAGATCATGTCAATTTGCATCTACATTTGACCCACCTTATAGATGGTCCTAATTTAGATATCAGAAGTAGAGTGACATCAACCTGGCTTAATTCCAAGACAGCATTTTTTTATTTTTTATTTTTTGTCATGACTGGAATAAGAACAGCTCCTAGGCCTGATCCAACCGGCTGACTAGTCATGCAGCAGAATAGCGTTAACACAGCTGGGCCATGATTTTAAAAAAAAATAAAAAATCATGCCAATGTGAAGCTTCAATCCACACAGCCCGAAGCAAGCTGGGTGGCCAGGCCCAGACAAGTCCACTTTCACGCGTTGCATGGTTCACCCTCAACGGTCTCATCAGGTCAGTTTTGCATAGGGTGGATGTCCTGTGACATTGGGTCCCCACCAATTCAATGCACATCTTTCGTGAACCTTTAAATGATTTTCTGATATGATGCAGTGAAGTAAACTTCAGTTGAACCTAAAGCCAAGACTACTCTTGACCATGATGCAGCCTGTCGTGTAAAATGCATGATGGGTTGTTGCACCATCAGTGTTTTAAAACTCAGACAAGCTATGTTCAATCAAATCTGGCCACAAAAGCCAGCTGTACCATTAAAAAGGGACGTGGAGTTGAAGTTCCTGTGGTCAAAACACCATGATGTTTGTGAGAAATCCACCCGGTCCTTCCGTTTTGCCAGCTTATGGAGGACATGAGCCCAAAAATTAGGCAGATTCAAAACTCAAGTGGGCTGCCATGATGTTGATATGCCATCTAAACCGTTCATAAGGTCATTACTCTTCAGATGAACTAGAAACACAAAAATACTAGCCTGATCCAAAACTTGTGTTCCCACGAATGTTTCTACAGTGGACTTTCAATCCTCACTGTTTCCTGCCATGTGGACAACTTGAGCTTTGGATGTCTCATTTTTGGGCTCATGTTTTGAATGAAAGAAGAAAAAATCTCTTGTTTCTCGTGATGAGATTCAAAACCCTAATGGTTTAATGACTCTGGAAATCTCTTTGGTCTTAACTCCAAAGAGCATCTGTAGAGTGGTTCCGCATGTTTATCCCTTACTTCTACTGCTATTGCTTATCTTGTTGATTATTGAATTGATTGGAGATGTATTTTGGCATCTAGAGATGGAATCGATCGCCATACTAGTGACATGTAACTGGATCTTCATCCTCATAATGGACTTCAACCCCAGGCAACATCAGTGTCTTTCCACATAAAGGCCCTGTAGAAGATTCCGATCAATCACCAAAAAGTTTCATCATTTAATGATTATTTGTCATGTTTGCAGGATTGGTGACAGCTCTGCTGTATTATTGTGCTCTGCTGCATTAAGATGAACTTCTTTTTTTAAAAAAAAAGCATATATATTGCAAGTAAATACTTAAACAAGTAAATCATGTATAAGAATAGGGCTAGGGTCCGTGAAGATGCTTGCACATGAGTGAATAGAAACAAAAAAGATAAAGATAAAAAAAAAAAAAAAGCAATAGGGCTAGAATACAGAAAACCTATACAAAAATATATATCATCAATCTTGTAAAATTATCTGAATTCTTGGAAAGTGGATGTTTCTTGTGATACCTTGACAAAGTTCTATTTGGTCTCTGTTTCTGCATCCAACTTGTTACGGCTTACAAGCACACCCTCATCCCAGATCTCAGCCCACCTGTAAAATAACATTTGAGAGAAAGAAGCATTCAGGGACTGGCAAGAACGTTACCTTGTGCAACAGATAAGAGAAATTTATGTAAATGGTGTCAGCCAGCCTAGCTCATGTTCCTGGGTACAAGCAATCAAGGCATCATGTGCATGCACCACCATCTGCTGCATTAGTAACTGGTGTTTGGAAACATACAATCATGCCCATGTGCACTTTTTATGAAACCGACATTAAGGAAGCAGGACATATCTAATCAGTCGCATTCTTGGATTCTCAACTGATTCATAGAGGAGTCATTTATGATGCCTGGGGATGCTTGCCTCTTCTAGTTCCATTCAACACAGAAGCTCTCAGATCCTTAACGGACTCCCGTCCATGGAGTAAGGGATTCTCAAATATTGTAGATGAGTATTTTGTGAGAAACCTTTGCAGTTCCATGATGTTACTGACTAAATCTATGGCAATTTGAGTAACATGCTCGTTTTTAGGCACCCCTTGTTCATGGATAGGCACCTTATGCAGCTCTGGTAAGAGCTATATGAAGGATGATTTGCACATACGTTCCACACTCCCTCCAAATCTGATGGCAGTCCCTTGTGTTTAGCTTTTCCTTCTTTCCTATATTAGTAAAAGATCAATAAACTATTGCTGATAAAAGAAATCATAGTTTCATCTTTTATGCTTAAGTTTTCCTAAATTTCTAAAACTTCTTCATGTTATTCTTTCCTTCGGTTTTCTCTAGAGAGAGAGTGACTAAAGGAGACAACCATTTGGTACATTCCTTGGAGGAAGATGACAAACAAAAGTGCAAGAGCTGAAATAGAACAGTTTCACATTTTGGCAATGTGATGTGAAAGCACAGGGAGGTTGTGGGACAGGACAATACTCAGTTTGTATCTAATGCCATGGGATTGAGTTAAAAAAAGAAACAATTCTCCCATTAAGTAGAAATCCTTCATGCAAAGGCAGTCATGTTAGACCCAATGCAGAGAAAGCAATAAACCCATTATATATATGCTTATATGTTGGTATGTATATGCATATATGCGTGGATGCAAGTATTTATATGCACATACAAAATCAAGACATCACTACATCTTGAAGATGCCAATTTATTTCTTAAATTTTTTGTGGCAATAATAAATGAAAAGATCAAGCTTTATATATATGATGATGCATGATAGATAACATGGGCCCGAACCAGGACTTCAATGTTGAAGCCAAAAGTGCCTTCCACTAAGCCACAGACTCAATCCAGGGAACATAGCTTTCAATGTTAGTCTATTGAGTAATATTGAACTCAATACATTACAAAAAAGGGCATGATAATAGAAATAAGTATAATACAAAATAGAAAGTACCATAAGATAGTCAAGTTTATGTATTTACCTCGTTCCATCAATATCTATACATAGGCTATGGCCATGGCGCCATCCATCTTGAAAATTACCAAAAAAGATGTTGCCAAGCTTCGAATAGAATCGTCCTTCACCATTCGCCTTTCCCTTCCAAAAGTTTGCAAACCAACGATCCCCAGTGTGAAAATAGAGCCAACCCTACACAGATATAGTAATATAAGGTTCACTGTAACAGAAAATATTTTCTTTGGAGTACATCATGCATTAGATGTCCACAGGCTGAATATTCACTTATTACATGAAAAGCAAGATAGTGACTGCTTGTATGTCCTTATTTTCATATATGGAAAATGAAACAATTTCTAGTGCTGAATGAAAAGAGAGAGGCATGAATGCATTAAAACTAAAAGGTAACTAAAATATTAGTCACATAAACAGAATTGTTTGAAGCATAAGATTCCTCATTGACTTGTCAATTCATCCAGGAAAAACCAGCCTCTGCTTCCTTTCCTCCCATATTTAAACAAGCCAACATACTACCATGTTTACACCTCGGTGGATAACAGTGCCTGGAAGAGATACACCCGTCTGTCCCTCCCATATTTAAGCAAGCCCCCACACTACCATGTTTACACCTTGGTGGATACCCAGAAGAGATGCACCATAGGCTCAGTAATCATGTCAAATATCAATGCCATTCTGAGTCAAATCTGAAATCCTATCCCATTTGACCACATTTAAATAATTGCTAGCCAACCCAACTTCATAATGCATGGTTGGAAGCAATGTCAGCAACATAGATCCGACTGCAAGCTCTTCGCTTCCAACATAGTGGCCTCCTGTTAAAAACAGAATGCTAACATATCTCAGCAATATGATCTTCATGGTCATGAAAGATGCCTCAAATACTCCCAGGGCTTTGGTATGCCCTCACAACTTTCATAAAAATTCAACTTGATGAAGCACTAGAGGTAGCACCCTGAGTCTAGGGGACAGCCGGACAGGGGACATGTGGAATTAAACAGTCCTAACATAGATATTGTCTCAATTGAGTTATACTATGTTAGCTCCATGCATAGATTCTTATCCATTGAATTGAATTGGAAATCCAATATCCAATGAGGTGTTGATGAGGCCAACCAAGGGCACCCACACCCACACACCAATCATATGCAGTTTAAAGCGATCACTGCCGCAAGAAATGACTCTGAAACACCAGCTACACAGCTAGTCCACCCTTATGGAAGCACCAATCTCAAACTCCAGCCGCAATGACTTTGTATACCTGTCATTTTATGAGCCCAAATAATTGCATGCTGCATGCACACTGTATCGGTACAGACCGTCCAGGTCTGTTGTCTTTGATAAGCTATCCAGACCATGCTATCTTGGACTAGCTATTATGTTCCTTGTGTGAGCCATGTATGTGGTTCTAGGATTCCAGATCTCAGTTGAAAATCGAGAAAGTAATGAGAGAGAGAGAGAGAGAGAGAGAGAGAGAGAGAGAGAGAGAGAGAGAGAGAGAGAGAGAGAGAGATCATATTGTGTTGAGAAAAGGGTTAGAAGGGCTTTCTTGTGATACTAGTACTGATGTCTTCTTTGTACTACCGAGTACTGGGAGTTTGTAATTTTTCCAAAGTTGCTCATGATAAGTAATAGGGAGACTGACACACCTAGGGTTAATCTCTCTAAAACTTCTCATTTTCTCCTTTTCTTCTCTCCTCTTTCATCTCTCTTGCTGGTTATCTTCCCTTTTATTTCTTCTTGGTATCAGAATGCAGGAAAGCACCTGCGTTCTTTCTACATCGAATAGATGTTTCTTGGGTACCCACTGATGACATCACTATGCCGTACAGGTAACGTCAGCAACACACCATCGGATGGTCATATGAAGAAGAAAAGTATGGTATTTAGAAGAGTGATTTTATAAGAACTATGATGATTTTTTCAGGATTTTTGGGTTTTACTTGGATCTTTTTGTGGAATTGCACATTGATTTGATATGGTTGATCAATTAGCACCTCTAGAAACAAAATTCATTTCATTCCATTGAGAGTTGAGAGTTTTTTTTTTGGAGACTAATGATATTTCATTAAAAAGGCCTAAGCCAAAGCTATACAAATACTCAAAATATACAAATGTACAATCCAAAAACCAAGCAAACTCTCAACACACCACCTAAAGATGGGATTTAGGATTTCTCACTTCTGCCCACTCCTTTACACTGAGAATTGCCTTCCTGAAATAATCTTTAACACTTCCCTTTCTATTTCTAAAACACTGGTCATTCCTTTCCCACCATAGAGCCCACAGAACTGCTAACATGCTTAGCTTCCACACCCTTTTCCCTGATTTCCCTACTCCCCCATCCTGCCAAGATAATAGAAAGTCCTCTATCGATTTCGGAAACACCCAATCAAACCCTAATAGCCGGAGAAAATAAGTCCAAACCTCCATTGTGAAAATGCAATGGATGAAGAGGTGATCTATTGATTCCGCATCTTTGTAGCACAAAGGACAAACATTAGGGAGAATCATATTCCTCTTCCGCAAGTTATCGATAGTTAGTACTCTATTCCTCCCAACAAGCCAACCAAAGATCGCCCACCTTCAAAGGAGCACCTTAACACCATAGCCAAGATGTTGGAGCTAACCATCCCTTTCAGTTATAGATCAATAAAGGGATTTGACTGAAAACGAACCTGATTTTTCTTTTAGCCAATTTATGGAATCCACCTCTGATAACCTTAGAGAAATCTTCTCTAACATTTGAAGAAGCTGCAAAAGTTCTTCAAACTCTTCATCGACTAGATTCCTTCTAAAGCACGGAGACTACTTCATCCCTCACCGAAAAACCACTACTAACCTTCATCCCCTCATCCGTAGCTAACCCTGCTAATAAAGGGAACCGATTTGAGAGATTTATGAAGGAATGGCGCTGTACACCCTTTTTTGGTCAGATTTTTTATTTGATTTTCTTCCTTTTTTAGCCATTTTAAAAATTCTAGACGGTATTCTTGCTATACTTTGCAGAATATAAGGAGATATTTTTTATTTTTTTTTTTGGCGGGGAGATGTCAACTACCAATGGTTCAGAGGTCACTTCCAATGTTACTGGTGTCACATGTTTCATATCACGCATTGGTGTTTATGGTGACAATCCTAGTGTGCAGATCACAATTGTAAAGTTGGACGGCACTAATTCCTTGATTAGTCTCAATTTTCTAAGATGCACATCGACAAGCGAGGAAAATAAGATATATGAATAGCTGAGTAAAGGAACCGACAATTGATGATTGTTTGTATGATGAGTGGGAACAAGAGAATTTAAAGGTGATGTCTTGGCTATTTAACTTTACACAACCTCATATCAGTAGAGGATTCTTGTTCATGCAGACAACCAAAGAAGTTTGGGATAAAGTTGCCAGAACTTGTTCCCGGCTGCAGAATATTGCTCGTATTTATTAGCTACGCTAGGAGTTGTGACTATTCATCAGGGGGAGGAGTTCAACTATTTATTATTTCACTCTTCAGGGTTTAAAAGAAGAATTAGATCATTATCAGTTATTACAATGGGATAGTAATGCGGAAAAGGAGAGACATCAAAAATAGGTCGAACATAATAGAATATTCAATTTCTTAATTGGTTTGAACTACGAGTGTGAGTTGACCCATGTGCAGATTTTGAGAAGAGATGAGCTTCCATGTAAAGTTAATTCCCTGGTTTATAGTGATAAAAGTCAAATGAAAGCCATGTTGTCAATTTCTTCCACTAGCGATCATTCAGCTCTTTATGTCTTTTCTGGTTCCACTGAGGGTGGAAAAGGATCCAATTGGAAGAATAGTGTGCCTACTGAGATGGGTAAATTGAGTTGCAACCATTGTGGGAAAACCCATCATATACGGGAGACTTGTAAAGATATCCATGGTAGACCAACGAAGTTCAACCGTCCTGGACAACCCCTTTCCTCCAATGGCCTTGTATCTGCCTTTATTCCTCCTTCAGGTACCATATCTTCTGCCACATCATATCCGTACACCATTCAGCAGAATGGAGTGGCAGACTGGAAGAATCGTCATCTAGTTGAAGTTACTCGGAGCCTCTTGATAGGTATGCATGTTCCAAGATGTTTTTGGATTGATGCAGTGCTTCCGACCACCTATCTTATTAATTGTATGCCAACCAAGGTATTGAAATTAAAGTCTCCACATCAATTCCTTTGTCTAGATCAACCTTTTTTATCTCGTGTCTTTGGGTATGTGTGTTTTATTCATATCTTGGGTATGAATTGGACCAAGTTAGATCCAAAAGCCATTCGGGGTGTATTTCTGGGGTATCCCTCCACACAAAAGATAAAAGTGTTTTGATTCTGTGTCTAAGAAATGTTTCATCATTATGGATGTCACCTCTTTTGAGTTCATGATTTACTTTTCCCATAATCTTGCATTTCTTCAAAGGGAGCTTTAGGGAGTTGGAAGAGAAGCATCCTTCTCCAGCTTATCCCTTTCATGTTCTTGTTCCTTTTAGTCCATCGGTTGTTGTCCTAGTTAATCCAAAGTAGCGTACCAATACTACTATTGATGTAGCTAAAACTTGCAGGCGAACGAATTGCAAGTATACACAAGCCAGAAAGGGGTAATCACTAATACACGGCCACTCACTAATTCTAATTCCTTAGAACCAGGTAATTTTCTCCTTTGTCTGTTCCTTCTTCCTCTGAGGATAGTGCTTCCATTATCTTACACAAAGGGAAGCATTGGTGTACTTTGCATCCTATATCTAAGTTTGTTTCATATGCAACTTTGTCTTCTTCCTATTATTCTAACTTATCTTTGGTTTCTTCTGTTTCTTTGCATTCTAGATTCCAAGATGGTTTCTTCTATTTCTTTGCCTTTTAGAGTCCAAGAGGTGATCTCTAATCCAAACTAGTGTGAGGCTATCATGGACAAAATGAGAGCATTAATATAGAATGGCACATGAGAATTGGAAGATTTACCCAAGGAGTCAGTGGGTTGCAAATAGGTCCTCACGGTAAACCATAAGGCAGATGAGTCTATTGAAAGGCATAAAGTCAAACTTGCCGCCAAGGGGTACACTCGGACATATAGGATTGACTACAAGGAAACATTTGCACCTGTAGCCAAGATGAATTTCATACGGGTTCTACTATCTCCTACAACTAATTTTTCTTAGTCGTTACATCAGTTAGATGTGATAAATAAAGCAATGCATCAAAGGTTGGCTCGCAAGCTGCTCTTTCTCTTCTTCTTCTTTTTCTTCTTCTTCTTCTTTTTTTTTTTTTTTTTTTCTGTTAGCTTGTTAGTACACACCCCATTGTTAGTGCACCCCACTGTTAGCCACACCCAACTTGAGAATCGATACCAAGACCATAGTGGTGAAATGAGGGCTGCTCTCTCTTACTCGACCTAATATAGGCTATGTCGCAAGTGTGATGAGTCAATTTATCTAGGCTTCATGAATTCCTCACTTGGAGGTGGTTGATAGAATCCAGAGGTATTTAAAGACATCTTCTAGGAAGGGTTTGTTTTTTGCTTTCCAATCATAGCCATCTACACATTGAGGCTTACACAGATGCAGATTGGGCTGGTGGCATAGATGAGAGACAGTTAACTACATGATATAATACTTTTGTAGGAGGAAATTTGGTCACTTGGAGAAGCAAAAAACAAAATGTGGTGACTAAGTCTAGCATTGAAGCAAAATACAAGGATGGCAAGTGTAGCAGAGTTATGATGGCTGAGAATTTTGTTGCGTGACTTGGGAATTATGGTGGGGGCACCTATGAAGTTGTTTCATGATAACAAGGCAGCCATTAGTATCTCACAAATCCAATTCAGTATGATCGTACCAATAATATTAAAATTGTTAGGCACTTCATTCATGAAAAAGTTCTCTCTCAAGATCTCTATTTACCATTTGTAACAATTGAGAATCAATTGACTGACATTGTCACTAACGGAGTTACTAAGACAATTAGAATATGTTCTTAGCAAGCTGAGCATGATAGATATTTATGCTCAACTTGAGGGAGAGTGCAGAGAAATGAGTTTAGAAGGGCTTTCTTGTAATATTAGTACTAATAAGGTCTTCTTTGTAATATGAGTATTAGTAGGGCATTATTTGTAATTTTCCAAAGTTGATCATGATAAATAATAAGTGTTCTAATGCACCTAGGTTTAAGCTCTCCAAAACTTCTCTCTCTCTCTCTCTCTCTCTCTCTCTCTCTCTCTCTCTCTCTCTCTCTATGTTTCATCTCTCTTGCCAATTCTCTTAATTTATTTCTTCTTATTGGAACATTATACTTAGGGTCATTTGTATGCAAGGAAAGTTATATTGGTGTTAGGATATCTAGGTCATGTCTTAGATAGGCTATCTAGACCATGTTGTCTTGGACAAGCTGTTATGTTACTTGTGTGCCAAACACTCTAGAATAAGTAGAAAAAATGGATTGTAGCACATATGGGGAACTTAATGGAACACGAATTGGGTAATTCCCCTACTTGAAATGAGCTCCCTCCGCCCCTAACGTGGCGAGATTTGATTGGACAACAAGCCACTGTTAGAAATGGCTGGGTTGAGTAGGTAGGGCAGTACCCAATCCACATCCAACTCAATATGGATAGTGGCATATGTAGCATTTATAGCCCATGTGCCAAGGTGTTCCATAACAGTAACAGTTATAGCCACCACTGTTACCATCATGAAACAGGCCATAATGGCCCTCGCATAGGCCATTAAGGCTCTCTTTTTTAAAAAAAAACTGTTACAAGACCATTATGACCCTTTTTTGTGACAATCATTTTGACCCCATATTGTGTAACGGTTATGACTGTTGTTGTTACGTAACTGATTTGGGATATCATGACAGGTGCACATTGACACATGTGGCACATGCTGGGTGCTTGAAGATCAATGGTGGCACATGTGCCACATGCGACACTTGAACTTAGACAGTCATACATGTGGCAAATTTGGCACATGCAATGCATGAAACATTGTGTTCCCATATGCACCAAACCAGGGCAAAGCTATCATCATTATTATTCTAAGTTTTTAGCAAAGACATGATAGACTTGCTAACAGTCAAATTTTGATGACAAATTGTCCCCACTTCCCTGGGTGCAGTGCTAAAATGGGTTTGACAAACCCAGGACAAGTTGTCTGTCCCAAACAACATGTACCAACAAAACTTTGCTAGAATCTAAACAGCCCTTTAATAGCGACAAATTGGTTTCATACATGTTACATAACTTTCATGTGTCTTTTTCACTAATAGCATGGTGCAACATTTCATGTCTCTATTCACAAACACAATACGACATGACTTCACCATTTTTTTTTGCCGACTTGGCCTATTGTTTTTACTTGCCCAAGTCATTGAGACCCGAAATATCTCGAAGAAACTCACCAAAGGCATATTGATTGTGTCCTCAACATGCCTACCCTTTCTTGATTTGGTGTGGCATGAAAATATGGTTGACTTAAGTGAGTTGCGAATCGACTAGCCAACTTGGCCAACCTTTTTTTTTAATGAAAAATGTGATAGATGTCCTAGCTGTAAAGAGGTAGCAGATATTCCAATTAGGAGGTAAAACAAGATAAAGAAATGGTTGTTATGGATGCTGTGATTCTAAAACTCAAATAAAATCTTGAATTCTAATGTAATGCCTTGAGCCCATTTTTAGAAAACATAGAAAATTTAAAATGACAATGTATCAATTTTAATAAATTATTGTAAAAAAATGAGGAATTATCAAAAGTTTCTCAAGCTGGTGCAAACATCAAATGAGTCAACCAGTTCTAGGTCCTTTCACCATTTTTCCAACCCACCCAATCTCAATAATAGCATTCACTCATGATGTCTAAACATGGATAAAATACTGGTTCATGCCCAACTCTGGTGGGTGCCAAGTCCAAGTCATATGCCAAAACTGCAACGGCTCAGACATGTCACACCAATATGGCAGCACTATATCTACTCCAAAATATAGTCGTAGGACATGCCAAGGAATTAGCAACTTAAAGAATGGTATCTTTCTGCAGAAGTACTACAAAAAATGAAGAAAAACAAAATATCTTGCAAAACTTTAAGCACAAGCCTTTCAAAATCATGGGAGAACCTGCACTAGTCAAAATACCCAGAATCAGAAGTGAAATGTGCACGCAGGTAACTGGGATATCCATCACAAGTAGCTGCCAAGATGAGATAGACATGCACCATTCTAGGCATTAGGCATCTACTATTGAGCCCTTATTTAATAAAGTCAGTATTTCATGACAGAATAAATACCAAAATTCAATTACAGATAAAGAAAAACATACCTTTCCATGCATAAGGTCATCTCTCCAAGATCCCTGGAACACATCCCCATTACTGTAGTAGAATGTACCTAAACCTGATCTCTTACCGTACCGCCACATGCCATCATAGAAGCTTCCACCTGTGAGAGTTAGACGGCCCTGTGGCATGAAACAATCAATTTAGCATTAGAATGGGACAAAACTGTTCTAAGTGTGTCATCCACCAAAACCATGCTGGTCTCTAAAAAGGTAAAATTTTTCTTTACTGCCATTTGTACCTTTCCCTCTGGAAGACCTCCTTGGCAACGTCCCCTATAAATTCCCCCTCTATATTGCATTTCCATTATAGGACTCCACTTTTTCTGTGGATCTCTTTCAGCTTCCTGTATGGAAAATTATCATTAGAATGCAACTTCCTGCTAATGAGCAAATTTTCTAGCTGGAAATGTGTGCATGGGCTGATTGCTCTACACAGTGGTTCAAGTGAAAACAAGCAAGCAAAATAAATAAATAACAATAATTAATAATAATAATAATAATAATAATCTGACTTTAATAATTGGTAACAATTTCCATTAGAATACATACAACAACACATTATAAGATGATGAGTGCACCTCAAGTGCTGTTAGAAGGCTATTCTAAGAAATGAAATTTACCAGCATGGATGCTGCACGGACAGAAAGCAATCCGTGTTTCCTAGACAAATCCGCATGTTTTCCTTTTAGAACAGTGGATGCTGCATCATAAATATCCATTACCGTCTCAAAACCTATATCAGTCAACACATCCTGCGGAGGCACATTTGGACTGCCCAAAGGTTCTCCTTCCATTTCGTTCAGCATCTTCATCTCTGCAGGCTGAGGACTTGATGATTGGGGACCATCTGTCGTCTGCTCAGAGGGTTTCACACCAACTGGAAGAATGTAAACATTTGATTTGTCAATGTTGGCAGTAGCTCCAAATGCAGCTGCCCGTTCTTTTGCCCATTTTTCTGCCATGCGGAACCCTGGCCCAATGTTCCAGTTATTGAGTGGCTCCCTTTGAAAAGCATGTTCTGGACAATGCACCAATTAGAGATTACTCTAAAGTGCATTTGTTTAGCAACATTGATGGAAGATGAACCATAAATAAACTGTTAGCAATTCAGATATGCAATTCACTGGTAAAGCCACCAATGCAAGTTCATTTGTAAATGACAAACTCAAGCTTGAAGGCACACAGCATTGAAAGTTCCACATAACATATACCTTCATTAGGTGGAAGATGAAGAGGGGAAACAGGCTCAGGACTGGCTACTGAATCTCCGACTGCAGTTCTTTTATCTCTACTATCAGACGTTCTACAACAACATAATTTAGCTTACATTTCTCACTCCATTGGTAGATGCTTTTAAAGCTAAGCAAGACAGGACCAAATGAACACACCTCGAAGGATAGAATTCATCGTAACTGTTGTTGAATAGTGTTTCCAATTCTTCAGAGTATGCATCAAGATTTTCATCAGACCCATCAAGAATGTCCCTACCAGTTGATGAGTTCAAGACCTCTTGAGGGCATAGATCTCCGACCGACTGTGCTGATAGATTGCTTTTAGATTCTTGGTCTCTCCCCAAAAAAGAGAAAAGAAAAGGGAAACGCAAAGCCAGACCAGATAAAAAACTCTTCTTTGGAGGAACCTTTTGCTCGTTGCAGCTGGCAATCACAGAAAACTTAAATCTCAAAGACTGCATGATAAAGTTCACATTCAACCACTAATCAATAGCTAAGAAAAAAGCTTAATGAGTTTTAGTGAGGCTCTTACCCTAAAACTGCAAGTGTTGTAACTATTAAATTTGGCTCGATATTAGGTTCATGAATGCTAGAAAAAATGATATCCTTGGTGCACTCAGTTGTTTGACGGAAGGCATGCATGAAGGATTGTAGATCGCTTTTGTCCATGACAATGCCACTTGCAACGTTGCATATAACTATGCCATCTAAGTCCTGTCCGACAGATATCATTAGCAAGGGGCAGTCCAGACACATAAATCATTGCACTAAATAAACAGCTGTTTATTGCAACTCCTTGGAAACAGAATGTGCGGACAATATGAGTGAAACTACAGTTTTTTTATTATTATATAAACACATGAATGAGTAATGAACTTCTAAAGGGGAAAAAGACAACACCCACCACAAAAGATATATATGTCCGTTTGGGGGAGACAACATTTCTCAATACAAGCATAATTTTTTTTTCCTCCAACATTAACTTTTATTAATAGATAATAACAGCACATTCTCCATAAAGATTATGAATAATAGGAGAGAAGAAAAGATAAAAACAAAAAACAAAAAAAGGGCATCATAACAACAGGCAAAGGGATATGTTCCTTCTGTCCAGGATAGATCTTTGCCTAACAAACCCCACTACACAAAAGCCCACCCCATATTCATAACAACTTTTCGACTGTGATCATTTTGTCATCATGCACCCTTCTATTCCTCTCCTTCCAAGGGTTCCGCATGATAGCCACAAGAAGCAATTTCCACATCTGACGTTTCATCGAAAGGTCATGCTGACCACCCCTCATATAACTCAGAAATTAATTACAATACTTCCCAAAGAAGAATGCCCACACTGACCTTGCAACTTCAAAATTCAAAATTGATGATCTATATTCACCTAGCCACACCAACACATCAAATGCATTTGGAAATGTTTACTTTCTAGTCTGGAGAGAATCTTACATTGAAATGGTTTTTTTTTTTTCTTCTCCAAAAGTGACCAGTGGCCTTTTCTCTGGGTAGAACTCAAGCTCTCCCCAATTCTACTGGTCGACTTCTTGGGTTAAAAAGGCTTTAGATGAGTACTTACCCAATGGCCATTGGATCCAAACACTTTCTTCCCTGACTTTTTTTTTTTTTTTTTGAAAAGATCTTTCTTTCTTCTTTCATCTGGAATTATGCTGCCCTCCTCCAATGATGACATCAATCACTCACCGTGTTGTCATGTGCAATCGCATATGCACATATCCATATGCAAATCGCATATGCGCATATCCATATGCAAATCGCATATGCAAAAATATGCGATCGCATATTGGCCATGGCGCATTAAATTTTTATTTTTATTTTTATTTGCAAAAAAACAACATTTTGCCTATTAAAAAGGCTTCCAAATCTCCTCTATTTGCAATATTCTCACTCTCTAACTCTCTTAATTACAAATTCTCTCTCTCTCTCTCTCTCTCTCTCTCTCTCTCTCTCTCTCTCTCTCTCTCTCTCTCTCTCGTATTGTTGGAAGTGATCTTAATCTCTCTCTCGTATTGTTGGAAGTGATCTTAATCTCTCTTGGAAGTTGGAAGATCAAGATTCTAGCACTTTCAAGTTTCAAGGAAGATAGCTTGTTCATTTTGTTGTTACTTCTTGTTAACTGTATTGTTGAATGTCAATAACTTGATGTATAATTGATCTTATCTCTCTCGAATGTATTTTAAATGTGTAAAATTAGATATCTATTAACTTAGAAAAGTTCCCCTTAGTTTCTTATTTTTTTAATTTTTTTTTAACATTTTTTTTTAAAAATTTCCCTACACACACACACACACACACACACACACACATGATCGCATATGTGATTCGACAACATTGATCACTCAAATAAGGGAATTCAAAATCCCCTAAACTTATTTTAAATCCCACATTGCATACCACCTTCCCGTCTAGGATATCACAAGTCCTTACTAAAACATTCTTTCAAGGGATCAGTGAATAGTCTTGGAAATCAATTGATGTAGGACGGCCTAATCTAAACTTAAATGAGCATGGTATTTGAAAAGGGGTAGATTCATGCAATCTTTAAAAAAAACAATAAATATCAGCCTGATTCATACATCATAAACACAAGAAAGAAATAAGGTCAATATAGCATTGATTAAGGCCATCCATCACAAACACGAAGTGTTGAATCTTAAAATCTGAATTTAATTGGATCAAGCAAAAGATAAAACTTTCTTCTTGCAATAGGTCCGTCTAACGATCCAAGTAGATTTTCTAATCCAAAAAAAATAGGAATTTCTTGGATTGGAAATTTGGAAAATCAGAAAAAAAATATGGTGGCTCTTCAAATATAGAGTTGGGTGATGGGTTTTATGTGGGGATGAAAAAGGAATGAAAATATTTAGAGATTAGGAGAAAAAGAAGAAAATGGGGTAAAGAGAAGAATACTTTTATAAAAGAGAGAAGGAGAAAGAAGTAGGGGATGAGAAATTGTTTACATGGGTCTTACGCCCTCTTCCAATCACTAGAAGTCAAAGACGAGATCGTTAGAAGCAAAAAGCTTTTCTCTTTTTTCTTTCATCAACATTACATAATGTGTTATGGGTTTAGAGCAATCCTTATAAAATTCGTAATTACATGAAATTACCAAAATACCCCTACTACAAAAAAAGTTTCAAAAAAAAAAATTCACACAAAATTGTGCACAAACTATTTCAAAACATAATTAATTCAAATGTTCATAAACTAAATGAAAATCTAAGATCCCCAATGGGCCCCGATGATAGTGCCATAAAGGTAGCGTAATGAAGGTGGGCCGTGACGATCCAACGGTCTGATCACACCCTCCTCGCGATCCAATGGTCCACATGTCTCCTCTAAGCAACTTACACATGTTACAAACACATGTGTAAGGTCTTCGACCTCTAGAAACCTGACCCGTATCCATCATCTAACCACATTGACACGGGTAATGCACGCCTCCTGCGTCGATATACTTTGAATGGCCTGGTGTCCACATCAACTCCCCTTGGCTGAGAAGATCTCGACTCCGGCGAGATAAAACTCTTGTGCTTTTCTAACAAATCTGGATCTAGTCGCTACAACTCTGCTTCTATTAACCATGTACAGTCGGATGATGGTCTGTTCTTCCACTTCACTAAGTACCTCTGAAATCCACCGTCTCGAGTGGAAACAATTTGCTCATCCACAATTCCTTTAATTTCTTCTCTTATCTCAAGTATAGTAGGCATAGGTGGTGTAGGTTGGGAAGAAAATTCAGAAATTGGCCAATGGTTTGGAACAAAATTAGGGTCTATGGGATGGCTTGAACAAGGCATTAGATCCTCCACATTGAATGTTGAACTAATCCGCATGCGAGGTGGAAGATCTATCACATACGCATTGGACCTAATTTTTTTCAGAAATTTAAATGGTCCAGCACTGTGTGCTTGTAACTTCTTAACGGTACCCTGTGGGAACCGTTCTGGCCTCATCCTAACCATTACATAATCACCCTCATTAAATTCTTGAATTTTACGATGTAAGTCAGCTGAAATTTTATATTGTTCATTACTAGCATTTATCGACCTCCTAATCTCTGCATGCAACTCATGAATGTGATGGAAAAATGCATCGGTTGACTCTGAGGTCCTCTAGGTGACTAACATAGGTAACAAATCTATGGGTAGTCTAAGTTTGTAACCACTAACAATCTCGAATGGACTCATACCCGTAGACCTATTAACTGAACTGTTATAAGCAAACTCGGCGACTGACAGGACTAAGTCCCAAGTTTTAACGTGTTCACCCACCAAACATTATAGTAGATTTCCGAGACTTCGATTCACAACCTCAGTTTGGCCATCAGTTTGAGGATGATAGGCAGACGAGAACTGGAGTCTCGTACCCATCATATGCCATAATGTCTTCCAAAAATAACTAGTAAATCAGACATCCCTGTTAGACACTATAGTCTTAGACAAACCATGTAATCGAACCACCCCTTCAAAGAAAATCTTACCTATGTTGGACGCATCAGACGTTTTAGAACAAGGGAGAAAGTGGGCCATTTTTGAGAAACGGTCCACGACCACAAAAATGGAATCGTGCTTTTTAATTGTCTTGAGAAGTCCAAGCACGAAATCCATACTAATGTCTTGCCACGGTGCGTGTGACATTGGCAATGGCATGTACAATCCAGTATTTTCCTTCTTCTATTTTCCTAGTTGACTTGTTCGACATTGCCCTAAAATTTTTGCTACGTCTCGCTTGAGACTTGGCCAATAAAATCGATCCTCTACTAGGGCAATGGTCTTATCTCGACCAAAATGGCCAGCAATACCTCCAGCATGAAGCTCCCAAATAAGAAAATCCTGGAGAGAAGTGCAGGGAATACAAAGTCGGTCTCCTTAGAAAAGGAAACCATCTTTCAGCATGAACTCACCCGAACTATGCTGAGTACTTAAGAGTGACACGTATGTTCTCCCAAAATCCGGACACATGGGATACTCGTCTATCAATTGCTCAAACCCAACAACTTCTACACTTAAGGAGTTGAGCAATGTCACTTTCCTACTAAGGGCATCAACTGGTTTGTTCTCGGTCCCGGCTTTATGTTTCAAGACAAATGAATATTCCTGAAGAAAAACTACCCACTTGGCATGCCTTGGGTTAAGCTTCTTTTGAGAATTCAAATACCTCAAAGCCTCGTGATCAGAAAACAAGACAAATTCTTGCGGTAGAAGATAATGACGCCAATGACATAGCGACTGCACAACCGCATAAAATTTTTTGTCACAGGTAGAATACTTTTGTTTTGCCTCATTCAGTTTCTCACTGAAATAGGCAACTGGATGACCCTCTTGGCTTAGTACTCCTATACCTACGCCTGAAGCATCACACGCTACTTCAAAGACTTTAAAAAAATCTGGAAGATGCATGATGTGAGCCTCTATCATCTTGTCCTTAATATCTTTGAATGCCTTAGCTGCGGCCTTAGACCTTATGAACTCTCCCTTTTTAATGCAATCAGTAATGGGAGCCATAATAGTGCTAAACCCTCGAATGAACTGACGATAAAATGTGGCTAAGCCATGAAAGCTTCTCACTTCATGTATGTTCCGCGGTTCAGGCCAGTCAACTATGGCCTTGACTTTTTTTTGATCTGCTCGCATCCCTACAAACGATACTCTGAACCTTAAGAAGACGACCCTATCAGACAGGAACGAACATTTCTTAAGGTTCGCACATAACCTCTCCGCCCTTAGGACACTACAGACCTGCCTCAAGTGGTCGAGATGCAGCTCTTTAGTTGTACTATATATGAGTATGTCATCAAAATAAACCAATAAGAACTTCCCCATAAAGGGTCTCAAAACTTGGGTCATCACACGCATAAAAGTACTGGGTGCATTAGTCAAGCCAAAGGGCATGACCAACCACTCGTACAACCCATCCATTGTCTTCCACTCATCTTCAGGGCGTATGCGTATCTGGTGATACCCGCTCTTGAGGTCTATCTTGGAAAAAATTGTGGATCTGGTCATCATGTCTAACATATCATCAAGCCTCGGTATCGGAAACCGATACTTGATCGTAATCTTATTAATGGCCCTACTATCCACACACATCCGCCACGTACCATCTTTCTTAGGTGTTAATAGCGCTGGTACGACACATGGACTCATGCTATCACGGATGAAACCTTTTTCCAGAAGCTCATTTACCTGTCTATGCAACTCCGCATGCTTTGCAGGATTCATCCTATAATGAGGAAGGTTCGGTAAAGTAGACCCTGGGACGAAATCAATGGCATGCTGGATGTCCCGCATAGGTGAAAGCGCATCCAGTAAATCCTCAGGGAATACATCACTGTGCTCCTCAAGAACCGAAGTCACCTCAGGGAGTAACACTACATGAACCTCGGGTGTAACTTCCCTAGCCATTAAGGCATACACCGTCGAATCATGCCGTCTCTTTCTCAAACTCTTTTGCATTTATGATATGTAGAGACTTCGGAATAGATTTCCTCACATCCTTCCTTGACTCACTTGTTTCCACATCCCTAGCCTTGTCCGTGTCGCTCTTGGGTGGCGATGGATTAATCTTGATTTTCTTGCTCTCATGCGTGAATGTACACACGTTCGAATGACCAAAAATCATGACATCTCTATCGTATAATCACGGCCTCCCTAGAATGATGTAACCTACATCCATAGGTAAAACATCACACCACAACATGTCTTTATATGAACCGATTTGAATGGGGACTAAACACTGCTGGGACACAGGCATAGAAGACGTGTCAACCCAAGAAACCTTCTAGGGTTGAGGGTGAGGGATGGGTTTCAAACCCAAATGAGTGACTATGTTAGTTGAGACCACGTTGGTGCAACTACCACTATCCACGATGACTTTGTAATTTTTGTCACTGCTCTTGATAAACGTGTAGAAAATTGTGCTTCTGCGTGAATCATCACTCTCTATGGCCTGCGCTAAAGCACATCTAACTACAGCTAGTGGTGCAATCTCTGGTTCTTCTTCTTCATAATCACTAGCACCTATCTCTGGATGATATTCCTCAACTTCACAATCACCCATGTCATCCGCATTTTCATTTGACTCGTCTATGACTAAGGCTTTCCCGCGAGTCTTCGTCGTGCACTGGTATGCGAAATGACCTGTACCTCCGCACTCATAACATCTCAAGTGACTACCACTGCCAAGATTGGCACCAAGGACACTTTTGCCCTTATCATCCTTAGGGTTAGAGGGTGCACTAGCCTGCGCCCTAGGTTGACTTCCAATGTTAAGTTTGGTTCCTTGAAAACCAGATCTAACAATAGAGTCTCGGGACTCAAAGCGTCTCGTGACAGGAGACTTTAGGTAAAGCTCTAACTCCTATACAACTTGGTAAGCCTGATCCAAGTCACTCACTGCATGGGTCATAAGCTCACGCTGCAGATCCATGCGAAGACCCACCTTGAAACCCGCCAGCCTCACTAAGGGATCCTCCTGAATATCACACTGTATCATATACTCTTCAAATTTTGCGATGTAATCTGCAACCGACATAGATCCTTGGCGTAATGCTTTCCATTGATCTAGGAGCTTTTGACGGTAAGAGAGATGAAGATATTTTTCCTTTAATAACTCCATCTCTACCCAATGTGCGACTGGGACACCTCCTGATCTATCGATCCTACGCTCCGTATTTGTCCAAAACAATTTAGCTTGACCCACAAGTTTCATTTTCGCAAACCGCACCTGTCGATTCTCAGACATCTCATATCATTCGAAATAATGGTCCATATCTGCTAACCAATCAAGGAATGTTTTTGGGTCAAGACGCCCATCAAAACTAGGAGCATCTACTTTAACACTCTTTAAGACCCTCTCATCAGCATCATAACAATCTTGATACTCAACAGCGGGCTGCGGATTTCGCCCCCCTCCACGTCCTACCCCTCGGCCACGTGCTCCACGACCTCTACCACGATTTCCTACCCGTTCCTTAGCTACTCCCCCTACGTGATACTGTTCATCCCCTCCAATGTCAGAGATTTCTCTTAGAGATGCTTCTATCTCATCCATACGGGTATTCATGTTCCTAGATTTCGCCTCAATGGCGGCCAAACATTGGTTGATCGTGTTTATCATCTCAGTCGACTGTTCCATATTGAAAAGCGGGTGTAGACCAAATCCTCTACCAGTCCGAGTGGGTATACACAATAAGACTCAACTTAGGTTTCTTAAAACACAACTCTGGGAGATTGTTTTGACACAAGACTATAGACACCGCTGATCTTAACCTTTAGAATGATGCAAATGTGGAAAAATTCAGATCTAGACTTTTTCTTTTTCTTTTCTTTTTTTTATGCAAATCTGAAAATTTCAGATTTAAACTCTATATGCGATGCATGAAACCCTAGAAAAAAAAATAAAAAATAAAAAAAAATCTAGACTCAATAACTCGATCTAAGACGACCCAATGCAAGAACCAAGCTCTGATACCAAAATTGATGTAGGACGGCCTAGGCCTAATCTAAACTTAAATGAACATGGTATTTGAAAAGGGACAGATTCATGCAATCTTTAAAAAAAACAATAAATATCAGTCTGATTCATACATCATAAACACAAGAAAGAAATAAGGTCAATATAGCATTGATTAGGGCCATCCATCACAAACACGAACTGTTGAATCTTAAAATCTGAATTTAATTGGATCCGATGAAAGATAGAACTTTTTCCTTGCAATAGGTCCGTCTAACGATCCAAGTAGATTTTCTAATCCAAAAAAAAAAAAAAAAAGAATTTCCTGGATTGGAAATCTGGAAAATTCAAAAAAAAAATATGGTGGCTCTTCAAATATAGAGTTGGGTGATGGGTTTTATGTGGGGATGAAAAAGGAATGAAAATCTTTTGAGATTAGGAGAAAAAGAAGAAAATGGGGTAAAGAAAAGAATACCTTTAGAAAAGAGAGAAGAGAAAGAAGTAGGGGATGAAAAATTTTACCTGGGCCTCACGCCCTCTTCCAATCACTGGAAGTCGAAGACGAGATCATCAAAAGCAAAAAGCTTTCCTCTTTTTTCTTTCATCAACATAACATAATGTGCTATGGGTTTAGGGCAACCCTTATCAAATTCGTAATTACATGAAATTACCAAAATACCCCTACTAAAAAAAAGTTTCAAAAAAAAGAAATTCGCACAAAATTGTGCACAAACTATTTCAAAATATAATTAATTCAAATGTTCATAAACTAAATAGAAATCTAAGATGCCCAATGGGCCCCGATGATAGTGCCGTGAAGGTGGTGTAATGAAGGTGGCTGTGACGATCCAACAGTCCGATCACAATCCTCACGATCCAATAATCCACATGTCTCCTCTAAGCAACTTACACATGTTACGAACACGTGTAAGGTCTTCGACCTCTAGAAACCCGACCCGTATCCGTCATCTAACCACATTGACACTTGTACTGCAAGCCTCCTGTGTCGATATACTTTGAATGGCCTGGTGTCCGCATCATCAATGTGGCGATGAACTTTCCCCAAGCATAAGTCATCCCATAGTCTGATTCTTCCCTTAGTTGCACGGTCCTTTGAACAAAGAGCTGCTCCCACTTTGGACTAATGCTCCTGCTCCCTAGTTGTTCATGCTTGCTAACATTTTGAAATTGACGTTTCTCCATTCCCGCACCCGAATCTGTTACAGCTCCACACCTCATCCAGTTATAACTCTTCCTGCTTCACCAGCTTTGAGTCTTACTCCTGCAATTTTTTTGTCAACTCCCTTTCAACTAGAACACTGAACTGATGAACCTCATCATTTTTATTTTTATTTTTATTTTTGGTTGGTAAGATTGTTAAGAAGACCAAGAAAAGAAACACCTGCAGGAGGCAAACCTCCTCAAAAATATAAAGCCATCTGATCACTTTGCTCCACACTTCTACATTTTATACTGATCTGATGGACACCAGTATGGGTTAACTGTTTGTTCCTCTCTCACTCTCTCAAAACATTTCATAATTTGAGAACTTTCACAATAACACATAAATTACGTATACATATATAACTATGGTTTTGCTATGTCCCCAAACCTTTTAAATGGCACATGGGGTAACCTATTGTCAATCCAAACCATTCATTCATACAAATTGGAGCAAGTGATGGTTCAAAAATCATGCCAATCGGGTGATCCTAACCTTCCAATCAATAGCAAGAAAATGAACGGTCAGGATTGAACAGAGAGACCACATAGGTCCAATCATTATTTTGAAACATCTACTTAGATAGATCCCACATTATGATTCTAAACATGTGAATTATGGCTAATAAACAATAGACAGTTGTAACAAATTGGCTCCATTCATTAGGATCATCCAAACAGTGTGATTCTTGCACCAGGGCTTGCTCCTCATTGTATGAATGAATGAATGGTTCATATTGACGATAAGTCACCCATGTGACATTTAAAAGGTTTGGGGATGTTAGCAAAACCCTAAAATTATAAAATGTTTGAGTTTTCCGTTACAAAAAAACAAAATGTTTTGAGTTTTCAGTATGGAGTGCGCAACTAGGCCATCCACACCTGGTTACAGGGAATGTAGCAGCATGCATGTATATTCTGATAAATTCTAAATGTGTACAGGAAAACATATTGACTGTTGGTGCTTCCTTTCAATATAAATACTGGCGCGTGCGTGCATGCACGCGCGCAGGCACACACACACAATGCATTTACCACATAAATGACAAACAAGTAGAAAATTGAAAGAAACCAACTGTTCAGAAAGGATAAAATAATATGATCATCAAGTATCCAAACCTTCAAGCCACCACTTAGAAAAGGACAATCAAAGACTGCTCGTGCAATTGATGATTTAATGTTGAAACCAGCTCCAAATCCAACTTTTGCTTCTCTGTAGCTTCCCAAAAGCTGCAAACAATAGTGTGAACCTTCATAATGGGTAAGAATGATACACGAATAGTAGTCAAGAAAAGAAAACATCTACAACGTAATGAAAGATCAACATGGTGTAAAGAATAACCAGGAAATAGATATTTGGGATTCTTTTCAATGCCTAGAGGAAGTTCTATATTCAGAAAATATAATACTTGTTGAATTGCGCTACAGATGAAACTGAAACATACTATTAGAGTACTCCAATTTTCCAAAATCACTTTAGAAAGTGACTTTTACTTTGTATGTGACTTATATTTTTAAAACATTATCCTCACTTTACGAGTCACTTTATACACTTTGTTGATCACTTCTATATTTTAGAGGTGACCATCACTTTCCGGTCACTTTGTTATATACTTAGACGTCAAAATATGAGTGGGTGAAATTCAAGCAAAGTAGACAATGGTCAGAAAACTTACTGTTAAAACTTCGGGAAGTTTGACTTCCTTAAATTTATCATGTGGTGCATCAAGAAATTTTGGGTGCATATCCTGCGAATTTTGCAGATATAAGATATCTATGTAAAGGATTTACAAGATTGATAGTGCAAACGTACCAGACAAGCCAACTTACAGATATGAGAACAGAAATAGCATTGATGGCCAACAAAACTACATTACTGGCAGATCTTGAAGCCTCAGCTAGAGTTACCACTTCCTTCTTAAGTAAAGCATCAGTGTCCACCACTGCCAGTTACAAAAACAGAAGGAAAAAAAAAAAAAAAAAAGAGGAAGAAGAAGAAGAAGAAAGAAAGAAAGAAAGATGTTACTTACGAACTAGAAATTCATCTTTTACACAAAAATTGTTTCAGAAAAAAAATAAGAATGTAACTTCCTTTACTGAGCAGTAATCACAAAAAGGATGGAAAAGGCTTTGGTTGTGGGACAAGAATATGTAGATAATCGAATATGTAATCATGAGTAGTATCCTTATCTTCTATTATGTTGTCTAATCTTGCAAAGTATGATACTGGACTAATTATTTAAAACTAGTAGGTATGGCATGTGCAGCACATGTGGAGAGACGAGGGGAGGGAGAAAAATCAAAGGGAAAAGTTGGGCCACACAGAAAGAAAAAAGAGAGAACAACACCCCAGATCGTTCCAATGGTGGCCATCCCAATCCCATTATTTCCTGTGTTATGGTCTAGTTGACTCTTTAATCTCTCTCATTTTTGGGCTATGTCCTAACATGAGCTGAGGCAACATATGTATGTCATGCATGTCACACAGTCATCATGGCCAGGTTCGCAAAGGACTCTCTTGCATGGGTTCCCTAATAATTCTCGTTGGTGCAGTCTACTACACAAAGGAGATGTGGTAGAGGGCTACTTTCATGAAAGTCTTGAAAGGACAAAACTGCCCTCCGTTAGAAGATATAGAGACATACCATTTTCCTTCTAAAATCAAAAGTTCACGCCGAATTTTGTTACTAATTGTGTGCATAAAGTTGTCCAAGACTACTCTCATTATATATAGCAGAGACAACAAAGTGTCAGTCATTGGACTAAAAGCTCATTTTCTTGCCCTAATCTCTCTCTCCCTTCTTCCTCCCATATTCTTCTTCTCATTTCTCTTAATTCTTTCAATCTTTATTTAGACATCCGTGTGTGGGCCTGTTGGGCCTTTGGGTTATGGGCCTTTGGTCCTCGGATTATTTATCTTTAATAAGTAATTTATATTTTTTATCTTTTGTCCTCTTTTCTTTCTTTAAGAGCTAAGGGCATATTTGTAATTGCACATCTCCTCATATTATAAATAAGGGTTGGATGTCCAGCCCTATAGTGATTTTTCTTCCTTCTCAAATTGATTTCTTCTCTGACATGGTATCAGTGTAATGAAAGCTTGAAGATTGCCAAGATTTGTGAAGACTATCAAGCTTTGTTATTCGTAAGATCCCTTTTTCTTTTTGTGGACTGGCTTGGATTTTTTTATTCTTTTTTTTGGGCCTTGCTTTGTAAGGCCCTGCTAGTTATTATTCTTCTATTTGTTAGAGATTTACTATGAATTCATCTTCCACATTTGAGATTGTTGATCCCATCAACTCCAAAATGGAGAGGTTATTTATTTTGAGAATCCCAGGTTACAGATTGCAGTACATACACTTAAGCTTCAATGGTCAAAAGCTATTGAGATGTTTGTTGGAGGAAAACAAAAGTTGGGATATATAGATGCCAATATATCAGAACCACTTAGAACTGATCCGACAAATGGTGAATAGAAATCAAACAATTTGTTGGTTGTCCTGGTTCTTAAATTCTATGAACCAGATGTTAGTGGAGGTTTTATTTTGCTATTCGCTGCACGTGAGATTTGGTTGACGGCTTGTGAATTGTATGCTGATCAGAACAATATTGTGCTCATTGCAGACTATGTAGTGCAAGTGTAGCTACAATGCTACGTAGCGTATGCAAATAGCGTAAATCCTTTGCAGCATACACTACAGCTATGTAGTGTGTAGCATATGCTACAATCTATATTATTTCTATGAGTTCTCTTTAACTATAAGTTTAGTTTTCATGTAAAATGATGGTGACCCATTCTTATTATAAATGGTGTAAAATTCAAACTTCAATGTAACTTGAAACAAAAGGCTTTCAAAAGAGGGTTTTCGAAAACCTCTATTTCTAAACTCTAAGTTGACGCAAGCACCCCTCCCCCTAAATCCCTCTCTTTGATTCCCTTGATCCACAAAGCCATTGAAAGAAGATTTTGGCCTCTTAATTGACCCTAAAAGAAAGTCCATTTGTTGTATTTTCAAGATCATCGGAGCTCAAACAAAGGAGAAAATCAAATTTCCCCCTTTTCACATCCATGCAGCTACGAGGCTCAAAAATCCTTTTCTCCTCTCTAGCTTGATAAAGGTATGTTCTTGCCCCTTAATATTTGCTATGAAGTTCTTTTTCATTTCAAATGAAGATCTATCGTTTCTTTCGATTTTTTTTTTATTTTTTTTTTTTTTCCATTTTAGGATATTGGTTACTATGCAATGTAGTAGGATAGGGGTTGCTTTTCTTTTTTTCTTTTTTCTTTTTTTTTTGGGGGGGGTGGGGGTGTCTGCTATGGTGTGTGTATGGCACGTATGCTTTAGGATAGAGGTTTTCATGCATTTTTATTTATTTATTTATTTTTTGTTCTTTCATTTTTTTTAGATGGCCCATTGTAGTGTTTGTATGCCATGCATGCAACCCATAATTAATAACTTGTTTGAACATGTTTATAATCGAAGAAGTGAATATTTTTTTAGCCATTTTTATATTTTTTTGCTTTTTTTCTTACCATTTATCATATTCTTAAATTACAAAATAATGGTATTGTGTAGCTTATGCTACACACTATAGAGAGCTCAACACTATGCAACACACTACCGCTATTTAAAACACTGATACTTATTAAGAGATTAGTCATTGGGACAAGGGGAGAGACCAGTGTGTGATTATTATGCCAAGATGCATGGTTTGTGGTAGGAACTATCTTTCTTGGATGATCTTCAATTTGTATGTTCCACGGATATAGAGGCATATAAAAAAATATTGAGAAGAAAATTATTTTTGAATTATTGGTAGGTATCAATCCAAAATTTGAACCTATTCGCGCTTATATTCTTAGCTCACCCTCTTTACTATATAGTGTATACGCCTTACCATTATGTGATGAGAAGAGTCAGATTGCTATGGGATCATCTATGTTGAGAAATCTACCCTCGTGATAGGATTCAAAATTTTTGATAATGCTGGCGCTTGTCATGGTAGAAGCACAAGAAGAGAAGGTCATGATGGTGGTCGAGGTTGTGGTCATGGCATGGATTGATTGCATACTCATTGTAGTAGACGTTGACATACTGTTGATTATTGTTAGATCCTTCATGGTTGACCTCAGGGCTGAGCAACCAATTATGCAACTTCAGATGGCAATGATTCTCAAGATAATTTTGGGGACATGATACCTTACGCAAATTCAATTGTGGTTCCATGAGTTGGTGATGTGGTCCGTCTCTCAAAAAGTGAGTATGAAGCCTTGATAAGGGACGCCACTCAAATTAAGATCTCTTTGTCTACTTCCTTAGCTCAGACAATTAATATTGACACTGCTCTTGGCACTACTTCTGCATCAAGTACTTGGCACTGTTTTTTTATTTTTTTTTATTTTTTAATGATGCTTCTCGTATGACGTGGATTTATTTAATGAAAATTAGAGATAAGGTTAGCTCCATTTTTAAAGTGTTTCATACTTGGGTTAAAAATCAATTCAATATGAATATTGGTACTTTTCGTATAGATAATACAAATGAATATCTTTCCCATACTATGATATTTTACCTTCAGGAGCACGGTATTAATTCTCCAACTTATGTATATACCCCACAACATATTGGAACTACTAAAAGGAAAAATAGACTTTTTCTAGAAGTTGCACATGCTCTTTTTATTGGTATGTCTGTTTCTAAATCTTTTTTTGTCAAATGTTGTTCTTACTACTTGTTATTTGATTAATTGTCTACCTACTAAGGTTCTTGCTAGGCAATCACCCATTTAATATTTTTTTGGAATTTTAACCTATATCAGAATTCCATTGTGTCTTTGGGTGTGTTTGTTTTGTCTATAATACTGACCCTCATAGAAATAAATTGTCAAATCGGATTGTCAAATGTATTTTCTTGGGATATTCTTCTTCACAAAAAAAGATAAGTTTTTTGATCTGATCACTAAAAAGCATGTCTCTATGGATGTTGTATTTTTTGAAGAAGCTTTCATACTTTTCTATTAGACAAGAGGAGCACAATTTTATGGTTCTATCGGTTCCTATCCTTGAGTCCGATCAGATATTATTAGGTTTTCAAAACCTAATAATCTTAGAGATAAGGTTGTTTTTTATTCCACTAAATTAAACTTGAAGGTATATGAAAGAAAAAATATTCATACTCCAATTCTCCCTTAAGACACCATGAAGCATGCTTCTTTGGTGACAGGTCTTGATAGTGTTCCTACTAGTTTGATTATTTATACCAATCAATATTGATGCCGATCCAACACATAAGAAAAGGAAAAAAGGACACAAACAAGAAGTAGAGAGAATGAAGATTGCTTTGATTAAAAATGGATGTGACAATACACTACAAATGCCTTGAGGAATCACACAAGCAAGAAGTCCCAATCTTTTTTAAGGATAGGTCATGGGTCGATCATTTTGTTTTTCAAAATGTGATAACTACCCGTTGGAAATCGTTCTTTCAACAAGTATGCCATAGCCAAATCTCTTTGTTTGAATTCCAAGTGACAACAACGAACATCAATGGATTCTCTGTACCGAGCATTTGCAATTTTTAGGTTGGCTTGAACTTGTTCTTAGACCTCTTGGATATGGCTAACAAGTTTGTTGGCTTCCATGCTACTCCTTCCCGGGTTAGGAATTGATACCCGGTCCAAGATATGATTCGTGTTTCTTCCGTAAACCACTTCAAATGGAGTCTTTTGAGTAGATCAAGACTTAAGAGTTGTTATAGGCGAATTCGGCTTGAGGCAATACAAAATCCATTGTTGTAGGTGGTCACTTGTCAAGCATCGTAGTAGATCACCAAGAGATCGGTTGACAATATTAGTTTGGCCTTGGTTTGTGGATGATAAGCACTTGAAAATTAGAGTTGAGTACCCAAATGTTTTCACGAAGTTCACTAAAAGTGACTCACAAACCGTGTCTCGATTGGAAACACAATGGAGCCAATCATTTTGTTTTTCAAATTGGCAAGGAGATTGTCGACCCCCACTCCCCTGGGCAGCAGCTACATCAGTCTTCCCCTCATCAAAAGAATTCATCCTTGAGTTTGACTTGGAGATCCTCTTCCACAACTCTTTATTAAGATTTTACAGCTCCTCTCCATTAATCCAAGTATCTTTGGAATTTGGCTTATTCTTCCATTGGACAAGATATTGAGTATAGGTTCCTCACCTTGTACTCATGAACTGTACATCAATGATATCAATAATATCAGATGAGATAATTGAAGAATGCATGCCCAAATCTTCAAGACTTGGTGGAGATTGATTTTGATCACCATGGTATGGATAAAGGTCAACGATGTTAAAAATGGGACTAATCCCCATTCTTTCGAGTAGTTCAAGTTAATGAGCATTTGTCCTGATCTTTTTAAGGATATAGCATGGGCTGATCATTTTGCTTTTCAAATTGTGATAACTACCCGTTGGAAATCGTTCTTTCAACAAGTATGACATACCCAAATCTCTTTGTTTGAATTCCAAGTGACAGCAATGAACATCAATGGATTCTCAATACAGAGCATTTGCAATTTTTAGGTTGGCTTGAACTTGTTCTTAGACCTCTTGGATATGGCTAACAAGTTTGTCGGCTTCCATGCTACTCTTTCCCGGGTTAGGAATTGATACCCGATCCAAGATAGGATTCAGGTATTTTCTATAAGTGACTTCAAATGGAGTCTTTTGAGTAGATCAACACTTATGAGTTGTTATAGGTGAATTCAGCTTGAGGCAATACAAAATCCATTGTCGTAGGTGGTCACTTGCCAAGCATCATAGTAGATCACCAAGAGATCGGTTGGTGATTTTAGATTGGCCTTGGTTTGTGGATGATAGGCACTTGAAAATTAGAGTTGATTACCCATATGTTTTCACAAAGTTCACTAAAAGTGGCTCACGAACCGTGTCTTAATCAGAGGTGATGATTCTTGAAACACAATGGAGTCGGGCGATCTCTTTAAGAAGATGTGAGCAATGTGAGAGGCACCAATAGCATTCTTGCATGGGGAGGATATAATGTGTCATTTTAGAGAAGCATTCGACTACAACAAAGATAAAATCATAGCCTCATTGTGTTCTTGACAACCCCAGCACAAAATCAATACTAATGCCTTCCCATAGATAAGTTGGTATAGGCAAAGATTGATATAAGTCATTATTTTATTGCCTACCCTTACCTCTTTGACATGTCATGCATTTTTTAACAAACTGCTCTACATCATGATTTAATCGTGGCCAATAATAATAGTCACGAACCATAACAATGGTTTTATCTACCAAAATGGCCCCCTAAGCCACCACATATAGCTTGTTGATGACTTGGATAGTAGGGATCCTTCAGGAAGGGACAATTGGTTACCCTTGAAATGGCACCGATTCACAATGGCATTGTCTTCCTTTTCCCAGTTTTACATTTTTTACAAACATTTTCAAAGTATGGGTTGGTTTTGTTATTTTCTGACAACAAATCAAACTCAATCACTTCAAAAGATAGATTAAAGAAAATAAAGCTTTCGACTAAGTGCATCCACAGCTTTGATCATGGTACCGATCTAGTGATAAATCACAAAGTATACTCTTGTAAATAGAAGACCCACTTAGCATGCCTAGAATTATGTTTCTTTTGGGCATTAAGAAAACTGTGAGCTTCATGATCAGATTATAACACAAACTCCTGTATTAAGTAGTGACATCAAAACTGCAAGACTTACCTAATGGCATAGAACTCAACGCTACAGGTGGAACAACACTCCTTAGCATCATTGAGTTTTTCACTAAAGAAGGCAATTGAGTGTCCCTTTTGACTTAAGACGGTCCCAAAACCTGTGGGATGCATCACATTCTACTTCAAACACCTCATCAAAATTAAGCAAAGCAAGTACTAGTGCTTCGGTTAACTTCTTCTTAATAAATCTAAAGCTCTCGTCAGCTTCTCGTGTCCAAGCAAATTTCATTCTTTAGTGTGTGATTGGAGCTAACGTCTTTTTTTTTTTCTTTCTTTTTTCTTTTTTTTTGCTTGAAGAGACGCAAAAGGTATAATTAGGTGTTGCCCAAGTAGCATTGAAATCATTGTGGCCTCAATGTCGAGGACCCATTCATGCAACCCACGTGTGCGTTCGCATGTGCAAATCAATCAGGATATAGAGGATAATTAATGAGTTGAAGTCCATTAGGTTATGCCCTCCTCAATAGAAGCTCTTCTATGGGCATGGCATGGAGGGAACCTAAGGAACAATCAATCTTTTGGTGTATGATGTTGCTAGCAATTCTATGGAACATTTGGGGGGAAGGGAATAGAAGGTGCTTTCTCGACAAACAAGGTCTGTGGGAAGAGGCAGTTTGGAAGTCCAAACAGGATGTACTAGAATGGGCATCTAGGGTAAAGAATATGAAAGGTTGTAATATTTGGGGTTGTATTCTTTCTCGCTTCTACTTTGTCTTAGTGATTCATCAAAAAATTAATTATTGTTCAAAAAACAGGGAACACCCTAGCATGAGGTTGGAATGTCATATTGTTCGGGTTCATGTTGGAAGTTATGGCATAAGTTTGATGTCGACTGCCAATCTGATGCAACCCTCTTTTATCCAGGCTGGTGACCAGCAATGGGCACATAAAACTCCCATAGGGGCAATGCAATGGATTATTACATATGTTGATTACAATCAAGCGCTATCTAATAGTCCATTACATAGGTTGATTACAATCAACATATTCCAAAACAATTACATAATAGATATAATCTGCCATTATGTAATGATAACGATGGTAACCATTACGTGTTATGGTTCATATGTAAAAATTGACTCATTACGGTCCATTATGGGACCGAAATAGGTTTTTTCTTAAGAAAAAAAACAAACATAACTGCCTGTATCATAACACTAATGGTGGCTGTAACGGTCATCACCGTTAACTTGATTAGAATCCGCAAGTTGATTATAATCAATAAGTTAACTTGTAGGCCTAAAATATTATTATGTAATGAGAAATTAAGTATTTGTTTGAAGGTTTAAGAGATGACATTATGAGTTATAACCTAATAACTTCCAACCATTGTAAAAAATAAGAATTAAAGCACGTTACAAAATGAAAAAAAAAAAAAAACAGAACATATAAGATCCACGAGAATATGAATATATATATATATAGCTGCTTTTTACTAAGAAAAATAGCATTATATACCAAAACATAACACCGCTGTATTAATAAATTACTGTGCTAAATAACAGCCATTGTTCCTTTATATAGCAGCCTTTATTGAGAAAATAGTAACCATTATTTAACAAGAGTTTTCGCCAACCCCAATTTAGTTTGGACAACAATTTAATAGAAGTTTTTTCTTACCCAATGCCTCATAGAATGATGGTTCCCATTATAGTGCATTATGATATTTTACTAAATCTCAATTTGGTCCCCATAAATAATCATTCCAACTGAAAATTGGCATGCTTCTACAGATAGAATACATATCATCCACCAAACATTAATTTATAGTGTAGCTTGCGGCTCAGAGACCAGTTAACCAGAAACGCAAACAAGAAGTCTTAACTCGTCAGTCCTTACCAATACAAAAATTCGTGCCCTCCCGAAGCTTGTTCACCAAGTTCTCCACCTGTAAATGAGATCAAGATTTAAAGTAAGACTCAAACATGATAGTAGAGGATCACAGAATGAATGAAGGTTGTTGACCAACAAGAAACATTAGTCATGAGTTCAGATGAATTCCACTTCCTTGATAGAGAGCCAAAAGAACAAGGTAATTTTATACATTAGAGCAAATATTGAGATATAGTAACTAATTAACACCAAAAGCAACTATTACAAAGTTGAGTGTGAGCATTGAAACATAGAATGATGAATTAATTCTTGTTCAAATGAGGGTCCTCTAGAGAGTGTTAGTGTATAGTGTGTGTGGTTAGTGGCTCTTTTAATGTAAGTGCATGTGCACACTTTCCCCTTCTCCTGCAGTGTATTATATGCTTTATTCTAATAAAACATTATGTGTTAGGGCATGTTAGTTAACACACGACATTTTCCCAAACTCTCCTCTTTCTTCTTCTCTCTCTCTTCTTCTCTTTTCTCCACACCATAATCATCAAATCATCTTCTACTTGGTATCAGAGAATAGATCTAGGCATTCTGCATCCAACAAGTTAAGAGGTGACACGTCACCTTGTTGACGTCGGCGTTGTACAGACGCATGGACCCCGTTTGAGCTAAAAGTTTAGGGGTTTGGTATATCTTGATTTTAGAAGATTTGTCATGATTTTTTCAGAATTTTTTGCGCATTCTTTTATGGTGTTTTGGCCGAAATAAAGAAATTCAAAAATCAGGTGCCTCATTCGTTTTTCTTAGATCTACCTTAAATCGGTAAGTTTTCTTTCGTTTATTTGCTCAAGATGGACCGAAATCTTCATCCCAAGCTACTCATGGAGGATTTTTTTTTAGCTAAGATTCATGTTTGAGTGCTTTTTAACCTCAAATGGACGTACGGTTGAGCTGTTTTTCATTCGGTTGCGTCAGATCTGACTGTATTTCTTGAAATTTTGGACAAATGCTATTTGTTTGAGGTTCATCTCTCATTCCCTTGAAGGATTGAGTGAGAAAAAGTTGTTTGAATCAATCCTTATTATTTAGAGTCTCCTATGAACGACAAAGGGCCCTCATCTCTTCGCATGGGCTCTCTTGAATCTAACCGCTTGAAGATTACCTCCATTAAATTGAATGGTGACAACTATCTTCAATGGGCACAATCTATAGAAGTGTTCTTACGAGCCCGTGAGAAGTTGTCGTATATTTTAGATAATCCTCCAAGCTCTACAGAGACTACATACAAGTCTTGGACAAGGGGAATTATCAAGTTATTGCATGGTTGTTAAATAATATGGACTCTTTGATTAGCCACTCAGTGATGTTTTTATCCTCAGCTAAAGGCATTTAGGATACGCTTCATGATATGTTCTTGGAGTCTCAGAATTTTTCACGAGTATTCCAGCTTATTCAATAAATTGGTCAGTTCCAACAAAACTCAAGATCATTAAAAGATTACTATTTGACACTTCTGGGCATGTGGGATGAGTTAGACCTGTATCAGCCTCTTCCTTCCAAATGTAAAGAGGATCAAGAACATGCTCATAAGCAACAGGATGATACTCGTATCATGCAGTTCCCAGCCGAGTTGAACTCTGATTATATTCATGTTCGAGATCAGGTTGTTATGCAGGATCCTCTTTCCCCATCGACGACAATCTATTCCATGTGCTAGCGCGCTACTGTCTCCACTCTTCCTTCCCATTCATTTGTGTCACCAAAGCACTTGGCACATCCCACTAGCGATCAGTCCTCTCTGGCCTTCAAGTAACATCCTTGAGTTTAGGGTGCATTTCTGGTTATAATGGTTATAGTAGAGGCCGCGAGGGAGATTGAAGTCGTGGCGGTCGTAATCTTCGTAGTCGTGGTGGACGTGGACGAGGACATGATGGATCTCGCATTTGTTTGTATTGTGGTGGAACCAATCACACTATTGATTATTGTTGGCAGCTCCATGGTCGCCCTACATATGTTGCTGCTTTTATTGCCTCCACAATTGCTCTGGAGGGACAATCTTCCACCCCGATAGTTGAGTAGTCTTTTTCAAGGGAGTCTCTCATCATTTCTCGGGCTGTATATGATGTCCTGATGCGACTTCATGTTCGTGATATTCCTAAGCCTTCTTAGGCAGCTTCGGCCCAGTCAAGTACTGCTCTTCTTGCATCATCTTCTCCTATCTCTTGGGTCACACTCTGGAGCTTCCTCCCATATGACTGGTAAGTGACAACTCTTTTCCTTTTATTCTCCTTCTCCCCATACTTAGTATGTCACAGTCGCAGATGGAACTCAAACTCTCATCTCTAGGATTGGTTCCGTCCCTCTTTCTCCTTCCTTGCCTTTGTCCCCAGTCTTGCATGTGCTTTGTTTTCCATTAAACTTATTGTCTGTTAGCTCTTACTAAATCATTAAATTGTTCAATTACCTTCTTTCCTTCTTTTCGTTTGTTTCAAGACCCACAGACGAAGAGAGTGATTGGCGGGGGGCATGAGCGAAAAGACGTTTATCTTCTCGATGATACACCAGTTGCTGCTTCTGGTACCCTTTCTCTTGATCGAGATTATTCATGTATGACTTGGGTTTATCTTTTGAAATCTAAAAGTGAAGTGTTTTGTGCGTTTAAAGTGTTTTATCATGAAGTGTGCACCCAGTTTCAATGTTCCATCAAAACTCTTCATTCTGATAATGGGGAGAAATACATGTCTACTGCCTTTCTATCATTCTTGCAGGAGTATGGTAGTTTGTCTGGAACATCCGTGTGCTCGTACATCTCAACAAAATGGTATTGCGGAATGAAAGAATCATCATCTTCTTGAAGTTGTTCGCACTCTTCTCCTTGGTATGCACCTACCTAAACATTTTTTGGGTGATACTCTTCTAACTGCTACTTTTCTTATTAATCGTATACCCTCGTGTATCCTGTCTTACAAATCTTCATTTACTATACTGTATCTTTATGATAATCCATTTTCTCTACCATCTGAAGTTTTTTGTTACACATGCTTTGTTTAAATTTTGGATGGAAGTAATGATAAACTTAGCCCCAAGCAATTAAATGTGTCTTCTTAAGGTACACTCGGAGTCAGAAATGGTATAAATGTTATGACCCCTTGACTCACAAAAAGTATGTCTCTACCGATGTAACATTCTTTGAAGATATTTCCTTTTTCTCAGCTCTAGGTTGATCTCTGTGATCCTCTTGCGAGTCGGGGGGAGCATGACTCTTATCCTCTTCCTCTTTCCACTATTGATCACGAGGAAACTCTCCCCTTCATTTAACATCTTATTGGTGATTTGGGTGACCCTAAGCCTCTGCAGGTGTATCATCATCGAGATAAATATTCACACACTCAATCATCCACCTTTCCGCTCACTTTGGATGTTGACTAAGGTGACTCTCATATCTCGAGTTTAGATCTCTCCATTGTCTTGCGCAAAGGGTCACGATCATGTACTCAACACCCCATCAGTAATTTCGTTTCGTATGATCATCTTTCACTGTCTTTTCAGTCGTTTGCAGCATCCCCTTCATCACATATTATTCATCGGTCTCTCTCATATGCTCTTCAAAGTCCTGACTAGACAAAGGCGATGATAGAAAAAATGTTTGCTCTTGAGAAGAATCATAATTGGGAGCTTGTGCCTCTTCCTTTAAGGCTTAAACCTATTCGATGTCGATGGGTTTATACGATCAAGTTTCTTTCAGATGGTTCCATTGATCGTTATAAAGTCCGTCTTGTTGCTAAGGGTTACACACAAACTCATGGTGTGGATTTCGAGACATTCTCTTCAGTGGCTAAGCTTAATTCGATTCACATTGTGGTCTCCTTGGCCGTTAATTTATCATGGCCCTTATTTCAACTTGATGTTAAGAATGCATTTCTCCATGGGGACCTTGCAAAGGAAGTCTATATGCATCAACCTCCTGGCTTTGTTGCTTCCCACAACCCTGCGTTTGTATGTCGGTTGAAGAAGGCTCTTTATGGACTAAAACAATCCCCGCATGCATGGTTCGAAAAATTTAGTCACGCTCTCTTGGAATTCGGCTTTGTTTGTAGTCATGCTGATCATTCCTTCTTTATATGTCGATCGACAGACATCATGGTTCTCATTGTGTATGTGGATAATATTGTTCTATCCGGTAGTGATTCGGTTGGAATGAAGGTCAAAGAATTTTTAAATACCAAATTTAAGATCAAGGATCTTGGTCCTCTTCACTACTTTTTAGGAATTGAAGTTGGTCGCTCCTCATCCGAGTTGGTCTTGTCACAACGAAAATATGCGCTTGATCTTCTTATGGAAACTGGTATGTTACAGTGCAAACCTGCTACCACCCCCATAGATACTTCGCAGAAGCTTCGACCAGATGATTGTGCTCTTCTTTCTAATCCCGAGATGTCTCAACGACTTGTAGGACGACTTATTTACCTGACTATTACCCAGCCAAATCTCTCATTTACGGTGGGCAATGTTAGCCAATTCATGTAAGCTCCCCGTGCTTCACATCTCACGGCTATATACAGCATACTTCGATATTTAAAATCAGTCCCGGGTCTTGGCCTCCGCTTTCAGTCACACGGTTATCTTCATCTTTCTGGCTATTTCGATGTTGATTGTGTGAGTAGTACTTATGATCACCGTTCTACATCCGGCTTTTATACCTTCCTAAGTGGCAATCTTATCACATGGAAGAGCAAAAAGCAACCGATTGTTGCTCGGTCCTCGACTAAAGCAGAATATCGTGCTATGGCTTATGCGATATGTGAGCTTGTGTGGCTTCGTAACCTTCTTGAAGAACTTGGCTATCCTCCTTCAGTTCCTATTCATCTTCATTGTGACAACCAAGTGGTCATTCATATTGCTCGTAGCCCGGTTTTCCACGAGCGAACCAAGCATATTGAGGTCAACTATCACTTTATTCGGGAGAGAGTTGCCTCTAAGGAAATCATTCACCCTTTTGTTTGATCGAGGGATTAGCTTGCTGATGTTCTTACAAAGTCCTTGAGTCGAAATGCTCTTCATCGTGTTTGTAACAAGTTGAGCATGATCAACATCTATGCTCCAACTTGAGGGGAAGTCTAGAGTGTTAGTGTATAGCGTGTGGTTAGCGACTCCTTTAATGGAAGTGCATGTGCACATTTTCCCCTTCTCCTACCGTGTACTACTATATGCTCTATTCTAATAAAACATTGTGTATTGGGGCATGTTGGCTAACACACAACATTTCCCCAAAATCTCCTCTTTCTTCTTCTTCTCTCTCAGTCTTCTTTTCCTTTCTCCACACTATAATCATCAAATCATCTTCTATTGGTCCTTCATATGTTCATGTTTTCTTCGACAAACTTTATTAAGTGAACGTTGACTTATGCTCTCTCTCTCTCTCTCTCTCTCTCTCTCTCTCTCTCTCTCTCTCTCTCTCTCTCTCTCTCTCTCTCTCTTCCAATTAACACCAATGCATTAGATGACTAAATGCAAGATACAATCTCCCAGTCCAAGATATCAAAGAATTCATCCAAGTTTAATGCAGGTGCCTTTGTAAAGGTGATACAATTTTCAGCGCCAGTCAAGTTTTTGAATTCTAATTTGGCAGAGGCCGCAGCTCTGCTGCAGATGTTAAAAGTTATTATTCAGTTTAATCTCTTACCCATAACCATCAAACGAGATTCCTTGAATGCGATTTCGTGGGTGTGAGGAGGGACATATCCCTGGAGATTAGCAGATACAATAGAAGAGATTAATGATCAATGCTCTGAGCATGTCTTTTTTCCTTTGCCCCAATTCCCAGAGATGCTACTGCTGACGCAGACACCTTTATTAAACAAGGTGCAAGTAGACCAAATTTGTAGATTGAGGATCCCTGTTAATTGTGCTGCAGCTGCTCGTGTCTGGGTTGGTTTCTGTCCCCTGTTGGGTTGTCTGTTTCAATCTGTCTTTTGTGACTGGTTTCTTCATGAAGCTGCCTTTTGTCGCATGCATCTGTTGTATTATGCCTTCATTTTTCTCTTTTTAATAAAGTTTGGTTTGCCCATTAAATAATTAAAATAAAAAATAAATAAATAAATAAAAGATCCTTCGTAATGACAAACCCCCACTCAAAACTCCTGAAGCAATTTACTAAAATTGAATTCTTGATAATTTTTTATGATCTATTAGACATTAGGATTGCAAATAAGCGAGGAAAACCTTGAAAGATATAAACACATTTCTTATACATTTATTACTGGGCAGTATCTAGGATGAGGTTCCTTGGTCTTGTTTGTAGATTTAGTGCTAGTGGATAAGGATAATGAGGGGACATGTGCTAAAGCAGGGTGTTGAGGCATTCTCTTTTGATATCTGGTTACAGATCCCTTCCCCAAACCCATACGTGTTTCCGTAGGTCTTACGGTAATGGGTTTGTCAGGAAATATACATATGGTCTGAGTTGCTATTTCTCTGTTCAGCAGTTGCTCTTTGTTGTCTGTGTTTCCCCAAGGCCTGTGTTGCTCTGGCTGGCCCAGTGTTGTATTAGTATGTGTTTTCTTAATAAATTGGTGTTACCCTTCAAAAACTGAGAGTGCAAGTGCAAATTGGTGGTCTAAATGAAGGATTTAAGAGTGGAAATGTTTAAAAATTAGCAGAACCAAGAAACGACAACTTTAACAAGAATAATTATACATGCAATAGCTTGCACTAGATAGACGCTAAAATATTAAAAGGGTCATGTTCAGTTGAGAAACAATGCCCATCTCTTTAGCTCCAATTAAAGTTTCAAGACTAGCAAAGAAGCAGTGGAATGCTTAGACGTGACAAGGGTTTGCTCACTAAGACCATCCTAAAGCTAAAGCTATTGTTATCTCACAGGTTTGTTTTGGCAGAAAAAATCTGGCACAATATTGATTTAGTTTCTATATATATGTATGTCTAAGCTTACACCAATTACATAGTTATTTTATTTATTTATCCTTGTGTTCTATCAACAATAATACCTTCATGTTCTATCAGTAGCAACAGACCTTGGATTTTTATTTTTTAATGGTAAATAGAGATTTATATAATAATAAAGAAAAGTTCATTTATTGACTCATTTGATTCCACCAAGTCTTGGGTCGACCTACGACTGATCGACTGTAGTGGTTTGGAAATTATAATATCATATCTTCAATCTAAACAATAGGTTCAAAAAAACGTATATGATAAACAAATTTTTAAAAAAAGAAATACTATGGAAAATGTGTTGTGACTTGTATGATATTCATAAAAAAGAAATGTCATTTGTGTCACCCAATGCGTAATGGTTTCAATAGCTTTCTGATACACGATCGGATGCTAGCATTTAAACCATGTATAGATATGATGACTGAAAAGACCTAAAAGTCTCATTCTAAAATTTCTACAAGGTTCTGAAAGGGAAGGGCAAGAGCAAGGTTTTGAATAATGGCACCAGTGGGAGCATTAGCTGGAGGGTGAGGGGGGTGCAATATCTTCTTTTAGCCCAAAAATGTTATAAATTTATTGGGAAAATGGGAAAAACGTAAACACCAAAATTTATCTCTTTTTTTTTTTTTTGGTAGTTTTAATCAAAAGTATTCAATGGTGTACCAGACCATTCTTTGATGAGAATGTTGTCTTTCGGCTTAACCTGCTGAAAGTCAGCCAATTAAGCCAAATTGAACACAAATCAATTGCCATTTGGTGCATTACGGCCAATTTCATTGAAATACCAAAAAAAAAAAAAAAAATGATGGAAAACGAAAAAACAAAAATTTGATGGCTGACCTCTTTTCTGGTTTCTCCCAGAAATTGTTCATACCGCTTTTATTGATTTAATCCCTCTCGAATCTAGTGTTTTGATTCACAAAATAGTCCTAAATCTACTCCAAAATGAGTATCTACACTTCCTCTAGGTTTGCACATGCACGCACACACACAAGGAGAGCCTTTGTGGACGTATCAGCCCGCATCGGGTGTATCGGCCCTGCATCGGTGGTAATACGGCCCATATTGGACTATACCAGCCAATAAGAGCATATACTTTCCAGTCAGTTGATTCAGCCCCATATCATGTAACGGTAGGGACTGAACCGATATGGTTACAACATGGCCGTATCGTAACCACTTTTTTTTTTTTAGACGAAATCGTAACCATTTTTTAGAACCTTGAGTAAGAGCATATAGCTCAGAATTATGCCTTATCTGTCAACAATCCCTCTATCATATCATCCTATTGTAACTGGATGACATCATTATCTCTAGGAATTCAGGTGATGGAATAAGGAAATTTGAGAACAACTCCAAAGTTATTTTGGCATGAAAGATATATGAAGACATAAATTCTTTAATGCAACTAATAGGTAATCGACTGACGCTGACTCAAGATAAGTATTCTCTTGATTTACGGAAAAAAGTTAGGATAGGCCAAATGTAAGCCACTCAAATTGCATTACACCTATGAACTAAAAGGAATTGCAGCCCCTTGAACCTGATAGTACAGAAAACTTCAACTATCTCATAGTTCAGAAATGCGCTTGGCAAAGTAATGGTTATAAAATGAAGTTACTTTACTGAGTATGAATTCTAAACCCTTGAAACAGACTAGTACTGAAAATTGCAACAATGTAATAGTTCACAAAAGGTGCTAGGCAAGATAACTGTTACAAAATGAAAATGAGTACGGAAATGAGAAACCGCTCTACTAATGCTATTTTATTATAACAAATACAAAGAAAGAAATGGTAGCATGTTCATCATTGTCGTCAGCATCATCACCATAGCCTTGTCCCGGCTATCTGGGGTCAGCATTATATATCCTATTTTGCCAACATGGATGTAATAGGAACTCCAAGATTGCTTGGCCAAAGTTTAATGACCGGCTGCCTACCCGACATCAACCCTTCTCCCTTACCAGGCTTTTGACCAGCAGGTACTGCATCTTTACCAGGCAGAGTTTCATAATGTTCAATAGTAAATAAAATTCAAGCATCATGATTAACAGAATAGAAACGGCACTATATAATTTTAAATATTCAATAAATTTATTATTTTCCATTTCTTCTCTCTCTCTCTCTCTCTCTCTCTCTCTCTCTCTCTCTCTCTCTCTCTCTCTCTCTCTCTCCTGGTACAAACGCATGTTGAGTCATAGCTTTGAAGAAAGGGTACATTCAAAAACAAATTAATGCTACCTCATGTTGGCGCCTTTGACCCTCGAAGCTAAAAGGCTTCAGAACAATGGCAATCGCCAATCCTCCTGCTGATTTTACAACACTAAGAAGCTCTAATGCTATTACATGATCTATGCTGTATCCCGCACTAGCTACCTATAATAAACAAAAGAGATCACTGACTAGGAACATTTTGTTTTGAAAAGGAATTTCACATAACAACCTGATACCCACAAATTTTGGTTTTCATCCAATGCTTATGCTAAGGAGAAATGAATTGACACATTACAACACAGGGCTTCTTGTATGGCAAATCAGAGATGAGCTTTTCAATAAAGATAAAAGAATTCCTCTGATCCACCCATCCAAATCCAACATTTGCAATTACTATTCTACTGCTACCATCAGTTAAGTTCTTCTGTGAAACTAATTAAAGTTAACATGGTATGCTCAATTGTGACACTAGAAAATGGAATGAAGAATCATAGATAAAATGTAAAAGGAAATGCAAGATCAGAGTGTCATTATGCTCCACTGGTCTACCGGACACCCGTATGATACCAGGAAACATAAGTGCATAAAGAGGTCAGTAAGTAAATGGAAATGCAAGATCACAGTGCCATTAAACTCCACTGGTTTACCAAATACCCATATCATACAAAGAACAATAAATGCCATTACACCGTCTCAAATATAAGTGCATAAAGAGGTTTTCACTGCAGTATTTTCCAGTAGTCGTTTGGCTCAATAATTGCCTTCATAAACTTCACCACAAAACATTTGAATTTAAGAACTAGCAAACTGGTGATATCTGCAGTTTCCTCCTTTACCAGACAGAAATTGATATATAATATGTTTCATGATTAAAAGCATGTCCATCATCCTAACAAACGATTAGACTCTGTTTTGCAAAGCATTTTGATTATTGCTAGAACAAGTTAGTTTCAAATGACAAGTAACAGCCTATGCCAACAAGTTACTATTTGGAGCTGCCAAAAAACAACTTTATCACAATGAGAATAAATGAATACAGATCTCTGAAAGGATTAAATGGTGCAAAAGCATGTCCGTCACTTATTTTCTGGGCCACTTTTTGGCAGACAAACGATGTCCAAATAGCACAAAATTGTTGTTGTTATCCACCCACAGATCAAGCATTACCACATTCAGACAAGTACTGAAGAAAAATGACTGACTGACAAAAAAAAAAAAAAAGGATTATGAAGAAAATTGGGGTTTTGTTAATGATGTCATCATGTGGGGTCAATCACAAGGTCCAAGAATCAAATTGCTTGAACATGATTTAGAAAAGGCTTCCTTCGTAGACCCTAGAAACTAATCGCGGTTGGAATAGCTGTTGGACCAATCAAAGTTAGTTGCTAAGTTAGCTTCATTATTGAGTTACCATAGTTGAGTCTTAATTAGTTACATATATTGGCAAAGGATTGTTTTTATTTATTGTCACTTTGAACTTGGTGGGTTTATGAAAGTTCTGTGGGAAAGTATTACACCAATCTAACTCATTTTCTTATTTTTTGGGTTTAATAGGTTTTAGAAATGCCTCAAAAACTAGTAAGTTGAGATAGGAGTGTTTCAGATTTAGAAGGTTGGATTTTAGAGTTGTTTAGGTGGTTATAAATATGGTTCTAAGAGAGAAGTTACAAATTTTTAACCTGTGCATTTGATGGAACAAAAAAATTTCTTTGAGGTCTTCTTTTAGCTTTAGTTCTAAAAGAGTGATTTTCCAATCTTTCTATAGTTTTGCTACTAGAAGACTGTTGGGATCTTTCCAGTCTTAGTCAAGTTAGGAATTATTCCACTTGTTATGTGGCTTGGTTAAGGGAATCAACTATAATTTAAGTCCGGTATGCACAATATTCCCTTGAATTCTTCAATTTAGGGTTCAATTGTTCGATCAGTACTAAAAATGATAAACAAAAAGATCGGAGCAGAAAAAGAGGATGAAGAATTCCAGTAGCAACCAAAAAGGATATGTATGTCTTATGCTGCAAGTTCAGTATATTCATGCATCTTATCTTTTGGTCCGAAGTCAATTTGATGCCACTTTTAGAATGCAAAAACAGAGTTTCTTACTTTTATATTACCATACTTCGTAATTCATCATCCATTGGCTTCTTGTGATAATCCTATAGAAAAGAAAAAGGGAAAAAAAAGTCCTACCCATAAAACCTAATTTCGAGGCTCCTGAAAATGTTTCTCTTGACATTAATGCAGCATAACAAAACTAGCAGTACCAACTCATTCCAGGCAACAGCAAGTTACAATCCTGACTAATAGTCCTCCTGTCATTAAAAAGGGTTGCAAACAAGCCGGACTAAATGATGTGGACATCAGAGTGTACCTGCGTCACCGTAGGAGAGCCCCAAGCCCTAGCCCAATCCAGCCCACACTTTATTTGGGTGATCACTACTTGGGTCTGGCCTGTGGGCCACTTTGAAGACCCCATGTGCATAGGATGAGCATCATGAAGGCCCCAAACTAGGAGGATGCACATGAGCTGCATTATTTGGAGTGCCAGGATAGTTTTTGAGATTTTTTTGTTGAGATCTGATCGTTGGATCGCGTTCGATCACATGGTGGCCCACCATGTGATCAAGTCCTTTTTCAATTTTTAGTGTCCATTTATGTTTTTTTAATTTTTCTGCACATTTTGGTTGGTTTGGATTTCTTAGTGGGCCCCTACTTTGCTAGATTTTAAAAAGAGGGATGTCGGACATTTTAATTTTAAATGTAAAAACTCTATTTAAGGAGGGAAAACGTCCAACCCTAGGGGGATGAAGAGTACATGTTTGTTTTCTAAAGAGAAGCCTTTCTTTCTTCCATGTGACTTGGAAGAACCCTCCATGAGACTTGGAGCAAGGTCATGAGATTCCATCTTTTTGTAGGCGTGCGACTCGCTCACGTGTTTATCTTCTACAATGTATGGTCTTTCCATCTCTTTCTACTCCTTTAAAAAAAACCTCTTTGATCATATCTAGCTTAAATCCTTCAATCCATTACACCCAAAACCTCGACACCCTATGTCCCTGCCTCCCACATAAAACCTACCCTAGACCCTCTCCCAATTTCCTCCCGCAATCCTCAATTCCCAAATTACAGATTTATCCCACATGATCTTCATCTCCTCTAAACATAGTTTATGTGGTGAATGAGTATGGAAAATTCTATGTGTGTATGAATCTGCCCATAAGTATTTTGTGGATATTTTGTGCTAAGAGGTTGTTCTAACAACCTTGACATCCTGCGATTTAATCTTTATATGAACGTGTGCAGGTGGGGATGATTTCTAATGAAATGACATGCATTTTTGCTTGCTGAAATTACTGTTTGGTGAACTGTTTTGCTGAAATTATTGTTTAGTGGGCTTGGCCCATAACCTGTATGCTTTGAGTTGTCCTTTGAATAATCTCCTATGAAACATGACATCCACACATGTATCCTACATCATTTTTTGGTATCAGAGAAAAGGTTTAGCATAGAGTATTTGTGAGTCCCATATAAAGTTAGGTCTTTTGTGTGCATGCATATAGGTTGAGATTGCATCTCATATAGTGTTTAGTCGCACCATTAGGATAGTAAATCTGAACTAGAGTCTAGGGTTACATTGGGTACACCCCATGCCCCATCAAATCAGTTTTCGTGTCAGTCCTAGAATTAGTTTCTTCCTTTTGAGTGAGTCCTTACATTAAAGTTGTCTGAGGTGTGTCGCGGTATGGCAACCGCAAGTAATAGTCGTGATCCCGACCCATTATCTCAACAAATCTGAGCACAACTACAAGCCATCACATCTAGGCTAGATCGTCTTGAAGCAGCCGTTGAGGAGCAGCGCACAGCGACAAAATCTAATAGGTGGCGCCTTGCTGACCTTGAGGATCCTGGTGACGAGCATGAATCTCAGGCTGAGGTATTGGAGCATGGTGCTAGGAGGGATCCCACAACCCCAGTAGAGCCAGCTAGAGCTCCCATAGCACGTCCTACCCCTCAGAGAGAGCCTGTTAGGGATTATGCGAGGGGGCATAGCCCAGCAGTTGGCTGTGCAGGGGTGCGTCCTCAGCCACCCCAATTCGAGCACCATGACCGACATTATATCGAAGACCGTGTCATGAGAGTTGTGAAAGTCGATGAGCCGAGCTTTGATGGTCAGCTGGACCCCAAAGTCTTTGTTGACTGGTTGGCAGACATGGACCACTTTTTTGAGTGGCATGACATGCCTGACGACCGTCGAGTGCGGTTCACCAAGATGAAGCTTGTTAATCAGGCTAAGTCTTTTTAGCTAAACTATGAGCACTGACTTGAGAGATCTAGGCAACCTCCCATCACACTATAGGCCGAGATGAAAGAGGCCCTGAGGAAGAAGTATCTTCCCCTGTCATACCAACGAAAGCTCATAGATTAGTAGTAGTCCCTTCGCCAGGGGAACATGTTAGCCACAGATTATATTGCTAAATTTGATGAGCATATGTTGCGGTGTTACATCCAAGAGGACCCTATTGTGACACTCTCCAGATTTAGGATGGGGCTCTGACCTGATCTTCAGCACGAGCTGCTCACTCGCGATATTGGCACCTTGGATCATGCCTACCAGTTGGTGCCTGAGTTAGAGCGGTATGTAGCACTCCAGTGTTCTCGACTTATGGACTATCGAGATCCCAGTTCTAGGGCTCCATCTCAAGGTATGAGACCTAATTATGGGACTCAGTCCAAACCATCCTCCTCTAGTCGATCCAATCCTAAAGATTTCAAGGGTAAGGCCATTGAGGGATCTAGCTCAAGAGGAGGTGAGCCTACAAAATGCTACTAGTGCGGCAAAACGGGTCATTTCGCACGTGAGTGTCCCCAAAAGGTGTAAGAAAAGGCCCTCCTAATTGAAGATCAAGGGGCAGATCATAATGACCAGGGTAACTATGAAGAAGAAGAGTATCGCCCTGATGTAGGTGCTAGTGATGAAGACGATGAGGAAACTATCCCACTTGCTATAATCAGACGTATCCTAACTCAGGCTAAGGACCAGGATGACTGGCGTCGTTCTACTATTTTCCATACTTACGCCAAAAGTGGAGAAAAGAATTGCAAAGTCATTGTCGACAGTGGAAGTTGTGCAAATGTGGTCTCTGTTAGCACCTTGGATCTTTTGGGCCTAAAGCCCACTCCCCACCCTCAACCTTATAAAGTCTCTTGGGTTGACGACTCTTCCATGCTAGTGTCCTAGTGTTATCTGGTGCCTTTGGAGTTTGGATCCTATAAAGACACTGTGTTGTGATCTTTTGCCCATGGATGTGGGACACACCATCTTGGGTCGGCCTTGGCTCTTTGATAAGGATGCCACGATATATGGTCGTTCAAATGTGTGTACATTCTTACACGAAGGAAGAAAGATTATTCTGAAGCCTCTGCCTCCCAAGAACACCCAGGCTAAAATGGGAGACGTCAAGAAGGGTGATGGAAAAGTGAGGAAATCCCAAACTAAGTCTCTTCACATTATTAATGCAAAAGAATTTGAGAAAGAGGCTACAGAGAGTTTGGAGGTGTATGCCCTAGCGACAAGAGAGGTTACACTAGAGGTTAGGGCAGAGATCCTGTCTAGGGTGAGTCCAGTTTTAGAGTAGTGATGTATTTCCTGAGGACTTACTAGATGAACTTCCACCCATGAGGGACATCCAGCATGTCATTGACTTAGTCCCTCTACTCTCCCGAACCTTCCTCACTACTGAATGAACCCGACCGAGCAAGCTGGGTTGAATAGGCAAGTCGATGAGTTGTTAAGAAAATGGTTCATTCGAGAGAGTTTGAGTGCATGTGTTGTGCCTGCACTCCTCACACCCAAGAAGGATGGTATGTGGCGCATGTGCGTGGACAGCCAAGCAATTAACAAGATCACAGTCAAGTATCGGTTTCCAATACCGAGGCTTGATGATATGCTCGACATGATGGCCGGTGCCATGATTTTCACGAAGATTGACCTCAAGAGTGGGTATCACCAAATTCACATTCACCCAAGTGATGAATGAAAGACAGCCTTCAAGACGAAGTGGATGGGTTGTAGGAATGATTGGTCATACCTTTTGGGTTGACTAATGCCCCAAGTACTTTTATGCGAGTGATGACCCAGGTGTTGAGGCCATTCATAGGCAAGTTCCTGGTAGTTTATTTTGACGATATTTTCATTTATAGTACCACTAAGGAACAACATCTCTACCATTTGAGGCAGGTCTGTGAGATCCTTAGGACAGAGCAATTATATGCGAACCTGAAGAAGTGCGCTTTTATGTTAGATCGAGTTATCTTCTTAGGGTTCAAAGTGTCGTCTGAGGGTATGCATGCGGATCTTGAAAAGGTCCAGGCCATAATGAGTTGGCTAGAACCACGGAACATTCACGAGGTGCGTACCTTCCATGGCTTAGCTACCTTTTATCGTCGGTTCATTAAAGGCTTTAGTTCCATTATGACTCTCATTACTGATTACATCAAAAAAAGGGAGTTCCAGTGGACCAATGCAACCTCTAAGGCCTTTCAAGACATAAAAGAGCAAGATGGTTGAGGCCCCTGTCATGCGACTTTCGGATTTTTCTAAAGTCTTTGAAGTGGCATGTGACGCCTCAGGTGTAGGAATAGGGGGAGTACTAAGTTAGGAGGGACACCCAGTTGCCTATTTTAGTGAGAAACCGAATGAGGCAAAACAGAAATACTCCACCAATGACAAGGAATTTTATGTGGTGTAGTCATTGAGGCATTGGCGCCACTATTTACTCCTGCATGAGTTCGTCTTGTTCTCTGACCATGAGGCCTTGCGATATTTAGGCTCTCAAAAGAAGTTGAACCCTAGGCATGCCAAATGGGTCGAATTTCTTCAAGAGTACTCGTTTGTTCTCAAGCACAAGGCCGGAGTCGAGAACAAACCCGTGGATGCCCTTAGTCATAGGGTCGTGACTCTCCATTCTCTGAGAGTAGAGGTTACGGGTTTTTAGCGATTAAAAGTTGAATATCCTGAGTGTCCGGACTTTGGAGAGAGATACGCGTCACTTCTAGAGGATCTCACGAGGACAGACAGTCTGTCATTCATGATTATTACCTATTTCGTGGAGATCAGCTCTGCATTCCTCGCATGTCCCTACAGGATTTCCTGATATGGGAGCTACATGCATGTGGTGTAGCTGGCCATTTTAGAAGGGATAAAACAATAACCCTTGTTGAGGACCGATTTTACTGGCCAAGTCTCAAGCGAGATGTGGCTAGAATTATAGGGCAATGTCGTACATGTCAGCTAGTAAAGCAAAAGAAACAGAACACAAGGTTGTATACTCCTTTGCCTGTGTCATATGCTCCTTGGGACGATCTTAGTATGGATTTTGTGTTGGGACTTCCCAAGATTATCAAGAAGCATGATTCCATATTTGTCGTGGTGGACCGTTTTTCCAAAATGGCCCACTTCATTGCGTGCTCCAAGACGTCGAACGCCTCACACATTGCTCGAATCTTCTTTGATGAGGTTGTTCGATTGCATGGTTTGCCAAAAACCATAGTGTCTAACCGGGATGTGAAGTTTGTGAGCTATTTTTGGAAGACAATGTGGCATATTATGGGAACTCGTCTGCAGTTTTCTTCGGCATACCATCCTCAGACTGATGGTCAGACTGAGGTGGTGAATAGGAGCCTAGGCGACTTGTTGAGATGTCTAGTTGGTAATCATATTCGGACTTGGGACGCAGTCTTGCCAACTGCAGAGTTCGCATATAATAGTTCAATAAATAGGTCTACGGGTAAGAGTCCGTTTGAGATTGTTCTTAGTTATAAGCCTAGGAGACCTATAGATTTGATTCCTATGTCTGTGTCATATCGTCCTTCTGAGTCTGCTGAGTCCTTTGCATATTACATACATGATTTACACAGAGAGATTAAACAAAGGATTAATTCAAGTATTATAAATTATAAACTTCAAGCAGACATGCACCATTAATTCAGGGAATTTCAAGTGGGTGATGAGGTCATAGTCCGTATTAGGCCCGAACGGATACCACCCAGTGCCGCTAAGAAATTACATGCCCACAGCACAGGACCATATAAAATTTTAAACCGTATGGGTCCCAATGCGTATGTTCTTGAGCTTCCACCTACATTGAATATCAACTCTACATTTAACGTGGAAGATCTCGTGCCATTTAGAGGCCCACCTCATTATCTACACCTTAAGCCTCCCACTAATCAATCCTCTAACCCATGGCCTATACCTGAGCCCTCCTCTCAGCCTACACCCCCCATACCATTTGTACACATGAGAGATCAAATCAAGGACATTCTGGATGAGCAGATAGTGTCTACCCGCCACGATGGATTCCAGAAGTTTCTCGTCAAGTGGAAGGATCGACTTACATTAAACTGCACGTGGATTACAGAGGCAGAGTTACAGAGGCTTGACCCCGATCTACTAGAGCGTTACAGGAGTTTTGTCTCACCAACGGCAAGACTTTCTCAGCCGGGGAGAGTTGATGAGGACGTCAGAGTGTACCAGCCTCGCCATAGGAGAGCCCCAGGCCCTGGCCCAACCCAGCCCACACTTTATTTGGGTGATCACTACTTGGGCCTGGCCCATGGGCCACTTTGAAGACCCCATGCGCATAGGATGAGCATCATGAAGGCCCCAAACTGGGAGGATGCACATGGGCTGCATCATTTGGAGTGTCAAGATAGTTTTTGAGATTTTTTGTTGAGATCCGACCGTTGGATCGTGTCCGATCACATGGTGGCCCACCATGTGATCAAGTCCTTTTTCAATTTTTGGTGTCCATTTATGTTTTGTTATCTTTCTGCACATTTTGGTTGGTTTGGATTTCTTAGTGGGCACCTACTTTGCTAGATTTTAAAAAGAGGCATGTTGGTTATTTTAATTTTAAATGTAAAAACTCTATTTAAGGGGGGAAAACGTCCAACCCTAGGGGGATGAAGAGTACACATGTGTTTTCTAAAGATAAGCCTTTCTTTCTTCCATGTGACTTGGAAGAACCTTCCATGAGACTTGGAGCAAGGTCGTGAGATTCCATCTTTTTGTGGGCGTGCGACTCGCTCACGTGTTTATCTTCTGCAATGTATGGTCTTTCCATCTCTTTCTACTCCTTCAAAAAAACCTCTTTGATCATATCTAGCCTAAATTCTTGAATCCATTACGCCCAAAACCTCGACACCCTCTGTCCCTGCCTCCCACATAAAACCTACCCTAGACCCTCTCCCAATTTCCTCCCGCAATCCTCAATTCCCAAATTACAGATTTATCCCACATGATCTTCATCTCCTCTAAATATAGTTTATGTGGTGAATGAGTATGGAAAATTCTATGCGTGTATGAATCTGCCCATGAGTATTATGTTGATATTCTGTGCTAAGGGGATGTTCTAACGACCTTGACATCTTGCGATTTAATTTTTATATGAACGTGTGCATGTGGGGATGATTTCTAATGAAATGACATGCATTTTTGCTTGCTGTTTGGTGAACTGTTCTGCTGAAATTATTGTTTAGTGGGCTTGGCCCATAACCTATATGCTTTGAGTTGTCCTTTGAATAATCTCCTATGAAACATGACATCCACACATGTATCCTACATCAATAAAGCATGCCCAAGAGCCCCAAGCTAAGGACCTTCGTCCAGGCCCAGCCCAGCCTGTGAGCTAAGGAACCAGGCTCATCCAAGCTGGGTCCACCAGTCAAATACTAACCCCACCAATATTAAATAGGACAAGCTGGGCCAGCCCAATTGTTCGACAATTATCCTAAAACTCTAGCCTTGTACAGCCCACAGGCCTCAAGGCTCCAAAATCCATCCATAAGCCTATTCGTGGGGCCAGTTCAACCTAGGTACAACCTTAGCTTTAAATGCCTGAAGCCTCCCAAAAACCTCACCTACATGCATATAACCAATTTCCATCCATGTTCTGTGGATTGAGGGGCGACTCTCAACAACTGTCCATGTGGTGTATGTGCAAAATTCCCTCCCTGACTTGATGCCATATCTGCTCTTATATTGTATAGTTCGAATGATGTGTAACATGCAATCAATTGAGCTTCATTTTTATTTTTTAAAAAGGATGAGCTTCTTAATTTTGAAAAAAAAAAAAAAAAAACTACATTTCTGTCAGCATGCACTCACCCGGAGTATATAGGGAGCATGTATGACTCAAAAGGTAGGTCTTGACTCTAGCAAGTCACAGATGTTGCCTTTAGAGCAGATGTTAGTTGCAAGATCCTTCTAACTAGGTACTGCTCCCGCTTTGAATCACGCTTTGGAATGCCACTCCCACCCCTTCTTCCCCACCTATTAACAACTGTTTACATTTTGAAACAGATGCTTCCCCGCTCCTACACCAAATCCATTGCCACTTTGTTTCACGCTTCGTGCAACTATCAAACGGATGAAAAGCATGTCGTTGGGATGAGAGAACATGGAGATGTTGTAGAATTGGTTGATATATGAAAATATGACTGATGCAGGACAATTAACCACTTGCTCTAAAAGCTCGAACTGATAGAGCATGGCGAATTAATCCCTTTATCTCATAGCCCAGCCCCCACATCCATGGGTTAGGTCCTTGGCCAAACCTTCCTCGTGGGCCCCAAATCACATGGGTTCTGCCTCACACGGGCCCCAAATCACATGGGTTCAGCGGGCTGCCCACCCTGAGTGTGTCCCGCATCCCATAGGCCACCCCACTCGAGCCCCGTGTGAAAATGCCCCTGCATTACTGACCGCTCAAGAATTAAGAGGAAGGACATGGATGGCATTTTGATCAAATTTCCAAGAGAGATTGAATACGGTGAAAGATGAACGTTCCTGCCACACTTTAGTGAATCCCTTCAGGAATTACGAATGTCTTACCATTCAGGAGACTTAATTAAAGCTCAAATTCACAAGGTTATCATTTACGTATACATACATACAGTCCCTTCAGGTGTCAGATAAAAAATTCACCTTACATGAAGAAATGAAGATGAAAACAATATGTTGAATTGGCTTACTCTCCCCTTTCTACTATCAGCCTCACACAATCAATTTCCCCTCAATTCTTTTCCAGCAGTTAGGAAGCCCATTACCCCATACATGCAGAGAGCACTTTTACATTAAAAGAAAGAACGAAAAGGGAGGCACTAGAAATGTAAACGGGAATGCATCTTGAAGAGATCAAATCAAACAATTGGATATAGAAATGAAATCTAGCTCTAGTCACCTAAAAAAGCTTTTTCAAGCATTTAGCATTGTGTTTGTTACTATGTATTTTGAGCAATAAAGAAATAAAAATGGAAAATAGATACATAGGTATATAAGGTAAGGAATGTACAAACAAGGATTGTAGCCCGAGGATAGGATTGCGCTGATAGTAGACCTTCCACATTTCTTAGCACTGTGTCTGGAAAAAAAAAATGAAAGACTATAAATGCTTGTATAAACTTTTCAACTTAATATTGCAAACTCCTGGATTTAAAAAAATAATAATTATTATTATTATAGAATAGCCCAACTCCCAGAAAAGAGAATGGCATGGGCAGTGTTCGGAGTATCGGTATTCAGTATCGTTACATGTATCGATGACCGGAGATACAGAAACATGTATCAATATTGCCGATACTAAGAAAAATATTGCCATTTGACGAAAATATTGGGGAAATGTTGGGGAAAAGGTAGAATTTTTAGTGAAATTTCCGGAGATGTTAAAAAACATGTTTATACATGTAGGAATCAACATATTGTAGAAAACAACTATATATAATAAGTTTCCATTTTATAGGGGCCTAACCATGTGTTGTAAAAAAATCAATATAAATAAATACATAAAATTTGTAGCCAATCAATAGATTGGTCAACACTCATTAATGTATAAAATTTCTGCAGTAATTAACAGAAAAGAACACATTTTTCAATATAAAAATAGAAACATAGGATTTTCCCAATTTTCTCCATTGTTCACTTAATGTTTTTTTTTCCCGCCACAAATCCATGTCAATGCATGAGGACCATGCATGGACATGGATTTCTATTGCAATCCATATTAACATATGAAAAAATAAGAAGAAGAGGAAGAAGAAGAAGTTTCAATGGATTTTTCGTCAACTTTGAATTCCTATCTGTCTCCATTTCGAGTCGAGATTTCTCCCCAAATCAAAACTTTTATTCAATAAACCCAAAAAATGATATCTTTTGGGGTTTTGGAAAATTCCCAATTTTCACCTATTTACAGATGTTTCCCTAGTATCAGGGATATTATCGCTACTATCGAGGATATTGGTGATGGTATTGCCAATACTAGGGAACTTTTATAAGGGACTCTTCTCAAAGTATCAATGATATTGATAATATCATCGATATTATCAAAATATCAGCGATCTTTGGAAATTTGTATACTTCTAGCAGTTTTGGTATCCCTAACCTCCCAATAACGATAATATCAGCAATATCATCGATCATATCATTGATACTTGGAACATTGGGCATAGAGCATAATAAGTTATCAGCAATTTAGCAAGCAAGCTATTCATAGTTAAGTCAATGCTCTGTAGATATGTCTGGATTGTGAACCTTTTCTCTCTAGACAATGGGCCATCTCTTATTCTCCTCTTATTATTATTTTTGTTAATTTCTTTTTCCTCTTTCGCCCTCAGTTCCAAGGGTAGTTTATGTAATTTGGGACATCAGTTAATATAAATAAGAAAGGGGTTAGATGTCCAGCGTGGGTTGAGAGTTTTTTTTTTTTCTCCCAAAGGCTTTTTCTCCAGTATGGTCTCATAATAAAAAAGCTCCCAGGGTTTTCTCCTCATCCTCCCTTTCTCTTTCCTCTTTTTTCTTCAGATTTATCTCGATTTGAGAGTCATTGCAAGCTATCAGCGATTGAAAGTGATTACAGAGGGATCTAGTGGCAGTTCCTGATTTTCTTTGAAAGGTTGTTGGACATTCAGTTTGGATGAAGTTTTAGGGACATTTTTCTTCAATTTTATCAAAAACTGGTTTGTAGCAGCTAGGGTTTGCTAGATATTTTCATTTGAACGGTTTTTTGAGTTCTTTTTGTTCCGATTTACATAGATTCTTTTGCAACCAACAATCAGGTATTTGAGATTTATTTTTCCTTTTTGAAGATTACCAAGATTTATTAATATCTAGTGAATTTAGCCATAAGATCCCATTCTCCTCTTTGGTGGTTTGATTTGGAGCTACGAAGATCAGTGCCTTTTTTTTTTTTTTTGAGGTCTTTTTTTAGACTACCACAAGCTATAGTTGGTTATAGTAGCTTTTTTTGTATTAATTGGTGCAAAGTCTTGATATTTAGTACTCTTTTAATTGTTTGGGATTAAATATGGTTTCATCATCAACATCTGAGACAATTGCTCCCATCACCTCCAAGATTGAGAGGTCAATTGCGCATTATGAGAATCCTAGGTTGTAGAGTACAACTCATAAACTTAAGTCCAGTAATTATCTTCAATAGTCAAAAGTAGCTGAGATGTTTGTGATGCAGGACACATGATTTAATGCTAGCATGCAACGTGGAGATTATGAAAGAGTCCATAAAGTAATTCAATTAACAAAAGATGCTAACCTACCAAGTAATTAAGAGTAAACAATAGGAAATAAAATCTGATTTGGCCTGAATCACATGCCCGCATGCTAAGATATCACATAAATCAATTAAAACTGGGACCGATGGAAGGATAAAACTTCAAATTTAGCATAGGCATGTTCCACACTCAAGGGACAGATTTGTAAGTTTTATAATTAGGATTAGGATGGAGAAAATCTGAAACTTGAAGAATTAGAGTTCATGGGAATTGAGAATTTTGGAATTATGATTTTTTTAAAAATTAGGGAAAATCTAGGAAAGTTAGAGATTTTAGGTTTGGCCGTTGGGGTTAGGATTTGGGACTGGAAGAAAGGGGTTTTGATACAAGGGTGATGGAAAGCCAAAAAGAACTAGGTGGGATTCACACGTGTGGTCGTACGGTCACACGTGTAGCATGGGAGGATGGGTTTAGGTCGGTTAAGGTTTGGATTGTGGATGGGTATAGGGTTTGGGAAAAGATGAAGATTTGGGATGAAAGAATTAAAAACCTGAAGAACATACCTGGATGGGGAAGAAAAGAGAAAATGGTGTGGAGATGGGGACATCACACCTTCGTTGATGAAGATTAGCTTCTCACCAATCTCCCTTCCAAATCACATGGAAGTATCTTCAAATCGCATGAAGATGGAAGAAAAAAGCAAAAGCTTTTCTCTTCTTTTTTTTTTTTAATCACAAAATCTAATAGAGTTGGATCTCCACCCCCCTGTGCTTTTATTATTAAAAAATCAAAATTAAAAATTCAGCATAATTACAACTATGCCACTTAAGTGAAGTGGCTCATCGTCTAAGATAAAAAAAACTAAGACATTTATTATCAATCTCAACCATAAAATAACTCCTAAAAATAGCAAAAACATAAAGAAAGCAATATCAGAGTCCAAGGGGTCCGGATCTAAAAGATCTAGTGGCTCAATGGCCTGATTGACAAGATCCAATGGTCGAATCGACACAAAATAAAAATCCTATGACTAAAATGATCTCCTAAGCAACCCACATGCCTCATCCCAAAGTGAGGTCTTTCTAATGCATGTCCGATGCATGTGGGGTCTTCGAAATGGCCCGGTGAGCCCCATCTGGAACTCGTCTCTCATCCACAAAGAAAGTTGTGCTGTTGTGGGTAGTCGTCTTCGTCTTTGGTACACCCGAGTAGGTCCTCTGGTCTCCCCATCAGTTTGTTGAAGGAAAACAAAAATTGGGATGTATAGATGACAGCATATCGAAACCTCCTATGACTGATCCTTCTTATAAAGAGTTGAAATCGAACAATTTTTTAATGATATCGTTAAAAAAATTAGTTACATCATAATTCCTTAATTCTATTAAAACAAAGATTAGTGAAGGACATTTCTTGTTGTCCACTGGCAAAAGATTTGGTTAACTAGTTATGAATTGTATGCAAATCTGAATATGGCTTAAATTTACAATATTTATCAGGAAATTAGTCATTTGAGATGGGGGGGAGGATCAGATTATTATACTAAGATGCATGGTTTGTGGCAAGAATTGTCTTTTCCTAGATTTTCTTCAATTTATTTGTTCTACAAATGAAGAGGATATAAAAGGTTAAGAAGAAAAGGATAGTTAAATTGTTGGAATTATGAGTTTGAGCCTATTCGAGCTCAAATTCTTGGTTCTCCTACTTTACTTTCGCTTAACAATGTATATGTTTTGCTTTTATGAGATGAAAAGCATCATATGACTATGGGATCAACTATAGTTGAGAAATCTACCCTAGTGACAAAATTAAGGAATTTTGATAATGTTGGCATTGACCAAGGTAGAGGTACGAGAAGAGGAAGGATGGTGGCTAAGGTCATGGTCGTGGTATGGATCATCTGTGCACTTATTGTGGTAAATATGGACATACTATTAATTATTGTTAGATTCTTCATGATTGATGACTCTTTCTAGATTATTTTACGAGGGATTTGTAGCCTACATAAAGTCAAAAGAAAACATACATATTTATAGATGTTCTTGACTATAGAATGAAGTTCTCTTAAAAGTTTTCTCAATTATATCCTTTTATGGTCAATAGCAATAGTAGGTTGTTAACTTTATTTATTTATTTTATTTTATTTATATAAAAAAAAAAAAAGCAATAGTAGGTTGTTGGAATCCTCGAACAGTTCATTATTTGAGATTTTGTCATCATTCATGTGGCATGCTGAGGCGTGGTTCTAAATGTCACATGAAACCAATTCAACTTTGCCGAATGTTCTTGGTTTTGGTGGGAAACAAAATGAGTCTCCAGGGGGCAAGTCATACACACTTAGTCCCAAGCAAATGGCACACCGAAAGCACATTTAAAATCATGCATTGAACAGAATCTCAAGCTGCTAATTGGTACATATCCATTATCTCTAAGTCCAATTTCTTTTCAGTTTGATGCATCACAGAAGACAGTTGTTACATTCAAACAGCAAACCGTTAGTTGATCTGATTCAGCCTCATTAAACTAGCCGTACCAATATAGCATCCTTCATATTCATATAGCATCCTTCATGATAAGATAACATCAAGAAAGACCCGATTCCACATATTCATATAAATACTGGTTGTAAAAATGTGTTCCAGAATAACTGAAGCTACTAGTGAGGAAAACAAATACCTTTCCCAAGGGATCTCTGCAGTAACTGCACCTTTTGGGAATCTCTCATATGTACAGTCCTACAATATAATTGAATGCCATTAGCAGGAGAAAAAATTTTCGAAGGTATGTTGCAACTTGCAAATGGCATATACCAAATTGAGTGTATATTCAAGATTTATTCTGCATAGCATGTACATTCAAGAATATCATCCATGTCACCAAAGAAATTGCCTAAAAAGCAAAGAATCTGGGTCACTGTTTCCTTCGCTAAACAATCAGCCACGGAATTGGCTTCTCTGAGGATAAGACTAAAAGAAACAAATACAAGAATAGTTCACCACCATTTTGAAAACAGTGGTGACTCATCCTTTTCACTCATGGCACTCGCGTACGCACATTGTGGATGGTGCAAATGAAACAATCGCCCCACATCCCACACGTGCATGCTCCACATGTGTGCACAAGAAAAGGCCCACTTTCCTTTTTTTAGCTTAATTCTACTTTCCTTTTATTTCAAATCTCTACATTAAGAAATTTCTTTTTCTATCATATCTTTATATTAGGCAAAAAGTAAATCTTAGATTATTTTTTTTTCTTATTTAAGTGTTTTCTTAATTAAAATGCTCTCTTATTTAAGTAATTTCCTATTTTTCAGATCTTGGCTAGCTAAGAATTTTATTTTTAGATTCCATAAATTTATTGAAGATTGCAAGGACTCATTATAAATAAGGCTTGGCCTGTGGAATAAGATAGTTGAATGATATTCTCTTCATAAAAATTCTTTTATTTCTCTATGGTAGTTATTGACAGTCTTACATGTTTTTCTCTTTGTGGGTCAAACTTCAATCCGGTGCATTAAATATTACCACAATTTTTTTCATCCTTGATCCAGTTGGCATTAAATTGGTATCATAGCGAGTTCTACTCTTGGGAATTTTTCTTTTTCTCTTTCACTTTTCTTTCATCTTCCTTCTTTCCCTAATTTTTGTCCCCACATTCATCCCAAACCTACCCTCAATTCCCTAAATCAACCTATCAATTTCAGCCCCTCTGCCACAAACCATATATAATCTCCATCTCACTCAAACCATCACCGTCCCTCTTTTCTAAATTCCATTAAAAAACAACCCATACCCTATCATACACCCAACCTTCGCAATATCTTTTTCCATTCCCTATATATAAAAATAAAATAAAAAATGCTCATATTTGATACGGACATCAGACCATTCAAAGTATATCAATGCAAGAGGTATGCTTTACCTGTGTCAATGTGGTTAGATAATGGGTAGGGATTGGGTCTCTAGAAGTTGAAGACCTTACACATGTGTTCGTGACATGTGTAAATTGCTTGAAGGAGATATTTGGATTGTTGGATTACAAGGATGGTGTGATCGGACTATTGGATCGTCACAACCCACCTTCATTACGCTATCACCGGGGCCCATCAGGCATCTTAGATTTGAATTCATTTTATGAACATTTTATTTATTTGAGTTTTAAGACAGTGCATGCACAATTTTTTGTGAGAATTTCTTTTTTTAACCTTTTTTTAGTAAGGGTATTTTAGTCATTTAATGTAATTCCGAATTTATAAGGGTGTTTTGCCCTATACCTTAAAAAAAGGTGTTATGTTATGTTTATGGGAACCAAAAAAAAAAAAAAAAGATTTTGCTTTTTCAAGGCCGGATGATTCTGTCTTCAACTTCCAGTGATTCAAAGAAGGCGTAAGGCCTAGGGAAGTGATTTCTCATCTTCTCATTATCTCTCTTTCTTTCTTTTCTCAAGATATTCTCTTCTTTAAACTTATTTTCTTCCTTTTCTTCTAAATTCTCTAGATATAGAAATCGATCCCTTTTTTTTTTCCAATCCAAATCATTATATCTTAGAAGATTTTGACCTTCTTCACCTAATGCCTTAGATTTGAATTATAATCAAAGAACCATTAATTTCTCTGAATTTTCTAAATTTCTCAATCCAGACAATTCTTATTTCCTATATTAGAAAATCCACTTGAATCGTTAAACAGACTTATTGCAAGACGAAAGTCCTATCTTTCGCCGTATCCAACTAAATTCAGATTTTAAGGTTCAACACAACATGTTTGTGATGGATGGACATGATCATTGCTGAATTTTTCTTAGTTCCTTCTTGTTTTATGACGTATAATGCTGAATTTTTATTATTAATGCTTGCATAAATCTACCACTTTTAAATACCGCATTCATTTTTGCATATATCTACCCCTTCTAAATACCACATTCATTTAGGGTTGGATTAGGCCGTCCTACACCAATATGCTTTTCTAACCCTACCAAATCCTAATCCTATTCCAACCCATAAATTCCCTTGCCCTTTCTCTTTTCCTTACCAAAAACCATCCCAAACCCCATAACCCTCATAACCTTAGATTTAGAACCCAAGCCTATATAGTTCAGCCCATGTTCTTGTTCAGAAATGCTATGGATACAAAGATGTTCATACGCCTCATATAACTATCCCCATCTAAATTCTCCTACCTGTCCGCATCCATCGCATTATTCTTATCCGACTCATTTTGACTCACAATCATCACCCCTATCACCCCGAATCTCACCCATCATCATATTGAAGATTTCTTTTTAATGGCCCTCCAAATGTTATGAACAACGACAACCACATGTCGGCTACTCAAAAAGCATCCCATTGCATGGAAATATCAATGATGACCGAGAATGTTCAAGAGACGTGGAAAAAGTACTTATGGAAAGTTAAGAAGGAGATTAGTGCATTCAAGGAAGATATTGTAAAAGAATTCAACGAACTCAAGGAGGTAGGGGTGCACACGGGCCGGTTCGGTCCGGTTTTGGGGTGAAACCGGAACTGAACCATTCCTAACGGTTCTACAAATTTTGGAACTAGAATCGGACTATTAGCACCTTAGAACCGAACCGGAACCGGACCGCGAAAAACGGTTCGGATCCGGATCGGTTCCACAGTTCTGGGCTTTTAAAAATCTAGCCCAGTTAGTTGATTTGGAAAAAAAAAAAAAAAAAAGATGAAGAAAAAGCATAGAGATTGTGATGTACCTTTCCCTTCATTCTCCGGCAAACACTCCACCACTTCACGGCTCTCAGATCTTCATCCTTTGAAACAGAGACCCTATCTAGGCTAAAATCCCTGTACCCAATATCTGTCCGGACCCGAACCATCCGTCCATCAGAGATCTGTAATGCCGAACAGGGCTTGTCTTTCCGATCAGGGTAGTGGAGGATCTGGCCAATGACTTCGACAGGGTGATTTGTCGATGGGTTTTCTTTAACAGCAGATGTCGGGTATGGAGATGGGTGGGTGCTTTTAATGCCAATGAGATGAGGGCGTTGATTGGGGGGGTTTTAGGTGTGGTTCCATGGCCTGGAATTGGTTTTGCTGGAGTAGTAGAGGCCATGGATAGAAATGGAGATTTTCTTGGATTCTTTGGAGAAATGAAGGTGGGAAGATGGATATAAAGGCTACAGTTTTAGGGTTTTGGAGATGGATTCTGAAAGAAGCTGGTTTTGAGATGATGAGCAGAGCGTGGGATGCTGAAATGAAGAAGAGTAAGAATTAAGAGAGAGAGAGAGAGAGAGGGCAGAGGGAGTGCGGCGAGAGAGAGGGCAGAGGGCAGGGAGTGCGGCGCGAGAGAGGGCAGGGCGTTAAAGTGCTTACGCAACTTAGGGTTTTGTTTTTTTTTTTTTTTGCGTTTTAAATACATCGGATCGCCGGTTCGGATCCACGGTTGCTGTCACGGATCGGCTCTATGGTTTGGATCAACGGTTCGGTTAACGGTTCGGATCAACAGTTCGGTTCGATTCTATAGGACCCTAAACCGGAACCGATTCGTAATCAACGGTTCAAAAATTTTGGGAACCGGAACCAGACCGTTAGCACCCTGGAACCGGACCAAACCGAACCGATCCAACGGTTCCGGTCCGATTACACAATTCCAACGGTTAAATGTGCACCCCTACAAGGAGGTGGTGAAAGCTTTCTTTGAGCCCTTAATTGAACCGGAAAAGCGCTATGGGTTTCAATCTATTTATCTAGACCTCCTGAGAATGACATAGTTTTAGATAGTGTAGCGACCCAAGAGGAATCCTCCTTTGCATTGCTTAATGGATTCATGGATGGGGATGGATCAATGGGTAAATCGAAGGAAGTTGAAGTCAAGCTAAAAGATCAGCTGACAAATTACCCAATTGAAGAGACTAGTGATTTAACATATATTGATGATTCAATGATCAAAGAAATGGATAATTACATGATCACCATGGTGCCATCTCAGTGTCAATCGAGGCTCATTGATCAGAAGCCAACAATAACGAAGGAGCCACAGTTGATGCCTAGAACGTGGAGGACCAACAAGAAGCAAAAGAAAAGATGGCGAGTGTTTCAACATCGTATTATGCACAAGCATGTAAGTCTCCACCATTAATTGTCAGCAAAATCGAAGAAGACATGCTACAAATGAGGATCTTCACAAGGGAATAAGACCACCAATTTAAACTTGAGTATGAGTTCATTTTGAAGGCGGGTGGAATTGATGCAACTAAATGGCCACACAAGTTGATTAATCAAGAAGTTGAGCGCAAGGCACGCTAAGTAGAGTGCTTATATTCAACAATTCGCATTCAACCTAAAACATCACGCTAGCATCCATGGTGTGCCATAAAGGCTATTACGAGGCCGTTGGCTATTACGAGGCCGTAAAGGTAACGGTGGCAACCATTACACGTTACAGGGTTGTAACAGTCATAACAACTATTATGGAAAAAATAAGTTGTAATCGTCGTTAACAACCCATTATGCCTCCTGCAAAGGCCATGGCCAGTAATGACCCCATAATAGTCTGTTACGGGCCAGATATAGGTTTTTCAGATTATTTTTTTTCCAACATCATGGGGTAGATATAGGCTTTTAACAAAAGAGACCATAACGGCCGTTACAGGGGCCGTTACGACCCGTATCGTAAAGGTAATGGTGGCGGCCGTTATTGCCACCATCACCATTATGGAATACCCTGCCGACATTGAAAATAAGGTAGCAAGCGCCCTCAACCGAAAATCACATATATTGTATATCTTATCAGTTTTTGTTATTGGGTTCAAAGAACTTAAAAGAGGATATGCATCAAATGATGATTTTGTAAAGGTATTTTCATTATTCATTGCCAGTTCAGGCATCAAGAGCCTACAATTTAACCTGCCCGATGGGTACTTATTCTATGATATGAGGTTGTGTCTTCTGAAAAGTTCCTTGCAAAAGCTTCTTATACAAGAGCTTCATTCGGGTGGCCTTGGTGGTCATTTTGGTATCGATAAAACAACGTTGGTCGATGACCATTTTTATTGGCCAGGTTTGAAGAAAATGTCAGAATTATTGAGTTGAGTGTGCCAACTAGGTAAAAGTAGCAAGCATAATACTAATCTTTGTACCCCACTACCAACGCAAGGTACTCCATTGAAAGACATCAGCATGGATTTCATCTCAAAATTGCCTAGACTCAACATGGCTATGACTCTATTTATGTTATGGTTGACAAATTCTCGAAGATGGCCTATTTCATTCCTTATAAGAAGATACTAGGCGACATGCACATCGCCAATGTTTTCTTTAAAGAGGTGGTTCATCTACATGGTGTTCCCAAAACAATTGTATTTGATCGTGATGTTAAGTTTATGAACTACTTTTGGCGCACCTTATGGTCTAAGATGGGAATTAAATTGAAGTTCTCAAGTGCTTATCATTGGCAAATAGATGGTGAACTCGGGTCATCATCTGCAATCTTGGGAATTTACTTTAATGTCTAGTTGGTGATCATATCAGCTCATGGGATATTGCATTACCACAAGTTGAGTTTGCTTATAACAATTCCATGAACCACACTACAGGATTCTTCTTCCAAAATTGCGACAGGTATACGACCTCAACAACCTATCGATTTAGTCCTACTTCCTATTGCGACTCGATCGAGCCAGGACACTGAAGTTAGGCGAAAGATTGCCCATAGTAATAAAAACTACAAGGGACATGCAGATGTTCGATAGCATTTTGCACAATTTCAAGAAGGAGAAAAGGTTATGGTGCAGCTTAATCCTAAGAGGTTTCCAGTAGGCCCTTATATAAAGACCCTAATGCAAACCCCGAATGGGGAAGGAAATAGATCAAAGAAAAGAAGAAAAGAGGTTGTGGGAAAGGACCCAACAATACTCTAGCTGAATGCTAGAGACCGCAAATGTAAGACTATGAGCAAGCTCAATAGTAACAACCCTTCCCCCCCAAACAATTATTGTAGAGAAATATGAGAATTATTCAAAGAAAATATCAATCAACTTGTGTTATTCCATATGCCATAGGCCATATTTATAATCAGTCTTTACGATCTGTAATAAAACCTATGGAATCTAAAAATAGAATTCCTACCTAACCAAGATCTAAGAAAATAGAAAACTACCTAAATAAGAAAATACTGTAGTTAAGAAAACACCTAAATAAGAAAGTACTTAAATAAGAAAAATCTAAAATTACTTCTTGCCTAATATAAAGATATGAAAAAAAAAAAAAAAAAAAAATTTCCTAATGTACACATTTGGAAGAAAAAGGAAAGTAGAGATGAGCTAAAAAAGAAAAGTGGAAATTTTGTGCACGTGTGAGATGCGGGCCTTTTCTTCAAATCTTGATCGATCAGCTTGTGTGGCCATTTATTTGCATTAGACCCACTCCAAAAAGGCATGTTCTTATCGTATTTTAAAAAGTTCGATGATAATGTATACCTAATCAGCTTCCACCCGAAATGAAGATCAACCCTATTTTTAATGTGGAAGACCTTACAATTTATCTTGGACATCATGAAAACGAGAGCACGGAAGAAAAGGTTATCCAGATACCCGAAGTAGCACACTAGCTCAAAGAAATCATTGAAGATGTGTTGGATGATTAAAAAAAAAAAGTTTCCACACGCCGAGGGTATCAAAAGTTTTTTTTGTCAAATGAAAGGGTCGACTAAGATCTGACATCACGTGGATTTCAGTAGGATGATTTCCAGCGCATCAACCCAGAGCTCTATGAGGAGCAAATTTCCATCAACTCGACAAAATCGAGTTTTTCCAAGCTTGGGGGAACTGATGCAACTGCTCCACATCACACACGTGTATGCTCCGCACATGTCCATAAGAAAATGCCCACTTTCCTTTTTAACCCTATTTTTACTTTCCTTTTCTTTCAAATCTCTATATTAGGAATTTCCTTTATTCTTTCATATCTTTATGTTGGGGAAGACGTAATCTGAGATTTTTCTTATTTAAGTATTTTCTTATTTAAGTGCTTTCTTAATTAAAGTACTTTCTTATTTGATAATTTCCTATTTTTCATATCTCGGCTAGCTAGGAATTATATTTTTAGATTCCACAGATTATACTAAGGATTGTAAGGACTCATTGCAAATAAGGTTTAGGCTTATGGAATAAGATAGTTGAATGATATTTTCTTTATGAAAATTCTCTTTTTTCTCTATGGTAGTTGTTGAAGAGGGAGAAGTGATCTCTAGTTTAAGACTAAAAGATTGTTGAGTCCACTCACAGTCTTGCATTCTTTTCTTTTTGTGGCTCAAACTTCAATCCAGTTAATGGAATATTATTGCAATTAGTTTCATCCTTGATCTAGTTGCATCAGCATATCTCTAATATCCCACTATTCAAGCAATCTTGAATGTCTAATTGATAGCTATTAAATGGATGATTAGAAGTGCAATAGCGAATGGTTGAAATTCCAAGGGCAAACTCAAATGGTTACCATCATATTCTAAGTCTTGGTTTATGCTCCATCCACAATCCTCTCATTGATTTGGACAGTTCTAGATTTCTGTTCAACCATGCAATGTGTATGGTTGAAGAAAAGCGTGGTGAATTATCATAATAGTCTAGCCCTGATTCTGCTAATGAAATTTGTCTCATTATTACTTGTCGGGGCCATATCAACTTGTATCAGTCAGAATTTTTTTTATAGTAAAAAAATACAAAAATATATTAGAAAAATAGGAAAATAAGATATTCAAGAATCTATCTTTTTTTTATGCTTTGACCATGTATTTAATGGTTTATCGGATCATTCTTTGGTAAGAATGTTGTCCTAATGGGTTGACCCACTAGGTGTGGGGTTAATTTTTTTTTTTATATATGTCAAAAATTGATATCATATATTGCTAATATGATTATCTATCAGCTACTATAATTTTTCTAAAATTATTTTTAAAAAATAAAATGTGCCCAAAAAATTAACTTGACAATAGAAAATTGTAGAAAATATTTTTTTGTATCAAAGCATGTGTGAAATCATTAGATCTATAGCCTTCTGATACCCCTCAAGCATCACGATTTTAAAATTTTTTATGAAATTTTTAGAAAATACATGCGTAAATAAAAGAAACCCAAATCTTCAACAAATCAGTAAAACCATATTCTAATACTCTTCAAGAATTTAAAAATAATAATAATAATAATAAAACTAATTTAAATTCTTTTCTAAAATCTTCAGAAAATACCTTCATAAATAGAAAAAAGAAAGAAAAAGGCCCAAATCTTCAATAAATCAATGATGTATAGTCCTCTCATACTCCTCAAGCGCCATAAGAAGAATTTATTTTATTTTTTTAATAAAAAAAACTAATTTATTTTTTTCATAAAATTTTCCGAAAATACGTACGTAAAATTTAAAAAAACAAAAAAAAAAAAAAAAAAAAAACAAATCTTCAACAAATCAGTAAATCAATAATCTTCTAATAATCCTCAAGCATCATAACAAAAATAAGTATAAAAAATTAATTTAAAATAAATTTTTCTAAACTTTTCAAAAAATAATTGCTTAAATTTTAAAAAATTAAGAAAAAGGAAAACACCCCAAATCCAAATCAAATCCACCAAGATCTGATCGAAATCATATATATTGTTGTTTCAATGGGATTCCAGATCGAAACAATAACAAAAATATTTTTTTACCTTTTTTTGTTTTTGTAAAACCAGACCCGAGAGCTTTGATTCTTCGATTTGATGCACAAAAAAAAAAAAAAAAAATCAATCTTCAATTTTGATCTAGACTTGGTCAGAAATGGCTTTTTAAAACAATCCTTCTCTGTAAAGAAATTAAAAGGAGGAGAAAACAGGAAAAAAAAAAAAAAAAGTCTTTTTTAGTCATATTGGTTTCAGCCGATGCGGCTATCAAATATTGGTGCCGATACAGCACCATTATTTTCATAACGGGCCGATAAGAACCCATATCGTGTATCATATCCGACCGATGCGGATACAATACGGCCATATTAGGCACTATGATACGGATATTCTGATGTATGTTTCAAGTTAATGTGCATATGTGTTAGTCAATAGACTAACATACACAACACAAATTGCCCTAGCCTCTCTCTCTCTCTCTCTCTCTCTCTCTCTCTCTCTCTCTCTCTCTCTCTCTCTCTCTCTCTCTCTCTCCTACTTTTACAAATTTCTTCTCAAATCAACTCCCACTTGGTATCAAAGAGGTTTGTGGATCTAATCGCAGCCTACAATAATGGGGTCCACTCCTGACACCGTCCATACATACAGATGATGTCAGCAGGGTATAGCTAATAGTTTTTTTTTTTTTTTTTTTTTTTGCAGAAAAATATGAGATCTGAAAGATAATGATTTTAAAAGGATAATGGTGATTTTCTGAAATTTTTAGATAATTTTTTTGTGGTATTTTAGTGAAAAGAGAAAATCATAAAAAGTTTAGATTTTGATTTTCTTGTTGTGATGTTTTTCTAGAAAGTGAATTGCATACTAAGTAAACTTTGTGGATTCCACTGTGATTTATGTATTTTATCCACTTCGTCCAACCATTTTACCAGATAATTTTAAGTCTTAAACCTAAAAATGAAGCATATCCAAAGCTCAAGTGGATCACACCACATGAAATAGTGTGAATTGAATGTCTAGCATTGAAAATTTCTTAGGGGACACAAAAGTTTTGGATCAAGCTGATATTTGTGCTTTCCCTTCATCCGTGTATATGTGATCTTATGAACTGGTTGAATAACAAATAAACATCATTGTGGGCCCTAGCAAGGTTTCAACAGTGGAAATCATTATTCCCACTATTTCCTGTGGTGTGGTCCACTTGAGCTTTAGATATGCTTCCATTTTGGGCTCAAGCCCTAAAATGAGCTGGAAAAACATATTGACAGCGTGCATAAACCACATACATTCATGGTGGGCCCAACAGAGTTTACTCAGTACGATAAAAGCATACTGAGTAACTTAGTACGCAATCCAATTTCATTTTTCTGAAGGTTTTTTTTTTACAGATTTTCCACATGGAGCAAGTGCGGTTGATCATGTGCAATCACCGAAAACAAGAATCATGAGGTTTCGTTGAGATTTGGGTGTGCTATGACGTTTTTATTTTTGTGAGAAATGGGTGTCGTTGGCTCTTTTTCTTTTTTTTTTTTGCTAGAATTTCTTTATTCCGCCATGTTATGATGTTATAGGGCTGTGAAATGCAATGTACAATCACATTGATGGTGATTGTGTAGTTGATGTTCTCATTCCATGCTTAAAGATATTGTAATGCGCACACAAATTGTTTGACGTAATACTTGACTCAACTTGACATAGGGGATTTTTACACATAGCGGAGCTTTCATTTTTTGTCCATCATATCTTCTTTTATTAGGCCCTTGTTGTTAGTTGTGAGTGTAATTCACTCACATAGTGTTGCATGTACTGCACACGTATCTTCACATGCTATTGTGTGTGTATTCTCTCAAGTGTCGTGAGTGTATTTCCTCATTTATTGTGCAATGTCCCACGTTTTTGTGAGAAGATTTTGCATGTGAATGATGAGTTGGTGACTCGATGGTTGTTGAGTTTAGTTATGGCTTCCTATTTGAAAAGAAGATTCAACGAACGAGGAAAGATCAAGCTACATTCCATAGACAACAAACAATCAAAGATCTTGTATCTTGCTAAGTTGTGTTTGAGGGAGAGCAATGGCCCATGTTGATCATCATCATCTTCTTTGTTTGCATTCCAAGCTAGGCATGATTAATATCCATGCTCCAGCTTGAGAGGGAGTGTGGAGATACATGTAACTGTGTATGTTTTGTACTCCTATGGAGCAGTGTATGTCTCTTTCAACTTTCAAGTTAATATGTGTGTGGGGGTGAATTAGTCAATAGACTAATATACACAAAACAAGTTGCCCTAGCCTCTCTCCCTCTCTCTATCCTTTCTCTCATACACCTACAGATTTCTTCTCAAATCAACTCCCACTTGGAGGACATGGGACCCACCAAAATCATGATTAAGCTTAATCCCAATTTCATGGGATCCTTTACCCAAACAAACTCTTAACAAAGTGAAAGTGTATCGTCACAACATTTTCTTCACATCCGCTCAGTGTTATTGTAATTTCCTTTTGTTTTAATTGTTTCAAGTCCAACTTAAAACAAATAAAAACACGAATGACATCAAGTTTTTCTCTCTAAATAAAATCGATTATACATCCAAACGCAGCCTTAATTCGCTCTATCTGATACATTTCTCTTAATTACTGTTGCTTCGAGTGACTACATTACGTCCCAAGGAAGTGTAAATCCGCGACTATGTTTGAGATTTTCCGCACATTCGTTCCAAAACCTATTTCCTACCAATTTGCGAATCAAATAGAGGGAAAAAGAAGGGAAGAAAAAAAAAAAAAAAAAGAGGAGGCAAGAAAGATAATCCCCATACCAAAACCTCAGAGAGGTCGACTCGAAAGAAGATTCGAGGCAAAAATCGAGGACAGCATCCTTCCTGCTGCCAATCCCGATCACCTCGACCGAATCGGAATCCCGCCAGAGATCCTCGCAAGCCGATCGAGATTCGCGATCAGTGTGGCCCCTCGACGTGGAAGAGGTTCGGAGAGGGGTCGCGATGCGGCGGGATTTTCCGCCCGGGAATCTGGTGCGAGAGAAATCGCAGAGAAATGAGAAGTTGGGAGAAGAGCCGCATGAAGTGGGGGACGAGAATGTGGGAAAGCGGGTCGGAAGATGAAGCTCCATGGAAAGAAAGAAAGAAAAGGATGACAGAAGAAGAGGGCCTTAGAGGTAAAAGAAATGGAGGGAGGGAGTGAAGGAGATACCGTCGATTCATGTCATACATATTCACCATGTTCACCACCATTTTAACGGGACACATGGGTAGTTGTACGGAATTCCAGACCGTCCATATCACTGACCCGATTTTGGATAGACTGCAGGTAAAAAATAAAAAATTAAAAAAATAAATCCAACCTGAGAAGATGATAGTGAATTGACGGATGATATTTTACCTATGTTCCATCCAGTGGATGGACTGGTTCGTTTGGTGTGATTTTTTACCAACTTCGACCGGATGGACGGGTTTGATTGGTGGGGTGGTGTTGCGATTTTATGCATATTAATATAATTTCTATATAATGTGGAAATCGAAAAATAAAAAATTATCTGATCTAAGGACAGGCTGAAGCACGTCTGAAACACTGTCTTTAAAGCCTTATTTGCCCCTACTCAAATGAATTGGGTATGCTAATAGATTACAGGCAAACCACTTCTAGAATATGACGAGCCTAATGTGGGTCTGTATTCAGCAAACACGAAGGCCCACTAATGGAACTCTGTTACACAGTCTGGCAGAAATACATAAAAAAGGAAAAAATCTTAGAATAAGAAAGAAGAGAAGAAGAATAGTATGTTTTAGACCACTGCACTGGTCAAATCTTCAGCCACTGGTTCTGTTGAACCATTTTAGACCACACCGTTAGTCTGTTCTTCTTACAAAGGATTTAACCGTTGCTATTTTGCTGGAATTACCGGAGTATAGAGAGAGAAGTAGTGGGCTGTCTCAATTTTATATGATAGTGTTGGATGAGTTGTGAGATGATTTAGAAACCCATCCAGGCCCTCCTTTTATAGGCTATGGTGGCTAGGGGTTATGGTCTAGGGAAATAAATCTCATGACTGTTTTTTGGCTGTTGGAGAAAACTAGCCGTTTTATGGAGGACTCTCATTCAGTCCTCTAGTCTCTCCATCACCCAGCCATCCGCCTTAGTCACTTTGTCGCACCGCAACTCGTACCCGTAATAAAGGACTGATATATTAAAATATCAGTCATTTATTAAATATATATTAAACTAGCAAGATTTATTAAATCTTTTTTCAGCTCTCTATATATTTTGGAGGACTCTTGTTCAGTCCTCTAGTCTCTTCATCACCCAATCATCCGCCTTAGCCACTTTGTCGCATCGTGACTCGCACCCATCTCGCTCCGATTTGCGAAGGAAGCGACCCTCTGCGACACGATGCGCATGTGCAAAGTGGAAAGTGCGCCACTAGCACTTCTACAGCTACACTGCCTCCCATGCTCATGCCCACACCCACGCCCCTCGCACCGAGACTAAGACCGAACGCGTTCGCACTGGAACACACAAGTCCCATGGTCCATGAACTATGAGTGAAAATATTAAGGTACTCCACTGTTTTCATATAAACACCTTTTTTTTCTCTTTCCTTTCCCATGTGGGACTATTCCCAAAAACTTGAAAAAAGGTATTTTCAAGCATTTTTTCAAATATTATATATATATATAATCAATACTATTTTTAACAGGTGTTGCATCCAAAATTTACCCCAGGATTTGGAGGGCCTTGGTAGCCTTATATGTTGAGTTACAACTGTGTTAATAAAAGGTGCTAAACTATCGTATGAGTATAATTCCTATTGTATTTACCTGATACTTGTTGTGTATGACAATTGATACGCGGGGCTTAGAAGCTGACTGTCATAGTGTGCACACTCCTTTTTTTAATGGAAGGGGGGGAGCACACCACCTGGATTTATTGATAATATAAAAAAGGCTTTACGCAAGTGTGGTCACTGAAAACTCGGCCACACCTATCATAAAAAAAACAAGCCGAAACGAAAAGGAAATCCAAAACCAGCCCTCCGCGCACAAGAAACCAGAGACTAGCCTTCAAAACGGTGCAAACTAACTCAAATTAAATTTGGTAGATTGTGAAACGTACGGTAAATATATTGAAAATTTTCAATAGATACAGATTCGTCTAATTTATTGTGTTAAAACAAAATATTTGAATCCCAAATGTATTTCATTTACTTCCCTCCAAACACAATTGCATAAGTCATTTAGGCCTGGAATGTTTCCATAAACTACCGTAGTAGTAATGTATAGCAAAACTTACATTATTGCATCTTTAATGTGATTGTACATTGCCAACTGTCCAATCACGGTAATTCTTTCAAATCCCACAAGATATGAATGGGTGAAGAGACATTTATATTTCATAGTTTTGTGGGCCCATCCATGATGTATGTGTTATACGGAAGCCGATTGGCTGGTGTACCTCACACCAGCTATATAGATGTTGTATTCATGTCAGCGTTGGGGGCCTTGCGCAAAACCTTAGGATCTAGCCCTCCAGAACAAACCAGAATTATGGGATAATAAAAGCAATGAAGTAAATCAAAGCATCAATCACACAACACCAGTGATTTTTACGTGAAAAACCTTCAAAGAGGTAAAAACCACGGGACCTCGTCCAGATCAACAATCCACTATAAAGCAGAACGTTACAACCGATCACAAGCACACACCGCTTAGATCAAACCTTCTTCACTCACGCAGGAGCGGATAAATAGTAAGAGAAACAAAGAAGACGGAGAGATCTAACCGATTATGAGGACGTGAAAGCACGAGATATGGTAGATCATCTCTACGAGCATAGCCTCCCTTCCACAAGCTTCCTCTCTCTTTCTCTCTCTCTCTCACAACCCTAAGCCCTTTAGTAAACCCTTGCAAAGCTTTAGGAAACCCTAGAATACCCTGAAATACACCCTAATCCCAGATACACTCCTTTATATAAGAATAGAAAGAGGTAGAACCCAAATAGGAAATAAAATCCACAGAATCTGCATTTCCGCAATCGCATCTGCGGAACTCTTCGATCATGTCGAAGGTCACTCGATAACAGTGTCGATGTCATCTGAAAGTCCCTCGATGATATCGAGACAGGACCAAAACTGTCCGACAACCGGGGATGAAAATTCTAATAATTATCGATGTCATCGAAGGTCTATCGATAACAACCTTGATACCATCTGAAAGTCACTCGATGATATCGACATGACAAAAAAATAGTCCAGCGACCAGGATTGAAATCCTGCAATTATCGATGATATCGAAACCCATTCGATTTCATCGATTCCACCAATGAGGAGAAAATCTCCATCAAATCTCCCCCTTTTCGACTCAGGAGGAATCCACATTCTTCAAGTCAGCCCGGCTATACAAACCTCAAACTTGCCCTTGAGCAAAGCCTTGGTCATCATGTCTGACCCATTATCGTCCATGTGGACCTTCTCAAGCTGTAACACTTTCTGTTCTAAAGTATCCCTAATCTAGTGATACCGAACCTCTATGTGCTTCGACTTGGAGTGCCAACTTGGATTCTTGCTCAAGTGTATAGCACTTTGGCTATCACAATAGACCACGTGCTGCTCTTACTTCAGGCAAAGTTCTTGTAGGAACCTCTTCATCCAAAGCATCTCTTTACATGCCTCAGTGACTGCAATGTACTCGGCCTCTGTAGTCGACAATGCTACGACCTTCTGTAGCTTGCTCTGCCAAGAAACCGCTCCCCCTGCAAACATGAACATGAACCCCGATGTAGACTTCTTGGAGTCTATGTCACCTGCCATATCTGCATCTATGTAGCCCTCTAACACAAGTTTTCCGTCACCATAACATAGGCTCAACCTGGATGAGCCTCTTAGATACCGTAATATCCACTTCACCGCTGCCCAATGTTCTTTGCCAAGATTGACAAGATACGAGCTGACAACACCAACCGCATATGTTATGTCTGGGCGTGTACACACCATAACATACATCAAACTTCATACGGCTGATGCGTAGGGTATCTTCTGCATCTCTTCCACCTCTGCCTTCGTCTTGGGACACTGTCTATCGCTCAATCTGAAGTGACCATTCAGTGTAGTACTGACTGGCTTCACTGCATTTATATTGAACTGCTCTAGGACTTTCTCAATATACTGCTCTTATGACAGCCAAAGCTTCCTGCTACTTCTGTCACGAGTTATCTCCATTCCTAGAATCCATTTAACCGAGCCCAAGTTTTTCATCGCAAAAAACTTGCCCAACTCCTGTTTTAGCCTGTTGATCTTCTTGATGTCTTTTCCTATGATGAGCATGTCATCAACGTATAACAGCAGAACTAAGAAATCACCATCTGAGAACTTACGCGTGAATACACAGTGGTCCGACTCCGTTCTGTCATACCCATGCTGTAACATGAACGAGTCGAACTTCTTGTACCATTGCCGTGGAGTTTGTTTCAGCCTATACAAGCTCTTCCTCAGCCTACACATCATATGCTCCTTGCCCTTGACTTCGAACCCTTCTGGATGGTGCATGTAGATTTTTTCTTCCAGGTCACCATGAAGAAAGACAGTTTTAACATCTAACTGCTCTATTTTCAGATCCATGTTAGCTGTCAACCCAAGCAACACCCGTATGGATGTCATCTTCACCACTGGTGAAAATATCTCTTCGAAGTCTATGCCTTTCCTCTGACCGAATCCTTTCACCACAAGTTTGGCCTTAAACCTCGTCTGTGAATTCTTCTGCTCAACCTTCTTTCTGAACACCCACTTGTTGCTCAAAGCTTTCTTGCCCTTAGGCAGTTTCACCATGTCATAGGTGTGGTTCTTATGCAAAGATTTCATCTTCTCTTGCATAGCTAGGGCCTCAGAATAGTCTTTTGGTTCTCCCCCATCAGTCAGCATAATGTACTCATGTGGCGAGTATCTCTTGGACGGCTGTCTGTCCCTAGATGACCTCCTCACCTATGGCTCAGCAGGTGGATCAAGTGGGGTTACTCCCCTGGTCCATCTTCTATAGGAACTCCCTCGTCCTCTGCACCTTGCTGTACTCCCCCGTCATCAGGCACCACGGGAGGAATAATCGGATCCATGTCCTCTAGCTCACTTGAACTAGACTGGTTCTTCTTTGGCTTACCAATGTCTTCTATATACTAATCTTCAAAGAAAACCACATCTCTGCTCCTGACGAGCTTTCTCTCGGTCGGATCCCACAATCTGTAACCAAACTTTTCATCACCGTACCCCAAGAACACACACTGTCTGATCTTCATATCGAGCTTGGACCTCTCGTTCTTTGGTACGTGAACGGATGCCCTGCATCCAAACACCCTGAGATGACTGTACGATGGATCCTGTCCAGTCCACACCTTCTTGGGTACTTCTCCATTCAACGGGGTTGATGGAGACCTGTTTATCAAATATACTCTGTGTGCATTGCTTCTCCTCATAACGTCTTGGACAATTTCGCATGGGATAACATGCATCTGATTCTCTCAACAATAGTGCGATTCATTCGCTCAGCTACACCATTGTACTGGAGGATCTTGGGAATCGTCTGTTCATGTTGTATACCCAGGGACTTGCAGTACTCATGAAAGTCGCCAATGTATTCACCACTATTGTCAGTGCGAATGCACTTCAATGATCTACTTGTCTTTCTCTCAACCATAGCATGAAACAACTTAAGCACACCAAAGACCTCGTCCTTGGATTTCAATGTATAAACCTAAACCCTCCTAGATGCATCATTTATAAAAGTAACAAAATACAATGTCCCACCCAAGGTTTTTGTCCTCATAGGACCATAAACATCAGAATAAACCAAATCTAATGCATGCACTTTTTTAACATGAGAAACAGTTTTAACGAATGAAACTCTATGCTGTTTCCCTGATAAACAATCAAGACAGGTTTTGAGAGGTATACCTGTCACGTCTGGAAGGAGCCGCTTCCTTGCTAGTAGCTGAAGCCCTTTTTCACTCATGTGGCCTAGACGCCTGTGCCACATGTCAATAGCTGAATCTTCCGCTGTGTCCAACTCACCCTTACACACATTGACACTTGCCTTATAAAGGGTGTAACACTTCTTTCCTTTGGCTGTGATCAACGAACCCTTGATGAGCTTCTAGCGCCCACCAACAAACCGGCTTTCATAGCCATCATCATCCAGTTTTTCTGTCGGCATCAAGTTGAGGCGAAGGTCTGAGATATGCCTCACATATTTGAGAACCAATGTGCAACCCACATCAATTTTCACACAAATATCACCAACCCATATGATTTTCGATATGCCAAAATTTTTCATCTTCACGGTCCCATAGTCACTTGACTTGTAACTTGTGAAGAAGTCCCTGCGTGAAGTCGTGTGAAAAGAAGCTCCTGAGTTAATCACCCAGTCGGTGTCCTGACCCGTAGCCGTGAAACAAACATCATGATCTGTGGAAAGAATAATAACAATGTCGCCATCTGAAGCGACCGCAGTAGAATCTGATTCATCTTCCTTCTCCTTTCCTTTTTCTTTCTTGTCGTTTTTATTCTTACGACATTTCATGCTTACAGTGGCCCTTCTTACTACAGTTCTAGCTTTCAACATCCTTTCTGTTACTCGACTTGCCTCTTGATTTATCTCGGGCCTTCCCACCCTTCCTGTTCTTTCCTCTCCCCCGTTCATGTGTTAGAAGGGCCTCTTACTGAGTAGACCCCTGAGACTTCCTCTTTGTCTCTTCATTAAAGAGACAGCTAGTTCCCTATTCCATGGATACATTTCCGTCTGGCGCGGAGTTGCTTAGAGACACCACCAATGTCTCTCAACTGTCAGGCAATGAACTAAGCAATAGTAAAGCCTGCAATTCATCATCCAGGATCATCTTCATAGCGGAGAGCTGGGTCACTATATTGCTGACCTCATTCATGTGCTCGGCCACAGAACTACCATCCTTGAACTTGAGATTCACAAGTCACATTATCAGAAAGATTTTATTACCGGCTGTCTTCCTCTCATATAGCCCTTCTAGTTTCAGCCATAGGCTAGCGACTGAGGTTTCCATAGACACATGGTGGAATACAGAATCATCCAGTCATTGTTTAATAAACCCCACTACCTTCCGATCCAACTTCTTCCAATCATCATCAATCATATCCTTGGACTTTGCTGATATGCCTAAAATTGGAGAATATAGGTCCTTGTAATAAAGCAAGTCTTCCATCTTAGCCTTCCATATGGTCCAGTTGGAACCATTGAGGCTGATCATTCTTGATGAACCACCTTCCATAATTCCAAACCGATCTTACCCGTTCAATGAACTTAGCTCTGATACTACTTTGTTGGGGGCCTTGCATAAAACCTTAGGATCTAGCCCTCCAGAACAAACCAGAATTATGGGATAATAAAAGCAATGAAGTAAATCAAAGCATCAATCACACAACATCAGAGATTTTTACGTGGAAAACTCTCAAAGAGGTAAAAATCATGGGACCTCGTCCAGATCAACAATCCACTATAAAATCGAACGTTACAACCGATCACAAGCACACACCGATTGGATCAAACCTTCTTCACTCACGCAGGAGCGGATAAACAGTAAGAGAAACAAAGAAGACGGAGATATCTCACCGATTACGAGGTTGTGAAAGCGCTGAGATATGGTATATCACCTCTACGAGCATAGCCTCCCTTCCACAAGCTTCCTCTCTCTCTTTCTCTCTCTCTCACAACCCTAAGCTCTTTAGCAAACCCTTGCAAAGCTTTAGGAAACCCTAGAATACTCTGAAATACACCCCAATCTCGGATACACCCCTTTATATAAGAATAGAAAGAGGTAGAACCCAAATAAGAAATAAAATCCACAAAATCTGCGTTTCCGCAATCGCATTTGCGGAACTCTTCTATCATATCAAAGGTCTCTCGATAACAGCGTCGATATCATCCGAAAGTCGCTCAATGATATCGAGACAGGACCAAAACTGTCCAACAACCAGGGGTGAAAATTCCAATAATTATCGATGCTATCGAAGGTCTATCGATAACAACCTCGATACCATCTGAAAGTCACTCGATGATATTGACAGGACAAAAAAAACAGTCCAGCGACCAGGATTGAAAAATTCTACAATTATCGATGATATTGAAACCCATTCGATTTCATCGATTCCACCATTGAGGAGAAAATCCCCATCAGTCAACAAGTTTGGTGGATGGTATCTGTTATATCCAAACCGTTCATCCATTTGGTGAGCTCATCTTAAGGATTGAGAAGAAAAATAAGATAAATCTAACTATCGGGTAGATCACACTACAAAAAGCAGTGGGAGATTGAACATCTACCATTGAAACCCTTTTTGGGGTCACGAAAGTTTTGGATCAATACGAAATGTGTTTTTCCCTTTCATCCATGTCTTTTTACCCTTATGAATAAATTAAATGGAAAATAAACATTATGGTGTGCCCCACAAATTTTTAAACGGTGAAAATCATTGTCTTCACTGCTATTTGTAGTATGGTCCAGCTGATCTTTGGATATGATTCATTTTTTTGATAATGCTCTAAAATGATATCTAAAAATAGATAAATAATGTAGATATAATAAACACATAACTGTGGAGCCCACGTAATTTTGATCTCCTCTCAATTGTTCCTACAACTCGGAGCTGGAGGAGCGTCAGCTATGGCAATTATATATAACTGGTGTGTGGTACACCAGTCAATCCGCTTCCATGTTATACCCACACGATCCATTTATCTTTTGTGATATGAGATTAAAAAAAAAATGAGATTGATCTAAAGTGAAAATGGACCACACCACAGGCATTGGGGATTAAATGCATGCCATTGAAAATTTATTGGGGTTCACAAAAATGTTGGATTAAGCTTATATTTGTGTTTTCCCTTCACCTAAGTTTGTTTGACCTTATGAACAAGTTGGATGGAAAATAAACATCTTGTTGAGCCATAAGAAGTTTTCAACTGTGGGCATCATCATCGCAATGTTTTGTTTTTTTTTTTTTTTTTTTTTTGTTTTTGTGGTGTGATTCACATGAGCTTTGAATCTTTTCCATTTTTATGGGACATGCCCTAAAATAATATTATAAGATGGATGGATGGTGTGGATATAATACATATTGATGAAATTACATCCAATTGTTAGGCTCGAGAATAATACTTTACAGGTTTGGACGCAAAAGTTGTAATCGGTGTACATGCGTACAATAATAAAGTCTCTTCACTTCCAACCTTGGCAGTAATGATAATAGTTACTCATTTACTATATATTAGGCTACATTAGTGTGAAACCAGCCAAAACAAACAAGGCCTTGGGGGTTGATAGGCACCCTGGAAACGGTCATAAGTGGTAAGAATTGGTGGTAAAGACAGAGAATAAGTGTGTTTGGACAGCGGTACAATAATGTTAAATACATTTCACTTACTATCTTTTAACCTGTTTAAAATTTCTTGATTAGATGTGTGTTTTAAACCTACATTATCATTCTTTACCATGGATGATGTTAATACCAAAATGAACTATATGCTTACTTCAAGAATTGGTAGGCCCTAATATGATGTTTACATGAAATCCCACCTCGATCACTAAGTGCATAAAAAATTAAGTTCATCCTCAGTTCATATGGGCCATACAAAAGGAAATAGTTTAGATAGTGAGGGTTATGTTTTCCTTCATATGGCCCACCTAAATCACATAACAATTTGATATCTGGGCTCTATGGTTAAAATTAAGTGATTCACTTGTTGGTTAGGGATGAATTTTACATAGACATCACGGTAGCTATGTTCCACAACATTTTTAAAGCCTAAATCAATTCATATCACGGGCTCTATATGAAAATAACTGTAGTTGACTTAAGAATTTGTGTGTCCACACTTTAATGTTTATGTGAAATCCATCATGATCATTAGGTGTCTCACTCTATTTTAGCAGTAGGCCCCATAAATTAGCTTAATTTGTGATTCAGGTGGGCCATATGAAAGAAAATAATTAAGAAAGGTATGACCTATATATTATTTACAATCATGTGGTCAACCTAAATCATGTATCGAGCTGACTTTTGGGCGTTACGACAAAATTGGAGTGACATACTTGGTGATCGAGGTAGATTTCTCATAAACCCTATGGTGGGCCGATATTAAGAATTCAATAAAATGCATGTTATGCATGAAAAAAATGTGCCAAACACAAATTTTAAATTCACATAGAATTCACATGCATAATGTCAAACACCGTCGAGGATTCCGATTTACATGGATTTTATGATAATTGTGATTTGGATTCCAATTCATATGGAATTCATGCTGCCAAATGACTCCTTACCTCGTTCATTTACCTTCAATTCAATTTCCAGTTTACCTCATTTTCATAAGCTCCTAAACGAGCCCTCATATTCCACCTGCTATATGGTAACAATAGCAAGTAATAATAGCTAAGTTAGGTTTGTTAGGAAATTTTTTTTTTTACTTGCATACCTCACTTAAGGTGTGAGATACCTACCAAGGTCACTTTCTCTAATGTGGGGAATTTGCTCACCATCCATGAAATCCATGTCGTCTATCAAGTACACCACCCATTTTTTGGCCTTCATTCCAAAAATCAAGTTGATTAACTCTTAATTGGGCAAAACCATAAGATTACACCTAAAACATCCAAGTTTATGTGGCACAGTCCATTTGAGTCTTTGAATAGTGTTATTTTGGGTTATTCTTTCATCCCGTTGAAGTGCATCATATGAATGGATTGGAGGGCATATAAACACCATGGTGATCCCTACACAATAATAATGTTGGGCGTTCGATCGCAGGATGCCCTAAAGTATTGGGAAATCATAAGTTTCCGGTTTAAGGGTGAATAATAGCCAACATACTTGATGAACGGTGGATCTCATAAAGGTTCCACCCATGTGGCACTCATTTATGGGCCATTTGGATCGTTAATTACTTTAAATAAGCTACTTATGGCATAAGTAGCTTATCTTGGTTTTTACTTAACTAGTAGATAAGTATGTTTGACAACAATATACTTATTATCCAAAAAGTAGAAAATCATATTTGGTTTCCAACATTATAAATAATTATATCAAAAGTTAGTTTGGTTCCTCTTACATCCACCGTTCATCATGTGGGGTTCAACCTTGGATATGGATCGTTAATTGTGTGGCCCTACCTTTAATGTGGGCCATCCATCATGCAAGGCCCACCTTGGTAGTGGGCCATTAATCATAATTAAAGGGCGACCTTTAATGTGCACAATTCATTAGGTAGGGCTCACATTTAATGTTAGTCATCCATCACGTGGGGTCCACCATCAATGTTATTGTCTATCATGTTGAGCCCTCCTTTGATGCGGACCGTTTGTAATGTGGGCCCACCTCTGGTGTGGGTTGTCCATCACGTGGGCTACTCATCATTAGGATGACCTTTGATGTTGATCGTCCATCATGTGAGGCCCACCATTATTAATTGCCCATCACATGGAGCCCACATTTAATGTGTGTTGCCCATCATGCAAGGCTCACTTTGGATGTGGGTCATTCATCATTAGGCGCAAACGTTTGATGTGGATTGTCTATCATGTGAGGCTTACTAGATTTACACATTCATTGAATGATTTTCCAATCGCATGAACTTAGAAGGGACTCATGGCCACAAAGAGCATATTTCCTTAAATAATTTTTTAAGTTAGTGTGTCACTTTGAAAATAAGGAAATAAATTATTTTTGGAAGTTGAAAAATGATAAAAACAAGTTACTTTCTTTTTAAAAATATTTATTTAAGATTAATAACTAAACTAACTTAATAACTTGCGTAAATTAAAAAGGTTATTTATTTAGTGTTATCCAGAAGGCCCACAGTGCAAAGTTACCTACAGTCATTTGCTAGTCTCATGTGTACCTCTACACAAAGCCGTGAATATCGTGCCATCTATTAGAAGGCAACCACTATTTTGATCATTTTTTGCCAAAATCTGAGGCTTTTTAACCGCCAGGTAGGCCACATATCTAAGAAAATTGATGGATGGTCTAAAACCTTGCAGAAATTTCTTGACCATCCCGTAGAGGTGAACGTCTAGAGCTCACACCCTAGATTTGGGTCTGAACTTCTACCCTTTGGGAGTGGATTATAAAACTTGGTATTATAAAACTTGGTACATGTATGCCGATCTGGGCCGTCCAAAAAATAGCTGGGCCCCTGATGGATGATCGAGAACTCTTTAACTGTCCACCGTATCAAAATCAATTGGATGCTTGTGATCATCCAGTCGATCTGGTCTCTAGGTTATGCTAAATCCACAATGGGCCGCATAACTTGGCAGTCAGATTCGCGTGCATGTATGCCACGCATCAGATGTTGATGAGTCACAATCGTCGATGGACCATGACCACAACGTTTTCAGCCGTTGGTGGAGTACGATTGCTGTTTCTATGTTTATCATGATTATCTATTGTAAGTAACCAAATGGGAGGTTAGGATTCTACGCAAAAGAAAATATTTACCAGTCAAGTCGTGGTATGGCCTTTTGGGCCTGGGTCGTTATAGGCAGTAACCTAGTTAGGTTTGAGACTCGTTGTGAACTGATTGGGCTTGGTTTGCTGAGCTGGGTCTATTTTAATGTTTCTCTGACTAAGATCAGCCCATTTGCCACCTTTATTATGGGTTAGGTCAAATTCCACGGACCATCCGTGATGCTATAGGAAAAGGATTGCCTACTGAATTACTCAGTACTCTTTTATCAGACTAAGTAAACTCAGTTGGTCCCACTGTGAATGTATGTGGTTTTTCCAGGCCGTCCATCCAATTTCCAGCTCATTTTAGGGGTTCAGTCCAAATTTGAAGCATACCACTCAAGTGGACCTGCATTGATTTCTACCTTTGAAACTTTGCTAGGGCCCACATTGATGTTTATTTATCGTCCAACTTGGTTCCCAAAGACATGGATGTAGGGAAAATATAAATATTAGCTTAATCCAAAACTTCTATGCCCCCGAGAATTTTTCAATGGTAGGCCTTTACTTTACATTGTTCCCTATGGTGTGGTCCATTTGAGCTTTGGATATGCTTAATTTTTGGGGTCAATCTCTAAAATTACCTGGTAAAATGGATGGACGGAATGGATGAAGTACAAAAATCATGGCGGACCTCAGAGTTTACTCGGTACGCAATCCGCTTCCATGCTAAATAGAGCTGGGCACCGAATTGAACCGAGTTGAGCTCGGCCCAACTTGGCTTGGTTCAGTCAGCAACCACCCCCAGCTCAAGTTTGGCTCGGCTTGGTGATCAAGCCCGATTGGAAAGCCCGGTTGGGCTCGTTCAACAGCTAGGGTTAGATCGAACCTAACTTACGAACTGAAAATTAAAAATATTACAATTACAAACTCACAATAATATTAAATGCGTTTCTTTTATGTTATTATTTAAATACAGGAGGGGAGATTCATTTATTGAGCTCGAGTTGCTATCCAATTTTTCATATACGTACTCGATCACTTCTCCTGAATTAGAAGGTGGAGAAAGTTTTTCATCATGCTCTTATATAGTTTGAAATATATTGTTCAAACTTTCTTTGTGAGCAGTTTATATGTAGTTCCCAACACCCTATAAAATGCACCAAGACCGGAGAGAAACTTGGATGGTTTATTACTCTTCTTCTTTTTCCTCATGGAGCTTGATCCTACTTCTGCATCATGTTGTCTTGGAGGAAATCATTGATCTCTAGAAACCTCTTCCATAAAACATTTCAAGGCTGGTTGGAATTATTTTTCTTCCAATGCTAATAAACTAGTCTCTTCATCTACCTTAGAAAGTTTGGATGGATGTGTAATGTCTTTTTTTTTTTTTGTGAATTAATAAGGGTTTGAAAAAGAAGGACCTCCTTTAGAGCTTTAGGACACTGTTTTGCATCTTCACATCGACACGATAAGTGTAACTTAAGCTAATTAGTTTTGTTAACAAACTTGGCTCCACACAAGAAACACAAAATCTTCAATTTTTCATATTTTGGAGAGTGGACTAAGGAATCATAGTCATTGTCGGGGAAAAATATGACAAGTCTAATAAGTCGGCTTATATAAGAATGACATGGCCCGAACTCACTAGGCATCGAGCCTAACCAAGGCCTACATGTCCAGTGCCATAAGACGAGACCTCTAAGGAGGCCGAAGCACCTTAAGGATCCCTCGGGGGATTCCCAGGGGCCAATCCATGTCGACTCATTTCATGGGTAGGCCATCATTCAGGCATAAGCCGACCTAGCTTTAGCTTAACCTTATTTCGACCTACCTTTTAAGTCGGCCAATAGGGGCGACCTTCAACCAACAATAAGTCGATTATGGATCGACCACATCTGACTAAGAGTCAGACGAATAACAGAGAAAGAGAGTCGACTGGTGCCCGAGAATGTTGATGCTACGGGGTCGGCTAATGGCTCGCCGAACCACTTATTCTCAGCTAAAGGCTTATTATCGGATCTTGCCCTGGGCCGAGCCAAGAATCGGTCAAGAGTCGGACCATATTAAAAATCCTCCACTGAGATCTTCGGAAGATAATTTCCAACCCCAAGAATCCAGGGAATCGAGGATCTCGAGATCGTTCAAGATAATGATCTATCCCATTTAGGGAAGATCCCAAAATTACGTGGGATCGCCTCTCCTTTATAAGTAAGAAATGGCTAATGGTGAAAGGTACACAGTCATATTCTCACCCTTGAGCTATTATCATACTCTTAGACCCAGAATCCAAGTTTGACTTAGGCATCGAAGGGTCCCCTGAATAAGTCAGGGTCTCCTTTGTCTTCTTCTTGTGTAGGTGTCCGAGTATTGGAAAGGGGGTGAGCAAAAAATAACATCAACAATAATAAAAATAAAAAATTACCTGTTAATAATCTAACATTGACATTAACAATAATAAAAATAAAAAATTAGCATTAACATTAACATTAATAATTTAACATTTAAAATCACATAATTGATAACTAATAATAAATAACATTAACTTTAACTTTAAAAATCTAAATTCTAAAATTAATATTCACATAATTAAATTAATAATTGAACATTGACACTCGATCGGGCTGCCATGAACAATGCCTGCCTAGGCTGCCATGGACAAGTGCCATGGACAATGTCTGACTGGAGGTAGGGGTGTACACGAGTCGATCTGAGTTGAACTAGGCACAACCCGGCCTGGCCCGGTCACCAGCCAAACCCAAATTGAACCCAGTCCAGCTCGGTCACTGGGCCAATATGTCCAGCTCAAACTCGGCCTAATCAGCAATCGAGCGAGTTCGGGCCAATTTCGGACCTTATAGCAAGTTCATGGGAAGGGCTTTGGCAGGTAGTCAGGACCTTATAATTCCTTTTTGTATTTGGATGAATCTAGGCCGTTCAAGTTAGGCCATTCAATCGTTGCCATTCAAGGTGAGTGGCATGCCATGATCTGGTGTCTGGACCTAACAACAGATCATTTCCCCAAAAAACATAAGAGAAAAATTTTGAAGCATGTACTGACCTGGTCCAGGATCATCTCAACTAAAAAGTTGTCATGCATGACAAATGACTGGTGGTAGATGTATGAAAACACGGCCATCACCATCAACAAGAACAAACAGAATAAATACATCACGTGGGACAAAAGGAAATCAATAAGCAGGCATCATTAAATGATTTGAATTCCATGGCTGTGAAGTTAACTCATACAAAAAAAAAGAAGAATAAAGAAAAGAAGCATGTAACAGAAAACCTAGGGAATAACCAAATAGCCATTTTGCCTCTAACATGTTAGAGACCAGAAAGGAAGAAGTGGGAAGATGGATACTTTGCTCAGGAGTAGGGTTTAGTGGGGTCGGACTTGTTGTTGCTGGGGTCGGGCGATCTCAAAAGGGTAAAGGGGAAAGGGACGGGTAGGTAGGGTTTTGAAATATATATATATATATATATATATATATATATATATATATATATATATATATACACACACACACACACACACACACACACACATACACACACACACACACACACACACACACCACTCGACCGAGTTGGGCCGGGTTGGGTTAGGTCAAGTTGGGTTTTGGACCAAGTTGGGCCGAATTGAGACCTATTCGAACACGGCCCGAACTCAGTTTCGGGCTAAGGAAAATGGTCCGTCCTGACCCGAACTCAGTTCTAGGCCGGGACGAGTCGAGCGAGTTAACCGGGCTAGCCCGGTTTGTGTACATCCCTAACTGGAGGCCCAAGCAAATACAGAGGCTAGAGAGAGAGAGAGAGAGAGAGAGAGAGAGAGAGAGAGAGAGAGAGAGAGAGAGAGAGAGAGAGAGAGAGAGAGGTGTGAACAGATGGGTGTGCAACGGTAAGGCAATGGACTGAGCTCTTGGCGGCAGGGACGGCCGAACGGTTGAGGTCAGTGGACATAGGGACAACTGGATGTGCTTAGATAGTGAGAGAAAGGGGAAGGGAACAAGGGGCTCGGGTGCTCAGATAATGAGAGAGGAGAAAGGGGGTTAGGGCACAAGCATTCGGGTGGCTCAGACGAATAGAAAAATAAAGGGAAGGTTTAGGGTTTTTTTGGGTATTTATATTACCGAGCTGAGTTGGTCCATGTCGAACTGAGTCAAGTTCGAGCCCTTGTCCGAGTCAAGCTCAGGCCAGCTCGAACTTAGCTCAAAAATTTTTTGAGCTACAAAAAATAGTTCGACTCGGCTTGAATCCAGTTTTGAGTCGAGTCAAGTTTTTTCGAGTTAAATCGACCAAGTTTATCGAGTTAGCTCGGTTCTTGTCCAACTCTAATGCTTAAGGGTTGAAGATTCTGGCGTAAATGAGGCTTATCCTCTATTAGGTTGGATTGTGCATTTTAGGAAAAATTTGACAAAATTTTGAACTTTTTTCTCACCCTTCAGAAGAAGTTACCTAAAAAAATTTAATTAGGGATATAATACATTGGATGAATTAGAATATCGAAAAAGTTACATATTTGGGTACCATTCAGGTCTATTTATTTATGAAGACCTTAGCATAGATGGAACATGTATAAAAATTATACCTATTACACATTCCTATCTATATTTAGGTGGCCATTTAAGTTAAAGTAGAAAATGAAAAAAAAATTTAATGAGAAAAAATGATGGATAGTACTGTCTGATATGCTTAATTTTTGAAATATATTTATTATGGCCCACTACAAAGGTTTTGAATTAAGCCTATATTCATTTTTTCCCTCATTTTTTTCCCTTCATCTAGTATTATTATTATTATTATTTTATGCACACACACCCCCACACACTCACACCATAGTGGGATTTCACCACCTATGGATACTCGAACCCTTGATCGGGTGTTAAAACTCCTGAGAGTCTACCACCAGAGCAAGAGCAGGTATATGTGAACTTTTCAATAAACATTACTGAAACATAAAGATGGTCCCTAGAAAGTTTTTAATGGTAGGGTGTTCACTCACCATTGTTTCTTACAATATGGTCCACCTTAGATTTAAATCGTCTTCATTTTTAGGCTCATGCCCTAATATGATATGGAAAAACGGATGGACAACATGGATATATAATACATACATCAAGGTGGGACCCACAGTAAGGGCCGCACCATCTTGGGGGAAGCCGGGACTAAACCTAATCCACTTCCAAAAAAAATATATAAGGAATTTCAGGCTAGTTTTAGAGTACATGTCGCGATGGCAAAAGACCACACATGCACGACCAAGCCAAGTTGCTTAACATTTATCTGTTGGGTTCAACTCGACCCAGATTTGTACTATCTAGTTGGGCTTGGGTTGACCCATGCTAGGCCCATTAACACCTATAACACACAACAAGGTCCATTAGATGAATGCTTTAGATCATCTAAGGACGTGTTCGCCTATATTATCAAAAAAAAACCTTCATAATGCTAAGTCATAGGGCAAGCAACTGTGAAACTAAAGATGATTTTTTGTGGAGCAACAATGGATCCCCATAATGCGAGTGGTGACATGGATGCGATTTAGACTGTTACCGTGTCATCCATATGAAAATTGATGGGGTTAGAGATTCCTAACCATTCAATCAGTGGAATTGTCCTATGTACAATAAAGCCACATATGAAAACTATTAATTACAACCAGGATGCTTTGGAATCTCAGTCTAACAGCCAATATCGGATCTTCACATATAGGGATGTTAACAGATGGGCCTAGGTCGGCTTTCACTTGGATTTTGAACTACTAAGGACGAGCTTATTCAAAAATTTCATTTTGCCTATCCCATGCCCAACTCATTGACAACCATATTTAGAGTGACTGTTTGTCTTAGCCCATGTTGGATCAACTCCATTTGTCCAAAGAATAGTTTTGACTCAGCAACTTGAATCAAAACTCAACTTGAATTAAGTTGTCACAATAAGATTTCGAGTTACAAGTCGTGAGGAAACTCGATATTGATTGTGACTGAATCTCCAATGGACAAGACTCGTTGAGCTTGTTTGGGTCAACTGGATATGATGTTAACTAAGTTATTGCTCGAGGAGAAAACTTCATAATCATGGCCCCATATGTCCAAAGCATAATTTTCTTGACTTGAAAATCAACTAGAATAAAATTATCACAATGGGACTTCGAGACAGAGTCATGTGGAAACTTGATTTTGATAGTGACTTGGTCTTTGTCGAGTTGGCTCAAGTCAACTCAACGTGATTCAAATTGAATTACTCATGGCCAGGGGTGCACATGCCTCAGGTTGGACTTAGGTTGCAGTATCAGGCTCGAGGGCCGAGCACAGGCTTCAAAATTAAGCCCGTTTTTAAATCGCACCGGGCTTGGATATAATGTCCGAAAGCTCGAAGCCTAGCCTGGCTCGGCCTGGTCTGTTAGGGTTTCTTATCCATGACTCCATCTCTCGTACCTCCAGTTACTGGGTGGAGCCATGATAGTTTGTGATAGATGGCGATGCATCTTAGATGTGTCAGCCTCACTTACAATAGACACAACATTCGTAGAGACATGGAAGAATGTGATGTTAGTGCATTGATTTGTGCATCTAGTTTATCAATCACGTGGGTCCTTGTATTATGTAGTCGGCTGAGCATCTAAAAGTTCAAGACCGAAGACACAAGAGATCAAGTGCATCAAGGAGTAAAGAACATATAAATAAGGTGCCTTGGTAACCCTAACCCTTGACCCAAAACAACCCTTGAACCTCTAGATGATCTTGTCTTAATATTTAAACCTTGTTGATAATCTTTTAGCTTTAGAAACCTAATTGGAACATGACAAGTAAGACTATAATAAGTGAGAAGCTGCTGTGAAAACATACGTCCAAAATAGTAGTTTTCAAGTGCTATTCGATCCTATCGAGCATACCTCGAGGGGTTTTCGATGTATCGAGGATCCCCTTGATGGCATCGACAGAGAAGTCAGATATGTCCAGCAAGAACTAATCATTTTATCTGATTTTCTTGATGGCATCGAGGTCTCCTTTGATGGCATCGGAGGTCTCCTTTGATGGCATCGAAGACCACTCAATGACATCGATAGGTAACTTAGATACGTCCAGTAAAAAGAAATCACATTATCTGATTTTCTCGATGTCATCGAGGCCTATGGCATTGAAGGTACACTTCGATGGCATCAAAGACGAATTGATAGCATCGATAGAGCCGTTATCTGTCTGTTTTCTGACCGTTGGACCTCGAACTTCTTATAAAGGACATTCGGTTCTTGGGTATAAGAATGAGTTTTAAGTGCAATAGAAGCTTATGATATTTCATGATTATATCCATCATCCTAAGCTTCTAAACCAATGAGTTCTAAGTCATCTTCTTTGATATTAGCACTCTAATGATGACTCCAACCTCTACCTTAAAGATATGCTTAAACTCTTCCATTTTTTAAAGATTAGACTCAACTTTTATAGACATACTATTATTTAAATCTTCTAGGAGACGCATCTAGGTGAATTTCCTAGGAATTACAACTTTTCATTAGTTGTATGAGATTTAACCAACCTCCCATCACCTTAGTCATCTCAAAGGAGTACTACATGCAAGGTCTTTGATCTTAGAGTTAAAGCCTTAACAAAGCATCAACATCGCGATTGGGGGAGCAAAGAGGAACTGATTGAAGCACGTGAGAGCATTGATTAAGCTACCCAATAAGGCACTATAAAAAGGGCTCAATTTGACAAGTAAGTTATTAAGTGTAGGAGTCTGTATACTCTCTTTCCTTATGTAGGATTGATAGTAAAAGTTTGTGACCAAAACTTGATTAGATTCTTGTGTAGGACATTGGCTCTTGTGTAGGGCCTAAATTCATATTATTGTGTAGGACCTTGGCTCTTGTGTAGGGTATAAACCTAGGTTCTTGTGTAAGACCTTGACTCTTGTGTAGGGCCTAAATTAAGTCCTTGTGTAGGCCGCTAGACATGGGTATATACATGTTAGTCTCCGTGGGAGCTTCAAGTGGGAGTAAATGTAGGTCCTTGGACTAGAACCGTGGTTATTGGTTAGATTACGGAAACTAAATAAAGTCTCTTGTGGGAGCCTTCGATGGGAGTATACGTCAGTAGGTTGTTGTGTAGGACTGAAGTTTGTGGCGAGCCTATAGAAAACTATACAAAGTCTCTTGCAGGAGATCTTTCTTGTGTCGGGTCGTAAAGGTTAGAGGTTAACCTGATTTAAAACCATCGATACTAAAATTTGGTACACTCATTGTCACACCCCAAACTTGAAAACTGGACTCACAAAATTCTCGATTGTCGAATTCGGCACTGACAGCCTCTGTAGTACTCCATTCTCGGCCCCCGACACTCATATGCCAGCTCCGATCCTGAGATCCTACAAGGAGGATTTTGAGTATGAATTTTTTTTTGAAGCATAGCCATAAGCATAACTAAGTCACCATAAGAACATTTCCACATATCCACTAATAAAATCATTCGAGTACAATGCTGAAAGGGAAAATACATATAAGAAATAAAACTACAAAACTCTGGCAAGCGTTCTTGCCTTAATGTTGCTGCGACCTAACGTCACTTGCACGCAATGATCGTGCGTAATTTTACTATGAAGCTTAGAGGGTAGTATATGTGTGTGCGCAATACAAGTGCCAAGTATACGATATAAGTTCATAAATCATACAACGTAAAAAATATAATCAAGTTCATGAGTAATATGATATTAGAGTAAGCAGAAATACTCGCAAGTCCATGAGTCATACAATATCAGAGTAAACAGAAATACCGGCAAGCCCATGAGTCATACGATATTAGAGTAATCAGAAATATCAGTAAGTCCATGAGTCATATGATATCAAAGTAAGCAGAAATACTAGCAAGTCTATGAGTCATACAATATCAGAGTATGCAATGCAGATTGGCTATGTAATGCAGGGTCGTGGTAAACCAAATGCCATGTGCTGAGGGTGCAATGCTATATGCGGTGTGAAAGAAATGACCAAGCTAGAGTGTGAAGTCGGGATGATAGTGTGTGGTATCGTAAGCTGTGAGCTCCATCACAAGGGACTTCTATCCAAACCAGTCCCATACCTAAATTTGGATAGCTAAACTCAGCGTGGTAAACTCCTGATCACAGGTTGGTCGCATACCCAATCGAAATTATGGCCATCATAAATGTACACATAATGGTCTGATTGCGCACTACCAGCTCGAGTGGATTAATGAAAGAATAATGAATGATTTAAATGAAAACTCCTACTCAAAAGGTCTCCATATCAGTGCTACTCATCTTTAGGATCATCACCGGTGTCTAGTACACTCCACACTGAATGCCCCTCCCCCAGGCGTACAACCAAGTGAGCATAAGAGACCTCACTACCAGCTTGGCCAGTAGTCAGCTAATATCTACCCGGCTTGTCAGTAGTGGACCCATTTCCGAGCTGGTCAAACTCAGCCTAGCTTTGCCCCCTACAGTCAGGCGAGTAAGGCCATACCCCCTTCCAATTGACCAAGATTAGTGGGAGCGCTACCTAGTTGTATTCGACATCTGGACACTCTTGGTTTTTCACCTAGTCTCGATGTTAGAGCATCCCCTGGCCTCGGGGGCTTAGGGACTTTCACCCATGGTCATCGAACGTGTCCATATGCTTAAACCAAACATTTCTAATGTCCCAGCTGGCTATCCACGATATACTTGTGGAAGCCACAACCTTGATGTTTCTAGAGCACACATATGACATAAACTGCGAGACGCATGAACCATACTATCCAATCAAGCATTAAACCTACGTGTACTGCGCACTCATGTGGGGTAACTTCATCTCACAGCTAGCCCTATAATCAACCAGCCCAATGGCATATGCTACTCCTTATAACAAGCATACATATGATGCACATGGGCATGTATCATAATGTAATAAAGTACACCGACCTGATTATCAGATAAGGCAAACAGCAATAACCATAAATGTCACATCCCAAGAGTATAAACTAAAAGATATGCTTCGAGCATCAAACCTATGTGTACCGCGTGCTCATGTGGGGCAACTTCGTCTCACAGGGAGTCCCATAATCAATCAACCCAATGGCATATGCTATGATCAATCATTCGTAATAAGCATGCAATGATGATGTTATGCTAGCATATACTCAGTGTGTCCTACTAGCTTAAGCACACTAGCAGATATGACATTAATTGGCCCTATACATGACGGGGTCCACAGAAGGACGACGTATCTAACACAAGCATCAAGATAGGCCTATATAGTGAATATACCCAACTTGATATCACATATTCTTCTATCTATGGCAAGGGGAATACTGATGATGTATTGATGTCAAGGATAAGCCTCACACTTGTTCTAAGAAGGTAAACGGACGATGTGGTTGATACATACACAACATGAAGTCCTCTTAATCATTTCAAAGGTAGGGCACATCACACGGGGAGAGTCAAGTGGGTATACAACGAGTGGGCTTCCTCACTCTCTTAATCATGTAACAACTGGGCTTTCTTATGAGGGCTCGATATGAATACAAGGCGGACCTTGGTAGGGTCTATACATCTACGACTATGTGTCTTGAGTAGTTCACTCATCATGTAAGTGGGCCTTAGGTTTGGCTCACTAAGCTTGGGCAAACACATGCATCTAAGTGGACCACATTTACTATGGAAGGCCTGATACGAACACAAGGAGGGCTCCAAGGCTTGGGGTAGTTCCACAGGGTATAGTGGAAAACATCATTATCCACGGGGCCCGATGTTTTAGGGTAGCCCAACGAGGGAGGATGGGCATCATGGGGGCCCAATGGTTTGGGATAGCCCAACACGACGAGGTTTGTCTGCCGCACATATAAGATGGGGAACGAGCTTATCAATGGGCCCTAAGGAAGTTTACTAGTGCGGTCCACTAGGGGGTTGAATCTGACTCATGGTGGGGCCCACAACCTTCAGACTAATTGGGAAAGTAAATGGGCAGCATGTGTAGAACACATAAGTCAAGGTGGGCAGCCCAAAGCCTAGAAAATTGATGAACAATATACACAATATGGTGGGCCGCACAAGGTAGTCCCGTAGCCTGGATATGGATGGACTATATGCATATAACACACCCATCAAGGTAGTCTTCAAGGTTTAGACAATCCTACAAGGCATGGTGGGGGTACCATCAATACTGGGAGCCCAACAATTTGGGTTAACCCACTAAGGTGAAATGGGCAATACTTATGGGGGCCCAATGATTTGGGTGGCTTAACTAGAGAAGATGAGAATGAGCCTAACAATTATGAGGGCCCAATGATTTGGGATAGCTCAATAAGGGAAGGATAGTAATGGACCTAACAACGGGCCTTCGAGAGGTTACAATGTGGACATTTAACCACCATTGCTCTTACAATGTAGACATTTAACCACCATTGCTCCCAAGGTATGGTCAATTTAGAACCTATCCTATAATGGGGGTCCATGGTCCTTGTGCTAACTAGGAGATGGATAGGCATCAAAAACCTTATCACATACATCATGGTGGACTCAAACATCACCATTGAGTGTCACATATACAATGCAACGCGCCATATATCGCAATGGGCCTCACACAAGTGTTCACCACCCCAAGTATAGGGTTTTGATGTAGTAATAATCTCGGTAAGATCGAGGTCGAATCCACAGGGACCGAACCTTATACATATTCTGAAAGTAACTAGAACTAGAACTAGAAGAAGATTTAATCTAAATCATAAAAATTTAAGAGAATAATGGTGAATAAATCTAACTAAAACTTATAAAATTTAAAGGTGGGAAACTAGGGTGCTAAGGGTTGACTTGTGGAGATCAGGTAGATCTATGCTTGATTCACAAACACAACTGGAATTAGAGTCCTATCTTCATCCAATTGGAAGATATGTCATTAAAAATCAACTATGAACTTCATTTGATATAGTTCTCAATAGACGAGAGGTATGAGAATTAGAATTGATTCCATCACAAGACCATGTCCATGAGACAGTAAACAATAGGATTTAACTAATTCACAACCAATCTAAGAGAGATATGAACATTAGGAAGGGTTCCATCATCCGACCATGTCCATGAGACGATGGTGAACAATAGGGTTCCCAAGTTCATAATCATAATAATTAAAAGGACACGCTCAGAGCTATCGCAAATCTATTGTAATTTAAGTCACAATAAACCATTAAAAACTAAAAACATTCCTTGTAATCAAACTATAATCAAAGAGAGTTCATTAAATATGAATTAAAGGCATAGAAACAATCCCATCACACTATCACCTCTTAGCCCTAGCTAAGAGGTTTAGCCAACCACACTCATGATCAACAAAAATCTCTTAAGAAAGCATTAAAGGAAGAAAGAAGAAAAAAAACCAAAGAATAAGGAGAAGAAGATGCCGCCGGCCGTCCACTCTCTCTCTCTCTCATTCCCGTCTTTCCCTTTCATGTCTGATGGATTGATAATTCTCTCTCCACGTTCTCTCCCCCTTTTTATAGAGAACAGGGGTGATGCTGGAAGTTGGTGGAGAGGCCGTGGTGCATGCGTAGCTTTTACGCATCTAAAAACCGCAGCAACGCAACCAAGTTACATTCGGTCGTAAGTTTTGGAACGTTTGTTGCCTAAACCCTGAACTTTTCTTCTTGACTAGGGTCAGTTGAGGCCTGTGCATCATCTGGATGGTCTAGATCTTGCATATGATCAAAGATGGTGGGCCACAACTGCTTGAAAATCCTAGACGCACGATCTTGTGAAATTTCTTACACTGAGATACTCGGTGGGCCCCACAGTGGTGTTTTCAGAGAGATTCACCCTGTCCATTGGATTCCTGGTGGGATTTCAGTCCAAAAGGGGTGGTTTTAGTCAAGTTTGGTGGGGCCTAAAGGTTCAAATCTTCTCACCGTTCATCTTGCGTTTGATGGCGATCTATGTGTGTACACGTGCATGTGACAAAAAAGACTCTACGGGTATGGTCGTGGCTACCCCCTGAGTCGAATGGACGATCTCGATCGTCCATTGGGACAGTGGTGATGGCCCACTATGCATCCAAGCGGACGCAGGTCTGTTCGTTGGCTAGAAGAGTCGGGTCAGCCCGACTTTGACCAGGGACGGGGTTTGGTGTGGCTTGCGTGTGCATGTGCTGTGTACATGCACGTCCTCATGTGGGGTCCATCGTGATGTTCGTGAGAAATTCGCTCCTTCCATCCTGCCTCTCATCCAATTTAAGGGGTTGAGGTCATGCCCCAAACTCAAAAACCGGGCTCACAAAATTTTCAATCACCGATTCCGGTGCTGACAGCCTCCATAGTACCCCATTCTCGGCTCCCAACGCCCATACACCTAATTCTGATCCTGATATCGTACAAGAAGGATTTTTCAATATACATTTAACTCGTAAGAGCATAACCACAAGTTTACCCAAATTATAAAGGCAACATCATCATCACATATCTACTAATATAAACATTTGAATATAATGCTGAAAGAAAAATAAATATATTGAAAATTAAAGCTTCAGAAGACAGCTGCACGCTTCAAGCTCAATGCTACTGTGACCTAATGCCACCTACATGTATTTATCGTTCATAAGCTTATAGAAAGCTTAAAGGGTGGTGAAAGTGTGTCCTCAAGGTAAGTGCCAAGTATGCAATATCAGAGCAATATAGAAACATGCTGGTAAGTCCATAAATACCATTAACCTTATTCAGGCTATGCAATATAGAAGCATAGTAAACTAAATGCTATGTGCTCAAGATGTAATGCAATATATGGTGCGAATGAAATGATTAAGTTGGAGTGTGAAGTCGGGATGAAAGTTCATAGTATCATAGGCTATGGGGTCAATCACAAGGGACTTCTATCCAAACCAGTCCCATACCTAAATTTGGATAGTCAGACTCAATATGGTAAACTCTTAATCTCAGGTTGGTTGCATGCCCCAACCGAAATCCTAGCCATTGCGAAAAAACACATAATACTTAGTTGCGCACCATCAGCCCAAATGGATAGTGAATGAATGAATGAATGAGTATGGAACTCTTGCTCAATAAGTTTAAATATCAGTACTGTACACTCTGGGATCATCACCGAGGTCTAATACACTCTACGCCAGCTTACCGCCTCTATCCGAGCGCACAACTGGGTAAGTGGAAGAGACCTTACTATCCACCTGCCAATATCGGGCCCGACTCATTGATAGCGGACCCATTCCTCAAGCTGGTCAAACTCAACATAGATATTGCCCCCTCACTCAGGCAGGTAAGATCACAGCCCTTTCCAACCGAACATGACACAGTGGGAGACGCGACATACTAATATATGACCCTTGTGCGCTCATGTATCCATTCAGTCTCAATGTTGGAGTGTTCCCTAGCCTCGGGGCATTAGGAATTTTCACCCAGGGACATCTATTGCACCTGTATGCTAGAGCTAAACATTTTCAGTGTCCCATTTAGCCATCCACGACATGCCTGTGGAGGCCACGACCCTAATGTCGCTAGGGTGTACGGTGGTCATATCACAAAATGTGAGATGCATGAGTCATACCACCCAGTCATGCAGCAATCCTGCACGCATAGCGCGCTCATATGGGTAACTCCTATCAGGGAGTTCCATAATAATCCACCCAATGACATGTGCTATGGTCAACCACATCTCATAAAAAAACATGCAGATGATGCGTATGAGCATGTATCATGATGCTAAGCTGTCACATACTCATAATCTGTATTGATAACAGACACCGATAATCGGCATCGATAATCGGCCTCAATGATAGACATCGATAATTGGCCTCGATAATCGACATCGATAATCAGCCTCGATAATCAGCTTATATGCAAGGCGGGGTCCGTAGATGAACAACCAATCTAAACCATAATATAAAGATCGGCCCTTGGCTGTGGATATGCCAAATCCCATAACACGGAGCCATCCCTCTATGACGATGATGGACCATGCAACATCAATGGTACCCAATGATTTGGGTTGACCCAGAATAATGAGAATGGGCCTAACAAAGGCCTAAGGGAAGATCACAATGTGGACATTTAACCATCATCACCCATCAATGTGGACATTTAACTAACATTGCTCCCAAGGAGTGGCCCACATAGAGCCTAACATATAGTGGGCCCATGGCCTTACATAAGGGCCTAATACACATCCCATTGGGCCTCACACATAAAGGCCTCATACACATCATAATGGGCCTCATCATATGGGCCATATATACATCACATTGGTCGCATCACATGGGCGTAATATTTGAGCCTTAAATACATCACAATGGGCCACAAGGCCTCAAACACATCACAATGGGCTACAACTCATGGGCCTCAAACACATCACAATGGGCCTCATATTTAGGCCCAATATACATCACATTAAGGTGGGCCTCACACATAACATATTGGGCCTCACTCATGGGCTACATGTGCATCATACCTCTCAAGGTGGGCCCTGCTTAAGCAACAGGTGGGCTTGCTGGATGGTCCACTGATGGACGACCTGAATAAAATATATCGTGGTGGGCCGCTACCCTAGACGGCATGAATGAAATACACATCCTGGTAGGCTTGTAGCCCTGAATGACGTGGATAAAATACATCATGATGGGCCTGCAACCACAGGACCTGGCCGGCCTGGCCTGTTAGATCTGCCCATCTGGGTCATGTCTTAAAATAATCTCTTTAAATGGATGGTGTGTGGATATACATCACATCCAACAGGGTGGGGTCTACGCAGGTGGGCACCCCAGTCCAAAACCTAACTGGGATTGCAATTCTGTATCCAAGCAACCTATCTGATTAAATTTAGTTCGTCAAGTTCATATGCCAGATGATCAAAGGATAGACAGGGTGAGTACAACACATATCTCGATGGGTCCCATCTGGAGACGGTCTGGATGGAAGTGGGGCCTGTCCAGGTGGGCCTGATGAAATAAAATAGATACATCTGATTGGGCCCATAACTGGACAACGTCCAACTGCTGGACTTGGCCCCTATCTTGGATCATGCCATAAAATGATTTCTCCAAAATGGAATGGTCTGGACACAACATACATAAGGGGGTCCCACGTCTCACATGTGGACAACCCACATATATTAAAGTGGTCCATACAGATGGACGGCTGGGATAAAACACTCACCATGGTGGTCCCATGTCTTGAGTTTTAGACGGTAAGGATGAAACACATACATCATAGGTGGGGTCCATGGCCACGTCCAGATGGCTGGACGGCCTGGATTAAACAGATGGATGGTAAGGATGGAATTACACATCAAGGTGGTCCACGAAACTTGATGGCATCACTACAGTAGTGGGACCCAAGGATCAGTGATTTATAGGTTGATCTGTCCGTTGGGCCACTTCCACAAAGATTCAAGGGCTGAATTTTGACGTGTACGGTTACTTTATGATCCTCAGGCTAGATATAAAATTTCAACCCAAACCGATGGTGGGAACCCTGTGATCTTGCATTTAGGACAATTTTTAGGCCTCTTCATCTTCAATCACTTGATTTTCTTAGATCTTTGGCGTATGAATTCTTCAATCTCGGTCCCTTAAGATCCATCTTTACTTTAGTGATTCTTGAGCATTAAATCCATCCTTTTAGCACCCTTTTTAGTCTAAGCTCTTAAATTCACCTTACAACAAAAACATGATTAAAATATGGCGTTAAATATTATCATGTACGTAAAACTAAGAATAACTGGGGTCTAATATGAAATATTTGACCCTCAACACAATCCCTAACCAGCATTTTTCTAGTCCCGAGCAAAGTATACGAAAAATATTTTAAGAATTAAGAGACAATTTCTATAAACCTGAGTGATTTTTGAAAATCAATCCAAATATTAGAATTCTGAGATTCATGAATGTTGGGCATTACTTTCTCCAGGACTTAAGTGCACGGTAAATTTTATAGTCAAGTTCAAAGTATTAATCAATTAGTTAGAACAATTCTAAGCATTAAGTTCCATGGGTGTATAGTGTAATCTCGGCTTATCATCATTAAGAGTCCAATCGTCAATTTTCATGATAACATTGATGATTAAATAGAGCATTCCTGGATAGCCCGACTTAAACTGAAACTTGCCTTACAGTTCAGCCTTTTTATTCTTCTAGGTTTTAATTTTTCCATTGATGGCTTCACGCTGTATCAACCTTTTTAAAGATCTTTAATAGGTAGCCATTTTTGAGCACAACTATTTTTTAGCTGGGTATTCTCTATTTTTTTTCAATGAACATGATGGAAAAATTTCTCAAGTTGGCTCCTTCCATGTTTAGTGATTACTAGGTTAACAATTTAATATCGAACTGAAGTTTTAATGTGTAAGCTAGGTGTGACATGTGAAATCATGACTTAATCAATGTTTAAAACTTCTAATCATGGATTAATAATTAGGAATTAACTGTGAAATCTAACAGATATCTGAATCCAAGAGTTATAAATTACCAACATCACGTATCTTATACTTCAAAAGCAAAGATGGTCTTCAAAATCACTTCGAATTCACAAGAATTTCTAGAAAAAATTTAAAAAATTTTCACAAATTTTGCTTAAGACTAAGAAAACACTGATTAGATAACCTAATCTTCCATCCCTAACCTAAAATCTACATTGTCCTCAATGTAAAAGATAGAAGCATGTAATTCATATGAGACAACAAAAGTAAAGGAGAAGTGATGGAAGGATAGTACCTAATGAAGGAGTTAAGAGGCTTTTTCCAAAGAGATCTCAACGTGAAAGTGGGTCAGTACAAGAGTGAAACTAACAAAAAAAAACTATCCTACAGCAACTAGAAAGAAAACTATCCTAATGGTATAAAGTCGATTATTCTAGAACGATAAAAAGTAAACTAATGCTAATACTATGAAAGCAGTAAACCTACCTATACCTCCATCTGACTAGGAGATTAATCATGGTAAACAGGATCATTCAGAGGCATGGACATGTCCTCTGAATCAAATTTCTCAACAAATGCCTTTAATCGATGTCCATTTACTTTAAACTTATTACCATTGTCTGAATTAGGAATCTCAACAGCCCCATGAGGATAAACATTGATAATAGTGAACAAGCCGGTCCAATGAGATCGAAGCTTACCTGGAAAGAGATGTAAGCGATAATTATACAAAATGACTTTCTGACCTGGCGTGAATGATTTTCGCAGAATATGTTGGTCATGAAATGCCTTCATCCTGTTCTTGTAAATTATCGAGTTCTCGTACGCATCGTTTCGAATTTTTTCAAGTTCATTCAACTAAAGTTTGCGTAACGAGCCAGCATTGTCCAGATTGAAATTCAAATTTTTAATTGCCCAGTAGGCTCTATGTTCCAACTCCATAGGAAAGTGGCAGGCCTTCTCATAGACAAGTGTAAAGAGAGACATTCCAATAGGGGTCTTAAATGTAGTACGGTAAGCCCATATGGCATCGGTCAATCGAATTGACCAATCCTTAGGGTCAGGGTTAACCGTTTTTTCAAAATATGTTTAATTTTTCTATTGAAAATCTTAGCATGCCCACTTATTTGTGGGTGGTATGGAGTGCTCACCTTATGAGAGATACTATATTTCTTCATTAAATTCTCGAATGGTCTATTACAAAAATGTGAGCCCCCATCACTAATGATGGCTTGATCCGAACCGGAAAAGGATGTTCCCTTTTAAAAACTTAATGACCATTCGATGGTCATTGTTCCGGCATGGAATTGCTTCGACCCATTAGTGACATAGTCAATGACGAGCAAAATATATAGATTTCCAAAGGATTGGGGGAATGGTCCCATGAAATTGATGCCCCAATAATCAAATGCCTTTATGATACGGATGGGGTTCAAGGGCATCATATTTCGACGGAAAAATGCTCTTAATTTTTGACAATGCTCATAAGCTTTACAAAACTCATAAGTGTCCCTGAACATAGTGGGCCAGTAAAAGCCACACTGTAGAATCTTGGCCGTGGTCTTTTTAACAGAAAAGTGCCCACTACAGGCCCATGAGTGATAGAAGAAGATGACACTGATGTTCATCTTCTGCCACACATCTCCTTAAGATTTGGTTTGAGCAATATTTAAATAAATATGGATAATTCCAGAAGAATTTGCATACCTCGGTGAAAAATTTCTTCTTATCTTGTGCAGTCTAATGTGTCGGCGTGAAACCTGTGGCAAGATAATTAACAATATCAGCAAACCAAGGTGAATAAGAGACTTTGAACATTTGTTCATCAGGAAACATGTCATTGATATGTGTCATCTCAGGGGAATTAGGGAGATCAATGTGAGAAAGATGGTCAGCCACTACGTTCTCTACTCCCTTTTTTATCTTTTATTTCTAAATCAAATTCTTAGAGTAGGAGGATCCATCTTATTAGGTGGGGCTTAGTATCGTTCTTAGAAAGAAGATACTTGAGCGTCGCATGATCTGTGTAAACGACAATCTTGAATTCGTTCAAGTAGGACTTAAATTTGTCCAAAGCGAACACTACGGTTAAGAGTTCCTTTTCCGTAGTCGAGTAGTTCACTTGGGTAGGATTTAGAGTTATACTTGTGAGATGAATAACATTGGGCTTCTTTTCTTTTCTCTAGCCTAAAATCGCCTCAAGAGCATAATCAGACGCATCACACATAAGTTTAAAAGGAAGGCTCCGATCGGGTTGTTGCATGATAGGTGAGGTGGTCAACATGCCCTTAAGCTTAGTAAAAGCTTCCTGTCATTACTCAGTCCACTCATAAGATGCATCCTTTTGAAGTAGAGTATATAAAGGACGAGAGAGGAGACTAAAGTCCTTTATGAATCTTCTGTAAAATCGGCGTGTTCTAAGAAGGATCACACATCTCGTATGTTCTTAGGGGGGAGGTAGGTTAGAGATAAGATCAATTTTTGCTTATCTACCTCAATTCCTTTGGACGGGATGATATGTCCAAGGATAATTCCCTTATGAACCATGAAATGACACTTCTCCCAATTAAGTACCAAATTCTTTTTTTCACATCTTTTCAACACACATTTAAGATTTTTCAAGAAATCGCTGAAAGATGAATCATAGGCAGATAAGTCGTCTATGAAGACCTCTAGATATTGCCACACCATGTCAGAAAAAATACTCATCACATATCATTGAAAAGTGATGGGGGCATTACATAGTCCGAATGACATCCTTTGGTAAGTAAGGGTGCCATAGGGACATATAAATGTGGTCTTTTCTTGAACTTTAGGAGCTACCTTTGTCTGGTTGTAGCACGAATACCCGTAAAGGAAACAGTAATAAGAATGACCAGCTAGCCTTTCGAAGATCTGATCAATGAAGGGCAAAGTGGTCCTTCCTTGTGATGGTATTGAACTTTCAATAGTCAATGCACAATCTCCAACCAGTAGCAACTCTAGTTGGTACGAGTTCATTATTGTCATTGGCTACGATGGTGATTTCAGAATTCTTAGGAACCACCTGAGTTGGACTCACCCATTGACTATTGGATATAGGGTATATGATACCCACATCCAATAGTTTAAGGACGTCGCCCTTAACCACTTCCTTTATGTTTAGATTTAGTCTACATTGTGATTGCCGAGAAGTCTTCGCATTATCCTCCAGATAAATGTGGTGAGTAAAAATCGAAGGGTCAATTCCTTTGTGGTCCACAATCGTTCATCCAAGGGATCCCTTATGCTTAATGAGAGTAAATATGAGCATACTCTCCTATTTTTGCTCAAGGTAGGAAGAAATTACCACCGGGTATGTCTCATATTGACCTAAATAAACATATTTCAAATAAGAGGGCAAATATTTTATGTCAAGCTTCGGTGCCTTGAGGTTAGACGGTAGAGGCACTTCATCAGTGTGGGGCAACTCTTCAAATTGTGGCCTCCACCGGTTAACTTCAAGTACCGGCATAGTATCAAGTACGACACCCATCTCCTTAATAATGTCATCATCAAAATCATGAGAGTGGGTCAGACACATCTCTAGAGGGTTAGAGGATAAGGTCAAAGGTATTTTATTTTCCACGAAAGAGCTAATCATGTTAATGTCGTGGAAATCGTCATCATCCTTTAATCGTCTGTCAGTATTGAAAAAGATATTTAACTTTAATGTCATATTCCCGAAAGATATAATCATGACTCCATTCCTGCAATTAATGATTACGTTTGAAGTGGTAAGGAGTGACTAAGAATGATGAGAATCTTAGTGCTTATGTTGCTGATGGGGTCTGTATCTAGAATGATAAAATCCACAGGGTAGTAAAAATTGTCAACCTGGATCAACACATCTCAATTATCCCTCTCGGTACACGAACCGAGCAATCGATAAGTTACAATGTGGTTAGGGTGGGTTTTAATTCACCCAAACCTAATTGTTTATACACTGAGTAGGGAATCAAATTTATTCTTGGTCTTAAGTCAAGAAGTGAGTGCTCAATTCAGTAGTTCCTGATTACACAGGGTATGGTTGGGCTACTGGGAACTTTGAATTTCTGTGGCACATCTTGCTTTAGGATGGCACTCACTTTTTCAGTTAAAAAGATTTTTTTTTGAATATTTTGACATTTTTTGGTCGTACACAAGTCCTTCAGAAATTTGGCATATGAAGGTATTTGTTTAACAGAATCAAGTAGAGGAATATTGACCTTCACTTGTTTCAACACCTCTAAAATATCCAGAGAGTTAGAGAGAGGTTTTGGTGCAACCAACCGTTGGAGAAATGGAGTAACTGGCTTACGTTGAAGTTCTGGTTCTAATTCTTGTGGGTCCTTAGGCTTTTCAGCTCTTATCGGAATAGATTTGTCAATTATTTTCCCACTCCTAAGAGTGGTGATAAACTTAACTTGCTCCATCTAATTTGAAGAGCTTGGATCACTTATCTTATATTGTGGTTTGGGATAGGGGAAAGGTTGGGTTGGAAGAATTCCTTTTTCTCTAATTGAATTTTTTATCTCATGCCCTTGTATGGCCTTTAAAATGTCTTGAAGGGTTTGCAATATACCCTGAGTGATAGGCTCTTGGTTTTGAATATGTTTTAAAACCGGATCCTCTTATGGTTTCGCTTGATTTGGAATTTGATTAAAGAAACCTTGAGGAGTAGTAGTTTGTCCATTCCTCCAACTGAGATTTGGATGATTTCTCCAACTAGGATTGTATGTATTGGAGTTAGGTCCATTTAAAGGTCTTTGGTAATTGTTCACGACATTAGATTCCTCATTTAACACTCCTTGAAAGGTAGGTATTGTTGGACAATTTTCAGTTGTGTGAAGGTTACAATCATAAATACCGCAAACGGTTTCATTAACCTTATCCTTCATTAATTCCATGACCTCGAATTTCTTTATGAGATTAGACACTTTAGAATTGATATCATCGTCCTCTTTCAGGAGATACATTCCACCATTCTCCTTAGATTGAGTCGGCCTAGACATGGTGCTTGATTTTGGGTGTGTCTCATGATTGTACGTTTTCAGCAAGTCTATCCAAGTAGTCACACACATCATCGTTATTTTTATTCATAAATTTCCCATTGCACATTATCTCGACCAATTGACGCATGGAAGATGTCCGATCATCATAGAAAAAGTGTGTAATGTGCCACATTTTAAAACCATGTTGTAGGCATGAATTGACAAGATCCTTGAACCGCTCCCAACATTAGAAGAATGTTTCATCCTTCTTTTGGGCAAAGTTGATGATTGACTTCTTAAGGGTGTTCATTTTATGATGTGAAAAAAAATTATTTATGAACTCCCTTATCATGTCATTCTATATGCCAATAGATTGAGGACGTAGTGAATATAACCACGTCTTAGCTTTCTCTATCAAATAAAAGGGAAAGAGTTTCAGCCTGACCGTGTCGTCAGACACGTTAGGAAAGTATAGAGTGGCTATGATCTCATCAAACTCTTTCAAGTATAAATATGGATTTTCTGACTCAAGCCCATAAAATTTAGAAAGGAGTTGTATCACCCCTGACTTGATATCCATGTGTCCCGTATTCTCTGAAAAAATCATGCATGAGGGCGTACTCAACCCCACCGATTATAAATAATCTCGTAAAGTACGAGGTAGGGGTGCTTGATGCACCTCATTCTCATCCTGGACTTCCCTAACCCGAGGTTGAGATTATCCTTTTGGTTGATTGACCAGTTTATTTGAGACTATAACCTTAATTAACTCTGGAGATTTTGAGCGGTATCTAGTCTTACGAACCCCTCAACCAATCCTCCTTCAGTCAAGAGACGTTGAGTGTAGTCATGGACCCACTTGAGCATGAAACACTTGCAGCCCTCTATTCAGATTCTAAACATAAACCTAAAAGAAAGAAAAAATATAAAAATTTAGAAAGAAAGAAAAGAGTTAGAAAGAATTTACCAAATTAGAAGTTCCTAAGTTAAAAACCTGCAAAACAAAAAATACAAGTCAGTTTCTAAAAATAGAAAGTTCCTAAAATAGAAAGTAAACTAGTTTTTAAAAATAGAAAGTTTCTAAAATTAAAAGAAATCCCAAAATTAGAAAATTTTTAAAAATAGAAAATAAAACCTAATATAAAAATAGAAGATAGAAAAAATAGAAAAATTAGAAAGAGATTACCAATTTAGAAAGTTTATATCAGGATCCTACAAAACAGGAAAGTTATGTTAGTTCATAAAAAATCAAATAGAAAAACCTAAACCTAAAATTACAAAACCCTAATCTTAGCCTAATTCTAAAATTAGTTAATCTTACAAAAACGCAACCGTCAGTCCCCGGCAACAGCGCCAAAAACTTTTTCACCACCCCAAGCATAGGGTTACGATGTAGTAATAATCTCGATAAGACCGAGGTCGAATCCATAGAGACTGAACCTTGTACGTATTCTGAAAGTAACTAGAACTAGAACTAGAAGAAGATGTAATATAAATCAGGAAAATTTAAGAGAATAATGGTGAATAACTTTAACTAAAACTTGTAAAATTTAAGGTGTGAAACTAGGGTGCCAAGGATCCACTTGTAGAGATCAGGAAGATCTATACTTGATTCGCAAACACAACTGGAATCAGAGCCCTATCTTCATCCAATTGGAAGATATGTCATTAAAAATCAACTATGAACTTCCTTTGATTTAGTTCTCAATAGATGAGAGGTATGAGAATAAAAATTGATTCCATCACAAGACCATGCCCATGAGACAAAGTAAACAATAGAATTTAACCAATTCAAAACCAATCTGAGAGAGCTATGAACATTAGAGCGGGTTCCATCATCCGACCATGTTTATAAGACGATGGTGAACAACAGGGTTCTCAAGTTCACAATCATAATAATGAAAAGGACATGCTTAGAGCTATCGCAGATCCTTGTAATTTGAGTCACAATAAACCGTTAAAAACCAAAAACATTCCTTATAATCAAACTATAATCAAAGAGGGTTCATTAAACATGAATCAAAGGCATAGAAACAGTCCCATCACACTACAAGCTTCACCTCTTAGCCCTAGCTAAGAGGTTTAGCCACCCATACTCATGATCAACAAAAATCTCTTAAAAAAGTATTAAAGGAAGAAAGAAAAAAAAACCAAACAATAAGGAGAAGAAGATGCTGCCGGCCGTCCACTCTCTCTCTCTCTCTCTCTCTCTCTCATTCCCATCTTTCTCTTCCACGTCTGATGGATTGATAATTCTCTCTCCATGTTCTCTCTCCCTTTTTATAGAGAATAGGGGCGATGCTAGAAGTTAGTGGAGAGGCCGTGGTGCATGCATAACTTTTACGCCTCCAAAAATCGTAACAACACAACCAAGTTGAGTTTGGCCGCAAGTTTTGGAACGCTTACTGTCCAAACCCCGAACCTTTCTCGACAAGGATTAGTTGGGGCTTGTGCATCATCTGGATGGTCTAAATCTTGCATATGATCAAAGATGGTGGGCCATAATCGCCCGAAAATCCTGGGTTTACCGGAGGCACGATCTTTCAAAATTTCTTACGTTGAGATGCTCAGTGGGCCCCACAGTGGTGTTTTCAGAGAGATTCACCCTGTCCATTAGATTCCTGGCTTGATTTCAGTCCAAAAGGGGTGGTTTTGATCAAGTTTGGTGTGGCCCAAAGGATCGAATCTTCCCACCATTCATCCTACGTTTGACGGCGATCTGCATGTGTACATGTGCATGGGACTAAAAAGACTATATGGGTATGGTCGTGGCCACCCCCTGAGTCGAATGGACGGTCCCGATCGTTCATCGGGACAGTGGTGATTTCCCACTATGCATATGCACGTCCGTCCGTTGGCGAGAAGAGTCGGGTCAGCCTGACTTTGACCGGGGACGGGGTCTGGTGCGGCTCGCGTGCGCGTGTGGTGTGTACACACACATCCCCATGTGGGGTCCATCATGATGTTCGTGAGAAATTTGTTCCGTCCATCCTCCCTCTCATCTAATTTAAGGGGTTTATGCTAAAATTAAAGCATATCCAAGGATTAGTGGGCCCCAAATTAGTTATTTATGGGCTAATCTGTCTATTTGGCCACTTCCACAATGATCCAAGGGCTGAATTTTGACATATATGGTTACTTTATGATCCTCAAGCTAGATATAAAATTTTAACCCAAATGGATTGTGAAAACCTTGTGATCTTGTATTCAGGACGATTTTCAGGCCTCTTCATCTTCAATTACTTAATTTTCTCGGATCTTTGGCATGTGAATTCTTCAATCTCGGTTCCCAAGGAGTCTTTCCTTGCTTTGGTGATTCTTGAGCATTAAATCCATGCTTTTAGCACCCTTTTACCTTGCAACAAAACATGATTAAAATAGGATGTTAAACATTATCGTGTACGTAAAACCAAGTAATAACTGGGGTTTAATATGCAATATTTGACCCTCAACAACAAGGGCCTCACACAAGGGTCTCTTATACATCACATTAGGCCTCACCACATGGGCCTCATATACATCACATTGGACCTCGTACAAGGGCTTCACATACATCACATTAAGCCTCATCACATGGGCCTCATATACATCATAGTGGGCCTTATGGGGCAGCCTATATGGTCTAAAAAATAAATGGATAGCATGAATATAATCACATACATCATGGTGGGTCCCTTGGGCCAACCCTATGGTCCAGCAAAATAGATGGACAACATGAATACAAAACACATACAACCAGGTAGGCCTCTTGGATGGACGTCTAGCCCATTTGGGCCTACTGTGGAATTGCGGTGAAGGCCGCTTAAGTTGAAGTAGGAATATCCTATTATGTCCTAGAGGGGGGTGAATAGGACTTTTTAAAGATTTATAAGTTATTTTTCAGTCCTATCTCACTAATCCTATCACAGAGTATAAATTAGGATTACTCAAGAATTAACTCTATTGGCTTCCAAGCCTAATAGAGGATCCAATCACAAACTATTTAAAGGACAAACAATGTGTAGATGAGATTGTGATGGATATGACTGTGTGTGCATAGAATGTGATCATATATAAAGACATGCAAGGCAATCACATAAATGAAAGACAATATCAATCTCAAACACAGTCATTTTATAGTGGTTCGACGACTTGTCTACTCCACTCCCGGCTTCCACACTCAACCCTTGAGTGACCGGATTTCACTAAGGAGGTTTTCCATAGTTCACCTCAAACCTAAGGTTTTAAATCAGGTTCACCTTCAACCTTTACAGAGGTTTCTACTCGGTTCACCTCAAACACTGGAGTTTTACTGGCGTACTCCTAACCAGATGTTTATGCCCACACAGGACAAGGGTCCACACAACGCACCCTGAGGTTTCTATTCGGTTAACCTCTAACCCTGGAGTTTTGTTGGCGTACTCATAACCAGATGTTTATGCTCTCCACAGAGCAAGGGTCCACACAACGCACCCCGCACGTACACTCCCGTCGGAGGCCTCCTTCGAGGACTTCAAATGGTGAGCAACACTTAAAACCCAATCCTAAAAAGGAATGATTGCAAGTGTCCTCTGGACTCTTAGTACTTACAGATAAGTTGTTGAGTCCCTTTCAGCGCAATGATGAAGATCTCCTTCTTGTTGATGAAGAATCTTCAGCTCCCTTGATCCACAACACAAAGATGTATATATGCTAGGCTTAGGTTTGGTCAAGGCTATGATGAAATACCACTCTCTGAAGATTTTCGTATAAGGAAGATAGAGAGGTTCCCATCATCTATGCATTTAAGGCATCCCAGCTTAATGATATGTCATTAAGGTAGTAGCTGAAGGATCCTTAAATGCGAAATTCATTCTCCAATCCACTCTATGAAATATCAATGATGAGGGTGAATTAGAGGATGAACTTCCTGAGAGAAAGGGCTTAGGTAAATGATAGGAAGGTTAAAACACTCTAAAGCACTCTCTGCTTTCTCTACCAGCAATGAAGACTACTCTCTCTATTTATATACAAAAGATTTCAACGGATATAAACGGTCATATTTATGACAGAGTTCGATATCATCGATCAGTCGTCGATATGATCGAGCGTATACTCTCGATTGTATCGGCCGACCTCTCGATGATACAAACTCAATTGTCATTTCGCTTTTTGAAACCTTCCGCCAACTGGTCGATGGGATCGAGACACACATCGATGTTATCGAATTTTGAACTCCGATTCCATCGAGTGATGGTTCGATCTATCGACAGTTGAAAAACAAGAGAGAAGCCTTAAAAAATTTTAGGATTACAGATATGATCGGGGAAATAGTCGATGTCATCGAAATTTGTACATCGATTATATCGGATACCTTGTCGATGGGATCGATAAATCGTATAGATTTACATGTAAGCTTGCTGGACGATTTATGTCCTGACTCGATCCAATCGATAAAGTCTCGATATGATCGATATAAGAATATCGATTAATCGACTGGCACCCCGATCAACATTAAAAGCAACCTGAAATTCTTGCTGGAGAGAACATGCACCCTCAATCAATATGATCGACTGACACCCGATATGATCGATATTTGAGTTCAGATTGTATCGGACAGTCATCGATATATCGAAGTATTTGTTAGTTTTCTTTGGAAAAATAGGAGCGCCGAAAAGCAGTCTGTCGATATGATCGATCCACTTCAGATATGATCGATTTTTGAATATCGATGATATCGACTCGAAGGTCGATATATCGATAAATCGTCCAGAAGATTGTTTGATTGCTGGACGCTTTTTGTCCTCACTCGATTGTATCGATTGATATGCCGAGGACATCGACAGAGCTGGTCGATCATATCGAAAGGGAAATCGATATAATCGACAGTGTAAGAAAAACTTAGAAGATTTTCTTTTTAATAAAAAGTTTTCTTACACATAAACCCTAAGATGTTTTAGTTCTTTTTAAGGGTTTAATCACCTGGTGTTTTGGGACATGGGATGTGAGACTATGATTTACCTTTCGGTGAGCTTCTACACATCCAGTTGAGGCGGACGCTTGACTTGATCTTCTTGTTAGCCGCTGTTATCCGACTGACTCAACCTACAACGTAATTGACAAACCAGGGCACGTAGTAGGTGCACTTTCAATCTCCCCCTTTGTCAATTACGTGATAAAATACCCAAAACACCCTAGGAACATATCTAAACAGATACATCCTAAATTGTGTATACATGTATTAACATAATTTTACAAATTCTAAACTCCCATGTACACACCCAATAAACTTCTCCCCTTTAATTCAAAAACTCCCCCTTACTTGTTGCGGTTGCTCCCCCTAACACCTGCAACAAAGATATACAATTTTCGCTTGGGGTGTTTGAATTGTTCTCCCCCTTTTTGTCAGTCATTGGCAAAGGTATAAGACGTGATATTGACTGAAGATTGAAGCATATGGGAGAACTAGAGATAGATGTATATAAATGAAGACATTAATGAAGACTGTAAAGCATACATCAATGAAGCAGTTAGTATGAAGTTAATAGATAAGCATTCAGACCATAACCTTAATACTGCAATAAACTAGGGAGAAATTCAAATGGCAGAAGTAAACGAACTAGATTAAGCCATATTTAAGCTGCCCAAGATTGGCAGAAATATTCAATGCTGCCTCAGACGGCAGCAATATAAACCAACAATAAAAAGTATTTTAGCCCAACCGTGGACAAATTCATCTAACAAGAAACCAGAAAAAAAAAACTTGTCATGCACTATTGAAAGCGTAGAACATCCAAAAAGATACTGATGTTCATACGCAGAAATAAGAGTAAGGGTGCATGAAAGCTTGTATGAAACCGGCATCAGGGAGCAGAGTGAGATGACATCGTGTCGTCCCGTCGGCACGTTAGTAAATCCACCAACTGTTGGACCGTGTTCTGAACTCCTTGAACCATTCGTTTCAGAATAGTGAGGCGCTCCTTCACTGAGTGCATGTCCTTCTGAATGGCCCCAATCCTGTCCAGTTTAAGCCTTTTGCCATACCCGGTAGTTGATGTGGATGAAGCAACATCTGGTCCAAGAGGTGCATCCTCAGCCATTGCATCTCCTTCCATGGGATCACCACCTTCTCCTCCTTCCGCTTCAGCATGAATTTCTTCCTCAGTTTTCTCCTTGTATTCATGAAATCTCAGATCCATTTTCCAAATATTTTTCTTGTTGAAAACTTTAAGTGGGAAAACTGGATCAGTTGTAGAAGGAAAGCCAATGCTCTGACAGATTCTACTAACAATCCATGGATATGACAGATGCAAATCTCTGGACGTGTGGATTGCATTGACAAACTGATTTACAATTAAGGTTGGAAGGCAGATATTCGTCCCGGTCGCGATAGAGTAGATTATCATCACCATAAGGCTTGTTAGATCCGATCTGTTCGTGCTTCTTGGGTATAGATTGGTGGTGAAGATCCCATGCATGACTCTGAACCGGGGCTCCATATACCTAGTTTTCAGGGCATTCCTTTGATGCCATGGGATATCTCGGTTATGGCATAGGTATTTGGTTATTTTGGAATGCACGTCTGGAAAGTCAAGATCCCAGTTTGGAAGGCCTACTGGAGCCATTTGTAGATTGAGAATCTGTGCTATGGTGGCAAGAGTGATAAATACGTCATCCCCATCCATGGATACCATGAAGGAAGGAGGATCAGCCACCGGGGAATGACATGCAGCAAGAAAGTTCCGTGTTCTTTCCAGTTGGCATGGTCCACCAAAATCTAGGATGGGCAGCCAACCAATTACAGCAAACAGAGATTCTAAGTTGTAAGGTGTTAAACACTCATTGTCTACTTTTCTCTCAAAGATCAACTTCCTATTGGTATATTTTGGTGGCCGTTGGACAGTAGGAGGAGGAGGCACTGGTTGAGTTGGTTCAGAAATTTCGATTTGGGACCCACTGCGTCGTGATCTTTACCGTGTGGGGGTCCCTCTGTCCGGGATCCTTGCTCTCTCCCTTGAGGCAAGGACATTTTTTCGAGTACCTCTTGATGATTCACCTGGACCGGATGCCACGTTTTTGTCCTTTCCCATGTGGAAGAAAAGGCTATTTGAAATATTGAGAAATCGACAAAAAGAAATCCCGACAAACCAAGAGAAAGAGATTCTGATGATGGAAGAATATTACCTGGTTTGGAGTGAGGTTTGGCTGGTCCTACCTGGCTTAGGATGATTGGTCGAGATGATCGGACAGGGAAGACAGTCGAATCGCCCTTTGAGAAACCCTTTTTTTTTTTTTGTCGCTTTTATCGGGCGCCATTTGTCGATCATATCGACCAACCCATCGATTGTATCGAGAAGTTGTCGATCGATTCTATCGAGACTACCCTCGATGTTATCCAAGGACACACGACTTTTCACATTCTGAACAGCTGTCGATTGTATCGATCCTCAGTCGATTAAATCGAAGAAGACCGTTACTTGCTTTGAAAGTATGTGCTATTCAGAATTTTCCTGATTTTGACATGCTATTGTATATTTCTTGACTTAATCAGTTTATGTATAAAAGAAAAAGAAACACCAGTTCTATACAAATATAAACATGATAATGTTTATATACAAAAATTAGAGGTCTCCAACCTTAGATGTAACATTGAGGATTTAGAAAAAGTTGCATCATTTCACCAATTATCCAGATTTCGATGCAAAATCTGAATGTGTTCTTATATGCTCAGGAATTCAGGGTACAGAGTTTAGTTTTTCCTTCACTCTCCACCTTGAGACAAAAGTTTTTATTGTGGTGACTTTTGTTATCTTACCAACTCGATCTAGTGGTTTCTTCATTCTGTCTTCCATTTTGGGTGATAAAAGGATATTTTGCATTACTCTGGTTCGATTAAGTTTATCAGTGTCATTTTGACCAGAGTTACAAGAAGTTGTTTTTAAGCATTCAAACTTGTAATGTCCCATATCACCACACAAATGAAAAACTGGAGACGTTCTTGTATTGCTACCTGAAGCAATAGATTTTCCAGTTTTCATTTTGTTTTTCTCATACCCTAGGCCACTCTTATCTTTTCCAGGCCTTCCTATCCCTAACATTCTTTCAAGTTTTTCACCACTCTGAGAAAACTTATAGTTTATCTCGACAAAATTTCCGGATTTTTCTAAATCAATGCAAAGTGAGTGGTTCTCATTTTTGAGTTTTACATTATCATCTCTTAGCAGTTCAGCTTTGCTCATAAGTTCTGATAATTCTTCTTTTAGGGATAGGTTTTCGTTTTCCAATTGATCATTATCTGTAAGATATTGTTGCAAATCATTGGACAAATGTATGTTTATTTCTAAGGTTCTGTCCAAGTCTTTCTGCAATAATTTCTTTTTGTTTTCAGTCATGCCAATTTTCTTAAGGATGTGGATGCTATGATTGTATAGTTGATTATAAGCATCCTGCAATTCATTCTGCTCTTTATCTTCTTCTTCTTCAATTTTCTCATTGTCAGATAAAAATGATTCAGTGGCTAGTTATTCTTCTTTTCTTTCAGATTCCATGGGAATAATTGAAGTGGTGGAGACCATAAGAATTTTCAAAGGTTTCTGATCTCCATCACTTCCTGAGTCATTATTTTCTGAATTTGACTCCTCCGTATCATCCCATGTGGCAGCCATCGCCTTGCCCTTGGTTTTTCTGTTTGGACATTCGGTAGATAGGTGTCCATACTCATGACAGGCATAACACTGTGGTTCTCTATTTCTTTTTCCAAATTTGCCTGCTAAAGGTTTGTCATCCAACTTTCTACCTTTAGAGGGGCGGCCGCGATTCCTTTGAAAGAATCTTCTGAATCTTTGTGCCAGTAGAGCCACTTCCTCATCTTCATCTTCCTTTTTACTCTCATTATCCTCATGTTTTGATATCTTAGAAGTTTTTAGGACAGTGTTTTTAGATTGGGGTTGTGTGAAGTGTAGTTCAAAAGTTTGTAGGGAACCTACCAGTTCTTCTACTTTCATCTCATCAATATTCCTACACTCCTCAATTGTTGTTACCTTGGGATTGAAGCGTTCTGGTAAGGATCTTAAGATTTTTCTACATATTTTAGGTGCCGGAAACTTCTCTCCCAATCCACCCATGGAGTTACAAATGATATTCAATTTTGTGAAAAACTCCATAAATGTCTCATGCTCTTCCATCCTGAAATTTTCAAACTGTGAAGTTAAGAGTTGTAGTTTAGATCTCTTCACAGTGCTTGTGCCTTCATGGGTTGTTTCGAATAAGTCCCATGCTTCTTTAGAGGTCCCACACATACTTATCTGATTGAAAATGTCTTGGGACATGAAACAGTAGATGGCGTTCATTGCTTTTGCTTCAGCATTTCGCTGTTCTTTGTCAAATTCCGTCCACTTCTCATTCGGTTTGGGTTTAGTGATTGTGGTTTCATTTTCAAGTACAATTTGTTTCGATGGTACCACATATCCTTTTTCAACTACATCCTAAACTTCATGATCTAAAGATCTTAGGAAGTAATGCATTCTGGCCTTCCAGTAAGCATAGTTCGATCCATCAAATACTGGAGGTCTAGTGACAGATGAGCTCTCTCCTTTGGCCATATTTCTACTTCAGTCAAGATCACTCTCTATGCGGTGAAGCCCTTAAAGAGAGACCCACTCTGATACCAATTGAAATTGCGGTGAAGGCCGCTTAACTTGAAGTAGGAATATCCTAATATGTCCTAGAGGGGGGTGAATAGGACTTTTTAAAGATTTATAAGTTATTTTTCAGTCCTATCTCACTAATCCTATCACAGAGTATCAATTAGGATTACTCAAGAATTAACTCTATTGGCTTCCAAGCCTGATAGAGGATCCAATCACAAACTATTTAAAGGACAAACAATGTGTAGATGAGATTGTGATGGATATGACTGTGTGTGCATAGAATGTGATCATATATAAAGACATGCAAGACAATCACATAAATGAAAGACAATATCAATCTCAAACACAGTCATTTTATAGTGGTTCGACGACTTGTCTACTCCACTCCCGGCTTCCACACTCAACCCTTGAGTGACCGAATTTCACTAAGGAGGTTTTCCATAGTTTACCTCAAACCTAAGTTTTAAATCAGGTTCACCTTCAACCTTTACAGAGGTTTCTACTCGGTTCACCTCAAACCCTGGAGTTTTACTGGCGTACTCCTAACCAGATGTTTATGCCCACACAGGACAAGGGTCCACACAACGCACCCTGAGGTTTCTATTCGGTTAACCTCTAACCCTGGAGTTTTGTTGGCGTACTCCTAACCAGATGTTTATGCTCTCCACAGAGCAAGGGTCCACACAACGCACCCCGCACGTACACTCCCGTCGGAGGCCTCCTTCGAGGACTTCAAATGGTGAGCAACACTTAAAACCCAATCCTAAAAAGGAATGATTGCAAGTGTCCTCTGGACTCTTAGTACTTACAGATAAGTTGATGAGTCCCTTTCAGCGCAATGATGAAGATCTCCTTCTTGTTGATGAAGAATCTTCAGCTCCCTTGATCCGCAACACAAAGATGTATATATGCTAGGCTTAGGTTGGGTCAAGGCTATGATGGAATACCACTCTCTGAAGATTTTTGTATAAGGAAGATAGAGAGGTTCCCATCATCTATGCATTTAAGGCATCCCAGCTTAATGATATGTCATTAAGGTAGTAGCTGAAGGATCCTTGAATGCAGAAGTTCATTCTCCAATCCACTCTATGAGATATCAATGATGAGGGTGGATTGGAGGATGAACTTCCTGAGAGAAAGGGCTTAGGTAAATGATAGGAAGGTTAAAACACTCTAAAGCACTCTCTGCTTTCTCTACCAGCAATGAAGACTACTCTCTCTATTTATAGACAAAAGGTTCCAACGGATATAAACGGTCATATTTATGACAGAGTTCGATATCATCGATCAGTCGTCGATATGATCGAGCGTATACTCTCGATTGTATCGGCCGACCTCTCGATGATACAAACTCAATTGTCATTTCGCTTTTGGAAACCTTCCGCCGACTGGTCGATGGGATCGAGACACACATCGATGTTATCCGATTTCGAACTCCGATTCCATCGAGTGATGGTTCGATCTATCGACAGTTGGAAAACAAGAGAGAAGCCTTGAAAAATTTCAGGATTATAGATATGATCGGGGAAACAGTCGATGTCATCAGAATTTGTACATCGATCATATCGGATACCTTGTCGATGGGATCGATAAATCATATAGATTTACATGTAAGCTTGCTGGACGATTTATGTCCTGACTCGATCCAATCGATAAAGTCTCGATATGATCGATATAAGAATATCGATTAATCGACTGGCACCCCGATCAACATTAAAAGCAACTTGAAATTCTTACTGGAGAGAACATGCGCCCTCAATCGATATGATTGACTGACACCCGATACGATCGATATTTGAGTTCAGATTATATTGGACAGTCATCGATATATCGAAGCATTTGTTAGTTTTCTTTAGAAAAACAGGGGCGCCGAAAAGCAGTCTGTCGATATGATCGATCCACTTTAGATATAATCGATTTTCGAATATCGATGATATCGATTCGAAGGTCGATATATCGATAAATCGTCCACAAGATTGTTTGATTGCTGGATGCTTTTTGTCCTCACTCAATTGTATCGATTGATATGCCGAGGACATCGACAGAGCTAGTCGATCATATCGAAAGGGTAATCGATATAATCGATAGTGTAAGAAAAACTTAGAAGATTTTCTTTTTGATAAAAAGTTTTCTTACACATAAACCCTTAGATGTTCTAGTTCTTTTTAAGGGTTTAATCACTTGGTGTTTTGGGACATGGGATGTGAGGCTATGATTTACCTTTTGGTGAGCTTCTACACATCCAGTTGAGCCGGATGCTTGACTTGATCTTCTTGTTAGGCGCTGTTATCCAACTGACTCAACCTACAACGTAATTGACAAACCAGGGCACGTAGTAGGTGCACTTTCATACTGGATGTCGTAAAATCTGGACTGCCTGGATTCACATACACATCATGGTAGGCTTGTACAGTGCAAGTGGGCCTCACCAAATGGACAGTGTAGATGAAATACATGCAATAGGGTGTGCCCTACACATACAACAGGTGGGCCCTGTATGTACAGCAAAACGGATAGATGACATGGATATGAAACACATACATCGTGTGGGTCCCACCGTCTACGTGTGGACGGTACTAGACACCACGTGTCAGGTGGGTCCCACTGTCCCACGTGTAAACGGTGTGGCTATACAATACATTGAGGTGGGTCTCACCATCTGGATGGTTAGATGGAACACAAGCGTCAAGGTGGGGTCCAATCCGTGTCCAAGGACGGGATGATGTGAATATAAAATGCATACATTAGGTGAGTCCCACCATTCTTGCTGGACGGTGGAGACTCTACACACATAGGGCGGGTCCCACATCCTTGCTGGAGGGTGTGGACTGCCACACATGCAGCAGGCCCTATTGTCCATAATCCCATGGACAGTGTGGATATCAATACATCAGGAAGGTCCACACATGTGACCCACCACCTTGGTTTCAAGATGATATTTATTTTGTCCTTTCATCCAGATGGTCAGTAGTCTGGATTTTCACTGCTACTATGGTGCAGCCCACACATGCTGGATCTGGACCGTTGAAGAGGGACGATGTGTATAGAGATCACACACATTAAGGTGGGGTCCACATCAGTGTGGCCCACCATCTTAGGAGTAATCTGATATTTGGCTTTTCCATCTAAACAGGTTGTGAGGCCGCTAGATGTCCATAAATTGGACAGCAAGGACGTCCAACAAATCTGGACGGCTGGACGTCGTACACACATAGGTGGGCCACACACATCATCACAAAAAAATAAAAGAGAGGGAGAGAGAGAGAGAGAGAGAGAGAGAGAGAGAGAGAGAGAGAGAGAGAGAGAGAGAGACGTGTGATGGAGGGGCTCCACCATTATGAGCCCCTTAATACATGCATCATACATACATCATACATTCATCAAGATGGGTCCCATGATTAGGCGGGCCCTCAAATCAGTAAATCAAGGTGGGGATGTCATCCTCACCACAAATCAAGGGTCTAGATGATCCCTTTACATGATGAATATTAAAGAAGCAACATGATAAGGTCCGTGGAGAATGACCCCTTCATGGTACATGCATGTAAGCTTGGTGGGCTATTGGCCGTACCTAGGGACCAAGATGGGATCTCCACCATTGATTGGTGGTCCCACTTGTCCCATGCACAAAATAAGCAAATCTATCCTAAAGAAACACCCACCTATCCTTCTTCTTCCTCCTTAGCTCCAATGCTCCTATGATGCTCTTTTAATGGTGGAGATGATGATCGAAGGGTTGGATTGGTGGTGGGGCATGTAGGTGGAAGAGGGCTGGATTTTTTGTTGGTTCTTGCTCTCCAAGGTGGGACATCCAAGCTCTCTCGTGCAAGAGGAGATGAGAAATGAGGCCGAAAGGGAGGGAGGGAGAGATGTAGGGAGATAATCATTGTTTTGTAAGCTAATTATGGTGGGTGTAAGAAGGCATGGCTAGCTTGCCATCATTACATGTAAGAGATGTAAGAGGCATGGGCTAGCAATCATAACTTGCTAGGGTAGGGTGGCTAGAGCTAGGGTGATGTCACCATTATGATTGCTTTCTAGGGAATCCACTTGGATACCTTGGGTCCTGCAACATGCGATCAACGACTGGAATAATACGCGGGCCGGATCTCTCAATCCAAGCGTCGCATTGGCACACGAGACACGACGTTGGAACCACGGCGATGACGTAGTCACAAAGACATAGGTTTCGGGTTGAGTCGGCTCGGGTTTACAGGATGCAACTTAAGGTCATACACAGACGCTGTCTATAGGTCACAGATCACGGAATTCGACGGAAAGGATCGCTGGATCCTAAGGAACGAAATGGTACTAGGACACAGGCCTTACACTCATGGGTTGAGTGCATCTATTGGGAGTGGAGTACGAAAACTGAACCACTATATATGCTTGTGTTTATGATTGTTATTTGAGCACTCATTTAATTATACTTATATGATTGAATGTTTAATTATTACATGCATGATTAGATGAATGCTAGGACTTGATAGTTAGCACATCTCATACACACATGTACACTATCATGCTTATAAACTAGTTTGCTTAATTGGCATATCATTTATAGTCTATATGATTGGACCCTCTATTGACTTAGAAGCCTTAGAGTTAATTGCCTAGCTTAACTCAATTTGCATATTAGCTTAAGTAGGCAATTGTGGTTTAAAAGATAAAAATTTTAATTAATCTTATTCACCCCCTCTAGGACATAGACTTAATTCCTTAGCTTTACTAATCTTCCGCATGTGCAGCCATGGTAATCCTATTATACCACAGGTGAAATTCCAAATGGTATCAAAGCGGGTAGCTCTTGAAGGGCTTAACCATCTTAAGTTGATTCAATGGGCTTAAAAATGATGTCTACTCAAGAAGGGTGTGCCGTTACATGACTATCATATTTTAATGGGTCTAATTACACCTATTAGAAGGTTAAGATAAGGATTTTTATAAGTTCCATTGATCCCATGGTATGGGTTATTATCGAACATTGATGGACAATGCCCATAGAATAAGTCGTGGTTGATGGTAAAGCCATTAGTGCTCTCAAAGATAGATCCAAGTGGAGTACCGATGAGAGAGTGCGGTGTACCTATGATGCCAAAGCTCTCAATACTATTTATTATGCAGTTTCCTCAATCAATTTAGATGTATTCGAACATGTGAAACTGGGAAGGAAGCGTGAGACATGTTGAAAATCTCCCATGAGGTAACTAGTACAATAAAAAGATCAAAGCTTCATCTCTTGATGAGCTATTTTGAAAACATTAAAATTAAAGGGTCTAAAACTTTCATAGAAATTTACTCTACAATGAATAATATTTGCAATTTTATGTGGGGTTCAGGAGAGAGGATTCCAGAAGGGCGTATATGTATAAAAATACTTAGATCCCTACAAGATAGGTTTACTCTTAAGATAAGCTTGATAGAAGAGTATAGGAACATAGATGAGATGAAAGTAGAAGAATTCTTAGGTTTCCTGTAAACATTCAAACTACACTTCAAGGCCCCATCTAGTGAAAAGAAATTAGTTGTCTTTAAAGCATCTCATAGGCATTTGCATAAACATAAAGAGATTAAATATGAAAGTGATAGTAATGATGATGATGAATTATCTAAACTTTTTAAGAAATTCCTCAAATTTAGTAAAGGAAAGAGTTATGATAAGAAGGATAAGATGGTTGAAAAGTGTAAAGGTAAATCTATTAAACTACCTAAGTGAGTCTAATGTTACAACTATAAGGGTTATGGACATCTTGCTCCCAATTACTCCAGCGAAATAAGATCTAAAGGCAAGGCTATGGTGGCAACATGAGATGATACAGAGAAGTTTGAATCCATTTCAGAAGACTCCTCTAGTGTTAAAGACCTTAATCACTTATAGAGTTGGGCATGTCTGACCCGATCCGACTAGAATCGACGGCCTGAATTGGTGCGGTTCGAGTAGGATCAGGTAGATCCGACCGTTTATAAGATTGGGTTCGGATCAATGTAAATTTAGACTGGACTGATCCGAAATCCGATCCGATCCGATTCAGACTGGACTGACTCCAATAACTAATATATAAATTTACTATTTTACCCATCACCTATATATATATATACACTTTTTACCCTTTTTTAAGTTTTTACCTTGCTCGTCCCTCTCTACCGGCCGCACCTGAATGCGCCGAACCCTAAATCCTCAAGAAACCTCTTGTCTCTACCTGAACACTAGCCACTCCCAATCTTGATCTGGCCATTCAGATGCCACCGGGGAGATGTCGGTGGAGGTATGGAATGCGACAATGGCGAGGTCCTTCCACCGGATGGATGAGGTGGTGCTGAGCTCATGCGCCAAAGGGAACATAGGAGTGCAGTGTGCCTGCGAGTGTGGTGGTGTGACGTCTGATATTGTGGGATCCACCGCCATAGTAGCTGTGGTCAGTCCGGATTGCATCGTTGTGGTGAAGTGTGGCGACTCATGTACCGTCCTCTGCCGAGGCAGTAGGGCCATCCCTCTATCCTACAATCACAAGGTAAATATCCCTCGCTCGTGACACACATGCCAAAATGTGGCATGTGTAAGAGATCAGATCTTTCCATGAGATAGGTTTTCTACAGAGTTCAGATCTCTTGGCCCAAAATCAGGACATTTTACGCATCAAGTGGGCCCCAGGTTATAAAATGAATGGATGACTAGAAATGGTTTTGGATGTCAGCATTGGAGGCCCATTTGAGGAATGAAACTGGCTATTTGTGAAGCAAGAGATTTCCACTTTCGCATGTGTGGAGACGTCCCATTTCCACTCGTGCGTGTTTGGGATGATTAGGCTTCCATACGTTTGGGACTAATAAATCTCAAATTGCTAACAGTGGGAGAGGACACAGAAGGGCCTGCAATATGGTGATCCAGACCATTGATCTGATTGGCCACAAAATGGATTAGAGATGCTTCAAAGTATCTTCTTAGTCAGAAGATCTCATCCATTTAATTATTTACCATTTTCTATCAATCATTCCTTGCTGACTTCCGTAGCCTTTTATTTTAAGGCCACTAGTTAAAGGGGTGCACTCCAGTTGTATTGGTTGGTGCATTAGTGGGATATTCATGACATCTAATCCATTCATTAGATGCTTCACCTCATGTTTCATCCATGGTCCAAAAATTAGATTAAATAGAGACTCAGGTGGACCACATCACGGGGTATAAGTTGAGAGGGGACACTCATCCTTGATTTACGTGGGGGACCACCGTGTTATTTATAAAGAATCCAAGCTGTCCAAATCCTTCCTCTGCCATAGATGAAGGATCAGGAGAAACATCAGGCTGTTCTAAAACTCGGGTGGCCCTCATGAGAATCAAGTGTGGCCGTCTCCTCACACCACCAATCCGAACCTTGCCCAATCCGATTCGACTCGGTTTCTTGACCGAGTCAGACTCGGATCGGTTTAAGCCAGCATGGGTTTAGATTGGTTCGAGTCAGATGACCCGGACTCGGTCTTAGATCAGATCGAGTTCGGGTCAGGCCATGTAGAACTCAGACCGAGTTGAGTTGGACCCAATTCGATCCGACTTAGTCCGATGCCCAGCTCTAGTCACTTACATGTCGTATCTGCCTACATCAAACATCCTTGAGAGACCATGACACCTCAAGAAGGTGACTGTAGAAGGTCTCTTTGGGCTAAATAGTTAAATGAGAGGATTTTAGCCTCATTTTAAGCATATATAAAAATATAGGGATTCTAACCTCATTTGTGCTTATTGGTAAATCCAAGGATTACGCCTCATTTGCATTGATAGTTTAAGCTTTAAAGTTTTCAAAATTTGATATTACATTTTTTTTTAGCTTAGACTATCATTGGTTATTCTCATTTTAATTAGTATATCTTTTAAATGACCATAATTAGCATGTTCCATGTTTTTAATGATCATTTGTACCCTTTTAACCTCTGTTAGTATGTGCCTCATAATTGGTAAATCTATAACTTATAAAGTTGTTCCATATTGTATTTTTATTGGTATATTTATTGGAACCAACTCTTTGCCAAATACTGACAAAAAGGGGGAGAAAGATCGAGTCCCACCAAAATAATAAATTCTGTCTTATAGGGTTTGTTTGTTGTTGCAGGGATTGATGAGATATGGGGAGCATGTATGAGGGAGCATTACAAGTATTACATGTCTTAGCGTATCGAGTTGTAAATAGTCTATATTTGACATGTAATATTTTAGTTCGTTTTGGTATGTCACTGGTATGGACTATTACATGGTCTACGCTAGGTTTTTATCTCGTAATTGATAAAAGCAGATATTGTTAGTGCACTAATTTACGCATCTTGTTTATCAATCACGTGATTCCTTATGTCATATAGTCGGTTGAGCTTATGGAAGCTGAAGACCGAAGACACAAGATCATAAAGGAGCAAAGACCATGTAAATAAGGCGCCATGGTTAGCTTAACCCTTGATCCAAAACATCCCTTGAACCTTTAGATGATCTTGGATAAATAGGTAAACCTTATTGATAATCTCTTAGCCTTAGAAACCTAATTGGAACATGATAAGTAAGGATAAAAGAGGTACGAAACTACTGTAAAAATATACACCTAAAACAATAGATTTCGAGTGCTGCTTGATCCCATCAAGCATACCTCGAGGGGTGTTCGATGGCATCGAAGATCTCCTTGATGGCATCAACGGAGAAGTCCAACAAGAATTCATTATTTTATCTGATTTTGTCGATGACATCAAGGTCTCTTTCAAATGGCATCGAAGACCACTCAATGACATCAATAGGTAACTCATATATGTCCATAAAAAATAAATCACATTATTTTATTTTCTCGATGGCATCGAGGTAGCCTTCAATGACATTGCAGGTACACTTCGATGACATCGACAGAGCCATTATCTATCTATTTTTTGACCGTTGGAACTCGTACTTCTTATAAATGGACTTTAGTTATTGGGTATGAGAATGAGTTCTTAGTATAACAGAAGCTTAGTGTTAAGGCACAAAAAATATTCCAATTTCATTACATGCTTATTGCAACAGCAAGGGAATTTCATTTTGCAGATCCTTCCCAGGATTACGTGCCCATAACAAGTATAGAAGCCTTGTGAAGCGTTACTCCATGTTAGAAGAGGTTGTACACTCCACATTCTGATGTAGAAGAATGAATAGGTGTCATCTGATGTAGAAGAATAGACAGGCGTTAACTGATGTAGAAGAATGGACGGGCATCATCTAGTATGGAAGATTGCATGTGTGTCATCTGGTATGGAGGAGTGCATGGGTGCCACTTTTGAAGGAGAGGAAGTGTGGTTCTTGTCGTAAAAAGGGATGTACACCATTATTTAAGGGAGAAGTGGGTGAACACCACTATTTAAGGAAGGAGGTTGGGTGCTGTGTGAAGGAAGAAGTGGTGGTGATCACCACTATTTAAGGAGTGAGGGGCTTAGGTGGCCTATAAATACCCCCTCCCATTCCTTATTTGAGGAGAATGTAAGTGAGGAGAGTATTGAAAGAGAGTTGCACCCAAAATTTGTGCGCCAGAGGAGAGAGGATGAGTTGCGCCACTTTTTGTGGAGAGGAGTTGTTGTGCGCCATTTTTGGTGGGAATCCAAGTGTGTTGCCCGCCACTATTTGTGGAAGACTAGAGGAGTTGTGCCACCTCTCTCTCTCTCTCTTGTCTTAATGCAAGATGATTTACACCACCTTTTGAGGGGAGAAAGAGGAGTTGCGTGCTAGAGGAGTTGTGTGCTTCTGTGCAACTCAAGGAGAGGATGGAGTTGCGCGCCACTTGAAAAGGGAGCTTGTCCTAACACATGGATTTTGTGTCATTCCCCAAGGGACTTTGTCCTAATGGAAGGCCTTATGCACCACTTCATGTGCATACTTGTCTTGAGACAGGGCTTCATGCACCACTTCTCATGGACTATTGTCTTGAAGGTTGGCTTCATGCGCCACTGTATGGAACATTGTCATGAAGGCTGGTTCCTGCGCCACTTTGTATGGAACTGTCCTACAGGATGGCTTCCTGCGCCACTTCTCATGGAACATTGACCTGATGCTAGGCTTCCTGCGCCATTTTACATGAGACATTGTCCTAATGCATGGCATTTGCACCATTTCTCCTGGAAGAAGCCTCTTGCGCCATTTCATCTGCAAGAGAGGTGTACGCTCCACTTTGGAGAGAGTATTGTACTCTCTCGTCCTAAAACAGGCCTTCATATGCCACTCCTCATCTGCAAGAGGGTTACACGCTCCACCTTTGCATGAGTTGTGCATCCACTCTTAGTGAAGCTGTTATGCACTTCATGGTTTCGTGCCGCTTGGCGATGTATTCTCTGTTATGTTGAAATGATCCCACACAAATACTTCTCTCACCTCATCATTTGGAAGACAGAAATCAAGAGTTTCAAGTCTGCACAACTCATTTGCCCTTATGATGAATATCAAAAGCGTCGAAATGCTACTGAAATTGCTATTAGACTGCCTTCTTCTCTTTCATTCGTTGCATTGATTCACTGTACTTTGTTTTCAGAATCAAGGAAAATATGAGGATGTAAAATAACTCAGACTGAATAAAATACATTGCGATATCTATTCTCTTATTCTTTTTTTATTTTTTATTTTTTTATTATTAAATGAATTCCCCAAATCAAATGCTTTTCATTTTTTGTTGAAACACTTGGAATATTCCATGATCATATCCCCCATCTTAAGCCTCTAAACTAATGAGTTCTAAGTTACCTTCCTTGAGATTAACACTCTAATGAGGATTTCAACCTCCACCTTGAAGATATGCTTAAACTCCTCCCTTTTCTAGAGAATGTACTCGACCATTATAGGCATACTATTGTCTAAATCCTCTAGAAGACCCATTTAGGTGAATTCTCTAGGAATTACAACTTTTCATTAGTTATGGGAGATTCAACCAGCCTCCTATCACCTTGGTCACCTCAAATGAATACTATATGTAAGGTGTTTGATCTTGGAGATGAAGCCTTAACAAAACATCAACATCATAATTGGAGGAGAAAATGGGAGCTGATTGATGCGCAAGAGAGCATCATTAATCTACCTAAGAAGGCACTGCAAAAGGGGCTCAATTCGACAAGTAAGTTGTTACGTGTAAGAATTTGTGCACTCTCTTTCCTTGTGTAGGATTGAGGGTAAGAGTTTGTGACCCAAACTCGACTAGGTTCTTGTGTGAGACCTTGGCTCTTATGTAGGGCATAAATTCAGGTTTTTGTGTAAGACCTTAGCTCTTGTGTAGGGCCTAAACCTAGGTTCTTATGTAGAACCTTGACTCTTGTATATGGCCTAAATCAAGTCCTTGTGGGCCGCCAGACATGGGTGCATACATGTTAGTCTTAGTGGGAACCTTTGGTGAGAGTAAACGTAGGCCCTTGGACTAGGACCGTGGTTGTTGGTTAGTCTATAGAAAACCAACTAAAGTCTCTTACGGGAGCCTTCAACGGAACTATACATCAATAGGTTCTTATGTACGACCGATGTTTATGGTGAGCCTAAGCCACACAGTCTCTTGTGGGAGCCCTTCTTTGTGTAGAATTGTTAAGGTTAGAAGTTAACTAAATTTAAAACCTTTGAAAGTGAAATTCAGTACACTCATGGGTTGAGTGCATCTACCGGGAGTGGAGTAGGGAAACCAAACCACTGTACATACTCGTGTTTGAGATTATTATTTGAGCACTTGTTTAATAATTCTTATGTGATTGAATGTTTAATTATTATATGCATGATTAGATAGATGATAGGAGTTGATAGTTAGCATATCCCACATGCACATGTACACTCATGTTTATAGACTAGTTGCTTAATTGGCATATCATTTATAGTCTATATGATTGGAACATTTATTAGCTTGGAAGCCTTAGAGTTAATTGCCTTGCTTAGCTTAATCTGCATATTAGCTTAAGTAGGTAATTGTGGTTTAAAAGATGAAAATTTTAATTGATTTTAATCACCCCCTCGGACATAGACTTAATTCCTTATCTCCACTAAGCTTCCACACGCGCAGCCATGATAATCTCATTACACCACATGTGAATTTTCGGGTGATCTTAAACATGGAACCACACAAAATCCCATTCTCTTTCATGTAGCCAATTGGATGTGGAAATTAGAAAAAAGGGAACTCACGATAATGAGATCAGATCTGGGACAAGCCCTTGGGATTGATAGTTGCAAATCAATGAATTGGATGATGCAATTGTAGATGATCCTCGTAGACAAACACAATGAAAATCATGCTTGCAACAAACCCGACTACCATTAGCGTGGGATTGTTCTCCTTCCTGAACATAATCTCCCAAGTTCCCCAAAATATTCTTTACATTCCAATGAGGTTGTTCATCTCTCTCTCTCTCTCTCTCTAAAAACTCCAAACCCTAATCTCACTAGATTACCAGCTTGGGCTCAGGTTCAAGCTTGATATGAGCTTAGGCCATGCCTTGTATAAAGATGTTGAGTTGGACTTGGGCTGGACGATTTCAGCCTATCATGTTATGAGCTGGGTTTGTACGGAGCTTAGCCCAGCCCTAATATGGCCAGTTGACACCCCTACTCATGGCTGTAAGTGCCCATTTGTCCATAGGATAGTTTTGACTCATTGACTTTTCTTGAAAGTCAACCTAAGTCAACTTGTCTCGATGAGATTTCAAGCCCAAGTCACAAGAAAACTTAATCATGATGGTGAATAGATATCGTATCAATAAGATGTAAAACTTCTATTTAATGGGCCCTTATGGTTAATGTTTTTGATAGTTTGACCATTAGATTATTTAGATTGAGGGCATCGGTGGGCTTCATAGCAGTTGTGATCAATTCATTTATTTAAGGATGGAGTTCTTAAACTAAACTATGTATGTCTAATATTTCAGATTGACATGAACTCTTGTAGTGTAGAGACTTTTGAATGAGTAATTGTAATGGATTAAACTACTTTAATTCCCATTATTATAAATATAGTTTTAGTCTCCTCATCTACACAACAAAAAATCTAAGTCTCATCGTAGGATTTCTGAAAGGATATAAGGTGTAGAAGATTTATGAAATTAAACATCTTCATTCTTAAGGAATGGTCGCCCATTTAGGTATACATTTTAGATTTAGTTATCAAATTTTCATTATTGATGCACAAATCAATCAATTATTTTGCAATTCTAAATTTACATTTGGTATTAGAATAGACCTATACATTGATAATAACAGATTTGATCAATTGTTGCATGATATTGAATGATGTGGTCACCCATTAGAATACACTTCGAGATAATAATCCATGTTGTGTTGACTATTAGTATGAGTAGATAGCCCATTGCTATGTATTGTATTTCATGGCTCATGCCTTTAAAAATATACATAAGTTTCCAATTCTTACAAGTGGGACCCATGGTAACGGTAATCTAAATTATTTGTCTATTTTGTTTCACATTGGATGGATTGTTCTTGCCAATCTTCTCAATAAGACAATTTCAATCCTTTAATTTTGGGTATATAGATGGAAAATTCAGAGGAGAAACACAGTAGGAACTTATAACCTGATTTTTTTCTACAAAGACTATATTCAATGGGTTCTAATAGATAACCGTGTAAATTATCCAACCATGGAACCTACTCGTCGGAATTAAAAGGTGTGCACCCCGTGGAAAAGATTCAGATTCCTCCTACCAAACTTACCATGAACGGTTACACATAAAAACATTGAAAAGTGGAAAATTGATTTAAACCTTCCGTATACCGGCCTACTATTTCGAACCCCTATGATAAGAGGATTGTAGACATCCATTTAGGCCTTGTACCTTCACCATTAAAAAATTAAAGCAATAAAAAAAAATAAACAAAATTGGTTGAAGTTGATGGTTGGGTTCATTAGACCTTTTGAGGTAAGAGGAAAGTGACGTTACATCGTAGGCCCACCTTGATGGACAACTGCTATTCAACATTTAACCACTACAACAAAATGGGCATTTACCGGCGGTCAAAATCGCTGGCAAAGATTTTATCGGCTGCCATGCAACAGCCAGCAAAGCCTCAGTCGATAAAGGGTTTACTGGCGGCCTGCACCTTTTATCGGCAGTTTTTTGGCCCGCTCCTAAATTATAAATGTGATGGGTAAATGAGAAAAGGCTACGGATAAAATTTGTAGCCAGAGAGATGCGTTTTGGATGTGATCCGTAGCCATAGAACATAAATAATAGTGAATATTATATGAAATCTACTATCCAAACTACTTCATTGTTGGATCGAACATTTTGGCCTGGATGTAGTTTTGGTCCATGGGCCGACGTTGCTACAATGATGGCCATGTCAGTGGGTGTTTTATGTTCTATCACCCCTTGAAACTTCCAACCTGGTCCTATAACATGCCATAAGGCCGTGTTAAGATTTTTTATTTTAACAACTTGATGCTTGGGATGTGAAAAATGTGATTTGGATTCTATCCAACAGACACTCCACCAAAAAAAAACTTTGGAAAAAGAGCCTGAAATCTACTGCTGAGAAAACAACTAGCCACAAAACCTAACAATACCAACAATTTACTACTATTTACAAGCCAAGGAAAATACCTAAAACAACAACAACAACAACAACAACAACAACACCCTAACAGTCCATAAGCCCACTCCAATATCTTTGATTTTGCCCTCCTAAAAGTCTTCAAAGCTGACCACGTAGGTTCCTACTGCAACGATTATTCTGTTCTCCCCATAGAGTCCACAGCTTGGCCAAGAAAGGTAATATCTCATATAAATAGCAAGGAAGTCATAAACTAAAAAAATTAGAGTACTCGTGTTAGCAATCAACGTACTGGTTTGGGGTCACTCCCAAATGCTACATTGAGATTGTTTGTTAAATTTACAAAAGAAGTCACTAACCCAAATGTCCCTGCAACATCTCTACATGTCATATGTGATGAGGACGTCGATGCCCATGTAGCAAGTCCGAAATCAGATAGCTGTAGTACCTAAACAAGGAATTGTGAGAATTCTGATCAGACATGAATAGATCTACAAATGCTAGCTTGACCAAGGGAGAGATTAAAGGGAAAAAAATTGCAAGACCTGTGGCTCAAAATCATCGGCCAGAAGGATGTTTGATGATTTCACATCCCTATGGATAACGGACTGAGCACTGCAGTTATGTAGATAATCAAGTGCCTCGGCTACATTGATAGCAATCTTATATCTCTCATCCCAACTGAGGACATCATGATCTTTTTTCCCTAACAACACAAATGATGGAAAAGATCAGCAACTGGAAGATTAAATCCATTCTATCTATAATTTATTCAATAGCGTTGAACAATGTACCATGCAGGTTTTCTTCCAAACTCCCTTTCGGTAGGAAATCGTAAACCAGGATGAGTTTGTTTTTCTCATAACAGAATCCAAACAAGGAGATTATGTTCTTGTGATGTAAGGTAGTGATGATCTCATTTTCCAAAACAAATTTTATTTTAAAGAAGGAACCCTCACAAATAGCTTAGCTTGGACATGTTCCCCAATTCGGGTGGAATTGGCCTAGTGAGCTTGTTACTGTGTAGGTACCTGGGAAGAATAAATAGAAAACACAATGACCAATCATGGCATATACGCATTGCTAAGATCATAAACCAGATGTGGTAGTCTCCAACTCACAGCTTGCCAGTACAGGACAGATTGCCTAGTATTGGTGGAATTGTCCCGACTAACTCATTCTCACTCAAATCCCTGGACAGATGCAAGAAGCATGGATTTTTATGATGCTTGTTATCAAACCTAAACTATTGATGAATAGGACTTGCACATTAAACAATATATTAAGCAATATAACAAAAATTGAACATATAACTTTGAAATGAGACCAACAGACTGGTTAGGAATCACTGGTTCAGAGATAAGCTCACATAACTCATAAACATGACCAATAATTGAGGCCACAAAGAGGGAAACTCAACCATTGAAGGGCAGAAATTTGGTCATTGTCAGCTGAGAGTATGTCATTCTGGTCATCCCACAAATATGAAATTGCATTCATATGCATGCATGTTAACAAGAGAAGGAAAAGACAAATCTTTGCCATTTACTTATCAGTAATTAACTAAAATTTTATTGGAGAAGAGTACAAGTGCCACATCACAGAAAAGGGGGAAGAAAAGAAACAAGAAACGAACATTAAGAGCAGACCCTCAAATTTAACATTCTAAGAATTAAGAAAAGTACTCGATTGACACTCTTAAACATCTATAAAAAAGAATCAAAACAAACTTGATGTTATGGCCTTCTTTATTGGTTTCAAATCATTGGGATTCGACGAAAGCTCACTTTCAACCCTCTCCAATAGCCCCTCCAACTGGTCCCTAACATCTCTAGCTCGTTTCATACTCCGGACCTGACGCATTAGAGCACACATGAATAAGAACTCCAAGGGAGATTGAGAGGCAGGGGGAGTAGCCAATCCATTTCTGGATGTATTATATAAGGGTGAGAATTATCTAATATCTTGTACCACAAGAAGTGGCGCAAACGCCTATAGATGACCAGTTCTAGAAAAAAGAAGGCTGGATGTCTTAACTGCTGCCACTTCCAATTGCATTGGGTATTTCAATGTGACAAACTAGAGTATGTAAATTGTGAAGATTACCCATTGATGATGGGAGTCTTTGTAATCCAGCGTTTGTACAATCGATGTTTTTTAGGTGGTTTAGTTCACCTGTCTCACTTGGTAACTTTTCTATAGGAAAATCGTTTAGATATTAAATCCTAAGCAAACTTCTATTACTCATTTTCAAGCCTTCATTCGTCTTCAGGGATGAACAGAACTAGAAAAAAAAGTGCCAAGTGGAGCAATTTAAGGAAGTGTATTGCTTTTGGTATTGTGATTAAATGCAATTTGATGGGCCATAGATGTAGGCAGAGCTTTAACCTTCCCACTACGAACAGAGGAGGGCAACATTGATTAGATCTTCTTAAGCAAAACACAAGTTTCATTCCTCAATGGGGAACAATAGGGTAATATAAATTTCTAGATATACGTTTGTTTTGAAATAGGTCCGCTTGAAGTGTGAAAAAACTTCACTCTTATGCCAGAAGTTTTAGGCAACGTAGGCTACTTTATGGAAAGCTTTGTTCTTGCACCTTACGCTATATTGGCACATGTGGCTTCATGTTGTTGTGGAAGGCTCCACTCATGTGTGGGCTTAACAAATCTCACCCAGAACTTGTGGTTAGGTCTAAGAATCAGGTTGGTTGTAAACCAGGTGAGCCAAACTTATGTCAATGAAATGGGACGGTGAGAATTTAATATATTTTTATATCCTATCGGATGATCAAAGTTAGACTTAACTGAATTTTGTGCAGTAGAAGCTAGATTGTAGCTTGTTTTTGATGGACAGCTTTAATCATAAACCCAAGTGAACTCCCCAATGAAGCATCGTAGACCTCCTCTTAAGCCTACACTAAAATAAAAGCTTCCACTTTGAATAAGCATATTAAATCCAAGCATATATAGATAAGGCAATACAATTCAAGCATTACAAAAACAACATATTATATGGAAGTTTCGGTGCCAAACGCCGACAGTCTACACTTTCAGTGGAGAAAAGGCCATAAGAAAAATGGTCACAATGTGACTACTGGAGCATTTGAAAGGCCCACAAGAAGAATGGTCACAATGTGACTGGAGTATTTTCCATCTACACTAGGAACATCGTACCGACCACACATTTTTGTACCATGGGCACCGAATGTGTAGATTGAAAATCTGAACACGATGTCAAAAACTCTCGGTCATACAATGTCTGACACCTAAAAAAGGAAAAGATTGGAAGGAGCCTTGCTAGGCCTACACTGTAAAGAAATTGTTTCTTGTTTTAGCTTTCATCAAGCATACTACATGCAGACATACACACAGGAAAATAAATCAGATATTACTTAAATTGTTTGTGTAAGTTGGTATAATAACGAATAATAGCACATTATAGCATGTCAAAACATAGGTAGCAAAAGCTATATATGCCCTTGTGCTGCAATTTGAAAATTACGTCATCAAAACATCTTACCACCATTGATGAAAAATGGATCGTGATAAAAGAAACTGTTAAAAATGGACTCCCATGCCACTATTCTCCACATCCTTTATGTCACCTCACAAGTGTGGGTCATCACAGCCTCTCTTGTGAGGAAAAAAAAACTGTAAGTTATGTGCTAGAATTTGTTTGCTTAAAAACTATAAAATCAATTGAAGCATCTACTTACTTTAAAACTAGATGAGGATAAAATAAGAGGATTTATAAGTTCCTATCCATTTGATTGAAGAATCCTTCTGTGATCATTCCATGCAAATGGGAGTGTAGTTTGGAGATCCAGAATAATATTTGATCAGGTCTAGTACAGATCCTAATCTACTGATTAATGTCCTAGAAATGACAGTTAGGAAAAAATACATAAATTTTCTATGAAAATAATGGTGTAAATATTGGATGGTGAGGAACTCCCATTTAGATTTGGTTGAAATATTACTAGCATAAACCAACTTTTAAGCTTGAGATATGAAATTAATATTTTAATCCAATATCAGCTTCAAAGGATAGGCAGACTTCAAACAAATTCAAATGTTTGTTAATATAAAGGTTTGCTGCTCCTATTCACATGTAAAGCTAATAAATTCTCAGGCCTTATTTATTTTCGCTTATGAACTCACGAAGGGCTATCTGTTTAACTACTTTGGGAAAAGAAAAAGAAAAAGAAAAATATGAAGTAGCCAGTGGAACATTGGTAAATGCAGATTTGAAATATTTGGGTTTAACGAAGCTATGCTTTCTTGACTCGACTCCTTTTGAAGCAAGTGAATGACCAAAGCAGAATTCTATTATTTGGGTCAATGCAAGTTCCATGAAGCTCCTTAGTCTTTCCTCAAGGTGCATGTGGCAAACATCTCTGATGCAAGTTTCATGAAGCTCCAACATCAAAGTACATGTGGCAAACAACTCTGATGCAAGTTCCATGAAGCTCCTACATCGAAGTACATGTGGCAAACATCTCTAATGCTCAGGAGTACTAATCTGATGGGTCACATGTGGATAGACTATCGGCTGAAAATAATAGTGAGAAAACTGCTTACACTAAAAGTTACTTTTCAGTAAAAGATCAATTATTGTTTTCAATGATTTCAATTAGGGAATCGACACTACAAATCCCTAATTAGGGATTTGAAACTCAAAAATTCCCTGGTAGGTGCTAAGATGAGGACAATAGGACCTTCAACTTGTTCTGGTCCATAATTAGCAAAAAGAAAAAAATAGATAAATGAAACGTAGATAGTTGGATAACTACAACTGTCAATGGGCAAGGCTTGGGCTTAGCAAAATTGAAATTTTGAATAGGGCCAGCCAGATAGGCACATCCAGTCAGTTCAAAATCCACACCAAAGGCAACCCAGGCCTAACTCATTAATAACCATATGGACAACAATATTGAAAATGAAAATTTATATCAAATGCAAGCAACTTCAATCTCCCTATAAATAGTAACAAGTGGGTGTGGCTGTGCATTTATATGAACCAATCTGAGAACTCTAGTGTAAGATCCAGACCTTTCATCCAGTGGGATTAATGGTGAATATTCCCAAGCTCAGCCCAGTCCACTATGAGACCCTTAACCGTAGTATCTATTTTGTTTCGTCGGGTCTCGCGGTCCTACTGGTCGAATTTGGGCGACCCTTGACCCACAGTTTGCATTTGCGATGACCCTTAAGTCCCATCACATAAACCCGACCCAGATCGACTTGAAACTAGTGCCATAGCAATCACATCGTCGCCGCAGTTCCAATGCCGCGTCTCATGCAACAATCTGAGTTGTACATCAAAACATGTAGGCTGTGCTTGTTTTGGTCCATAGATCATTATTTGTGGGACCCACCTAGGGTTGCACAAAATTCCATGCATGCTTGTATTAGACTAGGGGTTATGATTAGCCTAGCTAGGATAGGCTAGGTCCTAGCTAGCCCTCCCATCATTAGTTACCTTATCTAGGTGGCCACCTTTTTGCTTCTCCCATGCTAGCAAGCCTCTTTTTCTCTAACCAAGGTCTAAAAATCTTACCTCTCCCTCTTCTCTAGGGAGAGAAGAAATCATTACCCCCCTTTTCTAGCAACCCAATGATGGGTTTTAATAAAAATTCCTTTCTTTAGCAATCCTTCCCTCCATTCCTTCCATTCTCTCCTCCTCATCTCTCTCTCCCTCTTTAGCGACCTTGGACGTCCCACCCTTTGGCTGAAATCCAGCCCTCCTTCCACCCAAAAACCACATCATCCATCCCTCTCCTATACATCTCTAAGCCTTTGAATCTTGTTTTTGGGAGCTTGGAGAATCTCTTGGTGGTGGTACCTTGAAGATTATTTAGGTGGGTGCTTCTTTAGGATGTAAATATGATTTCTATAGTGTAGATCCTTTCTTTTCTTCATGAGGGAAGTGTAGGACCCACCAATCAATGGTGGAGATCCCACACATTCCCATAGGTGTGGCCAAATGGCCCACCTTATGCATGCATGTCCCATGCATGGGGTTTTCCTCTATGGACCCCATCATGGTGGATCTCTTAATTTCATTACATGATGAGGTCATCTAGAACTTAGGATCATGGTGGGAATGGTATCCCCACCATCCATTTTAATTTTTGGCCATGCATGTGCGAGATCTATATTGTGGATGTATATCAATGTATGATGTGTAGTGGGATTGTTCTTGGGAGGGCTCAATAGTGGCGGAGCCCTTTCCCTATGGCCGGATTATCCTTCTTTCTATCCTTTCCCTTATTTGCATTTCTTGATCATAGTGTGTGGCCCACCTTGTGGACCAACAAAAATCCAGCCATCCAAAAGGGTGGAAGCCCATGACATTCCACCCTATGACATGTGACCCCGAAATCCAACTAATTGGGGCACATGCAAAGGTGTTTTGGATTGTAAGATGGTGTGGATATTTGTGGACCCCACTATGGTGGTCCATCCCATAATTTTCTGGGATTAAATCCCATTTTAATTAGTGTTTATAATTATTTTATTCCAATCTATTGTTGCTGTCCAGAACTGTCAGGACAGATTTTTGGGCCACCTTGGGGCCTGATTTCTGGTTATTTGGTGGGAAGACTGATACTATTTAATATATGATTCTTGTAGGTGTATGTCCCACTTATAATAATACCAAATTTCAGCCCCAACTGACCCCATTTGGGAATCTAAAAGGGTGGACCAACATGATGGACTGCTAGAAATTTCTGTTGTGCAGTCTAGCAGCATAGTCCCATAAAAACTAAAATTTAAAAACATTTTCTCTGATGGTGAGCCATGTTTCTGGGTCCCACCTTGTTGTAGGCTTGATGAGGGACCTTGGGCCCAAATTTCAGGAATTTTGGAGGCCCTGGACCCACCCCATTGGATGACCCAAATTTAAGACAGCAACATGTATGTAGCAGATTTTATTCTAACCTTACTGTCTTCTTTGCAACTATGAAACTTATTAAGCCCAACCCATTGGAGCCTTTGTGCATGACTATAGGACCCATCCTATGATGTTACAGAGGCCCTTGGGGCCATGATTTTGGGCCCATGTGGCTGGACCAACTGTCCATGATGGACGTCCAACTAGTGGACGACCACCATGGGCTGGCCGCTCTTGGTCAGGCCCACCATGATCTTAGATGAGCACTAATTAAACCCAAAAATATAAAAGGAAAATGAAAAGATAATTGATTAAATCATCCTCAAATATGGTGGGCCATGCTGTCCTAAAATAAACATTTATGGGTAGTAACATTGGGCCCATTGTTGAATTTTCAGCCCACCCCCTTTCTGGGCTTGTTGGAGTCCAGCAAATAAAAATAATTTATAGTATATTTATTTCCTGATGACCCACACACATCACTGTGGTTCCCACCAGATGAGAGGGGGATGTATAACACATATTTAAGTGGACCATGCTGTTGGAATGTAGGCCCAGCAGCAGCTCAAGGCGGGGACGTCCCAAGGGTGGGATGACCCAAGGCTATGGACGGCTTGACCTCTTACACTAAGGTGGGCTCATTCGCATGTGGTGTCATTGATGAAATGGATCGGTACAAACTCATCTGTGTTAAGTCTGTAGCCAAACTCACAAGCAATCTTGCATATAAGTCAGCTGAATGAGAGTGAAATATCCGTCCTAACGGCGTGTGTGGTTTGGACTATCTGTAGTAGTACGTACGTAGGCAGACACAGCTTGTCTCCCTGCCTAGTTCTGTATAGGAAGTTCACCATTAAACGTGTTCATTTAACACGGTTGCTCCACCTAGGATACACATTGTATGTGAATATGTGGTGGAGTAGGCAGAAGTCATGAGTCATCTCAGTCGCTGGAAAGCAATTGCCTCGCTTCCAGTGGACTAGTCGGTCGCAAAGAAACCACGTGCGGTAATCTCTTTCTCACATACTCTTGAGATTCTTCTCACTAGCGTGTACCTCTCCACATGGAATCCCCATGATTCGGGCTATCATACCAACATCGACAATGGCTTCCCACCTTCCTACAGGGATATTGAATTGTAGAGGCTCCAACAGTGGATGACGTATGCAGGCGTAGAAGGCTCGGACAATGCTCTCACACCCGCGTGACTTTCCTTCAAATATGGGACCTCACCCAGCGTCCAATAGGAGGTCCATCACCGGATAAATCCCAAATAGTCTTTCCTCCTCGTGAGATTTAAAGATAACTCTACGGACTTGAAACCTACCATGTCCGACGCCCGCTGGTAGAGCTCTTTCGAGAAGAATTTGAGGATCGAGATCCCGCTTCATCTTTCGCTCCTGCTCAATGCTAGTGCTAGCGTCGACGTCTTTCTGCTTCCTTGGACGGGTAGGGTGGATAGGCTCGACTTCATCTGCAGATGCCTCTTCTTCCCTATAAGGGAAAGGAGTGTGGAAAGGGAAAAGATGGAAGCCACTAGCTCAAAAAGAGCCATGAGTGTGAAGCAAGATTATAGGATAAGATGGGTTGGTGGATTTTGAGGTTTATGAGACACAAAGGTGGGTTTGTGCACTCAAATGATAAGAAATAAAGGGGATTGAAGGTAGTAGGAGATGGGTTTGAGAGAATGGTGGAGGTGGATGCAAGAGATGGAAGAAGATGAAGTTTGTGATGTATGGAGGAGAGATTTGAAAGAGACTACAAGTTTGGAGGGGTTTGAGAGCAAGGGGAGGGGTGAAATGAGCAAAGGAGGGTAAAGGGGACCCAAATAGGGTGGTCCCACGTGAACCAGGCCCCACATATGTGTGAGATGGGTGGCGGGTCGTCGGACACGTCAGCCCGCCACGGCCCATTGGACTCGACCTCGATGCATCGCGGTCAGCGTCATGGCACTGCCATTTGCTAGACCGTGGGTGGCACTGCTGCCTAGGGGCCGTGGCTTCCCCCCTCGAGGTTCCGAAAATGTGATGGGGCCACTCTGATTCCTCCTGTATTTTACAGTTTGGGCCCCTATGGCCGTGAAGTGTGCTTTCTCGCCCCATCTCGCACATATTCGTGCCTTTTGGCGTGTTTCGAGTTGGGGATTTGCTAGGTAATAGTCTAAACCCATCGTTCGATGGCCTAAGGAGGAATTGAGATCATTTTACATGGTCTCGGTCACGTACGAGCTATATGTAACCGTTGGTGAAACTTGGGATCCTACGACTGTTTCTACATTTCATCGCCCCCTCTTAAGTCGAAGTACGTCAGTATGCGTTGTGTTACCATAACTAAGGTTTAGTTTAATCCAAATCATGCTTTGATACCAACTTGTATCGCCCCTGAAAATCGAGGGTCAAGCAAATGCTCAACTCTTGAGATCCATCGCATCACTTATGCAACATAGATAATGATGATTAAATGTTGTCCATATTAGTGCATTAAACATGAATGGGATTACACTAAATCAGCATATCATACTCCGGAGAGAGAATAAAGCAAGCGGAAGACTGTGATAGATATGTAAAGTATATGCGTGTTTGATAACCTCCAGAGCATGAGTGTATTACTGGGCTGAATATATACATGTTTTGTTCCAAAATATACACAATGACAATATGTGAAAGTCCTACTAAATCATATAATCCCTGTAATCTCGTCGATCAGTACATGGTCTACATAGACCCGCCTGATAGTTGTACATAGCAGAACTCCTCATTGTTATAAAAGTCTGGCTCCATCTCGTAAGCCTCACCATCATCTGCAGCTAAAACAGAGTCTGGTTGGTGTTTTAGAACACCGTCCCAGAGTGGGAGCGAGTGATAAACTCAGTGGAGTTATAAGCCAAAGGTTAATATTTATCAATTCAGTCAAGCAGTAATGATGAAGCAGTATAACAATCATGTCCTAAGTACTCTTATTAATGCATGAATGATATGCTATAATGATGCATGCCCTCTCCTGCATCCCTCAGCAACATCATCTCATGGTCGCACATGCTACTCCCACTATGCCTTCATCACCAAAGCACTTACAATGTGTTGCATGCACGTGTTGACAGAGTTCTTGATTAGGCTTATTCATATAGCAGATTTGGAAAGCTAAAGTACCTCCCTTTATATCATTTACCCAAATAATGATCCATCTAGGGTCGTTAATCCTAGTTAATCACATACGATAGATAAGTTATAGGGCAACATCACCCCTGATTTGAAAAATATTGGATATGTAAGTTCGCGAGTTTTCACTCGAGGTCACTACGGAAGGCTTGTCACCTTAGTATAGGCCTATTTTATACTTAAGGTCACTACGAGAGGCTCGTCACCTGATCATAGGCCAACAGCTCGAATACAGTGTCCCATACCACCGTATTTGGCTCACGAGTTTTTGTTGCTCACTGGACACTACGGGGAGGCTTGTCACCCCAGCGTAGGCCGACAGCTAGACCACAGTGTCCCATACCACCATGCTCGGTTCATGAGTCTTAGTGGATCATGGTACCAAGGTTAAACAGGCTTTATCTTGGTAAGTGGTACCTTAGATTCAAGCAGTAGCATCCATACATGGTAAACATACAATAAGCTAATCGGATTACTTCATAAGTTTGATTGGTACGAGCGAACACTAAATGACTTCTCATGGGATAATCAGCGTACGACTCGGATTCACCGAACGTATTCGTTGTGGTGAGACTAGTTCGACCACTCGATCGGAAACGGTTACTAATTGGTTGGATTACGTATTAGTCCCAATTATGCTCAAATACACTAGACATTCATATGTGATAGTCAAAATAATATTTAACAACTAATTCAAATAAAATTCTCATTTGGGCATTTTAATAACCATACTGCACATGTTATCATACATAGGCATTTCATCCATAAATCACATAGTAGTAAGATAGGTTACATGAACGAAACTGTAACTATAGATGAGGTAATTGAGAATCCTATCTCAACACCCTCATTAAATACATTTCAACAAGCATTTTCTCATTGAGACATTTTATCAAACACTTAGACTACACATTTCAACATACATGTAATAAATTAGTTATAACATATATTATGACAAATCCTTTCACAAGAAGTCGTCATACATACAACAAACATGAATTCTAGATTAATAGTTATGACAGACATAAATCTTAATTTTCTATTCATTCAAACATTTCAACAAACACATGGAATGCATTTAGTATACAACCTAGTTTACACATACATGATATATTGAAAACATCGTAGTTAAGATCATATGGCAGCAATCAAGTCAGACATAAATCATTGCTGACATTGAAAGCCTTAAAAACCATAACCTAAACATTTATAGTCTGCACCTTTCATCGGTACACTCATTACGAACTCAGTTCGTACACCACATCTTTGTCTACGGCACAACGATTACCTAAACATTGAAATAGGTTAGCTATTTCACCGGTTTCTCTATTTGGATTCCTAAAATAGATTAAGGATAGAATTTTTTTACCCAAAACGGAGTTGAAATGAGTTGAGTAGCTAGACGTAAAGGCAATTCGATGAGTGAAGTAGTAGAACAAGAGTACTGTAGCAAACCCCAAAGGTTTCCCTTCAATCACCACTCTTTTCTCTCTTCTCTTTCCTAGGGCTAGAGAAAATTCGTATGGGGTAGGAATGGGGTGATTTAAGGTTCTTATATAGGCCTAGAACTGATGTCAATGGCCCCAGGGCCATGGTATACTTAGGTTATATCCAAAGGGCATCTGTTTCGGGCCAATGGAGCTCATCTGGAGGTCTATTGCTCGTATACGGTTTGAAGAAAATTTCCTGACAATGGATCTGCACCAGGTTAAGATTTCAGTCTGATCGGATTAGTGGATCAATTGAGGACCCGTTTTAGTTCAATGGTCATCGTTACTTAATCAGGGCCACAAGTATACCAATGGGTGTAAGAAAATTTTCCTGATCCAAGGGTTTAGTTAGGTCAGAATCTGACGGTCTGAAACTTTAAATTTGGCCTGCAAGCAAATGACCCAATTCACTTAAGTTTGAGTTTATTTTCTAAAATATTCGCGTTTCTCACACATTTCGCTCCAGGCTCAAGTTGTGCGTTTCTGGATACTATTTGGATTCGATTCCCGTGATGGTTGTCAAGCCTAGTAAGATGGTCATAACCTTATAGTTTCGCAGTCATCGGACTTTCGATGTGTAGTCCAGGCCCGATACGGAGTTTCTAATGGTTTTGGGTCTTACTGTTTGTATAGATAGTGGTTCAAGATAATTCACTAATTAATTTAGCTTATTACTTAATTAATTTTTATCTAATTTCTAAAGGATTTGGTCATTAGAGATTTCTGCCTGAGGTGGTACTCGGGTCTTTGTATGGATTTTTTTGAGACATTACAATCTACCCCCCTTAAAGAAAAATTTCATCCTCAAAATTAGTACCTTTTCATACTTCTCGAGAATTTGAGGGTAGTTCTTGCGGACCTCGACTTTCGTTTCCCAGGTAGCCTCTTTCTTAGTGTGGTGAGTCCACAGTACCTTCACAAGCGGGATAAGTTTATTGTGCAACACCTATTCCTTCCTGTCTAGGATACGTGTTGGTCGCGGTACATAAGTAGCATCTTCACTCAACTGTTCTTGCTCTCATTTGATAATGTGGGAAGGATCAAGAACGTATTTCTTCAGCATCGATACGTGAAATATGTTGTGTACACCTGCGAGTGGAGTGGAAAAAGTGAGGTGGTATGCTACCATACCCACTCGGTATAGAATCTGGAACGGGCCAATTAATCCTGGCGTGATTTTCCCCTTCTTGCCAAATCGAAGGACTCACTTCATTGAGGAAACCTTTAGGAATACACGGTCCCCAACCTCAAACTTTAGTTGTCGCCGCCTCGTATCGGCATAACTCTTCTATCTACTCTGTGTTGTAAGAAGTCGATACCTAATATTGTCAATCTTCTTTGAGGTCACCTGTACTAAATCTGGTCCAATCAATGTCTTCTTATCAACCCCTACCCAACAATGAGGTGCTCGACATGGACGCCTATACAGTGCTTCGTAGGGAGCCATGCAAATGCTCGCTTGGAAGCTATTGTTATAAGTGAACTCTGCATAGGGAAGATAGTCATCCCAACTGTCTTTAAAATTGAGTACACATGCCCGCAACATATCTTCTAACACTTGATTTACTTGTTTCGTCTGCCCGTCAGTTTGTAGGTGGAACGCGGTGCTGAACTTCAACTGCACTCCCATTGCTTCCTGAATCCGAGTTCAAAAGGTAAACGTGAATCACGTGTCTCGATCCGACAAAATCTCCATAGGCACTCCATGCAGACGTACTATCTTCTTGATGTACAGCCCGACCAAATCGTCTGAAATTGATCCACAGTCACCCAAATGGAGTCATGTCCCTTCATCGTCTTCGGTAATCCTGAAATGAAATCCATAGAGATGAAATCCCATTTCCATTCAACTATATGCATGGGCTGAAGTAAAGCAGGAGGTCGGCGATGTTCGGCCTTGACCTGCTGGCATGTGAGACAACTGGATACAAAGTCTGCTATGTGGGCCTTCATGTTGTCCTACCAGTATGAACGCTTCTTGTCTCGGTACATCTTCATACTACTAGGATGCATTACCATCCTTGAATTATGAGTGGCTCCTAGAACTTCCTTTCTTAAGTTATGTAGATTTGGGTCGCATAGGCTGCCACGATAACGTAAACCCCCATCTGAACCAACTCTCCATTCAGACTCTTCGTTCTCAGTTGCTTGCTCTCTCATCTTCATCAACCATTCATCTTCTCTCTGTGCTACAATGATTTGGTCATTAATAAGTGGCTGCAAGCGAATGTGTGTGACACTCTCAAATGGCTCCTCTAACGTAAGCTTTTGTTCGAAGTCTCGCACAAAATCTACCATATTTCATTCCTCTATCATCAGCAGAGCTACAAATACTATCATCTTCTTGCGGCTTAACGTGTCTGCCACAAGGTTGGCCTTGCCAGGATGGTAGGAAACCTCAAACTTGAAGTCTTTCAAGGTTTTCATCCATCGTCGCTATCTCATATTCAGGTCTCTCTACGTGAATATGTACCTGAGGCTCTTGTGGTCTCAAAAGAGCTCGAACTCCTCTCTGTAGAGGTAATGTCTCCAGAGTTAATATGCAATGATGATGGTAGCCAACTCCAGGTTGTGCGTAGGGTAGTTCTCCTCGTATTTCCTCAACTGTAGTAAGGAATAAGCAATCACTTTATCCTTCTGCATATGAACACAACCCAAATCAACACAAGATGCGTTGGTATATATCGTATATCTGACCCCTTGCTCTGATAATACTAGTATAGGGGTGGACGTCAGCTTGTCCTTTAATTCCTGAAAGGCTGCTTCTACCATTTCATTCCAGGCAAACTTAAGATCCTTCTAAGTGAGATGAGACAACGGTCTGGCTATCTTGAAAAAGTCCCTAATGAATCGACGATAGTAACCTGTCAGGCTGAGAAAACTCTTCACTTAAGTAACCGAACCGAGCTTCTCCCAGTCTTGAACTGCGGTCACCTTAGCAAGGTCCACAGCTATTCCTTCCTTGGACACTACATGTCCCAGGAATGTGACTTCTTCTTTTAAGAAGTTGCATTTCTTGAACTGAGCAAATAACTGGTTCTTCCTAAGAGTATCAAAGACTGCTCACAGGTGCTCCTCGTGATCCTTCCGACTCCTTTAGTATATTAGGATGTCATCTATAAATACGATGACGAATTAGTACAGATACGGCCGAAGCACCCAGTTCATAAGGTCCATGAACACGGATAGTGCGTTTGTGAGTCCAAACGACATCATAAGGAACTCGTAGTGCCCAAAGCTAGTTTTAAACACTATTTTTTGCACGTCCTCATCCCTGACATGCAACTGGTGATACTTTGACTATAAGTTGATCTTTGAAAAATACTGTACCCCTTTCAACTGGTCGAATAGATCATCAATCCTAGGCAGAAGGTACTTGTTCTTCACTTCACTTGGTTCAACTTGGGATAATCAATACACAATCGTAGTGATCCATCCTTTTTGTTCACAAACAACATAGGTGCTCCCTAAGGAGATACAATCGGTCGTATGAAGCCTGACTCCAACAGACCGTTGATCTATCTCCTCAATTCCTCCATTTCACATGGAGGCATGCGATACGTCAGTAGCGAAATGGCTGTTGCACTTAGCACAAGGTTGATAGTAAAGTCGATCTCGCGCCGAGGAGGTAGTCTAGGTATTGTCCTGAACATGTCCATAAAATCTCAGACTATAGGCGTGTTCCCAAGTGTCGGACCATCAACATTCTCTAAAAAGGTAGCATAACAAGTAATGCGGTAGTACCAACTGACCTGAACTGGGAAAGTAAAGGTCGTGTCTTCAGGTCCATAGGCTGTCACCACTCTAGTATCACAATCAATCTCTACCTTCATCTCGCTGAGCCAATTCATACCGAGGATGACATCGTAATGACATAACGGGGCGACAATCAGGTCAACGAGTACTGTTCTGCTCCCTAAGTCTATTGTGCAACCCTTACAATTCTTGGTAGTGTCTGAGAAGGTCCCTGTGGTGGTAAGGAGTCTTACCCCAACCATAGGAGTAGTTTCAATACTAGTCACTTGATTGTTGCGCATGATATTATTGAAATAGTGGGCCTGGTGTCCACCAATAGGAAGACTAGTATACTTTAGATGTGTACCGTGACTTCAAAATCCAATGGTGCTGCAGTTACTGTCTTGGATGCCTCAGCTGCAAGTGAGTGCACCCAAGCTTACGAGGATGATTTAGCTGCGTTGCCATCGGTCATTGAGGTAGCCTAAATCGAGGTGCAGGTGGCCGGTAAGATGGCTGTGTAGGTGGCGCTGATCATAGAGGTGGAGATGAAATAACCTGAGGTAACTTACAGTTGATCTTCTGAGGAGGGGCGAAGCCGTTGTCCCTCCTCCTGGTAAAGCAGTAAGTGTCAGTATGGCCCAACCTTTTGCAGTAGGTGCACAACACATTTAATCGTCTTGGCTGAGTCGGTGGTGCCGTAAGTCTGGGAGGTGAATCTGCACGTGGCCTCTTATCGAGGAACGACCTGTTCGGCAAATCAGGTCGAGGCCTCGAACCCATGGGTACACGTGTAAGGGATAGTCTGTCTCCATACTGCTCAGCTCGCAGGGACATGCTCACTAGCTCAACCTAGTTGGGAATATCAGCGCAACACATCTTCGTGTGGATATCAAGCCTCAGACCCTTAGAAAATTGCTGCTTCTTCATCGGCTCATTCGCTAGTATTAAAGAAGCATATCTAGCCAGCTCCGTGAACCTATTCTCATACTCAGCAACGGTCATCCCTCCTTGTCGGAGGTGAAGAAACTCTCCCTCATTCTCATTGCAGTAAGTGAGGGGGTAGTACTTCCCATGAAAGTGGGTCTCAAAAACTTTCCACGTCCATGCATACCCAACAGTCACTGTTCGTAGGATGCTGTCCCACCATAAACTAGCCTCCTTTTTGAACATATATGTAACCAGCTCAACCTGTTCTGCCTCATTGTAGTGCACTGTCTTCAGCATCTTAGAGATGCGATCAAGCCAGTACTCGGCCTTCTTGGGTCTGTGAGTACCTACAAAAGTAGGGGTCAAAAGCGCTAGAAGTGCTCAAATAAGCTGCTGACATTCATGTTCCCAGCAGGGTGCACAAATGGTGCCGGTGGGACCACGCTCATGTTCTGGGCAAGGGCCTCCGCAATGGTGGTCCAAATCTACTGCTACTGCTGCATTAGGAGCATCATCTGCTCCAACCTATCAGGAGGAGAAGCCGCCTAAGGCATGTGTGGCGTCGAGGTGGACGCATGATTATGTTTTGGAATCGGTGGTGTAAAAGGTGTTGGCCCATTGGTGGGGCCAATGTCCGGTTGTGAATCCGGCATAGTGTCAGTGTCAGGGCCCAAACTGGGGTCTATGTGGCTATCGCTCAGGGGAGGTGCCCCATCAAATGATCCGCCAAGTGTAAGACGTGTTATATTTTGAGTGACTTTTGTAGGCATTCCCTATACACAACATAGGGTGCAACACGTGTAAGATTTAACATAATAACACTTAATTTTTCAAGCATTCTACACATTCCATAAACAAAGGAGCTTCAAGCATTTCATTTAACTAAAATCGTCATAATACACGAGATGTAGTCTTACATGGATCATGATAGAAGATGCATGTGAGCTAATCTAAACAAAGCTTTCAACACTAAAGCACACCAACAAGTCTACCATAATACTAAGCCTATTAAGGCTATAACATAGAAAGCAAGAAAACAAAGAAAACCCAAATATGACTACAACATATGATTAGTCATTCGACTTTGGTGATGGTGGAGGAACACCCTTGTCCTGCATACAGCACACGAGGGTATTTAGTGTGTGAGAAATCTTCTTAAACTTTTGTTTCATATAAGCCTTATTCTTCTTAAGCGCTTGCTTCACTTCGGCCCGGGTCTCTCTGACCTCTTGTCTCAGGGTGACTTGGCTCTCCTCAATCTGAGCCAAGTGGGCTTCTAAAGCAACCCGATTATGGTGGTGCTCATGTGTAGCAGGAGGAGGGCCCCCATCAGAGTCTTGGGCCTCCTTTTCTTCTTCTTCTCGCTCTTCCTCATCATCACTTCCCCCTTCCTCACTTCCTTCTCCCACACTTCCTTCTTCAAATTCTTCTTCCTCCTCTTCATTTCTTCCTTCCTCTTCCTCTATCTCGTCACCATACTCATCAAGTCGGGCTTGACTTTATTGTGGCCCAATTCCCATGTTGTTGAGTGTGGTGTCATTGATGGAATGGATTGGTGCAAGCTCATCCGCGTTAAGTTTGTAGCCGAACTCACAAGAAATCTTACATATAAGTTGGCCAAATAGGAGTAAAATATCCATCCTAATGGCCCGTGCGGTCTGGACTATCCGTAGTAGTACGTACGTAAACAGACACAATTTGTCTCCTTGCCCAGCTCTGTATAGAAAGTCCACCATCAAACATGTGCATTCGACGCGGTTGCTCCATCTAGGATGTATATTATATGTGAATATGTGGTGGAGTAGGCGGAAGTCATGAGTCATCTCGGTTGCTGGGTGGCAATTATCTCGCTTCCAGTGGACTAGTCAGCTGTAAAGAAATAGCGTGCGGCGATCTTTTTCTCGCATACTCTTGAGATTCTTCTCACTAGCGTGTACCTCTCCACGTGGAATCCCTATGATTCGGGCTATCACACTAACATCGATAATAGCTTCTCGCCTTCCCATGAGGATAGTGAACTATAGAGGCTCCAGCAGTGGATCTCATATGTGGGTGTAGAAGGCTCAGATAATGCTCTCACACCCATATGACTTGCCTTCAAATATGGGACCCCACCCGACGTCTAATAAGAGGTCCATCACCGGATAAAGTCCAAATAGTCTTTTGTCCACATGAGCTTTAAAGATAACTCTACAACCTTGAAACCTACCATGTTCGACGCCTATTAGTAGTGATCTTTTGAGAGGAATTTAAGGATCAAGATCACGCTTCATCTTTCGTTCCTGCTCAATGCTAGTGCTAGCATTGGTGCCTTTCTTCTTCCTTTGATGGGTAGGGCGGTTAGGCCCGACTTCATCTACGGGTGCCCTCTTCTTCCCTATAAGAGAAAGGAGTGTGGAAAGGGAAAAGATGGGAGCTATTAGCTCAAAAAGAGCCATGAGTGTGAAGTAAGATTGGAAGATAAGATGGGTTGGTGGATTTTGAGGTTTATGAGACACAAAGGTGGGTTTGTGCACTCAAATGAGAAAAAATAAAGGGGATTGAAGGTAGTAGGAGATGAGTTTGAGAGAATGGTGGAGGTGGGTGCAAGAGATGGAAGAAGATGAAGTTTGTGATGTATGGAGGAGAGATTTGAAAGAGATTGCAAGTTTGGAGGGGTTTGAGACTAGGGGAGGGGTGAAATGAGCAAAGGAGGGTAAAGGGCACCCAAATAGTGTGGTCCCATGTGAAATCGGGCCCCACATGTGTGTGGGATGGGTGGCAGGCTGCCAAACACGTGAGCCCGTCGCGGCCCACTGGACCCGACCATGGTGCACCGCGGTCGGTGCGATGGCACACCCGTCCGCTAGACCGTGGGCGGTGACTTCCCCCCGGGGTTCCGAAAATGTGTGGGGGCCACTCTGGTTCCCCCCGTATTTTATGGTTTGGGCCCCTATGGCTGTGAAGCGTGTTTTCTCTCCCCATCTTGCTCATATTCATGCCTTTTGCCATGTTTTGAGTTGGGGATTTACCGGTTAAAAGTCTAAACCCATTGTTCAATGGCCTAAGGAAGAATTGAGATCATTTTACATGGTCTCAGTCGCATACGGGTTATATGCAACCGTTGGTTAAACTTTGGATCCTACGACTGTTTCTACATTTCATCGCCTCCTCCTAAGTCAAAGTATGTCAGTGTTCATCGTATTACCATAACCCAGGTCCAATTTAATCCAAATCATGCTTTGATACTAACTTGTAACACCTCAAAAATGGAGGGTCGAGCAAAGGCTCAACTCCCGAGATTCGTCGCATCACTTATGCAACATAGATAATGATGATTAAATGTTTTCTGTATTAGTACATTAAACATAAATGAGATTACACTAAATCAACATATCATACTTCAGAGAGAATATTAAGCAAGCGAAAGACTGTGATAGATATGTACAGTATATGCATGTTTCACAACCTCCAAAGTATGAGTGTATTACTGGGTTGAATATATACATGTTTTATTCCAAAATATACACAATGAAAATATGTGAAAGTCTGACTAAATTATATAATCCCTGTAATCCCATCGATTGGTACATAGTCTACATAGACCCACCTGATAGTTGTACATAGGAGAACTACTCCTCATCGTCATAAAAGTATGGTTATGCCTCATAAGCCTCACCATCATCTGTAGCTAAAACAGAGTTTGGTTGGTATTTTAAAACACCATCCCAGAGTGGGATTGAGTGATCAACTCAGTGGAGATATAAGGTAAAAATTAACATGTTATCAATTCAGTCAAGCAGTAATGATAAAGAAGTACAACAATTATGTCCTAAGTACTCTTGTTAATACAGGAATGATATGCTATAATGATGCATGCCCTTGCCTGCACTCTCTCAGTGATGCCATCTCACAGTCGTACATGCTACTCCCACTATGCCTTCATCACCAAAGCCCATGCAATGTGGTGCATGCACGTGTTAGTTGAGTTCTTGATTAGGCTTATTCACACAGTAGATTCGGGAAGCTAAAGTACCTTCCTTTATATCATTTATCCAAACAATGATTCATTTAGGGTCATCAATCCTAGTTAATCACATACGATAGGCAAGTTATAGGGCAACATCACCCCTAATTTGAAAAGAAGTGGATAGGCAAGTTCACGAGTTTTCACTTAAGGTCATTATGGAAGGCTCGTCACCTTAAATTAGGCCTATTTTATACTTGAGGTCACTATGAGAGGCCTGTTTCCTGATCGTAGGTCGATAGCTCGAATACAGTGTCTCATACCACCATATTTGGCTCACGAGTTTGTGTTACTCATTGGACACTGCAGGGAGGCTTGTCACCCCAGCGTAGGCCGACAGTTTGACCATGGTGTCCCATACCACCATGCTCGGCTCATGAGTATTAGCGGATCGTGGTACCAAGCTTAAACAGGCTTTACATTGGTAAGTAGTACCTTAGTTTCAAGCAGTAGCGTTCATACATGGTAAACATACAATAGGCTAATCGGATTACTTGACAAATTCGATTGGTACGAGCACATGCTAAATTAATCGACATGAAGTGCATACACATTCCTCGTGGCCTAAACACTGTCGATAATCACTGTATGACTTAGATTCATCGAACGCATCCATTGTGGTGAGACTAGTCTAGCCACTCGATTGGAAATGGTTACCGATTGGTTGGACTACGTATTAGTCCCAATCATACTCAAATACAATAGGTATTCATATGTGATAGTCAAAATAATATTTAACAACCAATTCAAATACAATTCTCATTCGGGCATTTTAACAACCATACTGCACATGTTATCATATAAGGCTTTTATTCATAAATCACATAGTAGCAAGTTAGGTTACATGAACGAAACTGTAATTATAGATGAGGTAATTGAGAATCCTATCTCAATACCCTCATTAAATACATTTCAACAAGTATTTTCTCATTGAGACATTTTATCAAACACTTAGACTACACATTTCAACATACATATAATAATTAGTTATAACATATATTATGACAAATCCTTTCATAAGGGGTCGTCATACGTATAATAAATATGAATTCTAGATTAGTAGTCATGGAAAGCATAAATCATAATTTTCTATTCATTCAAACATTTCAACAAACACATGGAATGCCTTTAGTATATAACCTAGTTTACACATACATGATATATCAAAAATGTCATAGCTAAGATCATATGACAGCAATCAAGTTAGATATAATCATTACTAACATTGTAAGCCTTAAAAATCATAACTTAAACATTTATAGTATGCACCTTTTGTCGGTACGCTTGTCATGAACTCAGTTTGTACACCACGTCTTTGTATACGGCACAACGACTACCTAAACATTGAAATAGGTTAGCTATTTCACTGGTTTCTCTATTTGGATTCCTAAAACAGATTAGAGTTAGGATTTCTTACCCAAAATAGAGTTGAAATGAGTTAGAGTAGCTAGACGTAAAGGCGATTCGATGAGTGAAGTAGCAGAACAAGAGTACTGCAATAAACCCCAAAGGTTTCCCTTCGATTTTCACTCTTTTCTCCTCTTTTCTCTCTTCTCTCTCTTAGGGTTAGAGAAAATTCGCATGGGGTAGGAATGGAGTGGTTTAAGGTCCTTATATAGGCCCAGAACCGATGTCAATGGCCCCAGGGTCATGGTATACTTAGGTTATAGCCAAAGGGCGTCTGTTTCGGGCCAATGGAGCTCATATGGAGGTCCATTGCTCACATACGGTCTGAAGAAAGTTTCCTGACAATGGATCTACACCAGATTAAGATTTTAGTCTGATCGGATTAGTGGATCAATCGAGGAGGACCCGTTTCAATTCAATGGTTATCGTTACTTGATTAGGGCCACAAGTATACCAATGGGTGTAGAGAAATTTCCCTGATCCAAGGGTGTAGTAGGGTCAGAATCTGATGGTCTGAAACCTTAAATTTGGCCTGTAAGTGAATGACCCAATTCACTTAAGTTTGAGTTCATTCTCTAAATCTATTCACGTTTCTCACACACTTTGCTTCAGGCTCAAGTTGTGCATTTTTGGATACTATTTGGACTCGATTCCCATGATGGTTGTCAAGCCCAGTAAGGTGGTCATAACCTTATAGTTTCATAGTCATCAGACTTTCGACGCGTGGTCCAGGCCCGATATGGAGTTTCAATATGCTTCTGAGAATAACTAAATTTTGAGATTGATCCTTGGCTTCTAGGTAATGTCGAGTTAGCGATTCTAATGGTTTTAGGTCTTACATTTCACATAGATAGTGGTTCAAGATAATTCATTGATTAATTTAGCTTTATACTTAACTAATTTTCATCTATTTTTTAAAGGATTTGGTCATTAATGATTTCTACCTAAGGTGGTACTCGGGTCTTTGTATTGTTTTTTCCAAGATGTTACAGTTCCCTAGGCCTTTTGAACTGGAACTTTTTAGGCCCATTGACCCTTGGCCCTATACTCTTCTACCTATTGTGATGGGTTTGTGGGCCATAATATGCAAGTAGTTGGGCCCTTGGTTGCTCACCAAATTAACCCTTTACTTTTGGATAAGATGTGAGGCCCAACTCACTTGTATTAAGTGTGAAATTGCCCATATGGTTGAACTACTAGGTTCTCCATAAGGCCCACCACAATATGTGAGTTTATGACCTTTATGGTTGGGCCCAAACCTTGCTTGATGGCCCACCATATTGCATATGAGTTGGGCTTTATGCATAGCCCATTAGGCCATAGATTGTTTGGGTCTTAGACCTTAACTTATATGCGTAGTGGGCTACCTTTTCGGACCCAGTTGAGGTTGAATGTCCTCCTTGGTGGCCTTAAGGTAGGCCTATAGGGCCCTTATAGGTGGTTGAAGGCCCACCTTGGACCTTGTTTGGACCGTTTTCTCCATTAAGACTTTATGACTCTCTTAGCTTGTGGGCCACCCCAAACTATTGGGGCCCCACTAGAGGACTTCACTTCTTCTTAGAGTACTTGTCTATGTATCTAGACCTTGTCCCTCCTTAGGAGGGAAGAATATATTCAACAAGTATCACACTTATGTCATTGTGAATTGTTAGGACCGTTTCCTCTATTAAGACTTTATGACTCTCGAATCTTGTAGGCCACCCCAAAGTATTAGGCCCCCACTAGAGGACTTCACTTCTTATTAGAGTACTTGTCTATGTATCTAGACCTTCTTTAGGAAGGAGGAATATATTCCACAGGTAGCGCACTTACGTCATTATGACCCATATGCATTATCTGTGTGAATTGATTACATTGTGTGGTGGTCATAGAGGGATGAAGTTTCTCCTCTTGTGCACATCGAGTGCTTGAAGCTAGTGCATGACTCATGCATTGACATCGCATTTCATGATGATACTGCCCCTGCTTCATCAGGGCCTTACTTCCACAGGGATATTCGTGGATGGCTGTATGTGTGGACACTAAAAATATTACTTGAGCATATTAGGTGCATAGGATGCCCATGGGTGAAATTCTCAAAACTTTCATGATATCAAGTATCTACCCTAACGCTATGGCCAATTGAAAACTATGAGCGCATGATGACCTTATATCATTAGGTCGTGACCTTATATCATTAGGTCGTGACTCCCACTGTCGTGCAATCAGTTGGGTAAGGACATGACCTTACTCGCCTGATGTAAGGAGGTATTGCTAGGTTGAGTCTGACTAGCTCATAAATGGGTCTACTACCGTCAGGCCTTGCTGTTGATTGGTTGTCCACGGGCAGGTAGTGAGGTCTCTTACGCTCGTTTGACTGTGCAGGGTCTGTAGAGTGGCAGTTATCCAGTAGTGTAATGGACCCCTGTGATTTCCTTATAATTGGAAATATACTTGATATGTGGATTGGTTATGAGCACTGACATTACTTTACATCCCGTTTGCATCGGCTACATAAGCCCTTCATGCATTGCCTTGGTATGGTGCCTAGTACTCATTGCATCGTATTCTTAATAAGCCTTGGTAAGGCTTGTGATATTATCATTGAGCATGTTTCTCTTCCTGTACCTCCTAATATTTTTTTATGTACCATTGTCACACACTTGCACCACCCTCTAAGCTTCTATAAGCTTATACACGATTGATGAGTGTAGGAGATCCTAGGCAAGCGTCGTAGCAGCAGAGTTTGGATTAGAGCTGATCTTGAGGACCTTAGTGTTGCGGACTTTTCTCTCCTTCTTCTATTATTTTATGTATGTCCTTTTGGACCTTCTGACAACCTATAAAAGTTCAAATTTATTGTGGATTTTGTGATGTGTGTCTTTATTATTCTCAAATATACTTGCTGTGACCTTGGGTATGCTCGTATTGGTAATAATTATACTGTTATGGAAATCCTTCTTGTAGGATCCCAAGATCGGAACCTGCTTTAGGAGCCGAGAATGGGGTACTACGAAGGCTGTTGCGGCCAGAACTAGCTATTGGGTTCCTTGTGAATTAGGTTACTGAGTTTGGTGCATGATAGGAGTTGGAATTAGAGCTTGGCAAGTAATTTTGGAATAAATCAGGATAACATCGCATATCTGCTAAGAGGCACCAAGCCAGGAATTGGTATCAGGCACAAACTCTGGATCTACAGTCTTTCGTTTTGCTCCCCTTACCAGCTCAGGGACACTTTTATTCTAGGCTGCAGGCGCTGGGCTAGGACTCGCAGACATCGACTGGTGGAGTTTTCGATGGTATTTTTCTTATTTCTTCTTGTGTCGCTCATATTTTATTTGATTCTGGTGCCTCCCATTCTTTTATGGCCGAGTAGTTTTGTCGATCGACCGTATTCCATTAGAGTCCGTGTCTGAGGCCTTGGCGTTTCGACTCCTATGGGGAAGTCCGTTGTGTTGACCTGTCGCTGTCCTTCTTGCCTGGTAGGTGAGATATTTCTTCCCTCCGATCTGCTCGTGATGCTGATGTCAGGCTTTGATGTTATTCTGGGTATGGACTGGCTTGCAGAGTATTATGCCGTCTTGGACTGTGCTGCGAGGACAGTTACATTTCACATTCCCAGCTTGCCAGTATTCCAGTTCGTCGCCGAACCCAGGGGAGAACCGTTATCTAGTTTCTTGGCTTCTGTTATTAAGTATTCTGTGGTAAGGTGTATTGAGCAGCTACTAGTTGTTTGGGAGTACCCGAATGTATTCCAGGAGATCCCAGGTTTGCCACTGCGTCGGCAGGTGGAGTTTCAAATTGATCTAGTGCTCGGTACCGCACCTATCTCGAAGGCCCCTTACCGGATGACACCTTTAGAGTTGAGGAAACTGCAGGAGCAATTGGATGAGCTCCGAGAGTTAAGTTTCATTTGTCCCAGTAATTCACCTTGGGAAGCCCTGGTATTGTTTGTGAAGAAGAAGGATGGCTCGTTGCGGCTCTGTGTGGACTATCACGAGCTCAACAGAGTCACCATTAAGAACCGATACCTGCTTTCCCGTATTGATAATCTGTTCGATCAGTTGTAGGGTGTACAGTATTTTTCTAAGATAGACTTGTCTGGTTATCATTAGATTAGGGTCCGAGAGGAGGACATTCCGAAGACGGTTTTCGGATGCGCTATGGTCACTTTGAGTTTCTGGTCATGTCGTTCAGATAGACTAATGCACTCATCGTATTCATGCAGTTGATGAATGAGGTCTTTCGGCCATTCCTCTATTAGTTTGTGGTAGTATTTATTGATGATATTATTGTATATTTGAGGACTTGGAAGGACTATGTTGAGCACTTACAGATTGTGCTGGATACCCTCTGTGACCACCAGCTGTATGCGAAGCTAGAGAAGTGCGAATTTTGGTAGGAGGAGGTGAATTTTCTTGGTCATGTGGTGACGAGGGAGGGTGTCTTTGTGGACCCCTTAAAGGTTGATGCAGTACGTCAGTGGGGCCAGCCCACGAATGCGTCCAAGATCCGTAGCTTCCTTGGTCTAGTGGGATATTACCGATGGTTTATCGAGGGTTTCTCCTGTATTGCAGCACCGCCGACCTAGTTGACACGGAAGGGCATTGAGTTTATCTGGAGTGATGCCAGTGAGGAGGCATTAACAGAGTTGAAGGACCGCCTCACGTCTGCTCCTGTTCTCACTCTTGCTGATGGGAGTGAGGTTTTTATTATTTTCACTGATGCCTCTAGAGTTGGCTTGGGTGTTGTACTGATGCAGCACGGGAAGCCAGTGGTGTACGCCTTGCGCCAGCTCAAGGTCCATGAGCTGAACTACCCTACCCATGATTTGGAGCTTGCAACGGTCGTCTTTTCGCTGAAAGTGTGGAGGCATTATCTTTATGGGGTCAGGTTCGAGCTCTTCTAGGATCATAAGAGCTTGAAGTATTTATTTTTACAGTCCAAGTTAAACTTATGTTAAAGGTAATGGATGGAGTTGTTGAAGGACTATAATTTTAACCTTTTGTACCACTCGGGTAAGGCGAATGTGGTGGCGGACACACTCAGCTGTCAGCTATGAGGCCTTGTGGCATAGATGATGGTGTGAGAGTGGTTAATGCTCGAGGATGTTTCAGAGTATGACTTTGAGTTTGGTTTGCAGTTTTTCATTGTTCAGCTTTCAAGCTTGTCGATTTAACTCTCTTTGGTGGCTAGGGTGATCGAGGTTCAGCAGATGGACGAGTCACTTCAGGAGTACCGAGTAGAGGCCGCATCCCTGGAGCAGTCTGACTGATAGATTGGTTCCGATGGTGGATTACGCTTCAGAGGTCGATTGTGTATCCCGTACGTGCCAGAGTTGCATCGTGATCTGATGATCGAGGCACACCGATCGAGGCTTATTATTCACCCGATTTTCACGAAGATGTATTGTGATATGAGGAGGCAGTATTTTTGGCAGGTGATGAAGTGCCAGATTACTAGTTTTGTGGCCGAGTGTGATACATGCCAGCGTGTTAAGGCTTATCATTAGAGACCCCCTGGTCCCTTGCAGCCGTTGAGCATTCTAGAGTGGAAGTAGGAACATATATTGATGGACTTCATTACAGGTTTTCCGAGGACTCAGTATGATCATAATACCATCTAGGTTATCGTCGATCATCTGATGAAGTTCGATCATTTTATTCCGGTGCGTGCTTCCTGGTCTATGGACCGGCTTGCAAAGGTGTTCATTGAGGAGATAACAAGACTGCATGACACCTCAGCTTCGATCATTTCAGACCAAGACTTCAGATTTAGGTCTGAGTTTTGAAAGAGTTTTCAGCAGGCGATGGGGGTCACTTTGCGTCTCAGCACCACTTATCATCCGCAAACGGATGGGCAGATCGAAAGGGTCAACCAGATCCTTGAGGATATACTCAGAGCTTGTGCGATCGACTTTGCAGGTAGTTAGGATGAGCATTTGCGCCTCACTGAGTTCGCATACAACAACAACTATCAGGCTACTATCGACATGACTCCTTTTAAGGCACTTTATGGCAGACCATGAAAATCTCCTAGTTGTTGGACCAAGGTTGGAGAGCATCATCTCTTAGGTTCTGAGCTTGTGCAGTAGACGTTGAAGGCTATTGATGTTATCAAGCAGAGGATGCGCATAGCTTTGAGCCGGGAGAAGAGTTTTGCTGATCGTCGACGTCGACACCTCGAGTTTGCAGTCAGGGACATGGTATATCTCCACGTCTCGCCTATGAAAGGCATGGTTCACTTTGGTATGTAGGGCAAGCTTGCCTCGAGAGTCATTAGACCTTTTGAGATTTGAGCACGTGGGCACTGGGGCCTATAGGCTTCCCTTACCTCCTGAGTTGTCCGCGATCCATGACGTGTTCCATATTTTTATGTTACAGAAGTGTGGGTCGGACACTATCCCTGTGATTGATTGGTTGCCACTTGAGGTCCGTGAGGATGCTTTCTACATTGAGTAGCCAATTCGTATTCTAGATCAGAAGGAGCATGTTCTCAGGACCGAGGTCATTCCCTTGGTGAAGGTACTATGGGGTCATCATTCAGAGGCCGAGCTGTCTTAAGAGCGCGAGACCAAAATTAGAGAGCGTTATCTCCATTTATTTGATGCTTGATTGTTATGTTATTCTATATATTACCTTCTCTTGTGCTTATTATCATATCATGATGTTTATTCATTATTATATTCTAGTTTTGGCAATTTCGAGGATGAAATTTTTTTATTGGTAGGGAGAGCTGTGAGACCCTTAACCGTAGTATCCATTTTGTTCCGTCGGATCCCACGGTCCTACAAGTCGAATTTCGGCCACCCTCGACCCACAGTTTACATTTGTGATGACCCTTAAGTCCCATCATATAAACCCGACCCATATCGACTTGAAACTAGTGCTATAGCGAACGCATCATCGTCGGGGTTCTAACGCCGCGTCTCATGCAGTATTCCGAGTTGTACATCAAAAGATGTAAGCTATGTTTGTTTTGGACTGTAGATCACGATTTGTGGGGCCCACCTAGGGTTGTACAAAATTCCATGCATGCTTGCATCATACTAGGGGTTATGATTAGCCCAGCTAGGATAGGTTGGGGTCCTTTAGGTAGCTAGGTCCTAGCTAGCCCTCCCATCATTAGTTACCTTATCTAGGTGGCCACTTTTTTTCTTGTCCCATGCTAGCAAGCCTCTTTTTTCTAACCAAGGTTTAAAAATCTGACCTCTCCCTCTTCTTTAGGGAGAGAAGAAATCATTACCCCTCTTTTCTTGCAACCCAATGATGGGTTTTGGTAAAAACCTATTTCTGTAGCAATCCTTCCCTCCATTCCTTTCATTCTCTCCTCCTCATCTCTCTCTCCCTCTCTAGAAACCTTGGACATCCCACCCTTTGGCTGGAATTCAGCCCTCCTTCCACCCAAAAACCCCATCATCCAACCCTCTCCTATAGATCTAAGCCTTTGAATCTTGTACTTGGGAGTTTAAAGAATCTCTTAGTGGTGGTGATTATTTAGGTGGGTGCTTCTCTAGGATGTGAATCTGATTTCTATAATGTAGATCCTTTCTTTTCTTCATGAGGGAAGTGTAGGACTCACCAATCAATGGTGGAGATCCCAAACATTCCCATAGGTGTGGCCAAATGACCCACCTTATGCATGCATGTCCAATGCATGGAGTTTTCCTCCATGGATCCCATCATGGTGGATTCATTGATTTCATTGCATGATAAGGTCATCTAGACCTTAGGATCATGGTGAGAATGGTATCCCCACCATCCATTTTAATTTTTGGCCATGCATGTGCAAGATCCATATTGTGGATGTATATCAATGTATGATGTGTAGTGGGATTGTTCTTGGGAGGGCTCAATAATGGAGGAGCCCTTTCCCTATGACCGGATTATCCTTCTTTCTCTCCTTTCCCTTATTTTCTTTTCCTGATCATAGTGTGTGGCCCACCTTGTGTACCAACAAAAATCCAACCATCCAAAAGGGAGGACGCCCATTGCATTCCACCGTATGACATGTGGCCCCGAAATCCAACTAATTGGGGCATATGCAAAGGTGTTTTGGATGGTGGGATTGTGTAGATATTTTTGGGGCCCATAGGATGGTCCATCCCATAATTGTTTGGGAATAAATCCTATTTTAATTAGCGTTTATAATTATTTTATTCCAATCTATTGTTGCTGTCTAGAACTGTCTGGATAGATTTTCGGGCCACCTTGGAGCCTAATTTCTGGTTATTTGGTGGGAAGATTGATACTATTTAATATGTGATTCTTATATGTGTATGTCCCACCTACAATCATACCAAATTTCAGCCCCGACCGACCCCATTTGGGCATCCAAAAGGGTGGGCCAATATGGTGGATTGCTAGAAATTTCTGCTGCGCAGTCTAACAGCATAGTCCCATAAAAACTAAAATTTAAAAATATTTTCTCTGATGGTGGGCAATATTTCTGGGTCCTACCTTGTTTTAGGCTTTATGAGGGACCTTGGGCCCAAATTTCAGGAATTTTGGAGGCCCCAGACCCACCCCATTGGATGGCCCAAATTCAGGACAGTAACATGTATGTACAGATTTTATTCTAACCTTGCTGTCTTCTTTGCAACTATGAAACTTATTGGGCCCAGCAGATTGGGGCCTTTGTGCATGAATGTGGGGCCCATCCTACGATGTTCCAGAGGCCCTTGGGGCCATGATTGTGGGCCCATATGGCTGGACTAGCTGTCCATGATGGACGTCCAGCTAGTGGACACCCACCATGGGCTGGCCGCCCTTGGTCAGGCCCACCATGGTGTATCTTTTTCCTCCATGTTGTCCTTCTATTTTATGGGGTCCATGTGTGTAGGGCCCGCCCTAGGTGGACGTCCCATGTGTGGCCCCCTTGGGATGTGAAGGAACCACCTTAGTGTAAGAGGCCAGGCCGTCATAGCCTTGGGCTGTCCCACCCTTAGAACATTCCAGCAGCAGGGCCCACTTAAAATGTGTTGTACATTCCCCTCTAATCTGGTGGGACCCACAGTGATGTGTGTGGGTCATCAGGAAATAAATATACTATAAATTAATTTTATTTACTGGACTCCAATAAGCCCAGAAAGCGGGTGGGCTGGAAATTCAGCAATGGGCCTAATGTTGCTGCCCATAAATGTTTGTTTTGGGGCAGCATGGCCCTCCAGATTTGAGGATGATTTAATCAGTTATCTTGCCATTTTACTTCAATATTTTTGGGTTTAATTAGTGCTCATCTGAGGCTCACCCAAGTTGAGTTTTTATTAGATCATTGTATGTTGTTAATTGCTAGTTCCTTAGGCCTTTTAGACTGGAACTTTCTAGGCCCATTGACCCTTGGGCCTATACTCTTCTACCTATTTTGATGGGTTTGTGGGCCATAATATGCAAGTAGTTGGGCCCTTGGTTTCCCACTAAATTAATCCTGTACTTGGGCTAACATGTGAGGCCCAACTCACTTGTATTAAGTGTGAAATTGCCCATATGGTTGAATTACTGGGCTGCCCCTGAGGCCCACCACAATATGTGGGTTTATGATCTTTAAGGTTGGGCTCAAACCTTGCTTGAGGGCCCACCATAGTGCCTTTGAGTTGGGATTTGTGTATAGCCCATTAGGCCATGGACTGCTTAGGTCTTGGACCTTACCTTATATGCGTAACAAGCTACTTTTTGGGACCCGATTGAGGTTGGATGTCCTCCGTGGTAGCCCTAAGGTAGGCCCATAGGGCCCTTATAGGTGGTTAAAGGCCCACCTTGGACCTTGTTAGGACCGTTTCCTCTATTAAGACTTTATGACTCTTATAGCTTGTGGGCCATCCCAAAGTATTAGGCCCCCACTAAAGGACTTCACTTCTTATTAGAGTACTTGTCTATGTATTTAGACCTTGTTCCTCCTTGGGAAGGAGAAATATATTCTACAGGTAGCGCACTTACGTCATTGTGACCCATTTGCATCATCTGTGTGAATTGATTGCATTGTGTGGTGGTTATAGAGGGATGGAGTTTCTCCCCTTGTGCACATCGAGTGCTTGAAGCTAGTACATGATCTGTGTGCGTGACTCATGTATTGGCATCGCATTTCATGATGATACTGTCCTTGCTTCATCGGGGCCTTACCTCCATAGGGATATTCATGGATGACTGTATGTGTGGACACTGAAAATGTTACTTAAGCATATCGGGTGCATAGGATGCCCATGGGTGAAATTCTCAAAACTTTCATGGTACTAAGGATCTGCCCCAATGCTGTGATCGAGTGAAAACTATGAGCACACGATGACCTTATACTGTTAGGCTACGACTCCCTCTTTCGTGTAGTCAGTTGGGTAGGGGTGTGGCCTTACTTGCCTGATGTAAGGAGGCATTGCTAAGATGAATCTGACCAGCTCGTAAATGGGTCCGCTACCGTTAGGCCTTACTCGTGATTGGCTTTCCACAGGCATGTAGTGAGGTCTCTTACGCTCGTTTGATTGTGCGGGGTCTGTAGAGTGGCAGTCATCCAACAGTGTAATGGACCCTGACGATTTTCTTATGATTGGAAATATACTTAATATGGGGATTGATTATGAGTATTGGCATTACTTTGCATCCCATTCGCATCGGCTACATAAGCCCTTCATGCATTGCCTTGGTATGACGCCCAGTACTCATTGCATTATATTCTTGATAAGCCTTGGTAAGGCTTATGATATTTTTATTAAGTATGTTTCTCTTCCTGTACCTCCTATTATTCTTCTGTGCACTATTGTCATACACTTGCACCACCTTCTAAACTTCTATAAGCTTATGCACGATTGATGCGTGTTGGAGATCCTAGGCAAGCGTTGTAGCGGCAAAGTTTGGATTAGAGCTGAGCTTGAGGACCCCAGTGCTACAAACTTTTCTCTCCTTCTATTATTTTATATATGTCCTTTTAGACCTTATGACAGCCTGTAAAAGTTCAAATTTATAATGGATTTTGTGATGTGTGCCTTTATTATTCTCTGATATACTTGTTGTGATCATGGGTATGCTCATATTGGTAATGAGTATACTGTTATGCAAATCCTCCTTATAGGATCCCAGGATCGGAACCTACTTCAGGAGTCGAGAATGGGGTACCATGGAGGCTGTTGCTGCCAGAACCGGCTATCGGGTTCCTTGTGAATATAGTTACTGAGTCTGGGGTGTGACATCCACTCACTTGGTGGCCCACACATGTATGAAACAATGGATGTTTAGAAAATCAAATGTTCCTCATTTAATATACATGCGCTACCACCCTGTGGATGGACCGACTTGATTTTTAGAATATGGGGCATTCACCTTGGCACCTACCTTATGAAGGGCCCGAATCTCACATGCATGACTGCTTCTCTTGCATTTGCAGATGGATATTTGTGAGCAGCATGTCTTAAAAATTAGGATTCTTTAAGTGTGTGGAGTAGGCATACCGTTAATGTTATCATACTAGCCATTGCACCAATTTTGAAACCCTTCGCAGCAAATTCATCACTAAAATGAATTTGGTCCAAGGATGACTGATTTTTAGAATATGGGGCATTCACCTTGGCACCTACCTTATGAAGGGCCCGAATCTCACATGCATGACTGCTTCTCTTGCATTTGCAGATGGATATTTGTGAGCAGCATGTCTTAAAAATTAGGATTCTTTAAGTGTGTGGAGTAGGCATACCGTTAATGTTATCATACTAGCCACTGCACCAATTTTGAAACGCTTCGCAGCAAATTCATCACTAAAATGAATTTGGTCCAAGGATGACTAATTTATACCCCTTTGTGTGTCTTTCACCTTTCAGACATTTGCAGCACTATTAGTTGACTAATATTAGATAAAAAAGAGATGTTAATTCTACAAAGTTTGGAAACTTCCAATTTTAACACCATGCTTTTTTGCATGTGTAATATACATGAAAATGGTCAAGAGAATAACAGAGATCAAAGGGGCAATCGTGGACACCCAGAAAAGGCTCTTCTTCTTCTTCCCCAGTAACAATTTTGAGTCATGTAAGAAGGAAACCTTCCTTAAGCATGGAGTCCAAGGAATATGAAGCAAAGAGAAAAAACTTACAATGTATTTGGTAACTAGAAGGAAAACTAAGAAGACTGATCCTATGAGGATTGTCTGCCAATTCCACTGCATATGTAGTAAAAGAAAACAGTCAGTGAGGATAAATGACAACAATCTGTACTTCTAAACTCATTAGCTTTAATCATTGACTAGGTCAGGGAAATTTAGTTTTGGCTTGATTGAGTCATTGGACAACCTAATTGACTTATTATGGTTGCTAGTTTTGAGTTATGTGGTTTCCATCTCAAATCCAAGCTTTTAAACACTATCAATAATAGTTGTTTTCAATAGATTTTCATACTCTATGATGTACAAAACTCCATACCGAATGCAAAACTAGAATTATATTCGGCTTCTTAGAAAAATTCTTTATGCTAAGGAAACCTTTGAGTTGTTACAGAGCAATTGTGATGGCTGCCCCACCCATGAACCCAAAAATGGCCGCATGAGATAGGAAGTCAATCAAGAATCCTAATATGTAAACATTACCAGAATCGTCAATGTTATAACAAAGAATATTGACCTTTTAAGTTAACAAGGGTATGGAAAACTTGTAAAAAAGATTTTTCGATTACCTAAAAAATCCAAGTGTGACTTGAGTGATCCTAGCAAAAATTTGCAGTGAATACAAGCTAGAGATACTCATCTGAATTTTTAACAGAATCAACCTCATTTTGTAGCAAAGTCCCCAGAAGAAGAGACACAACTGCTACTGGTCCCGATGGCAATATCGCACAAACTCCCCATGCATGCGTAAATCAGTGGCGGAATGAAACTAGAGTCTGTAACATTTGATTGGAGAAAGATTCATCAACCAATGCATGCTGTCATTAGGGAAAAAAATAGAACATAAAGTCAATTGCAGTTTCCTTTCCAACATGAGGACATGAGAAGAACATCCATGTGCTTTTGACATCTTCTCTTCCAACGGGAAAGAGGGCTGCTCTGAAATGACAAAACCCGCCCTTCATATTTTTCAATGACAAGAAAGAGGGCCCAATTTTCCCTTTAACACGTTTTGACTTTTCTTCTTGTGAGTGGTGGCATAGCTCTTCAACTATTGTGGCCTTTATTTGCATGAATACAAGGGAAATGAAAAAGAAAAAGAAAATGCATTAAAAAGAATTTCCAATGCAACGTTTGTGGCCATTCAATTAAGAAAAGAATCATATTCCAATTTAAGGAAAAAAGAGAGGAGAAATAGCTGATTTTATTCCAAAAGATCCTGATAAAAAAATCATTTAAAATATAAAAAGGAACTAATTTTATTCCAACACATCTTAACATCTCGACATCCTAATTCCTGAAACAATCAGCAATCTTTTAGCCAATCTTACGAGTTTGTACATGGGAAGGAATCGCATCTATGGAAGCATACTTGCCTTAATCGGTTGACTTACCAACCTAGCTTTGTTGAATTTGAGCCATAATTAGATCTCCAGAGAAATTCCACCTGAAATCAGTCAGCTCAAGGAACTACAGAGGTTGGATTTGGCTCAAAATTGGATCCAGGGTAGAATCCCAACTTCCCTTTGAAATCTAAACAAACTAAATGAACTCATCTGCGTTGAGGCTTGGCCAGACTGATGTCTGCCTCCTCGACCCCTTGAACAATCCTGACACTGTCAGCAGTGGCACATCAGTACGACCATTGCTCGACGCTACCGGGGGAGAAGCCCTCGCTGTTGTCGCTGAGTCGCTGGGAAGATCGGCCATGACGGATCCGAATGATCTCACATCCAAAAACCTTAGTCTTTAGTAACCCTGATTTAGAAAGAATTAGGGTTGAGAGAGAGAGAGAGAGAGAGAGAGAGAGAGAGAGAGAGAGAGAGAGAGAGAGAGAGAGAGGAGAGATATTTCTAGGGTTAGGTTTACTATTTTTTGACTATTGTTATTCCTCGATTCTGCAATCAAGAGAGAGAATAAGAGAGTCTTTTTCTCTTCATTTTAAAATAGAGAGAGAGTCGATTGGGGAGCTAAATGAATTAGGGCGTCCCTTTTTTCTTTTTATTGGCCCCTTTACTTGCGGCCGGTAAAACTAACCTCTGATAAAGGATAACCCCAACCGTCAGCTCTGCATCTTTTTCTTGTAGTGAACTTGTAATTGTTATACAATGATATGGAATTATTTGCCTATTTTTTTCATTTCTTTTTCTTTTTGACTTGCTGGACACCGTGATTCAATCAGTTTGTTAAATTGTGATTTACATATGTGGTTGCCCAATGATTTTGGATCACTTAAAGGTGGTCCCTGCTTGCACAAATCCAGAGTTAAGGTAACGTGTACCATAAAATACTAATCAGGGCCATCTAACATGGTTCTCAAGATTATATCACTTGGAGAGTTGTTAAAAGTTATTTTAAAACAATACAAGGCTGTGTAATGTGGTTTAGAGGGCCATGATATTGATAAAGACATTGCCCATGTAACCATGTTTTATGTTCACATAATACTCCACCTAAAAAGTGGGTTTCACCCCTGACATAAACACCAGTGCTAAGATCTGGGCCAATCCTTATGAAGGTCCATTGTGAACATGGTTAGCATTGAAATTTGACGTGAAGTCCATTCATTAGGTGGGCCACGTGTTTTGTATGGAATCATTCTATACTCATAATTTGAAAAATCCAATCTTGTCATTGTAATGAAATCGTTGATCCACTAGTATGTTTTGCATACAAAGCCCAGAAGAGGGATATTCCTTTACACCGATCTAACTCATTTATGGTGCCATAAGAACCCTTGCCTTAGATCCAATCTTAATGGAAGTGCTAAAATGATCAAAGCACACTTTTGTAACAGCCCGACTTTTTAGGACCCGAGTACACAACCCGTTTCCCAAAAACCCGAGTGTTAACCTTAAAGGATGGTCAAATTCAAGTATACATTTTTTTTTTCTTTTATCAGAGTAAGCAAATGAGCGTAGTGTGGACAAATCGACATAAAGAAAAATTTCATTATCATTCAAATATACAAGAAGTTGCCCATAATGACTTATACAAACCAATCTCTGAATTTAATAAGTATAAGATTTATAAGAATTTAATACATGAAGAATAACAGAAAGCATATAAATATAAGCCGCAAGATCACGTAACTCCTCTAGGCAAATACAGTCATGCATCCCTGGCGATCATATCCTACTCCTCATCAAGTCAGGACATGCATATCACTTAAACTACCTGTACTACCTGTACGGTTGTATATTTGATAGATGAGTGGCCAACTCAGTGTGAATTCCCCTCAAGATTACACACCGCCGCATTAGGTAAGAAATAGTATAAAACATTCAAACAACCAAAACAGAGTAAATGCAGTCTTATTAGGTGCATGGATGTATGAATGCAATCATCACCCCGGGGATGCTTATCCATGCGGACAGTGGGCCGTCACCCATGCAATCATCGAACCTGGAAAATATCATCCAGTCAGAATCATCGAACCTGGGGAAACATCACCCAGTTGGAACAATACGTGGCATGTATGCATGATTAGCCAAGTCATTATTAGTCCATTTACAACCAGCCAATTTAAATAAGCTCAAAGGTCACTACAGGGAGCACATGGCCCAGCGTAGGCCGACAGCTCTGGCATAGTGTCCCATTACCACCATCCCCGGCTCATAAGGCTACCATCTTAGGATGTTTAATGGAAATCTGTCGACTAGTGGCCAATCATATTAAAGTATATAGGGCTTACCATCGCATGATTGTACGGTATAAAACATCGAACCCATATAGAGAAAATATCAGAATAAAGCCACATAGGATAATTATCAAAATAGGCCTCATAGGGCTAGTATCAAAATCATACGATAAAAGACCATCCTTGAAAACCATTGGACTCAACAACCTTGGATGGTAGGCCCACATCTATGATCCATCTAGACCACCACTTAATAACCAACAAGTCGAAGGTCCATTTTAATTACAACCAATCAGGTTACATCCCAAGTATGGGTGTATATTTATAGGTGGGGTTTTTCCACTAATGTACCAGTTCAAAGTCCATAAGCAATACACAAATAATCCATAAGCATGAATAAATATACAGGATGAATCACTAAGCAGGAAATATAGCAATTCAATTTCCAACAGTTAACACATGTGATTATAAGAAAGAGATAGCAATTATAACTTTTCATAAAAACTATGACTTAAGCTAATGAGAAGATGGAAAGCTCAAGGGGAAGAATCATCACCTTATACTTTGAATCACCTTCTAGTGTCGCTAAGTAATTGCACCCTTAGAATCGTATCCTATCACAAATCATGAATTTGTACAATTAGATCCAAGTTTCATGCACTACCTAGGTTTAAGATCATGGCCTAGGGTTTTAATTACTTATCTTTAGGGTTTTAGTGTGGAGTTAGGGATTTCATCTTTTAGTTTGGTGCTTAGATTCTAGGATTTGAATCCCAAGTTATATTAATATTATCATCATACAATGGACCAATTAATACTCACAATATGATAATTCACAAGTTTATATTCAAGTATATATGTAATATATAATGTTCTTATATTGGCTAATAACCTATCCAATAATAGAGGTAATTTACTTAGGCTTTTAGGGTTTAGTTCTAGGCTTAGATTTAGCATTTTGAACTCTAGTTGGGGTACCATTTACTATGATGTAATCTAATGATTACAAAATAACTATTAGCATTGTGTTATTATTCATGTTGGCTAACATAATAATAATCGCTATGACATTATGTAATATTATGACCTACTATTAATGGTAACGTTTGAGAGTGGCAATCAAAGCACTAGGATTTAATAATGGTATTATTATTATTATCTATTTGCAATAACTATCACTAGTATGGAAGATTTACTAATGCCTATTCATATCTACCACTAGTAATCCTAACAACGATCTCAACAATGCTGATGGTAATAAAAAGAACCTCAAAATAGAGGAAGATGTGGACTCACCTTGGTCGACTCAGTTCGAGTCGAGTTGACTCAGCTCACTCTCTCAATCTCACCTTCTCCTTCTTCTTCCTTTTCTTTCTTTTCCTTCCTTCTCCTTCTCGTTTCTCTTTTATCGTTATTATTATTTTCCATTTCTGCTGGAAGGTGTCCGGTAATAGACTGCAGAACTGAGCCTGACTCAGGTCTGTAACCCAGCAGCGAGTCAACTCACCTCAGCTCAAGCTAGTGCAATGACGCACCAACCATTCCTCTCTCTCTCTCTCTACTTCTATTCTCACACCCACGACCATCATCTGGACTCAGCCAGACTCACCTCACTGGGTCTGGATTCAGTCCAGAACTGGCGACCACCATGCCTGACTCAGTGCAGCGGCACAGCAGCAACAACCTCACCATCTTCTTCTTCCTCTTTCTTTCATCTCCTCTCTCTATCTATCTGTTTTTTCTCTCTTTTCTTCTCTTTCTCATTCTCTCATTCCATCTGCTGGAAACATCCAGAAATGCCTGGACTGGACCAGACTCACGCCCAACATGGATCGAACCAGGCCCGATACTCACAACCCGACCCAACTGGCTCAGCTCAGGTTGAGCTGGTGCAACACCCGACTACACCCACCTTCTTTCCTTCTCTTCTTTTTACTCCCTACCTCCTCCTTTCCTTTGCAGCTTCCAGCGGCGACTGGGCCAGACGCAGGACTTAGCCCGAGTCGAGCTGGTGCAGAAGCTTGGTGATGGTGCAGCCGCACCACCCCGACAGACTCTCCCTCTCAATTCCTTCCTTCTTTTTCTTTCTTCCTCTCTATCTTCCTCTCCTCATTCCTTTCTTCCTTTCTTTCATCTATTAAAGGTTTAGTGACACCACTGGATGCCCCAGCAGCTCGGTGCGGCACGACCCGACTAGCATTTTGAAGTGGGGAAGACGACCACTGTTAATGGCGAATTGCGAACGGGGGTTTATCTCTCCGAACTGATTGTTGTAGGTGGTGTGTATGAGCTCAGAGGAGCTTGGAGAATGGTTAGAGCGAAGCTCCATGGAGGTTTTCATGGTGGGTTCGAGCAAAGGAGGAAACGGCTGCTTGTCTCTATCCGGTTGTGAAGAGCCCTAATACACTCAATCTGTAGCTATATATGGGGTCTCTCTAGCTATCCTAAACCACAGGATCGACAACGAGTGCCCCAGATTCAATCTGGTGGAAACCACCACCAAAACAGTGGTCTGGGCTGAAACCGGCCGTTTTTGTTTTCCTGGTAAAAAGAAAAACCTAAACCGACTTCTTATGAATGGACGGCTAGGATCTCTCGTATGAACGGCCGAGATCAATGGATTCTCATGGACGCGGATCGCCAAGCTGGCGCACGGAAAGAAGTTTCTGTTTTTGGAAACAAGTGTTTGTAGGGTCAGTTTGCGCCGGTTCTCGTGTGCCCATACGTGCACATTTTCATGTGGAATGGTCAGGGTTTTGGTCAGCCCCTAGCTATGCACGAGATGGACGGATCAGATCACCCACCCGATCATCGATGATGGGCCATAGTGCATCCCAGACGGACGTTGTCCGTTGGCTGAGCAAACGAAGAGAGAGAGAGAGAAATCTCTCTTTTTACGGAAAGGGCGGGTCGACGCCCAGTTTGAATGTCCGAGCGGACTGGTGCACGTCCTGCATGCTGGTTGTGGTGCACATGCACCCCCGTGTGGGCCCCACCATGATATCTGTAGGAGATCTGATCCGACCACCTCGCTTGATGGGCCCTCGTAATGTTTCTGACCAAAGATGTAGTAGATCTGACGCTTTGTGGGCCATACTAATGAAACTAGGGTCCTACTTGGCGATCCCTGTCGATCTAAGGGTCGGATCCTCCCGAAATTGAACGTTAACAGCTAAAAAGTCCTAATGGTCCATTTGTATAACTTTCATCACATACTACTAACCAATACAAATATTAACATAGATTTCCTTACTATTGTATATTTCTTATAATTAAAATAATTAAAATCTCATACATATATATTCATATAATCTTAATATTAACCTAGTACTATATGCATGACATTGATCCCCTATAATATATAATTCACAACATATAGTCTCATATTATACATGTAAGTGAATTGCAATTTATACAATGTCTTATTTAAAAGCACATCGTTAAATAATATAAAATTTTATTCAAATATCTAATAATTTTTGGTATGCAAGTTTATAAAATATTCAACACTAAATTAATATTTATAATTCAATTATATATTGAAAAATTATTATTCATTATGTTTAGTCAATATAATATTACTTTCATAATATTTTATATATATGCATATCCCTCTATTACAATGCAATTTCATACATTATTTATTTGATAAATAAGTTATCAAAATACATCCATAATCTTTTGATCCATGTTTGTGTAAGATTTATAATATAATAAATAGTTAAAATAATATACTTAGTATATTTAATTTGTCCACTGGGTGGTTTGATATGTGGATATGGATTACCTTCGACGGTCAGATTTAAACTAGGTTGCATGTGAATGTTCACTAAGTTAGGTTTGCATTTATCCTAAATCTTGGTTATACGGTAACACCCGAGTACTGGAAAGTACGGGGTGTTACAACTTTAGTTGTCAAATTTCATATAGTCAAAACAACTTGTTAAGAAATTTTCATGTCTGGTCCAAGATCAAGAGAAGATCAAGTTCAAGTCTGGTCCAAGATCAAGAGAAGATCAAGCTTAAGATTAACTGACGTTCTAGTAGAAGATTAAGCTCTAATGACAAGATGAAGTTATTAATCAAGTTCAAGACAAAGAAGTTCAGTTATTTCACATTTCAGGTAATATAAAACCCTAGAAAGACCTTAAGTTTAGGTGCTTTAAAAAATTATTTAATTTATGGTTTTACACTCGTGTTTGCTTGGAATTTGACTAGCCTAAGGTTTGGTTTGACTAGTCTAAGTTTTCTTAGCCAGTCCAAGTTAAAATCGAAGTAAAACATATTTTTTATTATAAATTTGACCAGTCGAATTTTCTGTTCGACTAGTCGAAGGAGGACCTTCGACCAGCCTAAGTAATTTTAGCTCGAAGTCTAGCAACTAAAACGGTTCAGATTTTAGGATATTCGACCAGTTGAAGACTACCTTTGATTGGTCGAACAGAGATCTTCGACTAGTCTGACTGGGCCTCTGACTAGTCGAAGATTGGATAAATCTTATCCTGCTTAAATCTGAAAATCTGTTGAATAGAATCCAGTGCTCGGACTAGTCGAAGACTGCCTCGGGCCAGTCGAAGATTCAACTTCTTTGCCTATAAATTGAGGTTCTCAATCAATCCAAAATATCAATTATTATCATTAACATTCTTTTACAAGAGAGATAGAAGTTCCAGTTATTAGCAAGCTATTGAACGGTATTTATAAATTATTTTTATAGCTAATGTTTAATTCCCTTAATCTCAAATTCTGTCATTCTAATTCTAAAGAAAGTGAATGTTACTCTTCTTTTGAGATTTAAGATAATTAACTCAAGTAGCCATTAGTTTTAACTTAATTAAAAATAATAGAACCTTGGACATTTGTTATCTCAGACAAAATCTACATTGAGATAGCCTAAAAATCTTAGTGAGGGGTTTGATTGTGATAGCCTGGTTAAATCACAACTGTATCAGGTTTTAAGGTGACCCTGAGAAAGCCTTTTTCATAATGAAAACCATGATTACGTGGAGAGTAGTTTTGGGAGTGGAGTAGGTGTGGCTGTTTTAGAACAGTTGTTGACACACCGAACCACTATAATTCTCTATGTTATGTGGTGAATGTTTTGATCTTTTGTGTGGTGAATGTTCATATTTATATTTCAGTTTAAGTGGTGAATGATTGTAATATTTACTTTTATTTACTCTTGTAAAGTTTGGGATTTTGATTTTAAAAAGTATTCGTGAAATAATGTTGTCCTGCCTAAACTTTTAGGTGAAGGTTGTCATACGAATCATTTGAAATCAATGTTTCAATACTTAAGCAATTGAGATCTCCGATATATTTATTATTCAGCACTTTATTCGATTATTTGGCATAGTCTTATTAACTCCCCTCCAAGACTTCTTAAGCTCTCATTTTCAAGTGGTATCTGAGTTGGTTACTCTATTTTTTTAAAAAAATTAATCTCCTTGAGTTAGATCCAAAGATTTATTATGTAAAATTTTGACAGTTTATTTATTACCAGGCCACCTCCTTTTAAGGCTTTAATTATTCATATTGAAAAGTCAGAATTGAGATTTTTCTAAAATCCTTAGATGAAAGTGTGTGGCAAGCCACTATGACTAAATGGAAACCTCCTATGACTGAAGTAGTAGCCGATGATGGAATCAAATATATGAGAGAAACCACATTCTGTTGATGGACTGCTAGTCAAAAGAGTGAAAGCAGTGCTAATGCTAAAGCCTTAAATGCCATAACTTGTGATTTATCACTTGATGAATTCAAGAGAATTATTTCATGCGATACAACTAAGCAAGCATGTGACATTCTTAAAATGACACATGAAGGAACCACTATTGTCAAGAAATCAAAAGTTCAAATCCTCATAACTAGATTTGAGGAAATTCGTATGGAAGAAAATGAGACTTTCATAGAATTCTATACGAAACCGTATGACATATTAAATTCCATGTGGGGTTTAGAAGATGGAATTCATAAAAGGAAGGTTTGCGCAAAAATACTCCAATCTCTTCCTGAAAGGTTCAATTCTAAGGTTACTGCTATACAGGAATTAAGGGATACTGATATTATGAAGGTTCAGGAGTTAGTTGATTCTCTTTAAACTTATGAGTTAAATTTTAAGGCTCCTAAAAGTAAGTCCATTGCTCTTAAATCTTCTAAATCTGTTTCAAAAGAAAATATTACTAATTCTAATTTTGAAGAAAATGAAGATGATATGACAATATTAGCTAAGAAATTTTATAGAATTTTTAAAAATAAGAAAAGAACAAATTTTCAAAAACCATTTGATAAAAGAAAAGGAAAATCTAATTCTTGAAAACCGAAAACAAAGGATAGTCAATATTTCAACTGTTATGAATATGGGCACTTGGCTAATAAATGTTTTAAAAAGGATAAGTCTAAAAGAAAGGGTATGATAACTACTTGGGATGAATCATTTGATTTTGAAAGTACTTCTGAGTCTGATAAATTATATCAAGAAAATGTAAATGTAAATGATGTGAAAGCCGTTATGACTATAGCCAGAGTCACTTCTTCAGATAGTTGTAATATATCTTACTATGAAAGTCTCAGAAATGACCCTGAAAATGAAAATGAAGACGGTCTTCAAGATGCCTACAATGCCCTATATAGATAAAGTTGTAAAATTGCTGTCAAGTTGAAAATTCAAAAAGACAAATATGCTAAATTGAAAGAAGAACTTGAAAAAGCATTTTTAGAAAAATCTCATTTTTTATTGTTTTGAAAAAATAAAATTAGATTTAAATTTTATATCTTCTAAAGTACAAAAACTCAAAATAGAAAATGAGAAACAAAAACTTGAAGTCTCTTTCCTTCAGAGTTCAAAGGACACTTGGAAATATGCCCTTGGTGACTAAAAATTTGAAAAAGTGTTAACCCTATCAAGGTGATGTGCTGACAAATCTGGTTTGGGTTATACTAAAAATAATTCTTTGAAATCTAAGGATTCTGCTCCTATCTTTGTAAGAGGAGAATCCTCGAACTCTAAAGGTAAGACTTTAAATGATTTCAATCGTAATGATTTTAAAAATTCAAAACCCTTTCAAGTCCTTAAAATAAATAATAATGCCATCAGTTATAAACATCAAAGGAATAATAAATCACCCTTAGCTGAAAAATTGTGGACTTGTTTAAAGAGCTTCTGAATTCCAACTCAGAAGATATAAGAGTTAATAGAAAAAGGAGAAATCCTAACTCCCAAATACAACAAAAATCAAGAGATACTCCTAAACCTAGAACCGTAATGAAATGTATTGTAAAGGTTACGTGTCCTGTTGCCCACATAGCTTTCAAAGCCATTAGCCACTCAAGATGGTACCTGGATAGTGGATGTTCGAGACACATGACAGGTGACAAGGCGATATTCTTGAATATCAAAGAAGTAAATGGTGGCTCAGTCACTTTTGGAGATGGAAGCAATTACAAAAGAATAGGCCAAGGTAATGTACAACTTCCTAACTTACCTCTCTTTGAAAATATGCTTTACGTTGAAGGATTAAAACATAATCTTTTGAGCATATCTAATATTTGTGATAATAAGCATAGTGTGAAATTTTCTGATCATGGATGTGAGATTATGAATGAGAAGGGTAGTGTACTATTAAATGGTAGTAGGAAATCTGAGAATTTCTATACAATTGATAACTCTTGCTCATCAAACTATTCATGTTATATGGTCCAAACAGACGAGATTGAACTATGACATAAACATCTTGGACATGTTAACTATAGAGATCTGTATAAATTAAGCAAAAGAGATCATTTATGTGGCTTACCCAAGCTGAAAAAGATAGATAAAGTTTGTGGCACATGTCAAATTGGCAAACAGATTAAGAGTAGTCACAAGAAAGTGAACTCTTTAGCCACGACCAAACCACTAGAACTACTCCACATGGATTTAGTAGGACCAACTAGAACAAAGAGTAGAGGTGGAAAGAAGTATTTTCTAGTCATTACTGATGAATACACCAGATATATATGGGTAACCTTTTTAAGAGAGAAATCAAATACTCTTGATGAACTCAGAAAAATTTTAAAACGTATCCAGACTAAAAAAGAGATATCTATTAAAAGTGATCATGACACTGAATTTGAGAATATCAATTTCGAGAAGTACTGCAATGATAATGGTATATCGCATGAATTCTCTACTCTTAAAACACCTGAAAAAAATGGAATTGTTGAAAGAAAAAATAGAATTTGATAAGAAATGGCTAATGTAATGCTAAATGGCATGAATCTACCAAAAAATTTATGGGCTGAATCTGTTATTACTGCGTGCTATATCATAAATCGTTTTTACATTAGAAAAGTTAAAAACAAAATAACTTATGAATTATGTTTAATAAGAAGCCCCCAGTTAAATATTTTCAGACTTTAGAAGTAACTGTTTTATATTGCGTGACCGAGAAAATTTTAAAAAATTCGAAGCTAAGAGCAATGAGGGAATATTCTTAGGTTATGCTATAAACAGTCGGGCATAACGAGTTCTTAATAAAAGAATTGGAGTGATTCAAGAATCTATAAATGTTGTGATAGATGATCAACAAATCACACCCTGTAACACCCTGAAAATCGGGGGTCGTGTATAAACTCAACTCCCGAGTTCCAGACCGTCACTTATGCAACAAAAATGATTATGATTCAATGTTGTCTGATTTAAAGCATTCACATGAGTAAAAGTATACAAAAACTGCAATTCATACTTCAGATCCAGTGATAAAAGCAAGCGGAAGACTAAACAATATATATATCACTGTATGGAAAACAAAGTAAATCTCATCTGTCTCCAAAGTATGACTACATCTCTGAGCCTCATATACATATACATGAACAAAAATAAAATGTTCAAAATAGTCCCACTGAAGTCCCATCGATCCAGGTCGCCTACGGGAAGCCATCGTGATACTGCATGTACGAGAACTCGTCCTGGTCCTCGTCGATCTCTGGCTCCACCTCCTGGATCTCAGCCTCACCTGCATCTACAACAGGGTCTGGTGGGTGTTGCAAACACCATCCCGTAACGTGGGAGTGAGTGATCAACTCAGTGGAATCATAGAGCAAGGATTAGCATGTTCACAATTCAATCATGCGATAATAGTAAAGCAGTAAATCAGACAATCCTACTACTGTTGTTAATGCAAGATGACATGACGTGATGTATGCCCTCACTGACGGTCTCCCTCATACGGCAACATCTTACGACTGCGGCATGCCATACTCCCTAGAGTGCTCCACATCTTCCAGGCACATGCAATGCTATGGTGATATGATTTTCAAGTTATTATTAGTCCATTCAAACAGTAGGATTGGGAAACTAAGGTACTTCCCTTGTATCAATCCCAACACAGATCCTGTCTAGGGTCGTCACTCCTAGTAATCTCATACGATGTATATTTCATAGGTCACTGCAAGGGCTGCCAGGGCTGTTGCTCGCACTCGTTGCACCGCTCCCCCATCACCTTATCAATACAGGCCTACCGTACTCTACTGCAACGGAAGGGTCGTCGCCTCCCGTGGACTCAGAATACGCTCGCGGTCACTACAAAGGACTCGTCGCCTGATCAGTGTAGGCCGACAGCCAGAATATAGTGTCCCATACCACCATAATCTGCTCACGAGTCTAGGTGCTCACTGGTCACTACGGGGAGGTTTGTGGCCCCAGCGTAGGCCGACAGCTCGACCACGGTGTCCCATACCACCATGCCCGGCTCATGAGTCTTCGTGGATCAAGGTACCATGGTTAACAGGGTTTGTAATGGTAAGTTCAGTACCCTAGGTTCAAGCAGTTATGACTCATACAAGGTGAACATACATCGGCCAGTCGGGTTACTTGACGGGCTCGACTAGCGCGATCGCATCTCAAGTCGAACGACATGAAGTGCGTAAAACACTTCGCGTGGCCTAACCACTGCCGCCAACTTCAAACACGAATCACGTTCATCGACGCGTCGTTCGTGGCTATGACCAGTCAGCCACGAATTCGCTCGGTTACCGACTGCCTGGACTAAGTCTAGTCCCAAACAATTATGGAATCACATCAGCAATCTATGTAAGAGTATTGGAATTGAAATACAATCATGTGAGCATGTTAACACATGTTATAACATTCAACTTAAGCAAATCTTCAAACACATACGTTCCATGCATGTAATGGAATCATGCATATGGTCAACATGTAGGAAATCATTTAGGTCAGCATATTAACTAAGAAATCAATCTCAAACTACCACATAACATCATTTAATTCAATACATACTAATACAAGCATTTATACAAACACATACACTACACACTTAAGTCTACATATAGTATGTCGACCCAAAGTGCGGAACTAGGCAAATCTCTTCGCCAAACTAATTATGCAAGCATTCCTAACTCCCTAATGCGACAACAAACCATGTCAATCACGTCAGCAAAATATGAATGTAGACCGTACTTCCTACAAATGACTAAAATGCCCTAAATCTCATATTCTTCGTTAATTTACGAAACAGGAAACGGAGAGCATGTTGTACATGTCAAACAGTGATGCCGTCGATAATCTACTATTAAACGACATTGAAAGCGTTGTAAACCGTCAATCAAAGCATCTAAAATCCTCACCTAGTCTCTTACTGATGCGGGATTTTGAACGGAGCGTGTACGCTTCGTCTACGGCAGTAGGAGGACCTATTTTACAAGTTACGTTAGCTAACATGTCGTGAATCTAAGTAAACCCTAAATTAGCAAGTTCTAGGGTTGTTTTATACCTGAAAAAGTGAAGAAATCACCAGCCAGGTGATTGAGAAGAGTTGCTGAAGCAGTAGCAATCGGCGGCTCGGAAACGGGAAAAATCCCTTCCACTCTCTCTCAAACTCTCTCTCCTTTTCTCTAGGGTTTGTAATTTTCGGATGGGAGAGAGAAATGAGGGTTTCAACCCCTTTTATAAGCTTAAAAATGCCGAAAACAGGCTCCGGAATGAAGTTTACTTGGTGCCTATCCATTTCGGGACTGTTTCGGTCCGAAAGTTGCTTTCTGGTGGTCCCCTGGTCGATTGCAATCGGACTTAAGCTCATGCGTACCAGATGTAGCACGTATTAAGTTTTCAGTCTGGCTGGGTTCGCAGATCGCACGTGGCGGACCAGTTTCAGTTCAGCGGTCACCGCACGTAGATCAGGGCTGAAAGTCCCATGATAATAAATAAAAATTTTTCCTAATCCGAGGGTGTAATCTGGATGAATTCTGACGGTCAGAACGCTTAATACTGATGCGTCAAGTCGTGTGCCAGATTTGAATTTGAAATTCCAATTCTGTCCCTATTCGCGGTCTCTTCCGTCCGGGTTCAACGAAATAGTCTGTGATTATCGGTTTGACTTGATTTTCGAGATGATTGTCAAGTCCAGCTAGGTGGTTCTAACGGTCTAAGATAGGAGGTATCGGACTTTCGACGCGCGGTCTAAATCCAATACAAAAATTCAAAGTGGTCCAGAGAACAAACCCGCTTAGAGTTTGATCCGAAGTTATAGGGTATTGTAGAGTTGTTTGTTCTACTCGATTTGGGTCTTGTAGAACGTATTTAAAGTGATCAGGGACTATTTCCCAGCTACTCTAGCGTTGCGCTAGCTAACTTACACTTAATTTCCATGGAAATTAATTCTACGCGATTTCGGGTCGAGTTGGTACTCGAGCCCAAGTACGGATTTTTCACGGGCGTTACACACCCACTCTAAATCAAGATGATGATGAAGTCAATGTGATTGATATACCTGACTCTTCATCTAAATCAGTGAATATAGAAATAAGATTAGTCAAAGACCATCTAACTAATCAAATACTTAGAAACCCTCATACTAGTGTAACTGGCTAATGTAAATGAAGCACTTGTCGATGAAAGTTGGATAATTGTCATGCAAGAAGAATAGAATCAATTTTTTAGAAATAATATATGGTACTTAGCTTTTAGATTTACTAATAAACACGTAATTAGAACTAAATGAATTTTTAAGAATAAAACTGATGAAATGGGTAATATTATTAGAAATAAGGCATGATTGGTTGTACAAGGGTACACTCAAATAGAAGGTATTGATTATGATGAAACCTTTGCTCCAGTTACGTGCCTTGAATCTATAAGATTATTTATTTCGATTGCATGTCATAAAAAGTTAAAAATTTATCACATGGATGTTAAAAGTGTGTTTCTAAAGGGTGATTTGCATGAGAAAGTATATGTTGAACAACCAAAGGGTTTTGAAGACCCCAAACTTTCAAATCATGTGTAGCATCTTAAAAAGAAACTTTATGGTTTGAAATAAGCTCCTAGAGCATGGTATGAAAAACTAACTAAATTTTTACTTAATCATAATTTTTTTATGGGAAGTGTTGATAAAACCTTATTCATCAAGAAATATAATGATCATATATTGATAGTTTAGATCTATATTAACGATATCATTTATAGATATACATGCACTAACCTATCTATTGAGTTTGTAGATCTAATGAAATCCAAGTTAGAAATGAGTATGGCTAGTGAACCAAACTATTTCCTTGGATTATAAGTTAAACAACTTGAATATGAAATGTTTATCTCACAAACCAAATATGCCTTAAATCTTGTAAAAATGTTTGGGTTTGAGAATGAAAAAAAGTTTGATACTCCAATGAGAACAACTCTTAAACTCTCAGAGGTTGAATCAGGTAAAAGTGTAGACTCCCGTCTATATCGAAGTATGATTGGTTGTCTTCTATACTTAATTTCTATTAGACTTGATATTACTTTTAGTGTTGGAATATGTGGTAGATATCAATCTAATCTTAAGAAATCACGTTTAATTACTGTTAAATAGATAATCAGATATGTCGTAAGTTCTGCTAACTTAGGACTTTGGTATCTGCATGATACTTTTGTACAAATTACCGGATATACTGATGCAGATTGGGCATGAAATATTGATGATAAAAAATCTACCAGTGGTGATGTTTCTACGTAGGGAATATTTAGTATCCTAGCTCAGTAAGAAATAAAATTCAGTATCTCTGTAACGCCTCAGAAAAATTCGTACAGAGACTCGAGTACCAACTCGATCAGAAATCACTTAGGATTAATTCCTTTAGAAATTAAGTGTAAGTTAACTAGCGCTATGTTAGTTTTGCTGTGATATTGTCCCTGATCACTTTAAATACGTTCTACAAGACCCAAAACTTGTAGAAGCAATGACGCTATAGTACCCTGAAATCTAGGATTAAACTCTAAACCCGTTTGCTCTCATGAACCCTTTGAAACTTCGTATTGGATTTAAACCGGGTGTCGAAAGTCCGATATCCACAATCTTAGACCGTTATAACCGCTTAGCTGGACTTGACAATCATTTCAAAAATCAAGCCCAACCAATGCTCTGAGGCTATTTCATTGAGCCTGGAGCAGGGAGTGTGAGAAAGAGTGAAATTCATTAAAATTTAAATGGGATTTAAATGAATCTGGCACGTTTCATTTGCGGGTTAAGTATAGGCATTCAAACCGTCAGAATCGGACCCAAATACACCCTCAGATCAGGGAATATTTCTCACTCAGCTCAGTGTACTTGGAATCCTCGATCGAGTCTTCGTGACCAGTGAACTGAAACTGGTCGGCCACGTGCGATCTGGGAACTCTACCGGACTAAAAATTTCATGTGAGCAGGATTCGATATACATGAGCTTAAGTCCGACCGCGTTCGGCCAGGGGACCTCCCGAAACACTCTTTTGGATCGGAAAAGACCCGATTTGGTTATAACCCAAGTATACCCTTGTCCCGAGTCTATTTAGGTGAGGTTTTAGCCTATATAAGGGCTTTAAACCCTCTCATATCTCTCCCATCCAATTTTACAAGAAACCCTAGAAAGTGGTGAGAGAGAAAGAGAGAGTTAGTGAGAGAATCAGTGAGAGAACTTTCTGCCTCCTGCTCCAGCTTTTGCACGTACCAAAGCATAGCTTTCAAATCACTTTCTCGGTGATTCCAACTCACTTCTAGGTAAGAAAACTCTAACCTATAGCTGTTTTAAGGATTCTTTCGATTCAAATAGCGATGTAGCTTATGTATCTTGTGCATTAGGTCGCCGTAACACCGTTAACGAAGCGTAGACTTCCTATTCGAATCGATACGCGTCTAAGGCGAAAGGTGAGGATTTCAGACGCTTAGATTGACTGATTTCAAAGCTTTCAATGTCGTTTAATAGTAGATTATCGACGAGAACGCTGTTTGACATGTAGAACATGCTGTCCATTTTCCATTTCGACTGCGTACGAGAAATATGAGATTTAGGGTATTTTAGGCATTTGTAGGAAATACTGTTTACGTCCGTATTTTGCTGAAATGATTGCCATGGGTATTTCTCGTGTTAGGATATTAGAAATGCGTGCATGATCTGTTTGGCGAAGAGATTCGCCCTAATGTGCACTTTGGATCGACATACGCTATGTAGACTAAAGTGTGAGACTAAGTGTTTGTATAAATGTTTGTATTAGTATGTATTGAGTAAATGGTGTTGTGAATTAGTTTTGAGATTGAATTCTCAATTAATATGCTGATGTATATGAATTCCACCATGTTGGCTACATGAATTGATTTCATTATATATATGGAATGCATGTGTTGGTTGATTTGCTTACGTTGTATGTTATAACATGTGACAACATGCTTGTATTGGTTGAATTTCATTTCTGTTACTCTCATATGGTAGCTGATGTTGATTTACAAATGCTTGGGGCTATATCCTAGTCCAGGCAGTCGGTAATGGATCAAATTTGTGGTTGGCTTCTATTTGCCACGAAAGATGAGTCGATGAACGCGAGTCGTGTTTGAGTTAGCGGCAGTGGTTAGGCCACACGAAGTGTTTTATGCACTTCATATCACTCAGCTTGAGATGCGCTCGTACTAGTTAAGCCCGTCAAGTAACCCGACTGGCCATTGTATGTTCACCTTGCATGAGTCATAACTGCTTAAACCTATGGTACTGAACTTACCATTGAAAATCCTGTTAACCATAGTACCTTGATCCATAAAGACTCATGAGCCAGGCATGGTGGTATGGGACACCGTGGTCGAGCTATCGGCCTACGCTGGGGCCACAAACCTCCCCGTAGTGACTAGTGAGCACCTTTGACTCGTGAGCCGATTGTGGTGGTATGGGATACTACATTCGAGCTGTCGACCTACTCTGATTGGTGACGAGCCCTTTGTAGTGACCTCGAGCGTATTCTGAGTCTATGGGAGGCGACGACCCTTCTGTAGTGATAAGAGTACATTAGGCCTGTATTGATAAGGTGATGGGGAAGCGGTGCAACGAGTGCGAGCAACGGCCCTGACAGCCCTTGCAGCGACCTATAAATATAACATCGTATGAGATTACTAGGAGTGACGACCCTAGACAGGATCTGTGTTAGGATTGATATAAGGAAGGTACCTTAGTTTTCCAATACTGTTGTATGAAAGGACTAATAACAACTCGGTAATCATTATCCATATCGCACTGCATGTGCCTGAAAGATGTGGAGCACTGAGGAAAGAAAGCATGCGGCGGACATAAGATGGTGCTGCATGAGGGAGTCTGTCGGTGAGGGCATCCATCATGTCATATCATGCTTGCATTAACAACAGCATCTACGAATGTTTGATTGCCTGCTTTACTATTATCGCGTGATTAATTTGATAACATGGTAATCTTTGTTCTATGATTCCACTGAGTTGATCACTCACTCCCACGTTACGGGACGGTGTTTGCAACACCTACCAGACTCTGTCTTAGTTGCAGGTGACGAGGTGATTCAGGACGTAGAGCCGGACTTCTATGAGGACCAGGACGAGTTCTCTTATATACAGTTCGCTGACGGCTTTGCATAGGTGGCCTGGATCGGTGGGACTTGCTAGTTGGACATTTATATGACATTTTATTTTTGGTTTGAATTATGTATATCTGACTCAGAGATGTATTCATACTTTGGAGACAGTTCGGGATTATTTTATTTTTCATACAGTGATATATATATTCTTCAGTCTTCCACTTACGTTTTATCCTTGGATCTGGAGTATGAATTGCAGTTTTGGTATAATCTTATTCATGTGAATGCTCTAACTCAGACAACATTGAATCATAAACATATTTGTTGCCTAAGTGATGGTCTGGAACTCGGGAGTCGAGTTCCTACACGACCCCCATTTTCAGGGCATTACAAGTTGGTATCAGAGCATGATTTGGATTAAACTGGACCTGGATTATAGCCACGCGATGTACGCTGTCGCTCCTTTGACTTAGGTGGGTGCGAGAAAAACCTAGAAACACTCGTAGGACTTCAGTTTCGCTAATTGGCAAAGTTCACTCAAACTGACCATTTTGATCGAGTCTGTGTGCATCCGTGGTCGCATGAAACGACCCCGGACCACTTCTAGATCATGTGTGGACAGGTCTAGACCTCTCTGGACTCAATCCCAGCTGTTAAAAATTGTTAAAAGTGAATATGCAGCCGTTGACACCCGAAATGACCCGAATTGGATTGAAATGGAGTGGGGGGCCCACCCATGCTGATCTAGCATGATTCAGGGTGGGACCCATATCAATTTTGGGCCCACAGGATAGGGGGACCCAGCCTAGATGGCCGGGCATTACCAAATTGTAAGTTAGTCGGCGAGGCCTCGCTGTACAGTGTGCCCCACTCGGGCCGGGTGTAGGGCCGACGCACTTTGGTGGGTAGGGTACCCTCCCTACATGTGGGCCGTTCCTTAAAAGTCCCCCAAACACACACCTCCTTCATAAAAATGTCCCCCAAGCTCTCCTTTCTTCAAGTTCTTGCTGCCTCTTCTCTCAAAACCCATTTCAAATCGCTCCCAATCCCATTTTCTGCTATAACCGATGCCACTCCATCGTCCATAGCAGTAGGCATTCCCTTTCCTCTCCATTTTTGTCCGTGGAAGCTCTCCCATCCTCCATTGGAGGCTGAAACTTGTGTGAGCCTCCATCCCAACCTATTTTGCTCTTTTCCCTTTGCAATCTTAGCATTTGGGGTCCTATTTCCTTCCTCTATAGGACCTAGATTTGTTTTATCTCATTAGGTCAGCCCTATCTCCCCATTTCCTTCATTTTCCATGGCTTTTGTAGAGGCTATTGTAGCCTTTTTCTCCCTTTCCACCATCCTCTCTCTCATGGAAAAGAGGAAGATCACCGCAGATGAAGCTGGACCTAGTCGCCCTTCACGTTTGAGGAAGCTGAGAGGTGGTGCCGCTAGCTCAAGTGCCACCGCTAGTCTAAGTGTTGGGAGAGAGCTACATATGAAGTGGGATTTGGATCCCCGTACTCACATAAGAAGAGCACTGTTGGCAGACTTGGCTCACGGTGCGTATACTGATCGTAAGGTTCTGTTTGAGGCGCATGTGGATGAGCGACTCTTTAGTGAGTTTCTGTTATTTGAGCACATCGAAGCTGCTAGGTGGGTCCGCTCTTTGAAGCCCAGTCTCGTGCGAATGTAAGCACTGTTTGTGCCTTCTATGCTCATATTCGAAACCCTACGTTGGAGCCATTGCAGTTCAGGATTCCCTTTGATAGAGACTGAGAAGCCACGATCGATGTTAGGTTGATAGCTCGACTTTTGAATGTACCTCTTGGCGAGGTACATCCAAGTGCTAAGAATCTGAAGAGTGTTTGTGAGTGTGATCCCCGCACCAGGTTCCTATGTGGTGGTTTAGTTCTATGGCAGCGTAACAAGAGCCTCTTAGCGTCCCATATGTTGGATGATTTTCGCCTATTGCACCACATTTGCACGTTCAATGTGTATCCTAGGTCGACTAATCGCAGTGAATGTACACATCTCATGGTCGATTTTGTATACCAAGTGGGCCAGGGAGAGAATGTGTGCATGACCACCTTTGTGTTGTGACAGATCGTCCTCATAGCGAAAGCGAGGAGAACGTCTGAGTCACTTCCTTTTGGCCGGCTCATATGCAAGATCGCGCTTGAGTTTGCTTACAGACTTGGGCCGGAGTTGCCTATGCCGATTCACTTCATTGATGAGGTTACCATGAACCAGAAGAAGATAGGGCCTCGGCAGCGTGAGGCTCAGCTTGATGATGACAGTGAGGGTGAATATGATAGTGAAGAGGATGCTAGTGAAGAAGAAGTTGGGGCAGAAATAAAGGAAGAAGTCCAGGAAGAAGAGGAAGTGGAGGCTCAGGATACTGATGAGAGTCCTCCTACTGCGACACGGGCTGCTAGGGATGCTCACATAGCTCGACTTGAGGAGAGTCAGGTTTCCTTACGACGGGAAGTCCAAGAACTTCTGTCCGAGGTGAAACAAGATCTTGAGGCTACCAAGGCCATCATGAAACAAAAATTTGGCAAGGCGACTCGCACTTTGAAGGCCATCCTGTGTTGTCTGCAGGATAAAGGTGCCCCTCCTCCATCGCCAGACTCGGACTAGTGATTGGGTTTTCAGATGGCCGTAGTTAGTTTGTTTCTTGCTTTCTGTGTGTGAGCCTGAGGAGGCCTATTAGTTAGTTTATGTTGCAGTTATAGCTTTGGCTAGCTTAGTTCCCATGTGTTTCTTTTCATGATGTATGTAAGGATATATCTCTTGTATTGTGACGAATTTTGATTTAATGAAATGCATGAATTTTCTTCAGCTTGTTATGTGAATGATTGTGTGGTGGTGTATTTGTGTTGTTGCTGAAACTGACATGGTTGCGCCCTAATTTGAATATAGGGAATGCCGCCTAAGGCTACGCGGAGCAAGGTATGACTTACACTGGGAGAGCCTATGGATCGAGTTCCTCCCCAGACTGATGAGCATATAGATCCTGCTGTGGGTCCGATTCTTGAGACTGCACCTGAATCTCAACCTTCTGCAGGTCCTACAGTCAGACCACCACCATTCACACCGCCTGTCAGAGAGCAGTATCGTGCGTCTTCTTCGACGCAGTATGTGCCCCAGCCTGCTTCACCTCCTGATAGGTTTGAGCAATTGATGATCATGATGCACTAGCAGCATCAGTAGCTTTTGACTATGATTGCGGGGGCCTTAGCCCAGGGTGGCAGTGCGGCTCCACCTGCGCCATCTGTGCATCCAGCTGAGGATGCTGGGACTTCGGTTCAGGATGAGAAGATGACTCATCCTGCACCATCTGCTTACCCTACGAGGAATACTGCTGATTCTCGGGGCCTACTTGAGCGATTCCAGTGCTTGCGGCCTCCTACTTTTACGGGTTCTCACAGACCCGAGGAGGCCGAGTATTGGCTCGACCGTGTGTCGAAGATTCTGAGGATACTGCACTGTTTGGAGTCTGAGCAGGTTGAGTTGGCCACGTTTATGTTCGAGCGAGAGGTCTGCTTATGGTGGGATAGCGTATTGCGGACAGTTGCTGCTAGCTACGTCTGGACTTAGGTAGCGTTCGAGTTTTGATTCCACGAGAAATACTATCCCCGACCTACAGGCACGAGAGGGAGAACGAGTTTTTACGCCTTAGGCAGGGAGGCATGTCAGTCACAGAGTATGAGCATCGGTTTACTGAGTTGAGCAGATACGTCCCGACGATACTTGCTGACGAGCAGATGCGCATACGACGATTTTTCGAGGGCTTGCGACCGGACATTCGGTTGAAGATGTGTTATGTCAGCATACCTTCCTATGCAGAGCTGATACATATGTCCATGAGGGCAGAGCAGGATGTTGATCGACTTGTGCGATCTCGTGGCCCTGTGGTTGCTAGGCCACGACCGGATATGCTGGACAGGTCATTTCTTGGCAAGAGGCCTCGCATCGACCCTCCTCCTAGGGCTACAGCTCCAGTACTTCTGATGAGGTGCCCCGATGTGTCATGTACTTATTGTGGGAGACTGGGCCACACTGTGGAGAGATGTTTCGCTCGGATGAGGGATAGCGGGTTTTCACCGCCGCAGAAGATCGACCGTCCTCGCCCACAGGCATTGTCTGCTCCACCTTTACGGTTGGCTCCTGCGCACCCTTCTTTCAGACCTCCCGCACCTCAGTTCTAGCCGCCTCAACGGGCCATGATACTGCAGCTGAATCGTCCACAGCAGGCTCGGGTACATGCATTGAAAGTAGAGGCATCCGAGATAGAGGCTATCCAGCCCTTGGCCTTTGAGGTCACCGCTCATATTGGAGGTACTCCAATACTTTTGATGGTGGATACAGGATCCATGATTTCCTTGATATCGTATTCTATGGTCAGGCGCCTTGGGCTACTGACTATTCAGATGGATGGGGTGTGAGTTCTTACAGTGCACGAAACTTTTTCTGATGCCACCATGATGTGTGAGGGTTGTTTGATGGATTTAGGGGGCAGAACGATGGCTCTTAATATCTCGACGTCATTCTTGGCATGGATTGGTTGACTGCAGGGAGCGCCGAGATTGACTGCGAGACCCGTATGGTGACAGTCTACGAGCCGGAGGGCACACCCTTTTCATTTTCAGTGCAGGTTAATCTCCCCTTTAGAATACTTAGCTACGCTTCCTTAGTGCGGAACGTCGATGCCCCGACAATTGAGCACACGCCAGTAGTCCGTGATTTTGGGGATCTGTTCAGGAAGATCCCTGGTTTACCACCTCAACGAGAGATTGATTTTACTATCGATCTGGTACCTGGTTCCACACCCGTCTCACTGCCGACGTATCGCATGGTACCGTGTGAGATGGAGGAGTTGAGGAAATAGATCGATGATCTGTTGGAGGTTGGCTTTATTCGACCGAGTGTTTCTCCTTGGGGAGCACCAGTACTGTTTGTGAAGAAGAAGGATGGTTCGATGCGATTATGTATTGATTATCGCAGGCTGAACAAGATTACGGTAAAGAATAGGTACCCTTTACCCAGGATTGATGACCTGTTTGATCAGCTGAGAGGAGCGCAGTACTTGTCACGCCCCAAACTGGAAAACCGGGCACACAAAATTCCCGATCACCGAATTCGACGCTGACAGCCTCCGTAGAACCCCATTCTCGGCTCCTAACTCCCATTTGCCAGGTTCCGATCCTGGGATGCTACGAGGAGGATTTTCAATGTCAGTTTGATTCGTAATAAGTATAACCAAAGGCATAACCCACAAACAACAACCAAGAACTCCATTACATTTCCACTATGATAAAAAACTTTACAAGTAGAATGAGCATGAAGGGAAATACAATGGTAAAGAACAAAAACTCCAAAACGATCTGCAACGTGCTCCTGCCTCAGCGCTGCTGCGATCCAACGTCACCTGCACGCAACGGTCGTACATAAGCTTATAGAAAGCTTAGAGGGTGGTGAAAGTGTGTGCGCAAGGTAGTAATATGAACATGCAATGTCAGAGTAATGCGGAATATACAGATGGAACCATAATATGATCAGCCGTACCAAGGCTTATGCGATGCAAGACATGAATGGTATCGGCCACACCAAGGCCATGCAATGTGCAATGCAAATCAAGCATACAGATCCTCATCTATGTCCATACATCAATACAGCTCAAATATGGGATATCACCGGGGTCTAGTACACTCTAAACCAGATTGCCGCCACATCGTGCGTAATAAGGTAAGTGGAAGAGACCACACTATCCGTCTGCCAATATCGGGCGTGACTCGTCGATAGTGGACCCATTCCTCGAGCTGGTCAAACTCAGCATAGCATTGCCCCCTACTCTTGGGGGGGTAAGGCCGCACCCCCTTCCAACCGACCACGACACAGTGGAGAGCATAACCGTCTGGTAATCGGCACTCAACGCTCATCTACCCACTCGGTCTAGATGTTGGAGCAACCTCTTGCTACCATAAGGGTTTAGGGACTTTCACCCAGGGATATCTATAGTACCCCATGTACAACAAGATTTTCGGTATCCAATCCTGCCAACCATGATGCGTCTGTGGAGACTACGGCCCTGATGTCGCTAGGGTGTACAATAACCATATCACACAAATGCGAAATGCATGATTCACGCTATCCAGTCATGCAACAATTCATGCGCATATCGTGAGCTCATGTAGGGCAATACTGCCTAACCAGGAGCCCATAAACAACCTGCCCGAAGGCATATGCTATGATCAGTCAATCCTCATATCAAGCATACATATGATGCGTATGATCATGAGTCATGAAACTATACTAAACATGTTATAATGAAATGAACTATTTTACAATGCAGATGGATGTGGATGGCCTATACACAATAAGTACGGGCCTAACAATGGGGCCTAAGGAGAGTTGTAATGTGGACATCCAACCAGTATTACACTCGCAATATGGACGTCAAACCAACATTGCTTCCCAGGCACGATCTTCTTAAACATTGCTACATAATCGGTATTGGGATTACACATTGCAATGGACCTTAGGTTCATCCCATTGGGCTTTTCATATATATATCAAATGGGCCATATCCTATGGGCCTTTTATTCATCAGATGGGCCACACCAATGGGTCTTATGTGCATTGCAATGGGTCAAAACCCATGGGCCTTGGATTGCATCAAATGAGCTTAGTCTCATGAGTATAATATGTGACCAATGGGCCACACCAATTGGGTCCCACATGTAGATCAAGTGGGCCTCAACCCATAGACCTAACATGAGTCAAATGGGCCTAAACCCCTAGGCCTTATATATAATTCAAATGGACCTAGTCACATGGCCTTAAAACATAACAAGTGGGCCCAATCCCATGGCCTAGAGTCCCACTGAAATATTTGTTTGCCATCAGAAATGGCAAGGGTCCACTGTAATGTTTATTTCTATCCAAAATGTGCAGCCAGGGGAGGGGTGGCGTGAACAGCACACGTACAAGGTGGGCTTCACCATCTGCTGGACGGTGGAGGTTAAACACAAACATCATGGTGAGAGTCACCGTCCACGGCCTGTGGACGGTGTGAATAAAATACATACATTTATGTGGGTTCCACAGATGTGGCCCACCCTAATGCCCAAATGCCATCTGAGCCATTCATAAGGTCTCTCGGACTTAGATGGAGGGAAAACATAAATTTCAGCTTGATCCAACACACCTGTGGGCCCCAGAAAGATTTCAATGGTAGATGTCCATTCTACTGTTTCATGTGGTTTGGGCCACCTTAGTTTTGGATCTGTCTCATTTTTGGAGGGGGGCCCACCTCATGAGCGGGTTGGATAATAAATAAACATTATGGTGGGGCCCACACGTAGGGCCATGGGCCCCTGCATTTGTCCATTACAAGGGCTGCACGCAGGCGCGTGCAGGCACTGCCCGCTGACAAAGGTTTGCCTTTGCCATTACGTTTTTCAAAAGAGGGGAAAAACCCATTTTTTTGGGGTTTTTCGCACGTGGGGCTCGCTTCACCAGAATCCGTCCCGACCATTGCATTCAGCAGCTCGAGGCAGTCCAAATGAGTCCAGAGTTTGAATTTTTTATATGCTTAGGAAGTGAAATAAAATAAGAAAATAATATTTGAATGGTGAGGATGCAATTTTTAACGCTATGACCCACCAGATGATTGGATCGGCTCCAAATCTTGGCCCAACGCATGAAATTAGGTGGAGGATGAGATGGACGACGTGGATTGATTACATACATCGCGGTGGGGCCTAAGCAAGTGGACCACTCCAAAAGTGCCTTTACTTCTTTCCCTTTTCTTCTTTCTTTTGAAATGTCCAGCGTCCCAGATGCTGGACGGTTTTGTTTTTTTTTTTTTTTTGTTTTATAGATAGTGGTGGGCCCTGATGAAGTGGGCCACCACTGATGGGTGACATGGGTACAACTTATAAGGTGGGCCCCACTTGAATAAAAATAAATACCTCGAGGTGGGGGATCCTTCAAGTGGGCCACACAACCCTATTGCATAAAAATAAGATAAAATAAAAAAAAAGAAATAAAAGAGAGAAAGAGACATGGAGAGTGGGACACGCTTTGTGATGGAAGGACCCCGACACTATGGGCCCTCCCTTGCAATGAATCATACATCAAGTGGGTCATTTAGCATAAGGGACCATCAAAACTTAAAATCAACGGTGGGGATCCTTTCCCCACCAATATGGATGGTCTAGATGACCTTTCTAAATGAAATAAACATCATGATGGGGTCCATGGAGAATGGCCCCATCATGGAATGATCATGATGATCCAAGTGGTCCATCGGCCACAACTTAGGGTCCCAAGTGAGATCCACACCATTGATTGGTGGGTCTCACTTGGCCCATCATAAAAATAAGAAAGAAACTACCCTATAGAGGCACCCACCATCCGATCTTCTTTCTCCTAGGAGTTTCTTGGCACCTTAGCTTGGATTTCAATGGTTAAGATGAGGAATGGAGGGTTGAGATGGGAGATGATGGGGTAGGAAAGTGGACCACACTTGGAGCTTGAGAATTTTGAAGAAATCCTCATACGTATGGAGCTTGGAAGTTTTTGTTGCTTGGAGATTTGAAATGAGAAAGAGAGGAGTTATAAAGGGAGAGAGAGAGAGAGTGATGGATGGATGTGGTGATGGGGTGTAAGAAAGTATTGACTTTTGAGGCTTTTGTGTAAGAGAGGTATGGGTGGTGAAGACTTTTGTGGCTTTTTGTGTAAGAGAGGTATGGGTTTGGGAGACTTTTGTGGTTGCTTGGGAAAAGGGATGAAAGTGATGTGTACTTGACATGTGATGGCTTGATGGATTGATTGATTGATGGGATTGATGTGGTTGATGTGACACATTGTAGAGATTCTCTTGAGTTTCGCAACGCGTGACATTTTCTCGCACCGAACGTTGGCCCACATCTCTTGACCAGGATATCGCCTCGATGTGCGAGTCACGGTATCGGAACCGCAACGACGGCGCGGTCGCTATGGTAGTGGTCTTGGGTTGAGTCAACTCGGGTTGTCGGTACATGAATCAGGGTCGTGCGTCGATATCGGTTAAGGGTAGAAGGTTGCCAGAATTTGATCGATAAGACCGCGAAAGTCTACGGAAAGGTACGGACTAAGATACGGGTCTTACAGTACTTCTCGAAGATTGATCTGTAGTCAGGGTATCACCAGTTACGCGTCAGGGATGAGGACGTGCAGAAGATAACTTTCAGGACCAGCTTTGGCCACTACGAGTTCCTCGTGATGTCGTTCGGTCTTACGAACGCACCAGCCGTGTTCATGAATTTGATGAATAGAGTATTTCGGCCATTCTTCTATCGATTCGTCATCGTGTTCATAGACAACTTTTTGGTATATTCCAGGAGTCGAGAGGAGCATGAGGAGCACTTGCGATTGGTCCTGGATACACTGAGACAACATCAGTTATTTGCACAGTATAAGAAGTGTGACTTCTGGAAGCAGGAAGTTAAGTTCCTCGGACATGTGGTGTCTAGGGATGGGATGACAGTTGACCTGGCTAAGGTAGCTGCGGTGTAGGACTGGGAGCAACCTGGTTCTGTCACTGAGGTGAGGAGTTTCTTAGGTTTGGCAGGCTACTATAGACGTTTCATTTGAGATTTCTCGAAGATCGCCAGACCTCTATCTCAGTTGATACGAAAGGATGTGAAGTTCGCTTGGAACGAAAAGACAGAGATAACTTTTCAGGAGTTGAAGGACAGGTTGACGTCCGCCCCTGTGTTAGTATTGCCAGAGCAAGGGGTTAGATACACGATATACACTGACGTGTCTAACGTTGGTCTGGGTTGTGTCCTTATGCAGAAGGAAAGGGTAATTTCGTATGCCTCGAGATAATTAAGGAAGCACGAGGAGAATTACCCTATACATGACCTTGAGTTGGCAGCCGTCATTTTCGCATTGAAGCTCTGGAGACATTACCTCTATGGAGAGGATTTCGAGCTCTTTTGCGACCATAAGAGCCTCAAGTACATATTCACGCAGCGGGACCTAAATATGAGGCAATGGCGATGGATGGAGACCTTGAAAGACTTTAAGTTCAAGGTTTCCCACCATCCTGGCAAGGCGAACCTTGTGGCTGACGCGTTGAGCCGCAAGAAGGCGATAGAGTTTGCGGCTCTACTGATGGTTGCCGAGTGGGATATGGTTGAGTTTTTGCAAGACTTTAAGCAGAAACTCACTGTAGAGGAGCCATTTGAGTTCATCACACATGTTCAGGTGCGATCTCTTATGATGATAGGGTCATTGCGGTGCAGGGGGATGATGTGCGTCTGACTGAGCTTCGAGAGTAGGCCAGTGATGATGTAGACGTCGAGTGGTGAGTTAAAACAGATGGGGGCTTACGTTATCGTGGCCGCCTATGCGTCCCAGACATCCCCGACTTGAGACGAGAGTTTCTAGAGGCTGCGCACAGTTCCAGACTTGCGATGCATCCGGGCAGTACAAAGATGTATCGCGACGTGAAGAAGACCTATTGGTGGGAGGGTATGAAGACCCACATCGCAGAGTTCGTGTCCGGTTGTCTCACTTGCCAACAGGTGAAGGCAGAGCATCGCCGACCTCCTGGACTCCTTCAGCCTATGCCTATAGCTGAGTGGAAGTGGAACTTTATCTCTACGGACTTCATTTCGGGACTGCCGAAGACGAGGAAGGGAGATGATTCTATTTGGGTGATTATTGATCGTCTGACAAAGTCGGCGCACTTCCTACCGATCAGAGTCATGAACTCTGCAGACGAGTTAGCCAGGCTGTATATCAGAGAGATTGTGCATCTGCATGGAGTTCCCTTAGAGATCGTGTCGGACAGAGACACGCTCTTTACTTCTATTTTCTGGACTCGCATCCAGGAGGCTATGGGTGTGAAGTTGAAGTTCAGTATGGCTTTCCACCCACAGACGAACAGACAGACAGAGCGGGTGAACCAGATTCTAGATGACATGCTGCGGGCTTGCGTGTTGGTTTTCAAAGACAGTTGGGATGATTGTCTTGCATATGCAGAGTTCACGTACAACAACAGTTTTCAGGCGAGTATCGGTATGACACCTTATGAGGCCTTGTATGGGCGACCTTGCCGAGCACCGCATTGCTGGGCAGAGGTTGGTGAGCGTAAATTTATTGGCCCAGAGTTAGTGCAGGTGACCTCGGAGAAGATTGATATCATTAGACGCCGGCTTCTTACAGCGCAGAGCAGACAGAAGAGTTATACCGATACGAGATGGCACCCGCTAGAGTTCGCAGTTGGAGATCATGTCTTTTTACGAGTTTTTCCTATGAAGGGAGTCCTTCGGTTTAGGAAGAAGGGGAAACTAGCACCGCGATTCATTGGCCTATTCCAGATTCTTAATCGAGTGGGTGCAGTGGCTTATCGTTTGGCTTTGCCCATGCCTCTCGCAAGCGTACACAACGTATTTCATGTTTCTATGCTGAAGAAATACGTTCCTGATCCTTCCCATATCATTGATGGGAGTAGGTGCAGTTAGGTGAGGATGTTACATATATACTGCGACCAGTGCGTATATAAGATAGGAAGGACCAGGTACTGCGTAGCAAGGTCATCCCCCTTGTGAAGGTGTTGTGGACGCATCACTCTGAGGAAGAGGCTACTTGGGAGACAGAGGCCGAGATCAGAAAGAACTACCCACAGCTTCTCGAGGAGTACGAAAAGGTACAAATTTTGAGGACAATTTATTGTTAAGGGGGGTAGATTATAACGCCTCAGAAAAATCCGTACAGAGACTCGTGTACCAATCCGATCAGAAATCACTTAAGATTAATTCCTTTAGAAATTAAGCATAAGTTAACTAGTGCTATGCTAGTTTAGCTGTGAAATTGTCCCTGATCGCTTTAAATACGTTCTACAAGACCCAAAACTTGTAGAAGCAATGACGCTATAGTACCCTGAAATCTAGGATTAAACTCTAAACCCATTTGCTCTCAGGAACCCTTTGAAACTTCGTATTGGATTTAGACCGCGCGTCGAAAGTCTGATATCCACAATCTTAGTCCGTTATAACCACTTAGCTGGACATGACAATCATTTCGAAAATCAAGCCCAACCGATGCTCTGAGGCTATTTCATTGAGCCTGGAGCAGGGAGTGTGAGAAAGAGTGAAATTCATTAAAATTTAAATGAGATTTAAATGAATCTGGCATGTTTCGTTTGCGGGTTAAGTATAAGCATTCAAACCGTCAGAATCGGACCCAAATACACCCTCAGATCAGGGAATATTTCTCACTCAGTTCAGTGTACTTGAAATCCTCGATCGAGTCTCCGTGACCGCTGATTTGAAACTGGTCCACCATGTGCGATCTGGGAACTCTACTGGACTAAAAATTTCATGTGAGCAGGATCCGATATACATGAGCTTAAGTCCGACCGCGTTCGGCCAGGGGACCTCCGAAACACTCTTTTGGATCGAAAAAGACCTGATTTGGTTATAACCCAAGTATACCCTTGTCCCAAGTCTATTTAGGTGAGGTTTTAACCTATATAAGGGCTTTAAACCCTCTCATATCTCTCCTATCTAATTTTACAAGAAACCTTAGAAAGTGGTGAGAGAGAAAGAGAGAGTTAGTGAGAGAATCTGTGAGAGAACTTCCTGCCTCCTACTCCAGCTTTTGTACGTACCAAAGCACCACCTTCAAATCACTTTCTCGGTGATTCCAACTCACTTCTAGGTAAGAAAACTCTAACCTATAGCTGTTTTAAGGATTCTTTCGATTCAAATAGTGATGTAGCTTACGTATCTTGTGCATTAGGTCGCCGTAACACCGTTAACGAAGCGTAGACTTCCTATTCGAATCGATACGCTTTTAAGGCGAAAGGTGAGGATTTTAAACGCTTAGATTGACTGATTTCAAAGATTTTAATGTCGTTTAATAGTAGATTATCGACGAGAACGCTGTTTGACATGTAGAACATGCTGTCGGTTTTCCATTTCGACTGCGTACGGGAAACATGAGATTTAGGGTATTTTAGGCATTTGTACGAAATACTGTTTACGTCCGTATTTTGCTGAAATGATTTCCATGAGTATTTTTCGTGTTAGGATATTAGAAATGCGTGCATGATCTGTTTGGCGAAGAGATTCGCCCTAATGCGCACTTTGGGTTGACATACGCTATGTAGAATAAAGTGTGTAGACTAAGTGTTTGTATAAATATTTGTATTAGTATGTATTGAGTAAATGGTGTTGTGAATTAGTTTTGAGATTGAATTCTCAATTAATATGCTGATGTATATGAATTCCACCATGTTGGCTACATGAATTGATTTCATTATATATATGGAATGCATGTGTTGGTTGATTTTCTTACGTTGTATATTATAACATGTGACAACATGCTTGTATTGGTTGTATTTCATTTTTGTTACTCTCATATGGTATCTGATGTTGATTTACAAATGCTTGGGGCTATATCCTAGTCCAGGCAGTCGGTAATGGATCAAATTCGTGGTTGGCTTCCATTTGCCACGAAGGACGCGTCGATGAACGCGAGCCGTGTTTGAGTTAGCGGCAGTGGTTAGGTCACACGAAGTATTTTATGCACTTCATGTCGCTCAGCTTGAGATGCGCTCGTACTAGTCGAGCTCGTCAAGTAACCCGACTGACCGTTGTATGTTCACCTTGCATGAGTCATAACTGCTTGAACCTAGGGTACTGAACTTACCATTGAAAACCCTGTTAACCATGGTACCTTGATCCATAAAGACTCATGAGCCAGGCATGGTGGTATGGGACACCGTGGTTGAGCTGTCGGCCTACGCTGGGGCCACAAACCTCCCCGTAGTGACCAGTGAGTACCTTTGACTCGTGAGCCGATTGTGGTGGTATGGGACACTACATTAGAGCTGTCGACGTACTCTAATTGGTGATGAGCCCTTTGTAGTGACCTCAAGCATATTCTGAGTCTACGGGAGGCGACGACCCTTCCGTAGCGGCAAGAGTACATTAGGCCTGTATTGATAAGGTGATGGAAAAGCGGTGTAACGAGTGCGAGCAACAGCCCTGACAGCCCTTGCAGCGACCTATAAATATAACATCGTATGAGATTACTAGGAGTGACGACCCTAGACAGGATCTGTGTTGGGATTGATATAAGGAAGGTACCTTAGTTTCCCAATACTGCTGTATGAAAGGACTAATAACAACTCGGTAATCATTATCCATATCACACTGCATGTGCATGGAAGATGTGGAGCACTGAGAAAAGAAAACATGCCGCGGACGTAAGATGGTGCCGTATGAGGGAGTATGTCGGTGAGGGCATCCATCATGTCATTTCATGCTTGCATTAACAACAGTATCTAGGAATGTTTGATTACCTACTTTACTATTATCACGTGATTGATTTGATAACATGCTAATCTTTGCTCTTTGATTCCAATGAGTTGATCACTCACTTCCATGTTACGGGACGATGTTTGCAATACCTACCGGACTCTGTCTTAGTTGCAGGTGACGAGGTGATTCAGGACGTAGAGCCGGACTTCTACGAGGACCAGGATGAGTTCTCGTATATGCAGTTCGCTGAAGGCTTTGCGTAGGTGGCCTGGATCAACGGGACTTGCTAGTTGGACAGTTATACGACATTTTATTTTTGGTTTGATTTATGTATATGTGACTCAGAGATGTATTCATACTTTGGAGACAGTTCGGGATTATTTTATTTTCCATACAGTGATATATATATTCTTCAGTCTTTCGCTTGCGTTTTATCCCTGAATCTGGAGTATGAATTGCAGTTTTGGTATAATCTTACTCATGTGAATACTCTAACTCAAACAACATTGAATCATAAACATATTTGTTGCATAAGTGATGGTCTGAAACTCCGGAGTTGGGTTCCTACACGACCCCCGGTTTTAAGGGTGTTACAATCTCTCTGCAGCAGAAGCTGAATACATTGTAGCTGGTAATGCTTGCACTCAACTAATTTAGATGAAAAGAATGCTAGCTGATTATGGAATTACGCAAGATATAATGATGTTGTACTGTGATAATTCAAGCACTATTAATATCTTAAAAAATCCAATCCAACATTCTCGTACAAAACATATGGATATTTGATATCATTATATTTGAGAATTAGTTGAAGACAAGTCTATCGTGCTTAAATACATTCAAACTGAGAAGCATCTTGCAAACATACTGACCAAACCGCTTGATAGAAATAGATTTTTCAATTTAAAGCATAATATTAATTTGCATATTATTAATTAATTAATTATCTTGTTTATGTATTCTTTTTTTTTTATGTTTAATTAATTAAGTCAAAAAATTAGATTTTGTAAATCTTTGACCAATCGGAGTATATACTTTACTAGTTGAGTACATACTCGACCAGCCGAAGATCATGCGATTTCACTTTAAAAAGGGGAAAATTGCTTTTTCTATTTCATTTTTCTTCATCTTCCTCGACTAGCTAGTGCCTTACTCGACTAACCCATCACTTAATCTTAGTTGTAAGTGTTTCTTTTTCAATTTCCTTCTAGTATTGGGTATATCTTTGCTAGTAAATCTCATTTTTGTGGTTATATTTTTGAATTAAAACCCTCTTTGAGGTGAGTTTTGCTCAAAATCTGGTCTATCTTCATTCATTTCATTCTTTTTGATTTCTTTCTTATGCTAATCATAATGGTGTCTCGATCAAATAAAATGACAACGTGCTAGAGCCATGGTAGTTCATCAACTAGATCGACTCTACTAAGCACGAGAACCCTACGGGCCACTGAAGAAGATTCAGACCATGTTAGGGATTTTGGCACTAGAGATATAATCATAGAGAGATCAGTTAATGTTGATCACATTTCGCCCTTTGGTTCATTCCCATTCTCGTCGAAATCGGTTGGGAATGCATTTTTGGTTGGGGCAGAACAACTTCCAGTTCTATTGTACAAGGAATGTATGCTTCTATATGTGATGTGTCCCTTGAAGATCTCATATTCATGATTAAATTTGTTGAAGGGACATTCACAGTTAATTGTTACACTATTTCAGTATTAATTAAAATTACAGTTGTAAAAGATGGCGTTCCTATTGCCAATTTAACTGACAAAAAAACCCATACTGAAAGGTAAGCGATAACATATAAATTGTGTGACTTTAATGCTGAATGGAAGTTGGGTAATGCCCTCCCTGCTAACAAAATGCTCCCAAAGTATCAAGTTTTACATAAGATTTTTACCTCCAATGTTTATCCTAGATCAGGGAATAAGTTTGAACTTACTCCCTTTATGACTTGAGTTATTTATGCTGTTGTGTCGGGTATTCAAGTTTGTCTTCCTTCTTTAATCTATTACATCATTATTAAGTTTTATTTGCATCATAAGCATGGTTCTATTTCATTTGTATACCTTATGACTTGTCTGCATTGTAATGTCTCCATTCCATCGTCTAAGGCACCGGAATCAGAACTTCCTTTTAACAATGCCAACTTGAATAAGATGAATTTAAAACATCTTCCTAGCCAAAGTGAAGAAGAGGAGGAAGCACATGAACCTGAAGATACAACCATGGATGATATTTTTGATGAATTGGCAGAATTCGATGATCCCTATTATGAGTCCTCTTAAGTAGATGATCGTCTCAACTCCCTGGAGGAGAATGTTGAAGCATTGCATGTCTCACAGGAAAATTTGGTTCAAATCTAAAAATCTAAAATGAAGTACATGAAGAAGTACTTCCATCGCATCAGCCAAAGTTTGAATCAACTTGACCTGTCAATGTCTGCGCCTTCCTCGTCTGGATCTGATTGAGATTATTATCTTTTTGGTAGAACTGATTTTTAGATATGTAATCATTAAACTATACTTGTGTTGGTGCTTGGATACTTTTACTTTTAGACTCCGTAAAACTATTTAATGTCAACTTCTTTCCTAACATTAACAATTTCATATGCTTATGCTTATTCCTACTTCACTTCTTTCATAACTCTATATTATGCTTATTCTGAATGTTCTTTTTATCATTCTCACTTTGTCAACTTGTGACAAAAAGGGGAAGAGTTGATTGGAGAATGCATGAGAATACATGCATTTCATGAAGTAGTTGGATACTGCATTGAGTCGATTAGAATGCAAAGAGTTGATTGGAGAATGCATAGAATGCATGTCATGTTGGAACGCTATATATGTTATGGAATGCAATGCTATGGAATGTTATATGCTATTGCTATGAAATGGTATGTTTGAATGGGGAAGCACTATTTGAGGGGGAGTAGTAACTTTTGAAAACTTCAAAAAGCACCTACAACAAGATTACAAGATTTCATTATTTTGATATTTGTAAAGATATGTGTTATGTCACGAAATTGACAGAGGGAGAGATTATAAGTGCTAAAATGATTAAATTACACTTTAGTTGTCAAATTTCATATAGTTAAAACAACTTGTTAAGAAATCTTCAAGTCTGGAACAAGATTAAGAGAAGATCAAGTTTAGGTCTGGTCCAAGATCAAGAGAAGATCAAATTCAGGTCTGGTCCAAGATCAAGAGAAGATCAAGCTTAAGATCAATTGATGTTCTAGTAGAAGATCAAGCTCTAATGACAAGATGAATTTACTAATTAAGTTCAAGACAAAGTGAAATGGACAAGCTATATGTCCTTAGGGGGGGGGGGGAGGGGTGAATAGGACTATGCCAAATATAAAATAAACACTGTGAAATTAAACAAAATAGATAACCAAATAAAGAAATTCAATATTCAACGCTGAAATGAAAGGCACCCTCAAAATTCAAGTTTTGAAAGGTTGATACAAATGTTGTTCTAAGGACAAACTTACACCAAAAACCAAGGGTTTATGGTAGGACAACCTTATTTCTAGAAAGGTCTTTGTATCAAGAACTCAAACTGAAGAGGAATAAATAAATGAATGAATAAATTCAAACTGTACTAAAGAATAAAATGTAATCTCAAGTATTGATTGTTCTAAGGACAACCATACACTATAAGAATGGTAGCGCAACCTTACGAAAACAAATAAAGAAATTGAATCTCAAAGCAATAAAGAAATAACAAGAAGTAAATTCTAAACTATTACATCATTCACCACAATGCTTGAAATAAAATGATTACAACATTCACATCCACATATACATCCCACAAATGAATAATCAAAGATAGGAAGATAAATCACACAATCACAAAACACAAGGGATTATAGTGGTTTGCCTGTGTGTACACCAACTGTTGATAAACAGCCACATAGCTACTCCACTCCTAATATCCTCATACAGTGGATATTAGCGATCACTATCAAAATAGGTTTTCATAGGTTCACCTAAAACCTTCACAATTGTGTCTGTCTCTGTGGGTTTACACAATTAGAAACCCCACTTCTGAGTTTTCCTAGCTCTCCTCAGATAGCCAATACAATGAGATTTTTCTAGCAAATCTCAAAAGAAAACTAAATAAAGTAAATTAATTAAACGTAAAATACCTAAATATCTCCTTCGTTGTAGCAGCCCAGAAGAACTAAATCAGAGTGGACATTTGAATGTCTAAGTTTAATGTCCAATACTCACTTTACAATGGTTCTAAGTTCTAATTGATTTTAAATTAAACCAGATGGGCTAGCTTTAATTGATTTTGATTCTAGAAAAAGGATAATTAAAGTTCCTCTTTTCAGATTAGATTGAAATACAAGAAACGAAATCAAATAATAAAGCTAAAGAAAGAGAATATTAAATATGCACACTTAGCTTAAATGGAGCACAGTCTTATCTCTCAGAAGGCCAAATTAGATTAGCATGAATTGTATTTTTTATTCTGAGATTCGTGCTCTATTTATAGGTGAGAAAATCACGTCTTCGACTAGTTTAAAGATCTCTACGACTGGTCGTAGGGCTAACAGATATTTAAAATTTCAGGCACGATAAGATCTGGTGGTTTCATGACTAGTCGTAGGTCAGCTACGACTGGTCATAGGTCTCCTATGACTGGTCGAAGGTCTCCCACGACTAGTCGAAGCTAGCCAAATTTTAACGCTGTACTTTGAGTCATAGGTCTACGACTGGTCAAAGAATCAGTTGACACTGTTCATACGGCTAGTCGAACAGTCTCTAGGATTGATCGAAGCCTAATAGAAATTTTTTGAATTTTGCAACAAACTTACGACAGATCCAGGAAATTCTTAGACAGGTCGAAACAGTGCTAGGACTAGTCAAAAAAAGTCCAGGACTAGTCTTAGAACAGACCAAACTCACTTAAATAAAACATATGAGTTATGTATCCAAAATGACCTACTCTAAAGGTCAACCTACGGTCAGTCATACCTCAATCGTGAAGTAAGGATATTGAAACTTGAAGACGAGTGACCTTTGAGAATAATGAAGCCTGAGATCTTGGTGTAGCTTGAACTTGAAAGATTCTTGAGATCTTAAACTTGAAAGCTTCATCTTAATCTTGAATTATACTTGACTTGAATTAAGTCGTACATACTTGCCTTCTCGAGACTTGACTTGTGAACAGTACATGTCTATCGAAGCTGATGTTGTGAGAATTTTGTTATGATTGTCTTGAGTAGAGCATTGTTCTTCACATATGTAAGCTTTATAACAAGATAGAAACGGTGTCTTTGGCACTACAAATTTGACAACAAAATGAGCTAGCAACTATAGCACTTACCATCTCCCCCTTTGTCAAATTAGTGACAAAACACACTTTCAAGATATATTACATAAAACAAAATATTCGATTAAAGAATCATGCACCAGTTGTTATCAACCGGCACACATTAATAAAATGAGCCTACAAATCAATATTCAACATACATTCCACCTCTACACATACTGCCCCCTGAGTAACACACATCACAGAAATAAAAAAATCTACTCATTACATAGGCAACATTCTATCATTAGACATCTATTCTCTCCCTTTTTGTCACAATAGGACAAAGGAAGCACAAAACAGATGACCGAGGAGTCATAAAGAAAGAGATATAAGAGAGGTAACAAGACAAGATATTACATAAGCAACACACATAATTCATAAACTAAGTCAAAGATAGCTACATTCTCAAAACCAGTTAAGTTGGCGCAAGAGTAATAAAGTTATTACAGTCAAGCAAGATAAAAGGAGCTATTCTGGGCCAGATGAAGGAGCAGGGATGGAAGGATCAACTTGATGCATGCCCTTGTTCAAGCGCCTTAGATATTTGCGTATATATTTGAACTGTAAATCGTGGGCAACATTCATATTTTCTATCTTAACATTTATATTCTCAACTTTCTCTTCTAATGCACGTAAACACGCATCAAACTCCAAAGGTTTAAAATCTGGATCATTAGTCGAGTCAGATTCAAGTTCTTCAAAAATATCATCCATGTCAATGTCATCAGGAGGAAGATTACCTGCTTCTTCCTCATGTCCAGTTTCAGCATCACTAACACCATCACCTTGACCAGGAAGGTAATCCAGCTTCACCTTATTGATATTAGAATTGTTAAATATAAGATGATGGATAGGGGCCTCTCTAACAGGCATATCAACTAACATATGCGTAGCCAACACAGTCATTAGATAAGAAAAAGGGATGTCACTGTGACTTGGATGGAGTCAAAAATAAATAATGGAATAACAAATTAAGTATGGTAAACAGACATGAACACCTCTAGCAACAATATGAAGAATTTGAACCATGAAAGACGTCAATTCAGATTTATTACCCGATCGAGTATACAAGTTGGATACAAAAATCTTGTGAAGAACTCTATATTTGGGTAACAAAAACCTTGAGGGGAGTGCATTTCCTTTATGCGTCCATTGTACATCCAAATTGCATAAGGTTCTAGTGAGCATACATTTTTCAGTTTCTGAGGGCTTTTCAGATAAAGTATGGATAGGAATGCCCTCATCATTCACAGGAATTTTCATAAGAGCTGAAATCAAATGACGATCAACGTCAAATGGTCCTTCTCTTGTGGCTATTTTAAAAGTTAAATTTTCCAGTGAAAACTCACTTATACAAGTGAACATGGACTGGGCAATGGACCGGTATGCTGGCCCACCCCAATGCAATAAGTTATTCCAACCTACAGCTTGGAGCATAGGAAAGATATCAAAAGGAGCAACATGATTAATATTAACAAGATGTTCAACAATAACATAACGTAATCTGATGTCCCAAAACATAAGACGGATCATCCTCGGGAGCCCGAAGATGACGCTTAGTGATAGGAGCTAATCTGGAGGAAGATGGATCACGGGATGTTGTCTTTCTCCCTCTAGATGCAATTTGCAATAAGGATTTCAAGGAAATAAAGAGTTGCAAAGGATTGAGAAGTGGGTTTTCTTAAATCAGATTTTTCAAAAGAAAAAGCCCAAATCTCAACAAGATTCGATATAGATAACTTCAAGAGAGAAATAAAAGTAATGTAAATACAAATCTACAAGAAAAATAGAAATGGAGCACTAATCTTGAACATTTTGAATGATGGGTTTGACTGGTTGGGTGTCGGTTCATTGGAGAGAGAAGTGAAAATGAAGGAGATGAAAATTTTCTCCAATTTTAAGTGATTAACGCGATTCACGACTGGTCGTGGATGTACACGACCGGTTGTAGCAAGACTAGTCATGTATACTACTCATGAATGGTCGAGTACTGGCCAAAATTCTGATTTCCTGCATATTCATAAAAATTGAAATCTAAACTAGCAAATGTATACAATATGATACAAATAGGCATAAATAATCATTTTAGAATGCATATGCTGAGATCAAATTTTATTTTTTTAAACTTGCTTTTGTTAAGCGGTTTAGTGAAAATGTCAGCACGTTGATTTTCGGTAGAGATATATTCCAAAGATATAACCTTTTCTTCCACTAATTCACGAATATAAAGAAATCTAATGTCAATGTGCTTAGTACGTGAATATTGAATTGGATTTTTTGAAATGTTTATAGCACTGGAATTATCACAATATAATAACATAGAATCTTATTTAATTCCAAATCACTTAGCATACGTTTCATCCAAACAAGCTGTGTACACGCATTACCAGCTGTGGTATATTCAGATTCAGTAGTTAAAAGTGATACAGAACTTTATTTCTTGCTAAACCAAGAAACTAACTCTTTCCGATATAAAAGCAACCACCACTGGTCGATTTTCTATCATCAAGATTATCAGCCCAGTCAGCAGCCGAGTACCCAACTAATTGAACACTAGTCTCATGTGAATACTAGAGACCGAGATTAACAGTACTTGTGACATATCGCACAATCCACTTGACAGCAGTCAAGTGCGATTCTTTAGGATTAGACTGATATCTAGTGTAAATACCAACACTTAAAGTGATATCAGGTCTACTAGCAGTTAAATACAATAAACTACCAATCATACTTCGATATAATTTTGGATCCACATTTTTACCTGCAGAATCTTGTGAGAGTTTCAAAGTTGTACTCATAGGAGTATCAAAATTCTTACCATTCTCAAATCGAAATCTCTTAATCAAATTCATAACATATTTAGATTGAGAAATGAATATTCCATTATGTTGTTGTTTTACTTACAACCCAAGGAAATAATTCAATTCCCTAACTATGCTCATTTCAAACTGAGATTTCATCAAATCTACAAACTCAATAGTCATGTTAGTACAGGTAGATCCATAAATGATATCATCAACATAAATCTGTACTATTAAAATGTGATCATTATATGTTTTAATAAACAGAGTTTTATCAACACATCCTATTTAAAAATTATGGCTTAATAGAAACTTTGTTAGTTTCTCGCACCATACCCTAGGAGCTTGTTTTAAGCCATAAAGTGCCATTTGAAGGCAATACACATGATTAGCATTCTTGGGGTCTTCAAAACCCATAGGTTGTTTAACATAGACTTCTTCATGCAAATCACCATTTAAAAATGCACTTTTCATATCCATTTAGTAAATCTTAAACTTTCTAAAACATTCAATGGATATAAAAAATCTAATTGATTCAAGACGTGCTACTGGTGCAAAGGTTTCATCATAATTAATACCTTCAATTTGAGTGTAACCTTGTACCACTAGCCTAGCCTTATTTCGAATTATATTATCAATTTCATCAGACTTATTCTTAAAAATCCACTTGGTTCCAATGATGTGTTTATCTTTAGGTCTAGGTACGAGATACCGGACATCATTTCTCATGAATTGGTTAAACTCTTCTTGCATCTCAACTATCCAGTTTTCATCAGCAAGAGCTTCTTTTACATTAGATGGCTCTATCTAGGATGTAAAACATACGTAATTACATATAACCTCAAGTTGTTTATGGGTACGAACACCAGTGAGAGGGTTTCCAAGAATCTATGTGGTTGGATGATCTTTAATAGTCCTCAAATCAGAATTAGTCTGATTAGATGAAGTATCATGTTTATCAATTATGAGTACTTCATCATTATTTGGACTTGAGACTGGTGTGTTTAAGTGATCATCAATGACCACAAAATGGATACTTGGGGTAGGGTCTTACAGCTCTCCCCACCAACAAAGAAATTTCATCTTCAAAATTGCCAAAACTAGAAGACCCAAGACGCCTCATCCTCTGAATGATTGTTGAGGGTCAAATATTGCATATCAGACCCCAGTTATTGCCTGAATTTATGAACATGGTATTGTTTAACTGCCCGATTTAATCGTATTTGTGATGCAGGGTGTATTTACGAGCTTGGATTGAAATAGGATACTAAAAGCAAGGATTTAACACTCATGAGTCACCAAGGTAATGGATGGGACCATAGGGCACCAAGATCAACTGATTTACATGCCTGAGATTCGAGAAAATCGAGAAACTGAAGCTCAAGTGGCCTGAAAGTCAGCTAGAAGGAAAGATCATAGGGTTTCTACTATCCGTTCGACTCAAAACTTAATATATGGCCTGAGGACAGTAAATTAACTATACACATCAAATTTCAACCATTGGATCCTTGTGAAAATGGCCCAACGGACAGATTAACCCCTTAAATCCTAATGTGAGGCCCACCTAATATCTGGATATGCTTCAATATTGGTCTCAACGCGTTAAATGGGATGAGGAAAGGAATGAACAGAGTAGATTCTTCTTATACATCAAGATGGGACCCACTTTACATGGTGTGTGTGCATACCACACATACACTGGACGAGCACCAAAAATTAAGAAATCGGTCAGCATGCGCTGACTGATGCTTCTTTAAAAAATTCCAAAACCCATCAGGGATGGTCCCCATCCGATTGGGTTTCTCTAGTGGACCCCGCCCATCATCCAAATGGATGATCTGGATCGTGTATTGGAATATAATAGGCACTCTAACCAAAGCCTAGGTGATGAAATTTTAGGAGACAACGTGTATCAGAATTTAACCGTTCAAATGGATGATCGACGGTATAATAGAAGATCTTGTGGGCCTCACCGAAATCAATCCACTCTCGCCATTTTCGGATGATTTTTCATTGTGAATCTAATGGACGGCGTGGATTTCTCCATCCCTATCAATCTGGGACCCATCGACCATCACAGTGTGAATGCGCAGACTTTGTTTCGCAAACAGAGTCTACGGATGAGCCTTGTGGGCTACCATCAAGGTCTTACATGGCTGATTTGGACCGTCTATCTTTCTCGGGGCCTATGTCAATGCAAAACTGCAAGTTTTGGAGAATTCATGCAAGATGCAGCGTGCAAAGGCACCGATTCCTTTTAAAAATGGAGGATCTTGGTTGTCTGTGATTAGCGGGTCACCTTCTGGTGCGATCAGGACCGTCAAAATCTTCTCAAGGTGGGACTGATTGACACCAAGAATTCTGACCAGATTAGATCCTGCAATAGGTCCATGCTTTGCCAAACTCAGTCTTGCACAAGAGCTACTGCGTTCTTATTTCGCACGTAGCTGCGAAAGCTCCACCGACTCCAGTTCAGCTTTTCAACGACCTCCTTGTCTATAAAAGGAGACTTGAGAAAGAGAGAGAGAGAAAGATCATCCGGGATCCAATCCTTTGGATGTGGGCAGTTGTGGAGGTGAGGAGTAAAGGTGAGAGAGAAAGAGAGCGTGTGGGGCCAGCCGTGGATGGCCTATGGTTTTATCCTTCTTCTTTGTTTCTTTTTCTTCTTTTCTTTAGGTTTTCATGGCTAGTTAAACCTCTTAGCTAGGACTAAGAGGTGAAGCTTGTAGTGTGATTAGGATGGTAGCTTTGCTTTGATTCATGGTTATTGAACTCTTTTGGATTCTAGTTTAATTATAAGGAATATTTTTAGTTTTTAATGGTTTATTGTGACTCAAATTACAATGGATCTGCAATAGCTTGAGATATTCTCTTTTCATGTATTGAGATTGTAAACTTGGGAACTATATTGTTCACCATCGTCTCATGAGCATGGTAGGGTGACAGAATCCTTCCTAACTTTTACAATTCTCTTATGATTGGTTGTGGGTTTGGTAAATTGTTGTTGTTTTCCATAGTCTCCTAGGCATGGTTAGGTGATGGGATCATTTCCAAATCTTCACCACTCTTATCTATTGATGATTAGATCCATGAGAAGTTCAAAGATCTAACAAATCTCCTCTTACTAGCAAGATAAGATAGGACTCTGATTTCAGACGTGTCCTTGAATCATTGCAAGGTAGCTTCCCAATTGCTACAAGTGGATCCTTGGCACCCTAGTTTCTAACCTTTGATTTTATAAATTTTAGTTAATTAAATTCATAATTATTTTCTTACTTTTACCTGATTTAGATTTCATCTTATCTTAGTTCTAGTTTGAGTTATTTTCAGATTATGTACAGGTTTTAATCCCTGTGGATTCGACCTCGGTCTCACCGAGTTTATTATGCCAAAAACTTGTTCACACCCCAAGTATAGGGTTGTGATGTAGTAATAAACTCGGTGAGACCAAGGTTGAATCCACAGGGACTGAAACCTATATGTAATCTGAAAATAACTCGAACTAGAACTAGGATAAGATGAAATCTAAATCAGGTAAAAGGAAGAAAATAATTATGAACTTAATTAACTAAAATTTATAAAATCAAAGGTTGGAAACTAGGGTGCCAAGGATCCACTTGTAGCAATTGGGAAGCTACCTTGCAATGATTCAAGGACACATCTGGAATCAAAGTCCTATCTTATCCAGTTGGTAAGAGGATATTTGTCAGATCTCTGAACTTCTCTTGAATCTAATCATCAATAGATAAGAGTGGTCAAGATTTGGAAGTGATCTCGTCAGCTAACCATGCTTAAGAGACTATGGCAAACAACAACAATTTACTAAACCCACAACCAATCATAAGAGAATTGTGAAAGTTAGGAAGGATTCTGTCACCCTACCATGTCCATGAGACGATGGTGATCAACATAATTCCCAAGTTCACAATCTCAATACACAAAAAGAGAATATCTCAAGGTATTGGAGAACCATTGTAATTTGAGTCACAACAAACCTTTAAAAACTAAAAATATTCCTTATAATTAAACTAGAATCCAAAAGAGTTCAATAACCATGAATCAAAGCAAAGCTGCCATCCTAATCACGCTACAAGCTTCACCTCTTAGCCCGAGTTAAGAGGTTTAGCTAGCTATGAAAACCTGAAGAAAAGAAGAAGGATAAAACCATAGGCTATCCACGGCTGGCCCCACACGCTCTCTTTCTCTCTCGCCTTTGCTCCTCGCCTCCACAGTTGCCCACGTCCAAAGGATTAGATCTCGAATGATCTTTTTCTCTCTCTCTCTCTCTCTCTCTCTCTCGTCTCCTTTTATAGATAGGGAGGTTGGTGAAAAGATGAACTGGAGTCGGTGGAGCTTTCACAGCTGCGTGCGAAACAAGAACGTAGGAGCTCTTGCGCGAGACTGAGTTTTAGCAAAGCATGGACCTGTTGTAGGATCTAATCTGGTTAGACTTCTTAGTGTCAGTCAGTCCCACCTTGAGAAGATTTTGATGGTCTTAATCGCACCAGAAGGTGACTCACTGATCACAGAACAACCAAGATCCTCCAGTTTCAAAAGGAATTGGTTTCCCTTGCGATTGAGCCTATGCACGCTGCATCTTGCATGAATTCTCCAAACCTTGCAATTTTGCATTGACATAGGCCCCGAGAAAGATAGACGGTCCAGATCAACCATGTAAGACCTTGATGGTGGCCGACAAGGCTCATCCGTAGACTCTGTTTGTGAAAAAGAGTCTGCGCATTCACACTGTGATGGTCGGTGGGTCCCAGATTGACAGGGATGGAGAAATCCACGCCGTCCATTAGCTTCACAATGAAAAATCATCCGAAAATGACGAGATTGGATTGATTTCGGTGTGGCCCACAAGATCTTCTATTCTACTGTCAATCATCCATTTGAACGGTTGAATTCTGATACACATTGTCTCCTAAAATTTCATCACCTAGGCTTTGGTTAGAGTGCCTGTTATATTCCAATAGATGATCCAGATCATCCATTTGGATGATGGGTGGTGTCCACTAGAGAAACCTAATCGGACGGGGACCGTCCCTTACGGGTTTCAGAAGTTTTTAAAGAAGCATCGGTTAGCGCATGTTGACTGATTTCTTAATTTTTGGTGCTCGTCCAGTGCATGTTTACTGTGCATACACACCATGTAAAGTGGGTCCCATCTTGATGTATATGAAGAATCTGCTCCGTTCATTCCTTTCCTCATCCCATTTAACGCGTTGAGACCAAGATTGAAGCATATCCAGATATCAGGTGGGCCTCACGTTAGGATTTAAGAGGCTGATCTGTCCGTTGAGCCATTTCCACAAGGATCTAATGGTTGAATTTGACGTGTATGGTTAATTTACGGTCCTCAGGCCATATATTAAGTTTCGAGCCAAATGGATGGTGGAAACCCTGTGATCTTGCTTCTAGCTGACTTTCAGGCCACTTGAGCTTCAGTTTGTCGATTTTGTCGGATCTTAGGCATGTTAATCCTTGGTGCCCTAGGGTCCCGTCCATTACCTTGGTGACTCATAAGCGTTAAATCCATGCTTTTAGTATCCTATTTCAATCCAAGCTCGTAAATACACCCTGCATCACAAATACGATTAAATCAGGTAGTTAAACAAAATCATGTTCGTAAATCTAGGCAATAACTGGGGTCTGATATGCAATATTTGACCCTTAAGAATATTGACCCCATTGTACCTTCATAGGAGAATGACCTTGGTCCTGAGGACCTGCTCTTTCCGATCAAGGATACGAATCGGCTGCTCAATGTAAGAAGCATACTCACGGACCTTAAGGGGTTGCCAATTAATCACTGGAATGATGCCCGACCCACACTTCCGCAACATCGATACATAGAATACATCGTGGATCCTGGATAACTTTGAAGGTAAGGCAAGCCTGTAGGTCACGACGCATACGCGCCTAGTAATCTCAAAAGGTCCAATGAATCTCGGGCCAAGCTTGGCCTTCGCTCCAAACCGAACCACGCCCTTCATAGGAGAGACCTTGAGATATACCATGTCCCCTACTGTAAACTCGAGGGGTCAACGCCGATGATCAGAAAAACTCTTCTTCCAGCTCTCAGCTGTGTGCATCCTCTACTTGATAATATCAACAATCTCTGATGTCTGCTGCACAAGCTCGAGACTTAGGAGACAACACTCTCTAACATCAGCTTAACAGCTAGGAGATCTGTCTGGTCTACCATATAGTGCTTCAAAAGGAGCCATGCCAATGGTTGCCTGATAACTATGGTTGTACGCGAACTCAACAAGGCACAAATGCTCATCCCAACTACCCGTAAAGTCGATCACGTAAGATCTGAGCATATCCTCAAGGATCTGGTTGACCCTTTTAGTCTGCCTATCCATCTGTGGATGATAAGTGGTGTTGAGCTACAAAGTAGCCCCCATCGCCTACTGAAAGCTCCTCTAAAACTGAGACGTAAATTTGGGGTCTCGGTCAGATACGATCGAAACCGGAATACCGTACAGTCTCACTATCTTTGCAAGCTGACCCAATGTCCAGGTCGCACACATTAGAATAAAATGTGTCGACTTCATCAGATAATCGACGACAATCCAGATGGCATCGTGGCCGCACTGAGTCCTCGGCAAACCCATGATGAAATCCATCGACACATGCTCCCACTTCCACACTGGAATGCTCAATGGCTGCAAGGGACCAGGGGGTCTCTGGTGGTCAGCCTTGACACGCTGGTAAGTGTCACACTTGACTACAAAACTAGCAATCTGATGCTTTATCCCTAACCAAAAATATTACCTCCTCATATCTCTATAAATCTTCATGGAGCCCAGGTGGATCGTAAGTCTCGATCGGTGTGCCTCGGTTATCAAATCTCTACGTAACTCTGTCACGTCCGGAACACACAATCGACCTCTATAGTGAAGTCCACCATCGGAACCAATCTGCCAGTCTGACTGCTCCATGGATATTGCCTTTGCTCGGTATCCCTGAAGTGACTCGTCTGTCTGCTTAGCTTCGATCACCCTAGCAATCAGAGAGGGTTGAATCGATAAGTTCAAAAGTTGAACAACAGAAGAATATAGACCGAACTCAAAGTCGAACTCCGATACATCCTCGAGCATCTGCCACTCTCAAACCATCATCTATGCCATTAGGCCTCGTGGCTGACGGCCGAGCCCATTCGCCCCCACGTTCGCCTTGCCCGGGTGGTACTGAAGGTTGAAGTCATAATCCTTCAACAACTCCATCCATCACCTCTATTGCATGTTCAACTCTGACTACGAAAATAAATACTTCAAGCTCTTATGGTCCGAAAAGAGCTCGAAGCTAACCCCATAGAGATAATGCCTCCACACCTTTAGTGTGAAAACAACAGCTGCTAGCTCCAGATCATGCGTGGGGTAGTTTAGTTGGTGGACCTTAAGCTAGCATGAGGCATACGCCATAGGCTTTCTGTGTTGCATCAGAACAGCACCCAAGCCAACTCTGGAGGCATCAGTAAAAATAATAAAACCATCACTCCCATCAGGAAGAGTGAGGATAGGAGCAGACGTGAGGCGTTCCTTTAACTCCATAAATGCCTCTTCACAGGCATCACTCTAGATAAACTTGGTGCCCTTCCCCATTAACAGGGTCAGTGGTATTGCAATGCGGGAGAAACCCTCGATGAATCGTCAACAATAATCCACTAGACCAAGGAAGCTATAGATCTCTGACGCGTTCGTGGGCTGACCCCACAGATGCACTACATTAATGTTTGAGGAGTCCACAACGACACCCTTCCTCGTCACTACGTGACCGAGGAACTTTACCTCCTCCGGCTAAAACTCATACTTCTCCAGCTTCGCGTACAGCTGGTGGGCACGAAGGATCTCAAGCACAATCTGTAAATACATCTCATGATCCTCCCAGGTCCTCGAATACACCAGAATATCATCGATGAACACCATAACAAAATGATCGAGGTAGGGCCGGAAGACCTCGTTCATCAACTGCATGAACATGGCGGGTGCATTGGTCAACCTAAATGACATGACCAAAAACTCAAAGTGATCGTAGTGTGTCCGGAATGCTATCTTCGGAATGTCCTCCTCTTGGACCTGAATCTGATGATAACTGGAGCGCAAGTCAATCTTGAAAAAGAACTCAGCACCATACAACTAGTTAAACAAATCATCAATCATGGGCGTGGGTATTTAATCCCAATAGTGACTTTGTTGAGCTCACGGTAATCCACACATATCCTCAACGAGCCATCTTTCTTCTTCACGAACAATACCGGGGCTCCCCATGGTGAACTACTAGGACGAATAAAATCTAACTCCCAGAGCTCATCTAACTGCTCCTGCAGTTCCCACAACTCCATCGGTGCCATCTGGTAGGGGGCGTTCAAAATAGGAACAACATTGGGCACCAGATTAATCTGAAACTCTATCTGCTGATGCGACGATAAACTCGAGATCTCCTGGAACACATTTGGAACTCGCAAACAATCGACAGCTACTCAATACACCCTGCCACAGACTCCTCAACAATACAAGCCAACAAACTCAACAACGGCTATCCTCTGGGCTCATGAATGAACTGGAATATCGACAAGTCAGGAATATGAATCGTTACTGTCCTCGCTGCACAGTCCAAGATACCAAGATACTCGGCAAGCCAATCCATACCTAAGATAACATCATACTCGACCATCAGTAGAATAAACAAGTCGGCAGGTAGGAACATCTCACTAACCAAGACTGGGCAAGAAGAACAATGTCATGCTCCGGACTCGGTGATCGGACTCACAAGGAACCCATTAGCCGATTCTGGCCGCAACAACCTCTGTAGTACCCCATTATAAGCTCCTGAGATAGGATTCCGATCCTGGGATCCTACAAGGAGGATTTTCATGATATAATTCTAATCCAAATCGAACATACCAAAGATCATAGTAAGTAAATCTCAGAAAAATAACCAAGGAACACACTACAAAATCCACTAAGAATTTAAAATTTACATGTACAAGGCTAAAAAGAAATACATAATATAGAAAGGATGAAGGAAAGGTTAGCAACAAATCCTCAGCTCGTGCCAATCCAATCCACAGCTCCTCCGTTACTGCGCTGACCTTGGATCTCCTGCACGCATTAATCGTGCATAAGCTTATAGAAAGCTTAGAGGGAGGTGTAAGTGTGTGACAATAGTGTTCAGAAGAATAAGGAGAATGTAGAAGGAGCTAATGAACAATATCAATGCCTCCAGCCATACCGAGGCTAAGCTATGAATGCAGTAAGCCATACCAAGGCTATACAATGTAATACATTAGTACTGGGTGCCATACCAAGGAGATGTAAAAGAAGGCTTATACAGTTGATACAAATGCAATGCGAAGTAATGTCAGCCCTCATATCCAATCCACATCAAGTACAGTTCCATCATAAGGAATCCACTGGGGTCAAGTACACTTTAGGATGACTGCCACTTTATAGACCCGCATAGTCAAACGAGCGTAAGAGACCTCACTACCCGCCTGTGGACAACCAATCCCAGCGAGGCTCAACTATAGCGGACCCATTCACGAGTTGGTCAAACTCATCCTAGTTATTGCCCTCTCACTCAGGCAGGTAAGGTCGAACTCCATCCCTACCGACCTCTCAATAGTAGGAGTCATGCCCTAATAGTAAAGAGGCACTCGTACACTCATGTTTTTAACTTGGTCTCAACGTTGAGGCGTCCCCTCGGTACTGTGGAAGTTTATGGGCTTTCACCTAGGGATATCATATGCACCCCAACGCTCAAGAATTATTTTTGATATCCACACACGACCATCCATGATATCTTTGTGGAGGCTACGACCCTGATGAAGCAAGGATGAATATCCACATGCTATGTAATGCCAGATCCATGAATCACACAATCATCCATGCATCAATCCCAAGCATCCACTGTGCTTAAGAGGGTAAACTCCATCCCTCGGAGAGATACCAACATGTCTTAGACAATGGCACAACCATGGCCAATCATACCTCAACCAAGAAAGCATATGATGCGTATGGAAATGGGCTATGAAGATGAATAAGAGTGTTAATGAAGTGAATGAGAAGATATACTCTCTACCTAACCATGAAAGGTCTAGGTACTTAACCAATTCCTCATAAGGAATACAACCTCTAGTGGAAGTCCATTTACCTGGGGTAGCCCACGAGACTAAGCATACAAGCTAGGGCCTAAATAATATGGAAACGGGCCTAACAAGAGACCAAGGTGGGCATTCAACCATAGTTAGCAACTAATGTACCTAGAGGGGTCCAAATGGAGACTTTCAACCACCATTGCCCTAAGGCATCTAATCCACAAACCACATAAACATAAGGCGTATGGCTCATACCAAACCATATGTATATAAGTCCCATAAAAGGCATAAGGAAGTAGGCCCGATACTACATATAACAATCATAGCCCCAGGAGTGGAACCAAGGCCCAAAGCTCAAGTTCCAATGGCCATAAAAATCCAAGCATTTAGATGGACATAATGGGGAGCCCATGTACACAATTACATGGCCTAAAAACACATTTAAATTGGGTGAAATGGCCCCCACTACATCAGTCCAATAATTAGCAATTTAAGTGGGTATTCCAAGGGCCCAAATTCACCTTTTCCTCAACCCATAAGTCTAACAAATGGTGGAAGGTCAGCCCAACATATGGTTGGCCAAGGTGGGATATTCCAGCCCAATCTGGGCCCACTAGAAAGTTTTAAAATTTGGTATAAGTTTGGGACCCACAAATGGTTATCAAAGGTGGCCCTTAACATGTATTAATTAAGCCCAAATAATTATACTAAGGTATAGGTGAGGAATAAGTACCCAATTTACCAATGTGGTGGGACCCCAATTCCAATAAAAATTCAGCCATACATTGTATATTTAATTGGCCATGGCTGGACTTTTAGTCCACAAAATCTTTTAGGCCTATTGAGGCCTAGAAACATGTCAAAATACTTGGGAGTTACTCCCATAGTGTCCATCAATACACCATAGGGGCCCACCAATTTGGAGATAGGGATTTGACACTCAAAAAGGTGGGCCTGCTGCTAGACTGCAGGCACAACAACAGCCCCAAAAGGGCATGCGGGGCCGTCCTAGGCCTGGGCGGTCCAAGGTGTGGATGGCCTGGGCCCCATACACATGCAACAAGGTGGGCTCCAGTGGGCCCCACATGGGACGTCCACATAGGGTGGACCCAACCCACATAGGCCCCATAAATATGGAGGGACAGCGTGGATGAAAGACATACATCATGGTGTGCCTGGCCAAGGACGGCCAACCCATGGTGGACGTCCATTAGGGATGGCTGGTCCAGTTGGTTGGCCCCACAAAAATGGCTCCTTGTGGCCTCCAGATCATCATAAGGTAGGCCCCATAGATATACATAAAAGAATAACTGGGTTGGGACTAATTATCTCCACAAACACAAAAATACAGCAATGTAGAAAAATTCTAGCAATGTTCATGTTGCTGTACCAATTTGGGCTCCCCAATGGAGTGGGTCCCGGGTCTTTAAAAATTCTGAAATTGGGGGCCAAGGTCCCTTATCAAGTCTAGAACAAGGTGAGACCCAAAAAGGTGACCCACCATCAGAGAAAATATTTTTAGATTATGGGTTACAATATCTTGTATTGCTGAAAATTATAGTAAAAATTTGGTTGAACACCCATGTTGGCCCACTCTTTTGGAGGCTCAAATGAAGTCGGTTGCGGCTAAAATTTGGTAGGATTATAAGTGGGACATACACCTTCAAGAATCACATATTGGATGGTATCAACATCTCTACCAAATGACCAAAATTCAGGGCCTAAGATGGCCCAAAATCTTTCTAGACAGTCTGGATAGCAACATATGTCTGATAAAAATAAATTACAAACATTATTTGAATGAGGATTTAACCTCAAAAAATCATGATGTGGTCCACCCAAGTGGGCCCCACAAACATCCAAACCATCCCATCATCCAAATCATCCTTGCATGCACCCCATTTTGGTGATTTTAGGGGCCACACGTCCAAGGGATGGAATGAGAAATACGTCCTTCCTCTATGGACAATTTGGATCTTATCGGTCCAAAAGATGGGCTACACACTTATGATCAGAAACTTCCAACAAGAAAATGAGAAGAAAATAGCCACAAGAGAAGGGTGTCCACATCAATGAGGCCCTTCCCTTCATCACACACATACATAGACATTTTTTTTACCATAAGATGTACAATTTACATGATCAAGGCTATCTATTGAGATATATGGTGGAGATCCAATCTCCACCAAGGATCAAGGGTCTAGATGACCCAAAGATCCCAGATCTAAGGAAGAAAGGAGCATGAAGGGATCCATGGAGAATGGTCCCTTACATGCACATGCATCAATGTATGATAGGCTTTAAGCCATATTCATGGAGTCTTGGGGCCACCATCATCACTTGATGGTTCCCACAAGCTCCATCCATGGAAGAAGAATGAAGATCAAGAAGGAAATAAAAGAAATATGAAATTTTACCATGCAAGCACACCCACCTATTAAAATAACTCCAAAGCTACACCACTAGCATCAAGAAGCTTCAAGGATCATGGTTCAATTGTTAAGATTGGTTGATGATGGGTGGATTAGGAGGTGTTGGGAGGTGAGAGGATTGAAATTTTTAGAGGACATAGGAAGTTTGGAGTTCCTAGTAAGAGATGAGAGAGAGAGAGAGAGAGAGAGAGAGAGAGAGAGAGAGAGAGAGAGAGAGAGAGAGAAATGAGAGGTTTTAAGGCAAGTCATGATTGCTTCTCTCACCTAGGGTAGAGAGTTACATGGGAGAATGTGCAAGGTCATGGTGGGATCCATCAATTACGCATCAATGGCCCAAATCGAACGTTGCCCATAACTCATGATGTACACGTCGGATTCACGCACAGGACGCAACGTTAGAACTGTGGCGCCGATACGAACAAGATAACATCTGTTTCGGGTCAATTCGAGTCATGGGCACCATGACCACGGGCGCCCCACTTATGCAGCATCGTCTACAGAATAACATGGATGACGACGCATAGGATCAGAATATTGCAGGCTCAAACGAAAGGAATGCTCTTGGGACACTACTATTCCTAAGCTCACAGTAGATATCTGTAATAATATCCCAAGTTATGTCCAAGATTACTTGTTAGTCTCTGATACCAACTCCTGTCACACCCTAGACTCGATGACAGGACTCACGAGGAACCCGTTATCCGGTTCCAGCCGCAACAGCCTTCGTAGTACCCAATTCTCGGCTCCTGAGGTAGGATTTTGATCCTGGGATCCTACAAGGAGGATTTTCATAATATAATTTCAATCCAAATTGAACATACCCAAGATCATAGCAAGTAAATCTTAGAAAAATAACCAAGGAACACACTACAAAATCCACCAAGAATTTAAACTTTACATGTACAAGACTAAAAAGAAATACATAATATAGAAAGGAGGAAGGAAAGGTTAGCAACAGGTCCTCAGCTCATGCCAATCCAATCCATAGCTCCTCCTCTATTGCGCTGACCTAAGATCTCTCGCACGCATCAATCATGTATAATCTTATAGAAAGCTTAGAGGGCGGTGTAAGTGTGTGGCAATGGTGTTTAGAAAATAAGGAGAATGCTGAAGGAGACAATGAACAATACCAACACCTCCAGCCGTACAGAGGCTAAGCAATGAATGCAGAAAGTCATACTAAGGCTATGCAATGTAATACATGAGTATTGGGTGCCATACCAAGGTGATGCAATAGAAGGCTTATACAGCTGATGCAAATGTAATGCGAAGTAATGCTAGTTCTCATATCCAATCCACATATCAAGTACAGTTCCATCATAAGGAATCCACTGGGGTCAAGTCCATTGTAGGATGACTGTTGCTTTATAGACCCGTAAAGTCAAACGAGCATAGGAGACCTCGCTACCCTTCTATGGACAACCAATCCCAACAAGGCTCGACAATAGCGGACCCATTTATAAGTTGGTTAAACTCAACCTAGCTATTGCCCTCTCACTCAGGTAGGAAAGCCCAAACCCTATCCCAACCAACCTCGCCATAGTGGGAATCGTGGCCTAATGGTATAAAGGCACTCGTGCGCTCATGTTTTTCACATGGTGTCGGTGTTGAGGCGTCCCCTCAGTACCATAGAAGTTTAGTGGCTGTCACCCAGGGATATCCTATGCACCCGAATGCTCAAGAATCATTTTTGGTGTCCACACATGGCCATCCACATAAACATAAGGCCTAAGGCCCATACCAAACCATATGTACATAGGTGCCACAAAAGGCATAAATAGGCCCAATACTACCTCTAACAATCATGGCCCAAGGAGGGGAACCAAGGCCCAAAGCCCAAGTTCTAATGGCCATAAAAATCCAAGCATTTAGATGGACTTAATGGGCAGCCCATGTACAAAATTACTGGCCCAAAAACATATTTAAGTTAGGTGAAATGGGCCCCACTACATCAGTCCAATAATTAGCAATTTAAGTGGGTATTCCAAGGGCTCAAATTCACCTTTTTCCTCAGCCCATAAGTCCAACAAATGGTGGAAGGTCAGCCTAACATATGGTTGGCCAAGGTGGGACATTCCAGCCTAATCTGGGTCCACTAGAAAGTCCCAAAATATGGTATAAGTTTGGGTCCCACAAATGGTTATCAAAGGAGGCCCAAAACATGCATTAATTAGGCCCAAATAATTATACTAAGGTATAGGTGAGGAATAAGTACCCAATTTATCAATGTGGTGGGCCCCCAATTCTAATAAAATCTACCATACATTGTGTATTTAAATGGCCATGTTTGGACTTTTAGTCCATAAAATCTTCTGGGCCTATTGAGGCCCAGAAACATGTTAAAATACTTAAGAGTTACTCCCATAGTGTCCATCAATACATCATAGGTGCTCCACCAATTTAGAGATAGGGATTTGACACTCAGAAAGGTGGGCCTACCGTTGGACTGCAGGCCCAGCAGTAGCCCCAAAAGGCCATGCAGGGGTGTCCCGGGCCTGGGCGGTCCAAGGTGTGGATGGCTTGGGCCCCATACACATGCAACAAGGTGGGATCCCACGTCCCAAGTGGGCCCCACATGGGATGTCCACCTAGGGTGGACCCAACCCACATGGGCCTCACAAATATGGAGGGATACTGTGGATGAAAGACATACATCATGGTAGGCCTGGCCAAAGACGGCCAACCCATGGTGGGCGTCCATCATGGATGGCTGGTCCAGTTGGTTGGCCCCACAAAAATGGCCCCTTGTGGCCTCTGGATCATCACAAGGTGAGCCCCAAGATATACACAAAAGCCCAAATGGGCTAGGCCCAATTATCTCCACAAACATAAAAATACAGCAATGTAGAAAAATTCTAGCAATGTTCATGTTGTTGTACCAATTTGGGCTCCCTAATGGAGTGGGTCTTGGGTCTTCAAAAATTCTGAAATTGGGGGCAAAGGTCCCTTATCAAGTTTATAACAAGGTGGGACCCAAAAAGGTGGCCCACCATTAGAGAAAATATTTTTGAATTATGGGTTACAACAACTTGTATTGTTGAAAGTTACAGCAAAAATCTAGATGAACACCCATGTTGGCCCACTCTTTTAAAGGCTCAAATGGGGTCAGTTAGGGCTGAAATTTGTCAGGATTATAGGTGGGACATACACCTTTAAGAATATTGGATGGTATCAACATCTTTACCAACTGATAAATATTCAAGGCCCAAGATGGCCCAAAATCTGTCCTGACAGTCTGGACAACAACATATGTCTGATAAAAATAAATTGTAAACATTATTTGAATGGGGATTTAACCCCAGAAAATCATGGTGTGGTCCACCCAAGTGGGCCCCACAAACATTCAAACCATTCCATCATCCAAATTATCCTTGCATGCACCCCATTTTGGTGATTTTAGGGGCCACACGTCTAAGGGATGGACTGTGAAAAATGTCCATCCTCTATGGACGGTTTAGATCTTATCGGTCCACAAGGTGGGCCACACACTCATGATTAGAAACTTCCAACATGAAAAGGAGAAGAAAATGGCCACAAGAGAAGGGTCTCCACCTCAATGAGGTCCTTCCCTTCATCACACACATATATTGACATTTTATTACCATAAGATGTACAATTTACATGATCAAGGCTATCTATTGAGATCTATGGTGGAGAACCAATCTCCACCAAGGATCAAGGGTCTAGATGACCCAAAGATCCCTGATCTAAGGAAGAAAGGAGCATGAAGGGATCCATGGATACTGGTCCCTTGCATACACATGCGTGCAATGTAGGATAGGCTTCAGCCATATTTATGGAGTCTTGGGGCTACCATCATCACTTAATGGTTCTCACAAGCTCCATCCATGGAAGAAGAATGAAGATCAAGAAGGAAATAAAAGAAATCTAAAATTTTACCATGCAAGCACACCCACTTATCAAAATTCCAAACCTACACCACTAGCATCAAGAAGCTTCAAGGATCATGGTTTGATGGTTGAGATTAGTTGATGATGGGTGGATTAGGAGGTATTCGGAGGTGAGAGGGATGGAATTTTTGGGGAGGTGGGATGTTTGGAGTTGTTAGCAAGAGAAGAGAGAGAGAGAGAGAGAGAGAGAGAGAGAGAGAGAGAGAGAGAGAGAGAGAGAGAGAGGTTTTAAGGCAAATCATGATTACTTCTCTCACCTAGGGTAGTGAAATGCAATCATGAGAGTAAGGAGTTACAAACAAGGTTCATAGGCTAGTAGGATTTTTAAAAATTCAGCCTATGTATGACATCATTACATGGGAGAATGTGCAAGGCCATAGTGGGGGTCCACTAATCACACATCAATGGCCCAAACTGAACGTTGCCCATAACTCATGATGTACACGTCGGATTCACACACCAGACACGGTTTTAGAATTGCGGCGCTGATACAGACAAGATGACATAGGTTTTGGGTTATTCGAGTCAGGTCAATGTGACCGAACTCAGGGACAATCGCAAACACTATCTGTAGGTCGTGGGTCATCAGGATTCGACTGGTAGGACTGCGAGACCTAAAGGAACAACGTGCACACTTGGGTTTGGGTCTTATAAACAACGATGACTCAAAACTACGGACTTCCACAAGGGCATTGAAATGGCTTAAGCCTCAAGCGTAGACTCTAATGGAAGACTAGTCGATTGGTAGAACTCCTTGTTCATAAAATAATGGGATGCGCCAGAATCAAACAAAACATACGCAACACAAGCAGAAATAAGAAGAATACCCTCAGTGACTCCTCGAGAAGATGACTGCGGGTCCTGCTGGGCTATGTAGAATCGGCCTTCTGCCGGCAAGGGAAGCAAGCCTGAAGATTGTGGATCCTGACCCTGCACCTGTTGTGCGACGATATATACTCGACCCAGGTCCTGTGGGGGAGGTACCTATCCCCTTTGCTGCTGTCTCTACTATTACTGTAGCTGTTGTAGCAGCCTACCCTGCTGCCTTTGCTAGGTAGGAGGCCTATGGACAGGAGTCTGATACTAGGGTCGCTGCTGCTGTTGCTATGGAGGATGGGGTGGGGGCAGCTGTTGTGTCCTCTACTGCTACTGGGGATGAGGACACTCGGGCCTACGATGCCCTGACTACCCACAACCATAACATATGCTAGTAAATGGCCCAAAAGAAGGAGCCGCTTGCTGCAAAGAGGATGAAGCTGGCTGTGCTGCAGGCGGTCTAAATCCAGAAAGGCCCTGATGCCGTCAGTGTTGGTGCTGATGGGAGCTACTGGAGGGTGCCTTCCTCTTTCGGTCTTTGCTGGAACTCTGCTCTTTAGTCCTCTGGGAAAATGTCTAGTCCCTCTCATAAACTAAGGCCCTATGAATGACCTCATCAAATGTCATCAACAGATGTTCCATGATGCAATTGCGAAGGCAGGACGCAAGCCGCTCACAAAACGGTGAGCCTTTCGCTTCTCGTCGTCGACGATGTAAGATGCAAAACGAGATAGCGCAACAAATTAGGCCTCATGCTGAGACACCGTCATCTCACCCTGCAACCGGGTCTCAAACTTTAGAGCCCTCTGCTCACAGATATGCTTTGGAAAGAACTTCTAGTCAAAGTGGACCACGAACTCCTCCTATGTCCAAACAAAATCTGGCCGGGCCATCCGGGAAACTGAAAACCAGTAATGACAGGCCTCGCCCTGAAGAAGGAAATTAGCCAATGGAATTCTCTATTGATTGGTGCACTGCATGGTGTTGAATATCTTCTCCACCTTAGTGCACCACAACTCTGCTACAGAAGGGTCGGGCTCACCCCTAAATTGCGGGGGATCATGTTGCCTAAAATCACGGAGCACTACGTTTGCTCACAACTATTAGGACTGCTCGGGGGTCTTAGGAACGGGCTAATGGGTCTGAAGAACAACAGTGATAGCCTGAATCATCTGCTGGAAATGCTAGTCCCCAATTGAATCCGTCGAATGAACGGGGGTAGCACCAGCCTCAGGTGGAGGTACAGGAGTGGTAGGAGCCTCAGAAACTGGAATAACAAGCTCAGGTGGGGGAACAGGCACCACAAGGGGTGGAATCACAACCTCTGGTATAGGATCGGGACTAGGGTCCATAACGGGTGGAGCAGGATGTGCTCGGGTCGACCGGGTCACTCGAATATCACGGGTGCCTCTACCTCTTGTGCCTCAACTATGTGTGCCACGTTTAGGCAGCATCGTCTTCAAAATAACAAGGACGATGGATGCATTGAGATCAGAACCTCAAAGGTTTAAATGGAAACAAGGGACACGCACTTGGGACATGACTTGTCCTAAGCTCGCAGCGGATATGTGATGTTGTCCTAAGTTAATATGTAGGTTACTTGTTATGCTCTGATACCAACAACTGTCATGCCCCAGATTTGGTGACCAGAACTCACAAGAATCCCGATGGTCGATTCCAGTTGCAACAGCTCCTGTAGTACCCCATTCTCGGTTCCTAGCACCCATTCATCATGTTTCGATTTTGGGATCCCACAAGGAGGATTTCTATGACATAATCTGATTCATGAAGAGCATTCCCAAGATCATAACAAAGTAACCACAGAAAGTAATCATGGGGACACATCACAAAATCTATTAAGAATAAAATTTTTTATACAAGGTATAGTGTTCTAAAGGAAATACATAAACAGAATAAAGAAAAATCTCCAAAAGGTCCACGGCACACTTTGAAAGTGTAACGTCTAGGAAAAATCCATACAAAGACTCGAGTACCCTCAGGAAGAATAACCCAAGGACCGCATCATGTTGTATAATTTAGATGGGATTTAGTTAAGTACTAAATAATTGGTGGATTAAGCTTAGGCCACCATTTTCACAAATGGGAAGGTCTAGAACCAAGGATACCATTGGTTCAATGTCATTTTAAGACCTAGAAGAAATCCCAAGGGCCTGCCTCCCTCGGGAGTACATTGAAACTTGGTAACAGACCTAGATCGCACGTTGAGGGTCCGATGATCGTGAAATTATAGTAAGATGTCTATCTTGCTGGGTTTGATAACCATCGTGGGAATCAAGCCCAGATAGTGTCTAGAAATGCCCAACTTGAGCCGTGAATTAAGAGCTTGAGAAATGCGAATATTCTTAGAAAATGAACTGAAACTTAAGTGAATTGGATCGTTTGCTCTCACACAAAGTTAAAGAATTCAGACCGTTATTTTGTGACCAAACTTTACCCATGGGGAAAGGAAATTTCTCTGGACCTATGCGTATAATCGTAGCCCCGATTGGACACGTAAGACCGTCAATCTGAGATAGGCTCTCCATGGTCAATCGGCTATCCGATCGCACCGAAATCATGTCCTAGCATGGATTGACTGTCAGGGAGCATACCCTATGATGTAGATGAGTCGTGGGCCTCCCTATGAGCCCTGTTCATCAGAAACGGCCACCCACAGGGTATAAACAATGTATAAAGTGGCCCTACGGCAATTTGCATCACATTTAGGGCTATAAATGGCCCTCATTTCACCCTCTCACCCATATACGAATTTTACAAACCATAGAGGGAGAGAGTGGAGAATAGAGGAAAGAGAGAAGGAGAACTTTAGGAGATCACTGCAGAAATCTTCTCCCATGAATCTACGCGCCTAATCACCGCCTTGTTGTGCTACCAAACCTCTTTCGGCTACAATTTCGGGTAAGAAATACCAACCCTAATATCGATATAGAACTCCCAGATAGTTTTTCGTCAACTTAGCTAATCAGTTTCATCATTTAAATGCCAGATGTTTTATTTTTGGAAACGTAGAATTTGGACCAAGTCCGAGTTAAGCGTACTAACAAAAGGTGTGGATTATAAACACTTAGGTTGCAGTTTATCAATGCTTTCATGATAGCTAATGATTTATATCTATCTTGATTGCTGCCGTATTGTCTTAAATATGTTGATTTCTGTATGAGATACACTTATGAACTGTGATAAATAAATGATGCACCTTATGAGATGTTTAAATGAGCAATAGAAAATGATTAGTGCTTGTTATGATTACTAACCTAGGATTCATCATTGTCATATGCATGTAGATCTCTCTGTATAAAGAATTGATAAAATATATGTTGTAACTAACGTAGTATATGTGTTTAATAAATTATCTAAATGAGAAATTGTTGATGAATTACTACGAGTATTAAGGTAGGATTCTTCATTGTTTTGTGTATGTATATTTTTCTCTATGAAATCAATTGATAAATGCATGTTGCATTAGCATGGTTTATGTGTTTGATGAAATGCCCACATGAGAAATCCACATGGATTATTTGTTAAATGCTGGGATAAATATTACACGTGATTGCTACCTGTATTTAAGTAGGATTGAGGCTACAAATGCAACCCAGGAAATCGGTAGAAGTCCTTGTTTGGGTGGCCAAATTAGTCTTGCCACCTTAGGTAAACTCAATGAATACGAGTTGTAAGACGATGGTCGACAGTGGCTAGGCCATGAGGGACACTTATGCGCTCAATGTCGATTAAGTTAGCGTGTACCCGTACTAATCGATCTTGCCTAATGAACTGATTGACCTATTGTGTGTATACCATGTATGGACGTGACTACTTGAATCAATGATATCCCTCACCAATGTAAAGATCCACTTTAACCATGGTACCATGATCCTTAAGACTTGTGAGCCGGGCATGGTGGTATGAGACACTGTGTTCTTGCTGTCGGCACACGCTGGGGTGACGAGCCTCCTCGTAGTGACCACGAGCACAACGTCTTACAACTTGCCTATCATATGCATTTAACTAGGAGTCACGAACCTCGATGGATCCAAAACATAGGAGTAGGACCACTGCTATTGTCCGATGTTAAATGTTCGATTTGGGATCAATATTAAAAGGGAGGTACCCTAACTTCCCAAACTTACTGTATGAATGAGCCTAATTAATCACTTGGCTAATGCGACCATGCATCACCCTACATTAGTTAGGATATGTCAAAAAGGCATTGAAGTTGCACAATTGAGGAAGTGTTGTCATATGTAAAATAGGCGGTCGGAGTTGAGTGTTGAGGGAGCATTGTTGGGTGAGGGCATGCATCATTACTTGCACCCCACTCCTACATTAAAAAGAGTAGTTAGGAAGTGATTGTTATGATTGCTTTATCATTACTACTTTGATTAGCTTGATAACATGTGTAACTTTTACCTTATAAAACCACTGAGTTGATCACACACTCCCACTCTCGAACAGTGTTTTAAAACACCAACCAGACTCTGATGTAGATGCAGGTACAGATGATGTCTATGCAATAGAGTAGGACTTCATGGATGAGGAAGAGGAATTCTCCTACTTCCAACTCTCAGACGGGCCGATCTAGGCTACATACCGTTATGCAGGGATCACTGGGGCATCTGGGCTTAGTTGAACACGTTTACATTTTCACATTTTGTTCATTTTGAAATGATACTTACATACTCATAATCTGGAAGAAACCTTGTGAAACATCTTCATACTTATACAAACATGCTTAGAATTCTGCACTTGCTTAACTTAATTAAATCCGGAGTATGATGTATTATTTAGTATAATCCCATACATGCTTAACTCATGAACATGAAAGAAATCTGAATATCATCATCCATAAGACATAAGTGATGTTCTGAATCTTGGGAGTAGAGCTTTGCTCGACCCTCGAAATTCAAGGCGTTATAGAAAACTCCTAAGCTACTGCGGCTGCCTAAAATCGTTTGCATGCGTCAATCGTGCATAAGCTTATAAAAAGGTTAGAGGGCGGTGTAAGTGTGTGTAATACTAGTGCTGGAAAGAAATATCAGAGAATGTAGAAGCTCAACATGAACCATGAACACTATTAATGACACTAGCTATACCAATGATAAGCTATGACAATCATGAATGCAATAAGCCGTACCAAGGCTATGCAAAGAAATACAGGAGTACTGGGCGCCATATCGAGGCGACGCACAAAAGGCTTATATAGTCAATGCCAATGTAATGCAATACATGCCACTCCTCATATTAAATCCATAAATTATATACAGTTCCATTATAGGGAAACCACCGGGGTCAAGTACACTACTGGTCGATTGCCACTCTTCAAGACCTGCATAGTCAAACGAGCATAAGAGACCACGCTACCTGCTTGTGGATAACCAATTACCAACAAGGCTCGATAGTAGCGGACCCATTCACGAGCTGGTCAAACTCAGCCTACTAATGCCCCCTGACGCAGGCGGGTAAGGCCACACCACATCTTAACCGACCACGCAATAGTGGGAGACGCGGCCTAATGGTATGAGCTACTCAGGCGCTCATGTTTTTCACTCAGTCTCGACATTGATGTGTCTCCTGGTACCATGAAGGTTTAAGGGCTTTCACCCAAGGACATCCTACGTGCCCTAAATGCTCAAGTAACATTTTCGGTGTTTAAGCATGACCATCCATAATATATCTATGGAGGCTACGACCTTAATGAAGCCAGGGCTAATATAAACCATGTAATGAAATACTAGATGCATGAATCACGCATACCAGTCATGCATCAGCTCCAAGCATCCTATGTGCTCAAGAGGGAAACTCCATACCTCTGGGAAGCCATAATATCTTACCCAATGGTACAACCATGACCACAAACACAATGCCAACCAAGCACATAATGATGTATATGGGTCATGTAGATAAACAAGATGCGTCATGTGGCGATGTACGATGTAGTACACTCCTATCCAAGTAGGGACTAAGTCTAGGCACTTAAACAAATTCTACAAGGGGCACAACCTCTAATGGGGGCCCAATAGTCTAAGGTATCCCACAAGGCTAAGGAAGGACAATGACTTGGCCCTAAATAAATGAAATGGGCCCAGTAAAGGTCTATGGTGGGCCTTTAACCACTCGTAAAGGTAAGCGGGCTTGTCTTGGGGCCATAAATGTGGACATTCAACCACTAATTATCCCCAAAAGGTAGCCCATGGATAATCCATCAAGAATCAAGGCCCAAGGCCCACACATCACCATAAATAAGAAATAGGCAGCCATAACATACCACATACATTCATGTTGGGCCTTAAATAAATGGCCCAAGGCCTACTTAATACACGGGTCCAAGGGCAACACACATAGCCCAACCCATATACAATACTATGGGCCCATAAGGAAGGTTAGGGCCCAACATAAGGGTCACCAAATACATATGTTGTGGTGGGCCTAGTGAGAAACCCATTACTCAAACGACATGGGCAATAATTATATTCTAGTTAAGCAAGTTAGGCGTACAACCTAGGCCAAGGATATAGTTGATTTGGTGGGCAACCAAGGGCCCAACCACTCACACTTTCCAGCCCACTAACCCAACACAATATTATGGTGAAATTAGCCCAAGAGTCCACTGGGCCTAGCAAGAAGGTTCCAGCCCATTTGGCCTAAAGAGTCTAACAATCTAACTACATACCTGGTCCCAAATAGCCTAACTATGGTGGGCCTCAAGGGTGCATTGATTAAGACCAAAATTAGGGGATTAAGGGCATGGATTAATCCCTTCAAGGTCCTCATAATGTGGTGGCCCCCACTCCTTAAAATCTCAATCTAAAGGCAATGTACATTTACAATATATTCCTAGATTTTTATTCAACTAGCTTTATGGGCCTATTGAAGCCCAGTAAAAAGTTCATTTGATTGGGATAAGAATCCAGGTGGTCTAGCATCAAGTGTAAGGGCCCCACCACATAATGGAGCACCCAAAAAATTTTAGAAATAGGTGGGCCACACTGCTGGACCAAAGGTCCAGAAGCAGCCCACCATGGGCGTCCCACAGTTGGGCTTGGGCATCCTAATGGGCTGGACGCCCAGCCCTACACAAAGTATAAAAGTGGGCCCCACCTTAGACATCCCACACCCAAGTGGACCACGTCTAAATGGGCCATAAGATGGATGGAAAGGTGGATAAAACACTACATTATGGTGGGCCTCAAATCAGGCGGGTCGGCCAGCCTTACTCAATGTCTCTACTAGAGACGTCCAACCAGGTAGGCCGCTCCAACCTCTGACATAAATTCTCCAGTGGCCCGATTGGCTTGAAATTTGGTAGGTGGGTCCTAGAAAGGGTGGACCACCTTAAGAATAAATTTCATATTTTATTAAGCATGTGAAGTATTTTTAAATTAAATGGGAAGCCACACATGTTATAGAAATCTAGTTGTTGTAGAAACCTTGTTGTCCCTATGTTTGGGACCACATGGAGTGAGCCTAAACCTGCACAAACCCTTAAAATATTTGTGGAAAAGGTGGTCCCACATTTGGATAACAAGTGGGGTCCACTGGGGTGGCCCACTTATTCCAAAAAATTTAGTAAACATGGTAATTTCTGTCATACAAAATTGCTGAACTGTCTAGAAAATTTTGGATAGTTAGCCCTCTTTGGCCCAACCCATGGGCCTTAACCATGGGAGATAGGGTGTGGGGCCCATTCCACATCAAAGTGGGTCCACACGCTACAAAAATCTTAAAGAAATTTGAGATAAAAATGCCTGCAAATAGGTCTAAACAGTAGCTCAAAACACATGCTCTAACTGGGCCTGAAATCTGGACAGCAACATAGGTTGTCCATATTTCAACCCATACAAATTAATCAAAGGGTCCATAGACTTGATTCCTCATGTGGAGTCCACCTTGATTGGTTCACAAAATTCCAGACCCATCAGAGCTCTCAAGCCTCCATGAAAATTCATTTTAAATGTCACCAAACCATGCATGCATGGTTGGGCCTGGACATCCAATCAAGCTGGGCTTAGATGTCCCATCTTGTTAAGGGCCTGGGATGTTGCTGACCTACTTTTGTGGACCACACATCATCAAAGAATATACAAAAGAAAATAAGAAAAGGGAGGGAAAGAAGGAGCAAGATCGGCCATAGGTGGGAGGTCCCGCCACTAAAGGACCACTGACACACAAATCTCAACATCACTATATCATACACTTACATGCAAGCCAAGATATATCAAAAAAGTTACTGGATGGTAGGGATCCATTCCTTACATGCTTGCAAAGGCCTAGGTGTCCCATGAGATGTAAGAAACAAGAGGAAATCATCATGGTGGGTCTATGGAAAATGGCCCACCATGGAATGGATTGTGAAGGATCTAGGCCCTTGGCCTTCATCCTAGGAGCCATGTAGGACCTCAACTATGGATTGGTGGGCCCTACATGCTTCCATGCATGTAAAATAAAGAAGAGAAGAAAGGGAAAAAGAAGAAGAGATGAAGAATGTTGATGAAGCACCCACCTTGAAATATGTCTTCAAAACTCTAAGATCCAAGTACTAGGCTTCAACAGGAAGATGATTGAAGGTTGTAGATGGGTTGCTAATGGCTAGATGGAGAGGAAATGAGAGAAGAAAGGGCTGGAATAGGGATAGAGAGCTTAGATGTTCTTGCTAAGAGGAGAGGAGAATGAGAGAATGAGAGGGAGAAAGAGAGAGGAGGGAGGGTATATCCATACAATGATTTCTCTACTTGCTAGGGAAGAGAAACCCATGATGGAGCCTTGGGGGTGGGAACCAAAGTAAATGATAACCTATCTAGAGAGGCTAGCCTAGGGTAGGCTTATGATGGAGTACCTAGGTTAGGTAGAGGCTAGGTGTAGGTTTTCTAGGAAATTACAACTAGGTGGGGCCCATCATGGAAAAATATGTAAGCCCTAGCAAGTGGGTCCCACACATGATGAAGGGCCAAGAAATGCTCGGGTCGATCTCTCAAGATGTACATCTCAGATTTATGCATGAGACGTGGTGTTGGAACCATAGCACCGATGTGGACGCAATGACATAGATTTCGAGTCGATCTGGGTCAGGTCTACGTGACTGGAGTTAAGGATGACCACAAATGCAATCCATAGGTCATGGGTCACCAGAATTTTGACCAGTAGGACTGCAAGACCTACAGGAAAAAAATAGATACTTGGGATAGGGTTTTATAGGTTTGGTTTGACTAGTCTAAGTTTTCTCGACCAGTCCAAGTTTAAATCGAAGCAAAAAGGATTTTTTGTTACAAATTCGACTAGTCGAGTTTTCTATTTAACTAGTCAAAGAAAGACCTTCGACCAACCCAATGAATTTTAGCTCGAAGCCCAACAACTAAAACAGATCATATTTTGACGACCTTCGACTAGTCGAATAGAGCTCTTTAACTAGTCCAATTGGGCCTCCGACCAGTCGAAGATTGGATAAATCTTATCCCACTCAAATCTAAAAATCCATTGACCGGAATCCGGTGCTCAGGCTAGTCGAAGACTACCTCGGGCCAGTCGAAGATTCAACTTCTTTGCCTATAAATTAAGGCTCTCAATCAATTCAAAATATCAATTATTATCATCAAAATTATTCTAAGAGAGAGAGAGAGAGAGAGAGAGAGAGAGAGAGAGAGAGAGAGAGAGAGAGAGAGAGAGAGAGAGAGAGAGAAGCTCCAGTTATTAACAAGCTATTAATGGTATTTATAAATTATATTTTATAGCTTTTGTTTAATTACCTTAATCTCAAATTCTGTCATTCTAATTTTAAAGAGAGTGAATGCTACTCTTCTTTTGAGATTTAAGAGAATTAACTCAAGTAGCCATTGATTTTAACTTAATTAAAAATAATAGAACCCCAAACCTTTTCTATTTGACTGAATATTGAACAATTGACATTCAAGAAAAGCGGTTCTTCAGTTATAGCTTCTGAAATGTCTTTTACGGCGAAGATAAGTATACCTTCAATTCTTATTTTGGTTTTTTTGAGATAGCTTGAAAATCTCAGTGAGGGGTTTGATTGTGATAGCCCGATAAAATCACAACTGTATCAGGTTTTAAGGTAACCCTAAAAAACCTTTTCATAGTGAAAGCCAAGATTACGTGGAGAGTAATTTTGGTAGTAGAGTAGGTGTGGCTGTGTTAGAACAGTTGTTAACACACCAAGCCACTATAATTCTTTGTGTTATGTGATGAATGTTTGTATTTACATTTCAATTTAAGTGGTAAATGATTATGATATTTACTTTTATTTACTCTTGCGAAGTTTAGAATTTTGATTTTAAAAAGTATTCATGAAATAAGGTTGTCCTGCCTAAACTTTTAGGTGAAGTTTGTCCTACGAATCATTTGAAATCAGCGTTTCAATACTTAGGCAATCGAGATCGCAGATTTGTTTATTCGATTATTTGGCATAGTCCTATTCACCCCCCCCTCTAAGACTTCTTAAGTTATCCTTTTCACTTAACCATTAAGGGCCTGTTTGATTTTCTAATTTCAGAGGTAATTAAAGGTAAATGGGTAATAATTATTTACCCTTGTATTCTCGGTTGAATTTCCAAGGTGATGTTGACTACCACCTTTCATTTATAACACTCCTCACATCACCCGAGGATAAAAATATTAAATCGTGGGGCCCACCATGATGTTTGTGTCTTATCCACACCGTTCATCCCTTTAGCCAACTCATTTTAGGGCATGAGCCAAAAAATGAGGCAAATCCAAAGATCAAGTGGACCACACCATAGGAAATAATGGGAATTGAACTCCTACCATTGAAAGCTTCTTGAGGACCCCATAAGTTTTAAATCAAACTAATATTTTTGTTTCCACTTTATCCATGACTGTGTGACCTTTTGAACAGGTTGGATGACAAATAAACATTAATGTGGGCTCCGGGGAGAAAACAACTTTCAACTATTGACGTCTTAATCATCATTGTTTCTTATGGTGTGGTCCACTTGAGCTTTTGATTTTCCTCATTTTTGGGCTCATGCCTTAAAATGTATTTTTTTTAAAAGGATGGATGGTGTGGATAACTCACATATATCATTGTGGGGCCCACATATTTAAATTAATAATAAAAGGGTTTGTATGGACCGATTTTTGAAACGTAATTCCCGGCTAATTTCAAACGGGTAGAGTAAGTAATAATTACCATGGGAAATTAAAAATCAAACAGCCCCTAAACTTAGCTAAATTATGTACCTCACACCAGATTCAATCTAACCATTCACAAAAATTATCTCTAATTGTGTATCTTAAGTACTGGATCATTTTGGCAATTGTAGTTGTAACTATTTACTAGTTAATGGTCAATATTGACAAATGTTTGGGAAAAATCAAGGCCAGTTAGGAATGGTTCATTGAGGCTAGGATCATATGGTGATCGTTGAGTCTAAAACTAAAAGATTGGAACCGGTTATGTGAGCCACCATTGTGCCCTTAATCCATGATTTAAAAAATATAAAAATTAGACTCATGTTTATAAAATTCATTAATTCTTTATATGTAAAATTCATTAATTCTTTATATGGGTTTAGGATTGCATAAGGTTTATTTGGGTCCATTACAAATGGTGACCAAAATAAAGATATTGTTTAACAAGACACGAGTGGTATGGAATAATTACTGCATGTAAGACAAGTTGAAAAGATCAATCTCACCTAAAGGTATTAAATATCTTATATTTATATAATTGATGTTGATTAGCTTCATGTTTAGTAAAACCATTTATGTATTGTTGCCTTGACCCAAAGGATTGCAACGATACGTTAGGCTTTTGACGTAATTGATAAGGTAGGTCCATTATTCTAAGTAATTCAATTGAAGACCCTAATCAATTGAATAAAAGTGTAGTGTGTCTTTTTCCCTTTAGTTTATGTTAATGCATTGTTTAAATGAAACATGTTTATTAATTTGTGTGGATATGCTTGTTTATACATTCAACTAGAAACATTTCCAACATTTCAACTTAGTATAATGACATACCATCTTTAACTGGGTTAAATTATCTTAAATGAAAAAAGCTCATTGAATTTGTCTTAGGTTGCATGGACTTGGAACTTTAGATAAGAGTAGGAATATTGACTTTGTTTGGTTAGTTGATGTGTTAATAGTTTTCAATTGGACTTGAATTCCTTACATACCTTACATGCCTACATGGTTAGTCTTTTATATGGAAATGGAAATGGTACTGAGTGAGAATAGAAAATGAAAATTTATCAATGTTATGACATAAGCGATTGGGCTACATCTCTTGTGAAAGGATGAAAAGACTTGTGTAAAATGAAATTCTTTACCTAAAATTTTTTATACTTTGTGGTCTACATTGATTACATCAAGGGAAGTAGATCAGGACTTAGAAAAGTATTCCACTAAGAGTATAAGACTCTTAAAGGTGATACATATAAACATCTGTAAACCATTTCCTTTTGTATCTTGGATTGAATAAATGTATTTTATCACCTTAATATATGACTACTTTCAAGTACTTATATATTAAAAATGAGAAATCAGATGTTGCATATGTATTTAAGATTTATAAAGTTGTAAGTCGAGAATAAACTCAATAGAAAAATCTAAGTCGTCAGATTTGATTGTGGTAATGAATACCATGAAAGGTACGATGAATCATAAAAAAATCCAAAGTTGTTTGTTAAATATCTGCAGGTTATGGTATTATCGCCTAAAACACTATGCTTGGGACCCTAGAGCATAATGATATAGTTGAAAGTCTAATCGCACCCTAAAGGATATGGTTAGTAACATGATTAGTAATTCAATATTGATAGAATTTTTGTGTGATGACAGGTTAAAAATGCAATTCATATCCTTAATCGAGTTTCAAATAAGGTTATATAAAAAATGCCATTTAAAATGTGAGTTGGGAGAATTTTGTTTTTGACATTTTCATGTATGAGATTGTCCTATAAAAGCTAAATTTTACAATTTGTAAGAAATAAAATTTGACTCTAGGATAGTTAGTTGTTATTATTATTATTATTATTATTATTATTATTATTATTATTATTATTGGATACTCATAAAGGTTAAAATAATGTAAATTATATTATCCTCCCAGTTCATCAAGATCAAGGAGATTGGGAATGCTAGGTTTATTAAGGACACTGAAAATAGTAGGAGTACAAACTTAAGAAATATTATATTTAAGAAAGAGCGAACTGTATTTCTTTCCATAATCATTCATAGTAATGTGATTATTCTTCCTACAGTAGAGCATGAAATCATTGCAAACCACTATGTATAACTTTAATACAACCCACTGAAAAAGAAATATAGAACTTAGTTCAAAATAATGAGTAATCAAGAAGATTATGGAGATGAGATATGCAATTCCCAATAACTATGTCATTTATTTGCAGGAGCACAAATTTGATGTAGGGTTGAAAAATGATCTTGTATCATTTTTGCAAGCCAAATAGAGTGCTAACTTTTCTTAGTGATTTGATGTTATGAAAGATAAATTAAAATCCATTAAAGACAATAAAGTCTTAAATCTTGTTATATTGTTCAAAGGGATTAAGCTGATTGGTTGTAAATGAGATTTAAAACTAAGTGGGACTCTAAAGGATTATATCAAAAGATATAAATTCTAATTAGTTGTCAAGAGTTTTAACCATTACAAAGACATTGATCTTAAGGAGACTTTCTTTCAAGTATTAAATAAAGACTTTTAGAATTATAATGGCCCTTCTAGTTCATATGAATTTAAAGTTACATCAAATTGATATTAAAATTACATTTCTCAATGGAGATCTAAATGTGAACATATATATAATAGAATTAAAAGGTTTTGTAGTCAATGAATTAGAACATCTAGTCTGTAAACTCAAGAAGTCCATTTATAAGTTAAATTAAGTATCAAGACTAATATATAAAATTTTATAAAGTAATTTTCTGATTTGATTTTATAAAAAAAAAGTTATTGATGAGTGAATTTATGTAAAAATCAATATAAGTAAATTCGTACCCTTGGTCTTATATGCCGATGATATTTTGTTGGCTAACAATGACATTAGAACATTGTGCAAAATTAAGATTTTTCTTAAAAATTTTTAGATGAAAGATCTTGATGACGATTCTTTTATCGTCATTATTATGATATGATGTGACATATTGCGTTGACTTCTTAGCTTGTCACAGAGCCTATATCTATAGGATTATTGAAAAGTTAGGTATGCAAGATTGTACTCCTAACCAAACACCTATTATAACGGATAATAAGTTTCGTAAATGTTAGTGCCTTAAGAATTACTTAGAAAAGAATTGAATGAAAGATATTCCTTATATGTCAGTGATAAGGAGCATCATGTATGCTCAAATCTATACACATTCAGATATAACTTTTGTAGTTGAAATGTTAAGTATGTATTATGATAATCTAGGGATGCATCATTGGATACATGCAAAGAAAGTGTTGTGTCACTTACAAGGGATAACGGACTTCGCACTCACATATCGATGAATCAACTATTTGAAATTGGTTAGATATATAGACACATTTTTTATTAGTTGCCTTGACAGTACGCAGTCCACCCTGGTTATTTTTTTATGCTGATTAATGGAATCGTACATTAAAAAGAAGTGTGAAACAATCTATTATGACCTCATCCACTATGAAAGTAGAATATGTAGCATGTCATGTGGTTGTAAATTAGGTTATATAGCTTTAAAGTTTTTTCTTTGATTTATGGGTTATGCAGTACATGATTAGATAAATGCTAGGAGTTGATAGTTAGAACATCCCATACACACATGTACACTATCTTGTTTAGACCAGTTGCTAAACATGTTGCATTTTTTTAAGTTTATGTGATTGGACTCATTATTGGCTTGGAAGCCTTAGTGTTAAATTTCTTTACTTTGTATAATTTGTATATTAGTTTAAGTAATAATGGATGTAATTGGATAAAATTTTATTTGGTCCTAATCATCCCCCTTTAGGACATAATCTTAATTCTATGGCTCCTCCAAGCTTCCACATATAGCCCATGGCCCACCACTATATGACCCATACCTTGATTAATCAAACGTATGCTTTAACTTTGGCACGGGCATGTTATGGGTGGACCAGATCTATGAGTTTTCATCGTGACCCTATTTTAGTACCATAACATCTCAAGACTTGTACCATAGTGACCGCATGGTCGATATGATTCCAATGCTATATGACAAAACCCATTGCGACCTCTAGATTAGAAGTTATAGTTTTGACACAATTTGAGATGGGCCACGCAACATAAGCGGGCCCCACTTGTACAAATCTTAAGGTTATCTAATCAATCAATCAATCAATCGATCCATCAATTAACCCATCAATCAACCAATCACTTTTCTCTCCCCATTAGTCAAAGAAGGCCATACTTTTTCCCATACAACCCATGCCTTGCCTATGCTAAGCCACTCATCTCTCATTTTCCCTCTCCCCATTCTACGAGATTAAGAGAGAGAAAAGAAAGAAAGATTAGAGAGAAAGTTAGGGAAATGGTTTGAGAAAAAAGAGAGCTTGAGAGAGATTAGGGAGAGATTTAGAGGTTAAGAGAGAGAAAGGAAAAGTGAGATTAGAGGAGATTGGGAGTGGAGATGAGCTTGGTGACCGTCTGATCGCTGATCCGCACCGATCCAACCTTCTATTGTCACTGTGAGTGCATGGGAGGATAAAAAATCCTCCATTTCCTTAATGTTATTCCATTTTAGGTGGGCCACAGGGGTGGGAACCGCCTTGAGCATGTATGGAGTTTATGGTGGACCTCATAGTGGTGGGGGGCCACCCCAATGATCGGACCTTCTTCCCTTATTTTTCTTCATTTCCTTTTCTTTCCCTTTCTCCTTCTTACTTGATGATGTTATGGGGCCCACAAGTGGGCCATGTTGTTGGAGAGTGTGCCCCGCATTATAACACCTCGTACTTTTCAGCACTCGAGTGTTACGATGTAATCTAATTTAATAGCTAAGTGAGCATTCATAGTCGAAATCTGACCGTTTTAAACGATTCCCATCCATATATCAAGCTATCCATCTGTTATCCTTCAAGATGGACCGTCACATCATGAGAAAGACTTATTCTTAGGATTTAATTTCCATTTGTACACAGATCTAACCAACCACCAGGGTTACCTTTGTAAGGCCCATCATTCAGTAAATGCAATCGGATTATTCTAGTCCGTGTTCAATCCCCATATCACACCTAAGCACCCGTTAGGATCCTAGGACCATTGATAGTCAAATATTGGTCGATCCAACTGTCGGATCATTTGAGTAAAAGATTGAGAATGGTTAATGTGGCATTTATGTGGAATGACCCACATAACAGTCAGGCAATGGGTGTCCTAATCACCCAAACAAACCCTTAATGCCCTTTTGGCCATTGATAGTCGAATCAGGATCAATCCAACCATTGGATTTATATGGGCTGACAACTTGAAACTAATAAGACCGTAGGGTTTCAAAGATGTGTAATTAACTAATAGGGAATTTAATTAAATCATTTTGTGGGCCACATATCTACATGACCACCTTAAAATAAGGCCCTACAATTTTAATCTAAAATAATAATAATAATAATTGTTGAGGTCAAAATCTGGACGACTCTCCCTTTCGTCTCCTAGAACTTGGATCTCTTCAACATTTTAACCTTGCACAATAAGAACAGGCAAAGGTAACCCTGGCTAAGCCGGGGGACCCTCCGATGCCTAAGTCAGGTCTTGGGAATCTGGGTCTAAGTGGAGAGTAGAGGAGGGCGTAAGATATTGTGTACCTGTAGCAGTGGGGTCTTAATGTATTTATAGTTGACTATTGGATGGTCTGAGTCCTCTATTGTTTGCACTAATTACTCAATCAGTGGGATACTAAGATCGTGGGGATATTATACGTAATCCGTGGATAGTGTAGCGCATCAGGCGGATCATGCATATCTGGAAGCGAAGTAATCGGCCACGTTTGCTTATGGTAGTTTCTGAATCTGGTAGACAGAGTGCCCACCTTAACATATTGCATCAGCTCGGATCATCTTAATAAGACGTTACTCAGCCTTGACCAATATCAAGTTGAAGAGGAACGCTTTCTTAAACCGAGCTGAACCCCAAACTGAGATAACGGACCCCGCTTTTGGGTCGGGTTTCCTGCAATCGATGCCATTGGTCACATTGTTCGTGCTCCGTTAGATGTTAAGTAGGCAGTCTATCTCTTCCGATCGGAGTGCGGAAGTCACTCCGATCCGTGGCTCCCCAGTAAAAACACCCCCGTAGCGTATTTCTTCAGGGACGCTTACATCAGGTCAGATGAGTGTCACCTCAGTTATCGATGCACTTGGTTGATTACTTTGGTACTTATTCTTAGGTTCATTAGGAGCTCGGATCTTCTCATAATAGAAGCCCCTTACTCTTCGAGTTCAACTGTGGACTCGGAGAGTAATCATATAGAAGATCTCCCACCCATGCTGGTGTAATTATGATTTTTGAATTTGAAGCGTCATAACTTAGAATTCCATGACTACGGGCTGTTCTCTTGTGAGCGCGTGATGACTATTACGATTCCAAATAATCGCTTAGCCTATGATGAGTTGCCACGTAAGGCCGAGGAAGAGTCCACCTCACAGTTTCACCTGCTCGGGTGTTGTTTCACATATCGGAGCACGCCATTCAATGTCAGAACTGTACAACCTGGCAGGGGCTCGACCAACAACAGATAACCACATTTGCTCGGGAATCAACTCGCGATGATTCGGCTGCGGCCATCACTTGTAACGCCCCGGTTTCTGAGACCTAAATATACCACTCATCTCTTGAAAACCCGGTGTTAACTGGTAAGCAAAAGGATAATCAAACCCAATCAAAGTGCAATTAATGAAACCAAGCGTAGTATAGATAAAACCCAAATAGTAACCATATCTTGGACCACTCAGCTGGGGCCCATATATAAAACCTTAATCACAAAATGAAGTGAAATGTTTAATAAGAAAGTAGACTATTGATTTAAACCAAAATAAGTAGCTGCCTCTTAGTACGACTCCTCGTTGTAAGCCTCCTCCTCGACTTTCATCACCATCAGCTCCTCTGCAAGTCCCTTTGTCCCTGTGTCCTCTGTACGGTTGAATATTGATGAATGAATGGCTAACTCGGTGTGATCTCCCGCTAAGATTACACACCACTGCCCTAAACAAGGAATAACATAAAAGCATACAGATAATCCAAAACACAGCAGATGTAGTCTTATTAAGCGCATGGATGAGTAAATGCAAATGTTATCCAGGGTAAAACATCCAAACGGACATAGGGGTCATCACCCATGCAATCATCGACCCGAGTAAAACATCGTGACGATCTGTGCCTCGGGTAAAACATCCAGACAGGCAAACATGTATGATAATAATAGATGATGGTTGATGACTCGGGTAAAACATCCATGGTCTGTATCAACAATAGATGCTGGTCTGTGCCATGCATGCATGATTAGTCAACCCGTTATTAATCTAATTTGTAACTAGTAGGTTTAATATGCTCACGGTCACTACGAGGAGTGCATAGCCCAGCGCAGGCCGACGGCTCTGGCGTAGTTTCCCATTTCACCATCCACGGCCCATGAGTCTACCGTCTTAGGGTGTGTGTAGCACCCACTAACATGTGGTCAATCAATTCAACATAAAGGGGCTACCACCAATGCTGACTAGGGGTGAAATGTTGAAATTACCAAAAGTGAAGATTTAAACATGTCGGCATGAATGATTCAAAAATGAGTAAACAATGGTATTTGAAAGGGTTATGGAGTCCATCCCAAGTCAGTTAGGTGAAACCACACATGGATGTAAACCCTATGGTCAAGCACTACAACCAAAACCTCTATGTCAGCGGCTTACTTATGTCACAACCAATCTAGTTACACCCCAAGCACGAAATCTCCTTTGTTAGGACTTCACATGGAGAGATTTTATCAGTATGTGTGTCATAGCAACATATATTACTATATGAAAGGGGAATAAGGAATGACACATGTATTCCTATCTAGATACAATAATTGAATTTACATGACCTAAATGACTAGATTATTCATTTAAGCAGTTCAGAGAGATCAAGAATCTAAACAATAGTAAGCATGAGAATTATCATGTTAAATAGATAAATCAAGTGAATACAGTTTATTTTTGCACACAGTTATCATTAGTCTAGCTAGCCATTTACACCAATAAAGCTGTTATTTCTAGTCTATTTAAGGGTGGAAAGCTTAAGGGGAAAGAATCATCACCAGACAAGTTATAGGGTGTCCCTTGTTATGAGTTCCCTTGAGAAGTTAGCACCTCCTTGTCACTTGAATAGATCCCTAGAGAAATCCCTTACATTAGCTAATAATTTCTAAAGTCCTAGTACACCAATGGTTGGTTGAATGGCCCAAGTCATGATGGTCTGGTCCTCATTTGAGAGGAGCCCAGGTCCAATAATACTTGTCCCAATGAGTGGCCACATTATATAGTTGCCTAGTTGGTGGGGACCATTGCGTAGACCTGCAGATAAGCATTCATATCATGGTGGGACCCCCATACATGGTCCACCGACATATGGATGAGCTAGCACACTATGTTTATTATTTGTACCTCACATAGTGTATCTATGAATACTTTATGTATATTACATTTTCATCATATGGTTCACATGTATACATTATACATGTTGTGGATGTATCATGTAGTATGTCTAGGTATACACAAGTATATTATATTTGCATCATCCAGCATGTATGTACATATCATATACATCATACATATGTTACATAAGCACTTAGCACTTAAGGAGTTTCAACAGTGGACGCCTACCCCCAATTGTCTGTGGTAGTGTGGCCCATTTGGTAACCAATCTACCTCATTTCTCTCCCCATTCCCCCCTAGGACGAGCTCACCAAAGGGATGGATGGTTTGGATGGATCACATGCGTCCAGGTGAGGCCCCCATGGCCCATCCATATGGACGGCCTAGAGGTACAGATCATACGTCAAGGTAGGGCCTATCTGGAACCCATACCTACAGTTACTACCAGAACTGTCCATATGAACAGCTGGAGGTAGAAGTGTAGATCATAGTGGGTACCCACGTGGGGCCCACCACATATCTCTGTGCACAACCCTTCATATGTACTATATCTATTATATATGATAGATAAATAAAATACAAAACAACAAAAAGAAAAGAAAACACCCAGCACTAGATGTTACTGAGGGAATTTCCAGCACTGGGCCTATTGCAATGTCCCTGATGGACAGCTAGGGGGAAATCCCATCATCAAGGTGGGTCCCCATCATGTGGCCTATTGTACCATTTGGAGAGGCCCAACATTTCAGCCCACCTACAATATGCAGGCCCATAACCAGCCCACTTGCCATTACGATTACACAGAGTCGACGTGTGTTGACTTCTATTCGAAACAGAGTTTTCACTCCCTCGTTGTAGGCCACCCTCATGGAGTGAAAGGTGGATGTGGACCATTCATCAGGTAGAGGGAGGAAAACCATTCAGGACCATGTCGATCTTCCTTGGCCATGACATTCACGTGGTCTCTACGGTGATCGAAAGAAGATCGTTCGACTGCTTTTGAGGCTTGATTATCTAGGTTGGCCAAGTCATCAGATGGTTAAAGCTCGCCATTCATGGTCAAATTTTCAAGAGGAAGATGGTGGGTGGTGTGAATATACAGCAAGGTGGCCCACGATATTCATACAGGTCCCACCATCTTTTTAACATGAAGACATCCTACCACCCCACGTAAACAGTTCCTACTTCTTCATGCATTTGGAATTATTTTATCAGAACTCAGAGCTGTGGTTTAAGGTCCAATTTGGGGCCCACTCATGGCCCACTTTCAGATCAGCCTTCGAGGCTAGATCAAAGTTGATCTGAGGTCTGTTTGAGAGCTTGAATCAGCACCCATTCCCAGCCTAAACAACATTCCAAACAGGGCCATTTGATGGCCTGATGGACCATCCGGTTTTAGCTCTTAACAGAGCTCCAGACAGGCTGCTTCTTGGCCTTATTTTAGATCTAATTTCAGACTTAAATGGAGGTAGAGATTGGCTCAGCTTTAGCCCCAAACAAGGTCCCTTATCAGCTGATATCTCAGTCCATATCACAGCCGTTGTCTGGCTTGTACTCAGACTGAATAGGGCTACAACATTTAGCTCAACGTGTTACTATATTGGTCTAATTTGGCTTGGTTTTAAGCTTAGATTCAAGGCCATTGGTTGGCCTAGATCCTACTTAAATAGGGTCCTAACGCATGGCTGGTTTCATCCAAAAATAGGGACTAAACTCACAGTTTCCTTGGTCTGACTCTCAGCCGTGGATTGGCTTGATTCTAACTAGTTTGAAGCATGATTCTCATTTCAAATAGAGTTCCATTTGGCCTTATGCATGGCCATCATTCAGTCCTTCATCAGTTTTCTAAGGTTGTCATTGCTAGGCCGACACTCAGCCATTATTTGGCATGATATCGGTCCAAGCACTCCTACCCAAACTTAGCTGAAACTTATAAAGAGAGGGAAAGAGAAGGATCACCTGAGGTGGGTGATTGTCGATAACCTATAACAGGAGAGAACAACTCCCTATTTCTCTCTCCCATTGTTACTCTCTTTCTTCCTACTTTCGATGCAATTTCCTGGGGCTACAGGACCCTTCTTATAGATAAAGGGAGAGAGAGAGAGAGAGAGAGAGAGAGAGAGAGAGAGAGAGAACGGTTGAGATTGTTTCCCTCTTGGATGGCTGAGATTCATCCTTCCCAAAGAGGAAGGGCGGTTCTCTCCCTCGTTCCACCCACATGCCCTGTTTGGGCTATTTTTGGGTGAGGATGGATGGTGGCAATCTATATCCTTCCTCCACTTACAAATGATCAAACGATTATACCGTTTGGTTTGTGTGGGTCCCATGAAGAGATTGGATAGCTTGGATGGCCTGAAAAGTGATAGTGGTGGGCCACCTAAAGGCTTGAATAGAGTCAGTTTAAATGGAGAGGAGGTGGGAGGACGCCATGGCCCGGTCCCTTGAGAGGTGTTTGGTCAGAGTTGGTCTGACCAAGTCCCCGCTTTCAGTGCACCTCGTGCACGGGCACTCTCAGTGCACATGCCTCGTGTAGAGGTCCACTGCAGTGTTATCTATCATGATCTACTCCATCCATTTACATTGGGAGATCCTACAAAGGGGTCTTAGCCCACTTTGGGCTGATGGTGAGGCCCAGGTGGGACGTTACATACCTTATTGGGCTATCGTTGGCCCATTTGTCATGATCCGTCGATCAGGTGGGCCTGATAAACTTTTTCAACAGTTAATATAGGGAACTAGTTATGATGAAGGCTTCACTTGTCACTAACCAGTTTTCAAGTGTTGGTGACATGTGTTTTGCACCAGTATTAACTAACATAATGGTTCCAAATTTTAGAGTGTTCAAGTGGTCTCACCTTCCTGACTGTCGTAGGGCGTGTTCTGACTTTTGGAGACCCTGATGGATGGCTTTAATATTGAACAGAATCCCCATCCTGTGTATGTAGAGTTCAAATCTTTAGTTAACCCAAATTTATTTCAATTTAGTGTGGGTTTAAAAGGTAGCACTTGTGTACTGAAGGTACGGGGTGTTACATCACTCCTCACCATTAATGCAGAGATTCTCTGTGGCTTATATAATCTCCTTTTGAACTTGCTCTTTTCACTTGCACTTTGAGCTAGAGCACGTTCTGAAGAAGGTAATTTTTGGTGAAGGAGATTCCAGTCAACTAGAAGTTTTCGGTAGGAGATTTCAATCGACCAAGCTTTTTCGATAGATGCAATTTTCGGTGAGCGTCCAGTGAGTCTCTTATACCATTCCTTTACTTCTCTTTACAATGTTGTCTGATCTCGAGACCGTTCAGGATTATGCTGATGACTCTGAGCCGGGGAGCTCAGATAGTGGGAGAGGGGCCTCTGAAGGCCCCTTTTGAAGTTGTACCTTTATATCCTCCACCTCAAAGACACAAGGAGGAAGGGGCTCGAACTCAACGAGCTGAAAAGAAGAAGGCCACTTGAGCCCCCCATACTACTACCACCGAGGTAACCGAAATGCCCACAAGCGAGCGAGCCTCGGAGGTAGTCCTTGGAGGCTCCGTTCTGTCTGAATCTCAGATGGGATGGATCCGTTTGGAGTTCCAGATCCCGAACTCTGTTCAGATAAGGGCCCCTGAGCCCCTGGACACCGTTGGCGCCCCTGCTGAGGGAGAAGTTACAATTTCCTCTATGCACTGTAATGTGGGCTTCGGTTCCCCCTGCATCCTTTTATCCGCACCATAACAGCTTACCTCGGACTTTCCCTGCGGTAATTCACCCCCAATGCTTGGAGGGTGTTAATCTCTTCCTTCATCATCTGGTGCTAAGTTGAGAATCTAGAGCTGACCCCGGAGGAGTTGATGAGCCTGTACCTGGTTAAGCATGATAACCAAGAAACATGGTACTATTTTACAACCTGAGGCAATAAAGGATTGGGGTTGGTGATGTACCTTCTGTTTTTCAACAAGGATTGGAAGAATAAGAGGTTCTGGGTGGCAGGCGAGTAGGAGGCGCCAGCAGTGGAGCTGAGCACTCTGTCGACATGGGTTCCCACCTATTTTTCAAAACCAGGTCAGACTGCGATTCTCTTTCTTTCCCTCTTTTTATATTTCCTTTCTACTTTGTCAGAATAAAGCCTTTTTTGTCCTTGTAGACTTCACGAGGGGCGTCTCACTCCTCGACTCCGTTCAGAAGAACTGCATTGCCAAGGCTAGAGCGAGACCAGGGGAGCTCCGTTCATGGATAGACTTGATCATTGCGGCCAACCTTCACTGGTTTGGGCTTTACAAGTCTCAGCCTCTCCCCACATCCTTCAGTAAGTTACCGTCTTATTACCTTTAATGATATCAATCTCATTTGTTTGGTTACTAATCTATTATTCGTTGTGCAGGCATGGTTGAGGCTTCTGGTTCTCAGAGGAGGAAGGCTGCCCCATCAACAAAGGAAATGCTGAGGGCCGAGTCGAGGACGAAGACTACCATTCGGAGGAGGTAGGCCGTCCCTTGCAGGGAGGGCCCCTCTGGTCCAGTTTCAATTGCTGCGACTCCAACTACATTGCTTGTCGATACGTAAGTAGCTCCGGTTGTGGTGCTTTTCGATATGCGAGAAGCTCCAATTGCAGTGCTTATCAATACGTGGGTTCCAGTAACCATTGTTCCCTCCGTTCCTCCCACCGCCATTCCCCCCACCACGGAGGCTCCCCCGCAGCCCCCGAGCCTTGCATTGCCGTACCCTTTTCCTCTAAATGGGAGGAGGCCATTAGGATGGCTAATGATATATGCTCTCTCCCCCCGAAGTTGAAAATGAGTTTGGGGTCGAGACTAAAACCTCAGCAGGCAGTTAGATAGAGGCTAGGGAGGCAGTAGGCTCAGCTTAGGTGGGAAAGAGTGGCGGGAGGTTCGAGTTGGGCTACTACCTGTCTTGCTTGATGCCTTGGGCTACCAAACATGCCCCCGAGGAGGAGATTGCCAAACTCCTTATCAAGTCAAACACCTCTTTCTTGAATGACCTGGTTTTCATTTTCTACACGGTATTGATTATTGCTTTTCTGCTTCTTTTTGTCTCCACTTCCTCCACATACTCATTTTTTTTTCTCCGTTTAGACTATCCCGAAGCTCCTTTCGGCTAGGGAGAGAATACGGGAGCTCAAGAGGAGGGATGCAAAGGTGAAAGCACTCCAGAATGAGGTGGGGGTCTGTAGGGATGAGGCTACCCTTTTTCAACTCAAGCTGGGAGAGCTACGTCAACAGCTTAAAGATGGGAAAACCAGAGAGCTCTAACTGTAGAAGGTAACTGGCGGCCTCGAGGGCCGATGTGGGGCGACAGAGGCCAAATTGGCATGGGCTAGGGCTCATGCGGATTCATTGGCCAAGGAGATTACCCGACTAGGAGAAGTCCTGGAATGAACTAAGGCCAAGGTGGTAGAAGAGCGGTGCTGAGCTGTCTCTCAAACGGTGGAGCCTTAAAGGGCCGAAGACGAGGCTACCCTCGCAGGAGCAGTGGCTGCTACGATTGATGCCTTTAAGGCTTCAAAGGAAAGGGATGTCGAAGCCACCAAGTTTTACAGTTGTGGCTTTGATGCTTGTATTAATGCGGTCCAGGATTTGTACTTGGACCTTAACCTTGAGCCCTTGTTTCCTGATGATGCTAGAGAGAAGCTTGCCAAAGACGTCTTCCCAGATCAAGCTCTCGATTCTCAAGCGCCCCTGACTACATAGTTCTCAATAGCCCCTCCTTTCTTTTCGTTGAATGGATGATATTGTTATTTTTTGAATGGATGGTATATATTTTTTGACCCTTTGGGAAGGGCTTTTTGGATGATGACTTCTCTTGTGTGAGTTAATTTTTGGATGTTTGATGCTGATTGTTGATTGTCGAACTGAGTCGCTGACCTATCAGTTTATTCTCGGGCATGGCCGAGTCGATCCTTGGACAAGTCGGCTCCCTCCGATGCCTTTCAGTCGATCTTTCAAGCCTTATCGGCTTGATCATTATTGAGTTCGAACCCCTGGGGGTTCGACTCATCCCACGATTGGCAAGGCATCTCTACTATTCACGCTAGTCGGATGATGAGCCGATTATCTTGCTCGGGAGTTAGGTCATCTTTTCACTTTTCCCCTGACTTGGAGAGGATACCATATCGAGTTTTCATGGGATTACGTTCTGACCCCTTCTCTAAGGGATCAGTCCATTCAGTCCACCTCTGAATATGAAAGGAAACTTTTACTTAGTAGATAACTTTGTGTAGAAGATGAATCATAAATTTTATTGACAGCCTTAAAGGCAGGTTGCTCGAAGGCATGCATTTATTAGGGGCCTTAAAGGCCAATGCATTAGGTAGTGCTCGGCATTCCAAGGGTGAGGGAGTTGGTAGCCCTCAAGGTCTTCCAAGTGGTAGGAACTTGGTTTTGTTGATCAGACTATGCGATATGGTCCTTCCCAGTTAGGCCTGAGTACCCCAGCCCCTGGCTTAGTAGTGTTCTGGAATAATCAGCAAAGAACTAAATCCCCTGGGCAGAATCGTCTAACCTTGACTTTAAAATTGTAGAAGCATGCCACCTGTTGATGCCGAGCGGTGAGTTGGAGCCTCGAGATGTCTCTGACTTCCTCGAGCAGATCTAGGCTTGTTGTAATCTGTTCGGAGTTCTGACCTTCTTGGTAATTTTTTACCCGAGCAGTAGGAAGGCCGATCTTTACGGCACCATTGTTTATGAGCCGTAGGAGAGTGAAAATGGAGTCTCTCCAGTTGAGGACTGAGCTATGGTCTTATAGGCCCAAAGGACGAATAGAAGCTCTTCGGCCTAGTTACCCTTCACTTTTTCTAATTTTATTTTAAAATGATGCTTGATGACCTTGTTGACCACTTCCACTTGCCCGTTGGACTGTGGGTGCTGAGGCGAAGAATATGTATTTGTAATACCGAGCCCTTGGCACATGCTACGGAACTTGTCGTTATCGAATTGTCAGCCATTGTCAAATACGATGGTGCACAGAATTTTAAATCACCAGATAATGTTTCTCCAGACAAAATTAATCACTTTCTGTTTGGTGATTTTTGCAACAGGTTCAGCCTCAGCCCACTTTGTAAAGTAGTTAACTGCGACGATGGTGAACTTGACTTGCCCCTTCCCTATAGGTAGGGGGCCGATGATGTCGATTCCCCAATGGGAAAATGGCCAAGGACCACTCATAGGGGTCATTTCCTCCGCTGGTTGCCTTGACACATCTACATAATGTTGGCACTTATCACATTTTCAAACATAGTCCTTCGAGTCCTGCTTGAGGGTCGGCCAGAAGTATCCTTGTCGCCGTATCTTTTGGGCCAGGGCTCGGCTACCAAAATGATTTTCGCAGATTCCTTCGTGAATTTCTCAAATCACATAATCGGCTTCGTCGAGTTGGAGGCACCTAAGGTAAGGCTGGAAATATCCTGTCTTATACAACATACCATCCAAGATGACATATCGAGCCACTCTGACTCTCAGTCATCTTTCTTACAATTTATCTGAGGGAATTTTTCCTGACGTGAGGTAGTTAAAGATCGGGTCCATCCAGCTTAGAGTAGTGAGCACTAGATTGACTTTTTTACTTGATAGATGCTTGGGTGTTTTATGAATTTAATGGGGATGAATCGTGTGATTTTCCCTTCTATGGCTGAGCTGAGCCTCGTTAGGGCATCGACCCATGAATTTTTCACTCTTGGGATTTGCTGGATAGTGCAATTCCAGAATTTTCCAATCAATTTCCTCACCTCATTGAGATAAGTGATCATCCTCGTTTCTTTAACTTCATACTTGGAGGAGATGTGGTTTACCAACAGCTATAAATCGATCTGAACTGGAGAGATTGAACGCCCAGACTCGCCGCCAACCTGAGTCTAGCTAGTAAAGCCTCGTATTCTGCCTCATTGTTTGAAGCCTTGAATCCGAGTTTGATAGCGTATTAGATAGACGTAGAATCGGGTTTGACCAGGACTATTCCGGCTCTGGCTCCCTTAGCATTGGATGAGCCGTCGATGTAAAGAATCCACCCTGGAACCGACACCACCTTTTGGGCCCCTAGGGGCATAGGAGGAGTCATTTCGACTTTGGTACTGATCTCTTATGCGCTCGGAGTGGTGAAATCGATAATAAAATTCGCCACGTCTTGGTCCTTAATTGTTGTCCTTGGGCGAAATTGGATGTTGAACTCTCCAAGCTCAATGGCCTACTTGGTCATCCATCCTAAAACCTCAGGTCTCTGGAGAACTTTCCTTAGAGGAGAGTCAGTTAATACGATGATGGAATGAGCTTGGACGTACAGACACAACCTCCGAGCTGAAATAATAAGGCTGAGTGCTAACTTCTCCAAGGACGGATATCTTATTTCCACAGGTATCATCGCCTTGCTCACGTAATACATGGGGTATTGCTTGTTCTCAACTTCTTTGATCAAGATAGAGCTGACAGCTGAGGCTGAGACCATGAGGTACAAGAATAAGAGCTCTCCTTCTTCAGGCTTGGATAGGAGGGGGGGTGAGCCCAGATACTACTTTAACTATTAGAAGGCTTGCTCGCATTCTGACGTCCAGTCTGCCTTCTTATGACCCTTCAATTGTTGAAAGAAGGGGAGGCATTTGTTTGTCGCTCTAGATATGAAACGTCTGAGTGCAACGACTCTTCCTGTGAGGCATTGTATCTCCTTTGTGGTTCGAGGTGAACTCATTCCGAGGAGTGCCTTAATCTTCTTGGAATTTTCCTCGATGCCCCGCTGGCTAACTTGGAACCTAAGGAACTTCCTTGATTCAACCCTAAAGATGCACTTCGCGAGATTCAACTTCATCTGGACTCTCAAAGGACACTGAATGTTTCCCCGAGATCCATCAGATGATCGGACGCCTAGATACTCTTTACCAACATATCGTCGACGTATACCTCTATAGTGCGCTCGATATGTTTGGCAAACATCTGATTAACTAGCCTTTAATATGTCGCCCCAATATTTTTCAAGCCAAATGGCATGACCCGGTAACAGTAAAGCCCTTTGTCCATGATAAAGGTCATCTTCTGCCTGTCTGGAGGATGCATTACAATCTAGTTATATCCGGAATAAGCGTCCACGAAGGAGAGTAATTCATGACTAGCCGTATTGTCCACGAGTTGATCAATCCGAGGTAATGGGAAGCTATCCTTGGGGCATGCCTTATTCAGGTCTGAGTAGTCTGCACAAACTCACCACTTCTCGTTGAATTTTCTGACAAGTACTACATTTGCAATCTAATCGAAGTAGTATACTTCCTCTATGAAGCCGGCATCGAGTAGGGTAGAGACCTACTCGGCAATGGCCTTATAGCGCTCGGCGTCCAACGGTCTTCTCTTTTATTTTACTGATTTATGATCTGGGTCCACATTCATCCTATGGACTAAAACATCAGGGGAGATCCCTGGCATATCTGCGTGCGACCACACGAAGACGTCCCTGTGTTGCCTTAAAAAGGTCAGTATTTCAATCCGTTGCTTGAGACCTAATGATGTTCCGAGGTGCACAGTCTTGCTCGGGTCTACTTCGTCGAGGGGTACCCTCTCCAAATCTTCTATAGATGAGTTCTTAGTGGGTCCTCAAGGGTTCAGGACATTGATAGTAAGTGCGTTCTTGATAGATCCTTTTTTACCGCTATCACGTAACATCTCTGAGCTTCACATTGATTACCTCAGAGTTAGCTTATTCTGCCTTTAGCTAAGAACTTCATCATTAAATGATAAGTAGAGACAACCACCCTCATTGCATTGAGGGAGGGTCGACCCAGGATGACATTGTGCACCAATGGTACATTGACAATAAGAAAATCCACCATAAGGGTTACTTGGTGTTGCCCTTCTCCCACAGCTACTGGGAGGGAAATAGCTCCTTCGGAGATCACTCTCTCTCCAACAAATCCGTGTAGGGGGTCTTCACGGGTTGAAGGCATGACCGGGGGACCCCCATTCTTTCAAAAGTTTCAGAGTAGATCACATCGGCTGAACTTACGGTGTTGACCAGGATGTGTTATACTTTGTGATTTGCTATGTTATTGTGACCACTAGGGCATCGTCGGGCAGATGATGGATTCTGTGTGCATCTTCTTCCATAAAGGTTAGGCTACACGGATTGATCTGAAGTTCTTTGCTAGGACTCTCAGTTAAATGAACATAGTGCTCTGGATTGAACTTTCGAGAGTAGATTTTTCGAGCCCTGTTAGAATCTCCTCCCCTGGCCGAGGCCTTAAAAATGGTACGAATTTCAGCTGGCTCTTCCACGAGATTATTCGATTGCTCTTACTCCCGTTCTTCCTTCCGAGCGGATCTCTCTCTTTTGGTGTATCGATGCAGATTTCCTTTACGAATAAAGACTCAATTTCATCTTTGAGATGCACACAATCGTTTGTATTGTGGCTATGGTCCCGGTGAAAGCGACAGAACTTTTTCTTATCTCGATGCTCCGGGTTAGCCTTCATGCATACAGGCCAATTCAGAAGTTTGTCACCTCGAATATCTAACAGGATTTGCTCAACAGACATATTGAGGTGGGTATAGGAATGGAATTTCCCTTCCGGTCTTCGGCTCGGTTGACGATCGCGAGGGGCACGGTCATCTATCCCTTTACCGGTTGGCTGAGACTCTTTATTCCTAAGCCTCTTCCTTTTGCTAGTTGGGTCATTTACTTACGCGCTTTTACGAGAATTAGTGAACTCCTTGGCATTAGTGTATTTTTAAGCTTTTGCAACGAAGTCTGCCAACGTCTTCGGCGGGTTCTTTCCAATGGAGAAAGTGAACCTCCCCTCCTTCAGACCACTGAGACTGCCGCAAGCACCATTTTATCATCATAGTCTTCTACTTGTAATGCTTCCTCGTTGAAGCGAGCAATATAGTCCTTCAGTGACTCTTTTGGCCCTTGTTTGATGGTAAGTAGGTGAGTATTAGGTTTTCGACTTCTCTTACCACTTATAAACCGGATAAGGAATAGTCGGCTCAACTCTGCGAAGGAACCGATAGAATTGGGTTTAAGCTGACGATACTAGCTCCGAGCGGATCCTGTAAGGGTGATAGAAAATCCTCTACACATCATTGTATTTGTTGCTGTCTGGATTTGCATCCATAAACGATAGGCTTTTAGATGCTCAGATGGGTCGCTGGACCCAGAATATTGGATGACGGGAGTTATTCAAAACCTCTGTGGCATCACCTCATCCATGATGGTGGAGGTGAAGGGAGGCTCGGTCTCTTCAATCATTACTTGAACCGTGGTGGGAACTTTCGATAATTACTGCTTTCTTTCCAGGGTTAAGAATTTGTTGTTGAGTTCTGCAAACCGCGCTTCCCAGGGATCTTTATTTTCAGTGATAATCTCTGGGGCATCTTCTATTTCTGGAGTCCTCCTTTCCCTCCTTCACTCCAGCTGATGGCGGAGGTCCGTAGGTGCCAGAGTCGAGGTGATCGAGTTGTTGGTGGGAGTCCGAGTGGCTGTGTTCCATGCTGAAACTCTAACTTGTATCGGAGGAGGATTCTGACCCGAAAGTGGCGCCCGAGAGTGTTAGGGTGCCTTGGGCCTCATACTCCTAGGCATAAAGTGAGCCTCAGACACTCCGGAATGGGATCCTCCTAGATTTCCTGTGGTTATTGTTGCTGCTTCATTCTGTTTACTTCATCGCGTAGGGCCTAAATTTCGTTTTACATGGCTCGGTATTTACTTGCCCGATTGTGAGAATGTTGAGAAGTCCTCGGAGTTGACTCAGCATGAAGTAGCGACGATGTGCGAGTTTGGTCATTCAGTTCTGGTTCCAGAACTACCACTTTCTTCTTTCCTCTCACCATTATATTTGAAAATATAAACTTGACCTTTAATATCAGATTCCCACAAACAGTGCCAAAAAATATTGAGGTTAAAATCTGGACGACTCTCCCTTCTGTCTCCCAGAACTTGGATCTCTTTAACATCTTGACCCTACACAATACGAACAGACAAAGATAACCTTGGCTAAGCCAGGGTACCCTCCGATTCCTAAGTCAGGTCAAGGGAATTTGGGTCTAAGTGGAGAGTAGAGGAGAGCGTAAGATATTTCATACCTGTAGCAGTGAGGTCTCAATGTATTTATACCTAACTATTGGACGGTTCGGGTCCGCTATTGTCGGCATTATTTACTCAATCAGCAGGATACTAAGATCGTAGGGATATTATACGTAATCAGTGGATCCTGTAGTGCATTAGGCGGATCATGCATATCTAAGAGCGAAGTAATCAGCCACGTTTTCTTATGCTAGTTTTTGAATCTGGCAGATGGAGTGCCTGCCTTAACATGTTGTCTCGGCTCGCTCGTCTTAACAAGACGTTACTCAGCCTTGATCAATTATCAAGTTGAAGAGGAACGCTTTCTTAAACCGAGCTGAGCCCCAAAGTGAGATAATGGACCCTGCTTCTGGGTCTGTGCTCCGTCAGACGTTAAATAGGCAGTCTATCTCTTCTGATCGGAGTGTGGAAGTCACTCCGATCCGTGGCTCCACAGTAAAAACACCCCCGTAGCGTACTTCTTCAGGGAAACTTACATCAGGTCGGATGAGCGTCGCCTCGGTTGTCGATGTACTTGATTGAATTACTTTGGTACTTACTCTTGGGTTCATTAGGGGTTCAGATCTTCCCATAACAACAATAATAATAATAATAATGAATGTTGGAATTATTTTAATACTAACATTTAATGTTCTAAATTCATAGGATAGGGGTCCCAATCACCTAAATAAATTCTTAGGGCCTTTTAACCATTGATGATCGATTTCAGGATGACCTGATCGTCAGATCGATGTGAATCCATGAAAATGATCATGGTTTCATTAGTTTGGCCCACCTAGGCCCTGAATCTGCCTCATCCTTTGGGTGGGCCCCAAATCAAGTTGGCAAAATAGATGGAAGGAGTAGATTAACTGAATTGAACCTTAGATTGATAGATCCACCATCCATCTAATCAATAATTAATATTGAGTCCAACACTTGAATACTAAAAGTAAATTGCCCAATTGGCATGAGTGTCATTGAGGATCATCTAAACTAAACTAGGGACCACTCAAAATCAGATTAGGGGTAGATCTGATCGTTGAATCCACTTGAATCAATTAAATGGCTCGAATCGATCGAGTATGGCCCACCTAAGCTTTGGATTTGCCCTTTTTCTTTGGCCAAATGTCGTAATAGGGCCCATCAAGTGGTATACGGTGTGGATTTCACATAAACATCATCATGGACCCCACCACCGGCCCGGAGAGTGCACGGTGCGTGTGCACTAACCGTGCACTGGATTAAAGGATCTGGTCAAGCTACGTTTTTCCAAGAATTTTCAAAAAAAGGATATTCTCTTCTTTCTTTCCCGCTCCTTACTCTTTTCCAACGAATGGACGATGTCCGTTTGCATCGATGGGGGCCTACCATTTTGTCCCACTCTCACAAATCTGGACCATCCATCTTAGAGAACGAGAGATTTAGACCAAACCCCCACAGTTTCACACGTGGAATCGCACGTACAGAGGCACATTCACGGGCGCAAGTGGGCTGTATACAACCATTTTATCAATAACGGGAAGCACCCTAGCAGGCTAGCTATTGCGATCCTCGTGAGGAGTCCTTCCTTCAATCTTAGCCCTCCACGTGGTGTTATCTTAGCCATCCAATAGCCCTTCACGTGGATCAGGGATTCCGCCTGTAGCCGAGTAGAAACCGCAACTGGTTTTCTCTCTTAATAGCTATATTTGGTGGTGGTTTCTGCGAGAATGAATCTGGACTGCTTGTTATCAATCCAATGGTTTGAGAAAGGCTAGGGCTCTTCATAAGAGAAGAAGGATCGAGCAACATTTCCCGATTTACAACAGCTGCGCTGGTAAACTCAACGCTAGCTCCCCACGTTGAACCCACGAGTCCAGTCTCCTCTAAACCTCAAGGAAGCTTGTTTGTAGGATTTATATGGCCCATACAGACTGTCCCTATGGACTGGATCAGAGAAAGAAGCTGGGAAGCCAGAACCGCCATTAACAGCTGCCCAACTTCTTCGCTGTTTCAATGCTGTAGCAAACCGAGTTGGACTCGGTTCAAGCCAAGACGAGGCTTATTGCTCTGATGTTGTTGTTGGACTTTCAGTAGATGGGAAGCCAGTAAAAAGTGGTGACAGATAGGGCGAAGGAGAAGAAAAGAAATGGAAGAAGGAATAGGGGAAGAGAAAAGAGAAGCAAAAAGAGAAGGTGAAGAAGAAAGAGAGAGAGAACGGGTCGCTGCCACGCTCTCGCTTGGTCTGACCTAAAACCCCACTCGAGTCGGACAAGTCTGGTCGAGACTAAACGTCCTTTGGTTTTGAGAAAGGAGAAACAGGGGAAGGAAGAAGAGAAAAGAGAGGAAGAGGATGCAGCTGTCGTACAGCTGCCGCTCCACCTACGGCTCGGGCCGAGTCTGAGTAGGCTGCTTGACTCACTGATGGGTTGAGGTTGGTCGTCCAAGGATACTGCTGGACTCCTGCATGTGGGAAGAAAGGGAGAGTAGAAGAGAAAAAAAGAAAGGAGAGGAGAAGAAGAAAAGAGAGGGGGAGAGATGGCTACCGAGTCAAACAGGGTTTACCCGCTGGGCTGAGATCAGCCTAAGATGAGTGTGGGCCTGGTCACATCCATGATATGTGGGGACTAAAGAAGAAAAGAGAGGGAGAGCGAAAGAGGAGAAGAAGAAGAGTGGGTGGAGGGTGAGTCACTGGGTTGACTCGATTTGGAGCCTAGTTAACTCGACATTGACTCACCGTGCTTAAACCGAGTCAAGATGTGGTTGAGTTTTGGGCCTGGTAACACCGCTGGTCATGTCAAGGAAGAAGAAAGAGGAGGAGAGCATGTGTTGAGCCGAGTCAACTCGACTCGAACCGAGTCAATTTAGGTGAGATTTTTCATCTCTTTTCATCAATTAAGTTACCTTGGCTATCAATAACATTGTTATTATTCCTATTTGTGATAGCGATTAGGGTCATTTTAATGCTATTGGCTAGAAACTATAATTAATATTATAATGGAATAATTAGTGATATTATTATCCAACCATCATTAGATTATTATTTTTAATTAGTAATATCATTAATATCGTTGTTCCACCAACTAGGAATTGAATCCAAAAACCTAAACCCTAAACATCTAGCTTAGGCCTAAACCCTAAGTAATCTAAACTCTAGGCTAATACCCTAAACGTAGATAATGTGTTAGGATCAGGCTAATTATAGTATTTCATAATTCATATAGGTCATAATATCTATCATCATGGCTAGATTCATTATTAATACTTAGGACTAATAGCAGTAGAAAACATTAATCATTTTCCTTATGAAATTAGTATAATATGTAATTATTAGTAGTAGCCCTTATTATATTGTCATTGAAAAATATTCTTTTTCTATTACTTGTATTATTTAATAGATTATCAGTCATCATAAGAAGACTAGATAATGTTGGTATATCTAAAGGTGAACTTATGAACCACCATTATTCATATCGATGGATTAATACTCCCAACAGGAATATTATTTGACCCAATGCAGAGTATCAATAGTAATAATAATATTAAGGATAATTTAGGATCTAAATCCTAGAATCTAAGATTAGGATTAAACCCTAGGATGAAACTAATCCTATATTAAAACCCTAAAAGTAATCCAAATCCTAGGTGGTATAACTCTAGACCATAGATAGTCTTGTAGAACCTTGATTTAACCATACAAATTCATAATCTGTGGTAGGGTCCAAGTCTAAGGTCGTGCACACTTCCTAATGACATTAGAAGGCGAGTCGACAAATAAGGAGATAATTCTTCCCCTTGAGCTTTCTATCTTTCCCATTAGCATAAGTGATAGTTTCATTTTAACTTTAAATTATTAATTGATATCTTACCTTGTGAGTACATGTGCTAATTGTTGAAATTGATATGCTAGATAATATGCTTAATAATTATCCTACGTACTTTCTCATACTTGTGAATTACTTGTGGTTTTCTTATGAAACTTAAACTGGTACATCAGTGGGAAACCCCCACTTATAAATGTACACCCATATTTGGGATGTAACCTGATTGATCGTGATTATAATGGGCCTTCGACTTAGTAGTTGTTGAATGTCGGTTTGAATTAGATATTGATGTGGGCCTACCATCTATGAGTTGTTGTGTTAAGTGGTTTTCAAGGATGGTCTTTATCACATGGTTTTAATAATCGCCCTATGTGGCTTAGTTTCAAAATTCACCCTATGTGGCTTAGTTTTGACATTTGCCCTGTGTGATTCGATTTTGGTATTTAACCTATGTGGCTCAATGTACTATTTCTATACAACCATGCGATGGTAAGCCTCATATACTGTGATATGAATGGCCACTAGTTGACGAGCTTCCATTAAACATCTTAAGATGGTAGTCTCATGAGCAAGGGATGGTGGTATGAGACCTATGCCCGAGTTGTCAGCCTACGTTGGTGATGAGCCCCCGTAGTGACCTGAGCTTATTTAAATTGGCTAATTGTAATTTGACTAATAATGGGTAGGCTAATCATGCATACATGGCACAAACCACTGTCTATCGCTAACATATGTGATGTACGATAGACAGTCGTTACGTCGCACATAGTATGCCTTCGTTGACGACTAACCTCTATCCAACTGGATGTTTTTCCTAAGTCGATGATTGAATTCCGCATGATTGACCTTGGGGCGTTGAATGCATATTTGTATGGGTGACGAGCCCAAATTCCGTACGAATGAGCATCCTTGGGGCATGACTGCATTCACGCATCCATGCATCTAATAAGACCCACATCATGTGTTGTTTTGTATGCTTTGTTTTATAACTATGCTTACCTAATTCGATGGTGTGTAATCTTGAAGGGAGTTCACACTAAGTTGGCCACTCATCCATCAAATATACAATAATATAGTTTACACAGGGGGCCCAGATGATGTTTACATTCATATTGGTGAGGATAGCAGGCTATGGTTGACAAGGGTGCATGATTGTATTTGCTAAGGGCTGCTACATAATTTCACAGCTCAAGATTGTTGCAATTTACTTTGTTTCACATGTAATGTTATTTCATTTTGTATTGTAAGAATGGGGACATTAGTTTGTATAAGTCATTATGGGTAACTTCTTATATATTTAAATGATAAGGTAACTTTCCTTTATGTCTGAATTATCCATACTATGCCCATCTACTTACTCTCATGAAAGAAAAAAATATATGTGGACTTTGGCTCTTTATAATTTAACACTCGAGTTTTTAGGAAACAAGTCGTATGCTCGGGTCTTGAAAAGTCGGGGCGTTACACGCATGATATCATAGCATGGACCACCTTGTGTGGCCCACTGTGATATTTATTTTTTATTTAACTCATTGATAAGTTCAGGCAGATTTGGATGGTGGAAGGGCACCAAAATCGGTTTGATCCAAAGCTCTTTGGCCCACCATGAGTTGTCCAATATGATGGATGGAGTAGATCTCCTAAGTGGGCCTCATTGCCATTTAAATCAGGGAGAGAAAGAGGGGACAATGACGGTTGACGCTGTGTGCAACAATGTCCAAAGGCACTGTCCAATAGTGGGTGCTGCTTGCTTGAACGTTAGGGAGGCCATTGTGTGGGCCCACTTGTGGGTCCCACCATGATGTATTTGTTTCATCCACTTCATCCATCCGAATCACTAGCTCATTTTGGCCATTGAGCCCAAAATGGAGCTGATCCATATCTCAGGTGGGCCACACCACAAGTTGCAAGGGGTTGGCAAGCCTTGCGTCACCGATGCTTTTGCATGGAGAAGTTGGGGAGTGGGTTCCCACTCATGGGACCCACCTTGATGTATATCTTAGATCCACACCATCCATCTATTTTCCCAGCACTTTTTGGCCTTAAGCCCGAAAATCAAGTTGATCTAGCCTTCAGGTGGACCACATAACAGGGAATAGTGGGGTTAAGAACACCCTGCACGCCAGCACATGTAGATATAGGAGGGGTGCTCCCCACTCGAGGGACCCACCTTGATGTATTTATTGAATCCACACCATCCATCTGATTCTCCAAATCATTTTAGGGCATGAGCCAAAAGATGATGTAGATCCGAATCTTGAGTGGGCTGCACCGTAAGGATTAAATTCTTATTATTAAAACCTTCCAAGGCCAACTGTGGGGTCCCTAATCATCCAAACTTGCCAAAGTTAGGGCCCATTGGACATCTCTCTCGAGCTAGCCAATTCGGTAGATGGATTAGATCATCCAAATGAGGCCCACCTTGAAGGTAAAAAAACAACAATAAAAGGAAAGCTAGCATGCAACTGGCATTGCTGCTAGCGTCTAGAGGGAGGGTGCACATCCACCACGGGCTTGGAGTGGGGGCCCACTTGTGAGACCCACCATGGTGCATATATTTCATCCATGTCATCCATTTATTTTGCCAAATCATGTTAGGTTGGGGGCTAAAAAATTAGCCCAATCTGAATCTCATTCGAACCACACCAAGGGGAATAGTTGTGTCACGCCCCAAACTTGAAAACCGGGCTCACAAAATTTTTAATCGCCGAATCCAGCGCCGACAGCCTCCGTAGTATTCCATTCTCAGCTCTCGACACTCATATACTAGGTTTCGATCCTGGGATCCTATGAGGATTTTCAATATAAATATGTTTCAAAATAAGCATAACCATAAGCATAACCCACGAATAATAACAAGAATAACATCACAAAATTCACTATAATCAAAATCTTTAAAGTACAATGCATAAGAGAATACAATGATAATATCGGGACTCCAAAAGCTTGGTTGCATGCTCCTGCTCCTTCTCAGCTATGTCCTAGCGTCACCTGCACGCAACGGTCATGCATAAGCTTGTAGAAAGCTTAAAGGGTGGTGAAAGTGTGTGCACAAGGTAGAAATGCAAGCATGCAATATCAGAGTAATGCGTAATGCTGGTAAGTCCATGAATGCTATTAGCCATACCAATACTATGCAATACAAGGCATGAATGCTATCAGCCACACCAAGGCCATGCGATGCAAGGCCTACATGATCACTGTCATATGCGAGATCATTTGAATCCACATATCAATATAGCTCATCTCTAGGATATCACCAGGGTCTAATACACTCTACACCAGATCACCAACCCGACTGCACGGGCAATCATGTAAGTGGAAGAGACCTCACTACCCTCTTGACTAGTAGTCTGCCAATATCTACCCGGCACGTCGGGAGCGGACCCATTTACGAGCTGGTCAGACTTAGCCTAGCATTGCCCCTACCCTTGGGTGGGTAAGACTACACCCCCTTCCAACTGACCATGACATAGTAGGAGAAGCGACTGAATGGTATTCAACACTTGTATGCTCATACATCCACTTTGTCTTGATGTTGGAGCATCCTCTTGGTGCCATAAAAGTTTGAGGACTTTCACCTTAGGACATCTACGGTGCACCCGTGCTTTAATAAATATTTTCAGTATCCAATCCTGTTATCCACGCTATACCAACAGAGGCTACAACCCTGATGTCGCTAAGTCATACAGTAATTATAACACACAATACAAGATACATAAGTTACACAATCCAGTCATGCATCAATCCTACGTGTTTCGTACACTCATGTGGGATAACTTTGCCTATCAGGGAGACCCATAAACAATCTGCCCAATGACATAAAACTATGATCAGTCACTCCTCTTAACAAGCATGCAGATGATGCGCATGGGCATGTATCATGATGTTATGCTATCACATACTCATAGTCGGCATCGATAATTGGCCTATAAACAAGGCGGGGTCCACAAAAGGACAACGAATGTGATCTATAATGTGAAGGTCAGTCCTCAATAGTGGATATGCCAAATCTGATACCACATATTTATCCATCTACAACAAGGGTGAATCACACAATAAGTGGGCTTCCTTACCCATCCTATTATAAATCCAATTAGGCTACCAATGAGGCCTAATAGGTATAAATGGGCTAGCATTAATGGGGGCCTAATATTTTGAGGTTAACCCAAAAAGGTGAGATGGATCATACTTGTACTAGTGGGGGGCCCATCAATTTGGGTTAGCCCACAACAAGGGGAGATGAGAACAGGCCTAACAATGGGCCCTAGGGAGGATTATAAGGTGGGAATTTAACAACCATTACTTTTAAAATGTGGACATTTAACTATCATTGCTCCCAAGGTAAGGCCCGTAAAATCTATCTCATGATGGGGGCCCAAGGCCTTATACTAGCTAGGTCAATAGTTAGGCGTCATAAACATTATTATATACATCATGGTGGGTTTACACATCATAAGGGCCTCACCACATAAGCCTCTTATATATCACATTGGGCCTCACCATATGAGTCTCTCATACATTACATTGGGCCTCATCAAATGGGCCTCACTAAATGGACCATATAAACATCATAATGGGCCTCACTCAAGGGCCTCATATGCACCCCATTTGGCCTCACTCAAGGGCCATAAATACATCATATTGGGCCTCACACAAGGGCCCATGGGCTAGGCACAAGGGATGGATAATGAGTGCATCACATACATTATAGTGGGCTTAATGGGGCGGCCCATATAGTCCAGAAAATAAATGGACAACATGTTTAATGTACACGACTAGGTGGGCCTCACAGTTCAGCCCAAAGGTCCAGAAAAATAGATGGACAAAGTGCCTACAATACATACATCAAGGTGGGCTTGTTGCACCACAAAATGGGCCTCATGAGGCAGGCCATGGTTCAACCAAGATAGATGGACAACAATGTACAACATACACATTAAAGTGGGCCCTACACATGCAGCAGGTGGGCCCACGTCCAGTAAATGGATGGTGTGGATATACATCATATGGGCCCCAAGGCCTAAACGGTGTGGGTATCACATGAACCATAAGGGGGGCCCCACCCCAACACGTGCAACACGTGTGGGGTGGGTCCCATGTCCAGAAAAAAGATGGACGGCATGGCTGAAAACACATCCATCATGTGGTGGGACCCACCGTCCAGTAGGCGGTGTGGAGATACATATATACATCAAGGTGGACCCCACCCCCACACGTGCAGCATGTGTGGGGTGGGTCCCACATCCTTCAAATGGACAACGTGGTAAAACACATACATTAAGGTGGGTTCCCACCATACAGACCACTGGATGGTGTGGATATAAGTGGCCCACCTGGTTTGAATCAAACTGATATTTGACTTTTCCTTTCATACAATCCAATAGTTGTTGCTGCTAGACGTCCCATGGCTGGACGGTCTGGATGCAATTTATCCATCAAGTGGAGTCCACGTACATGTGGCCCACCAGCCACATACATCATCATCATCACCATATAAGAATAAGAAGGAGAGAGAGAGAGAGAGAGAGAGAGAGAGAGAGAGAGAGAGAGAGAGAGAACAGTGTGATGGAGGGGCCTTGCTAATACATGCATCAATACATACATCAAGATGGGTCCCAAATATGTGGGCCCATAAACAAAATCAAGGGTGAAGATCTCCTTCCCACCATGAATCAGGACCTAGATGGCATTCATGCACTACAAAATAAAATCAAACATCATGGTGGGGTCCATGGAGAATGGCCCCACCATGGATACATGCATGCAAGCTTGGTGGGCCATTGGCCACACCTAAGGGGTTAAGATGGGATCTCCACCATTGATTGGTGGGCCTCAATTGTCCCATGCACAAAAATAAATAAATCTAGCCTAAGAAATCACCCACCTCCACTTCTTCTTCCCTAGAGCTCCAATGCTCCTATAATGATCTTTTAATGGTGAAGATGGCCTCTTGATGGTTGGATTAGTGGGGAATAGAGGTGAAAGGGGTTGGATTTTTGGAGAAAGGTGGGACTTTGGGAGCTCTCTCTCTTGTTAGAGAATGAGAAAAATGAGGAAGAAAGGGAGGGAAAGAGATAAGAGGGAGAAAAATGGCATAATGATTGCTACCTCTCTTAGCTTGGAAATCATTAGATGTGTAAGATGCATGGGAGAGAAAGGGCATCATTACTAGCATGTCTAGGGCAATGGGCTAGGGTAGGGTGGCTATAGGTAGGGTGATCTCATCACCCTCATGATAACCTAGGGAATGGTGCCATATGGGATAGGTAGGTCTCATAACATGCGGTCCACGACCATTATAATGTGCGGTCCACATCTTATGATCTAAGCATCGGATTGGCGTACGAGATGTGGGGTCGGAACCGCAAGGATGGCACGGTCGCATTGGCATACGAGTTCGCTCAAGTTTATAAGATGTGACTTAAGGTCGCGCACAAATGATATCTACAAGTCGTGGGTCACCGAAATTCGACCGAGAGGACTGTGGGATCCTATGGAACAACGAGATGCTAGGACACAGGACTGACAAGTTGGATAGGGAGAGTTGCCCCTGTTTGACAGCAATCGGGGTCCCACTCATGTGACTCACCTTGATGTTTTTGTTCCATCCATGCCATCCATCCTTTCTATAGGTCTTGTTAGGCCATGGGCCCAAAGTTCAGGCCAATCCAGATCTTAAGTGATACGCACCATAGGGAACTATGGGGGTGGAAACCTAATTGCTTCAGGATTTTCTTAGATTTTGAATCCCTTAAATTTGGGAATCCCCTGGATTTGGGATCCCAAGGATTTGGGAATCCCATGGATTTGGGACCCCTTGGATTTGGAGTCCCCTTGGACTTAGGATCCCTAGATTTCTGGAATCCCTTGGCTATGTTTGGCACCCTGGATTCAAAATCCCTATCATCCTAAAGTAATATGCATAATACATTTCCAAGGGTTTGAATTTAATTATTAAATCAACTTTGATATTTCCAATTAGTGTACATATGTAATGTTGACACTATGGTTGTAATAAATCCGTTGAAGCATATATTTCTCCTGAAATGATGAAATCTCAAGACTAAAATGGACCATAAGCACAGGATTACATTCTAGTGACTAACCAACGAATTATTACCATCGATTACATTAGCAATATTTAGACGGTGCAGATCATCCTATCAGAGTAATTAGAGTGATGCAGATGATAATTTGATTATTTTGGGATATCATCAGTGGGCCATGTTCCCAATAGATTGATAGCTAGTGGTACATATGTTGTACATGTGGCTGTCCACTTAGGTCACTCCTTGTAGACTCCTCATTAGCATATGCATTTTATCCATGCCTTACATCCGGTCACTAGACTTTTTATGTATAGGCTACATGAAGATCCGATCTTAGTCTAATGTGGGCCACACCACATAGACCTCTATACTTCTAGTGGGGGCTTGTCGTTCGGGTCCTTCTCTCTGTATATGATGTTCTAATTAAGGCTGATTATCACATGATATGTCTGATAACATGCTAGTGTACTTGGCCTGATAGGACACACTGATAATATGCTTAATGTAATAATATCATGCCCATTTATATGCCCATATGCATCATTTATATGCCTATTGTGGATGACAATTGTTCATAGCATATGCCCTTAGGCTTGAGAAACTTAGAGGAATCTATATGAGATAGGTTTGCCCCACATGATCATGTGATATGCGTAGGTTTGGTGCAGGACTTGGATAGTATGACTCATGCATTTTATATCCTTTATGTCACAATCATGTTTACATCCTTGGCTTCCACGGCACACCGTTGGTGTAACGTCCGTGAAAAATCCATACTTGGACTCGAGTACCGACTCGACCCAAAATCGCGTAGGATTAATTCCTATGGAAAACATGAGTAAGTTAGCTAGCGCGACGCTAGAGTAGCTGGAAAATAGTCCCTGATCACTTTAAATACGTTCTACAAGACCCAAATCGAGTAGAACTAATGACTCTATAATACTCTATAACCTCAGATCAAACTCTAAGCAGGTTTATTCTCTGGACCACTTTGAAACTTTGTATTGAATCTATACCGCGCGTCGAAAGTCCGATACCTCCTATCTTAGACCGTTAGAATCAAGTCAAACCGATTATCACAGGCTATTTCATTGAACCCGGACTGAAGACAGTGCGAATAGGGACAGATTTAAAATTTAAAATTCAAATCTGGCACACGACTTGACGTGTCAGTATTAAGCGTTCAGACCGTCAGAATTCAGTCAGATTACACCCTCGGATCAGGAAAAATTTCTAGTTCATATCATGAGACTTGCAGCCCTGATCTACGTGCGGTGACTGCTGAACTGAAACTGGTCCACCACGTGTGATCTACGAACCCTGCCGAACTGAAAACTTGATGCGTGCTAGATCCGATACGCATGAGCTTAAGTCTGATCGCGTTCGGCAAGGGGACCACCAGAAATCATCTTTTGGACCGAAACAGCCCCGATTTGGTTAAGCACTAAGTGAACTTTGTTCCTGAGCCAATTTTGGACATTTTTAGGCTTATAAAAGGGGTTGAAACCCTCACTCCTCTCTCCCATCCAAATTTGAGAGAAACCCTAGATTGGGAGAGAAAAAAGGTGAGAGTCTGTGAGAGAGATTAGGGGAGAATTTTCCCGCCTTTGCACCACCTGTTGCAAGTCCCTAAGCAACACACTTCCATCACTCAGCTGGCGATTCCTCCACGTTTTCAAGTAAGAACTAACCCTAGAAGTTGCTGATTTGAGGATTACTAGGATTCATAGCATGTTAGCTTATGTAACTCGTAAATTAGGTTCTCTTATCGTCGTAGACGAAGCGTATACGCTCCGTTCGAATTTACACATCCATAAGAGACAAGGTGAGGATTTTAGACGCTTTGATTGACGGTTTCCAACGCTTTCAATGTCGTTTAATAGTAGATTATTGACGGAATCGCCGTTTGACATGTACAACATGCTATCCGTTTCCTGTTTCGTAAATCAACGAAGAATATGAGATTTAGGGCATTTTAGTCATTTGTAGGAAGTACTGATTTCATTCATATTTTGCTGATGTGATTGACATGGATTATTGCCGCATTAGAATGTTAGGAATAAGTGCATAATTAGTTTGGCGAAGAGATTCTCCTAAATGCGCACTTCGGGTCGACATACTATATGTAGACTTAAGTGTGTAGTGTATGTGTTTGTATAAATGCGTGTATTAGTATGTATTGAATTAAATGATGTTATGAATTAGTTTGAGATTGATTTCTCAATTAATATGCTGACATAAATGATTTCCTACATGTTGACTATATGCATGATTTCATTATATGCATGAAATGTATGTGCTTGAAGATTTACTTAAGTTGTATGTTATAACATGTGTTAACATGCTCACATGGTTGTATTTCAATTCCAATACTCTCATATGATTTGCTGATGTGATTCCATAATTGTTTGGGACTATGCTTAGTCCAGACAGTCGGTAACCGAGCGAATTCGTGGTCGGCTGATCTTGGCCACGAACGACGCGTCGATGAACGCGAGCCGTGTTCTTGAGTTGGCGGCAGTGGTTAGGCCACACGAAGTGTTTTACGCACTTCATGTCGTTCGACTTGAGATGCAATCGCGCTAGTCGAGCCCGTTAAGTAACCCGACTGGCCGTTGTATGTTCACCCTGCATGAGTCATAACTGCTTGAACCTAGGGTACTGAACTTACCATTGTAAACCCTGTTAACCATGGTACCTTGATCCACGAAGACTCATGAGCCGGGCATGGTGGTATGGGACACCGTGGTCGAGCTGTCGGCCTACGCTGGGGCCACAAACCTCCCCGTAGTGACCAGTGAGAACCTAGTCTCGTGAGCAGAGTATGGTGGTATGGGACACTATATTCTTGCTGTCGCCTACACTGATCAGGCGACGAGTCCTTTGTAGTGACCGCGAGCGTATTCTGAGTCTACGGGAGGTGATGACCCTTCAGTAGCAGTAGAGTACAGTAGGCCTGTATTGATAAGGTGATGGGGGAGCGGTGCAACGAGTGCGAGCAACAGCCCTGACAGCCCTTGCAGCGACCTATAAAATATACCTCGTATGAGATTACTAGGAGTGACGACCCTAGACAGGATCTGTGTTGGGATTGATACAAGGGAAGTACCTTAGTTTCCCAATCCTGCTGTTTGAATGGACTAATAATAACTCGAAAATCATATCACCATACCATTGCATGTGCCTGGAAGATGTGGAGCACTTGAGGGTAGATTGCATGGCGCGGTCGTAAGATGGTGCCGTATGAGGGAGATCGTCGGTGAGGGCATACATCACGTCATGTCATATTGCATTAACAACACTATTAGAATTGTCTGATTTACTGCTTTACTATTATCGCATGATTGATTTGTGAACATGCTAATCTTTGCTCTATGATTCCACTAAGCTGATCACTCACTCCCACGTTACGGGATGGTGTTTGCAACACTCACTAGACCCTGTTGTAGATGTCGGTGATGCTGAGATCCAGGAGGCAGAGCTAGACTTTGACGAGGACCAGGACGAGTTCTCGTACATACAGTATCATGATGGCTTTGCTTAGGTGACCTGGGTTGACGGGACTTCAGTGGGACTATTTTGAACATTTAATTTTGTTCATGTATATGTATATGAGACTCAGAGATGTATTCATACTTTAGTGACAGTTGAGATCTACTTTGTTTTTCCATACAGTGATATATATATATATATTATTTAGTCTTCTGCTTGCTTTTATCACTGGATCTGGAGTATGAATTGCAGTTTTAGTATACTTTTACTCATGTGAATGCTTTAACTCAGATAACATTGAATCATAATCATTTTTGTTGCATAAGTGACGGTCTGGAACTCGGGAGTTGAGTTTATACACGACCCCGATTTTCAGGGTGTTACAATTGGTGGCTGGATTGGATGCCATAAATATGTATTTTAGCACGTGGGTGCTATAGATGTCATTGGGTGAAAGTCCCTAAACCTTGTGGTACTAATAGGGTGCTTCGATATCGAGACTAAGTCGATAACATGAGTGTCTGACTAACAAATACCAGTAGGCCACATCTCCATTGTGTTGAGATTGTTTGAAAAAGGGTGTGACCTTATCCGCTCAAGGGTAGGGGGTTGTAAACTAGGTTGAGTCTGATCAGCTCGTGAAATGGGTCCATTATCAACAAGGGCATTGGTATATGAATGATGAAGTGGATAGTGATGTCTTTTCCACTCACTTGATCATGTGCACAATGTGTGGAAACCAGTGTTTAAGTAATACTAGACCTTGGTGATGTTTCCAGTAATGAACTGTTTGATATATGAACTAATTAAGGATTGGCATGTTCGCATTGCATCTCTAGTATCTGACACTCAACCATGTAGGCCTTGCATTGTATAGCCTTGTTATGGCTAACAACATCCATGCACTTGGTAGCTTAACACTCCATTTTTCACATACTCTGATATTTGTATTCTTAACATATGCATTTTGCATGCACACATGCACTCTACTGAGCTTCGTAGGAGGCTTATGCACATTTGTTTATACCTCAGGTAATGCTAGGGAGTACAGTAGCATTGAGCCTAGATCATGAGCTTGATCTTTTGAGTTTTTGATTACGTCTTGTATTTTTCTTTCCAACACTATACTCAAAGATTATTAGTAGATATGTAATAATGATCTTTTTGTGACTTTGGTACACTTATGGTTATGATCCTTTACAAAAAAATTTACCCTAAAAATCCTCATTGTAGGATCCTAGGATCGAAAACTGGCGTATGCGAGACAGGAGCCAAGAATGGGGTTACTACAGAAGTTATCGGCATCGAATTCGGCAGCCGGGAATTTAGTGAGCCTGGTTCCTGAGTTTGGGGCATGACAACCACCGTGCACAATTTCATCTACCACTTGAGCTACGGATCGATGTGACACTTATTTTAAATTGTCCACTAAATGTCTACTAATCATGTAAATGATCACCACTTAAAATGGGACCCATAATATCGATAGTCTAATTTGACTTGTATGCCATTACACGTTTTATGCAACTAGCATTTAATCGATGTTGCAGATGATTCAACTTTAAAGGTTACAACTAATACAAATTCATATTGATTAGTTTGACTCGAGTGGGAGAATGTAAGACTTCTACTAAGTGGGCCCCACATGATCAATGGTTTAAATAATCTAAATGTTGCATTATTTAGATTAAGCACACCGGTGGACCACATAATAATTGTGATTGGTTCGGATACACAATGGATGTTGCATTTGAATTGTACTACATATGTACAATATTTCAGGTTGACATGGACTCTTATAGTGTAAAGACTTCTGGAAGAAGAGTAGTTGTGATAGGGTTAAACTACTCGAGCTCTCATTATGAAAAATATAGGTCTTGGTCCCCTCACCTATACAGAATAAAATTTTAGATTTAGTTCCTAGTATTAATGCCTAGATCAATCTATTATTTTGCAATTCTAATCTATTATTTTGCAATTCTAATTTTACATAAGACTCATAGTGCTAGCTTGGGTCAACTCGACGCGACTCGAGCTGAGTTACTTAGGGGGTATTTGATTTTTCAAATACATTTGTAAATACATGTAAACATGTTATTATTATGTAACTATGTAATTGCGGCAATAAAACCAAAGTCAACGTAGATTAAGAGTATGTTTGGATGAAAACAATGCTAAAATTGAGGAGAAAAAAAATGGAATTTTGGGCAAAAACTATGGGGCCCACTATTTTGTATGTGTATGATCCATTTATTTTTGCTCATATTAAGGCATGAGTCCAACAATGAGGTAGATCCAAAACATACGTGGACCACACAAGAAGAAATAAGAACTGAACATCTACTGTTAAAAATTTCTCGGGGGCCACAAAAGTTTTAGATCAAGTTGATACTTGTGTATGCTCTTCATCCATATCTATGTGACCATAAGAATAGGTTGGATGATATGCATCCCTTGGGCCCCAAGAAGGTTCTAGCTATCAACGGTGAATGTAATTTTGAGCATTGTTTTCTGTTTTATTATAACACCCTGAACTTTTCAATGCTCGAGTATTAAAAGTTCTCGACGTTACCATGAAATTTAATTTAGTATATACATATGTATGTCACCAATTTAGCTTATCATAACCTTAGATCTATTCACTAACCTGAATTTAATTGTTAGGAATAATCTTCATCCATATATCAAGTCATCCGACCATTGATTTTTAAGACATGATCATCATATATCCAACTATTCTCATATGTTCATCATAACTAATCATTCAGTTAATTATTCACCGCTAGGTAAAGATATCTGACCGTCCACTTTAAGTTTGGACCACTCGATCATAGTAAACTAACTATTTGATCTCCACATCCGTTTGTACACATATCGAATCAAGATGCTGATCCGTTCATCTTATTCACTGTCTATGAATATGCTTAATCAACTATCAAAACTACAATATGAGGAACTTACACATGTGAACAAGTCACTTGAATTTAATGGCATGCATGTTTTACCTCTTGATCACTTTCAAAACCCACATGTGTTCATCCGTTTACAAAACTATCATCTGACCATCCATCATATTTGGATCCACCAAATGAGCTATGTAAATATCAAAACAAACTTCTTACTTCAAAAATCGTAAGGTATATGCCACAACTAACCGCTAACTTCTCTATTAGATGTATGAAAGCGTTGATTTAGACATCGGGACATTATAGCCCAGTAAAAATGTATCTTGGTCATTTGTAAGCGATCAAGGCCCAACTGAGGTGATAGAAAGAGTATAAATATAAAGAATGTTTGTCAAATTTTAATGCATTCAAATGGCGTATTTCAACATTACGAACATTGAAATTAAAGAAATAAAAGATGAAAATATCATAAATACTTATTGCCATTAACTTAGACCCTTAAATTCTAGATAACAATGTTTTCATAATCCATTTGATATGAAAATTTATACCATGCATATGTAACATAAATTAAACATACATGTCAAAATTTAACCGTTAAATCATTGTAAAAGTGGCCCAATTGACAAATTAGTCCTTAATAATTGATTTTGGTATTCATCGAGTGAGGAAAGATCATGGTAGAATATTTCCCTTCATATGAACAACTTGGATTGTCATCACATGGACCGAGTGTGAAATGTGAGAACCCCACCTTGGTAGGCTTTTTCTTAGGCGTGAACTTAGCTATTTTAAGCTTACTAACTATTCCTAATTTTGGAGCTTCCGATTGACCCACTTAACATCGTCCATCGTAATTCAAATTTGGATCATACTTTGATTTCATATGACTATGAGATCATATAAAATTTAAACCCCAATCTATATTCCTACACTGTTGAATGATAACCTCCTTGACTATAATTTTATATTTAAGCTTTTTCCACCATCAATCAACCACCAACTTTTGTCCAACTATTTACCTATTCAGGATACGTATTTCTCCCAAAATTGGGTCTTGATCGTTAAGCGTGGACTATTAATTAGGATGAAGTCCGTTTTGGTACTTGTTATGAGAATTTTCAAGATAAGCCTATCTAAATTTTAAATCGCCAAGAAAATTATGTACCCTATCCCTATTTGACATCCCCATCATCGTGAACGAATTAGGTTTAAAGAAAGATTATCAGAAGAGACAAATTGGAGACACCCAATTCAAGTGGGATGAGAAACCCAATTCGAGAAACCTTTTTTAAAAGAATGCATGCGTCCCTTCTTCACTCAAAATCCCACATCCACCACCCTCTCACGTCCAAGAAAGAGAGAGAGAGAGAGAGAGAGAGAGAGAGAGAGAAATCTAAGCCTAAACACCTGTCACACCCCAGACTCAGTAACCGAACTCACAAGGAACCCGATGGCCGGCTCTAGCCGCAACGACCTCCGTAATACCCCATTCTCGGCTCCTGAGGTAGGTTCCGATCCTAAGATCGTACAAGGAGGATTTTCATGACAATATAATCATTTTCAATACGAGCATATCCAAGATCACTACAAGTATATCTGAGAATAACAAGGCTCACATCACAAAATTCACTAAGAATTTAAACTTTTACAAATGTCCATAAGGTTCAAAAGGACATACATAAGATAATAGAAGAAGGAGAGGAAAGCAAAGTCTGCAACACTGGGTCCTCAAGCTCAGCTCTAATCCACACTCTGCCACTATGATGCTTACCTAGGATCTCATGCACACATCAATCGTGCATAAGCTTATAGAAGCTTAGAGGGTGGTGTAAGTGTGTGATGATGGTGCACAGAAGAATAGTGAGAGATATAAGAAGAGAAATGTGCTTAATAAGGATATTACTAGCCTTACCAAGGCTTATCTTGAATACGATGCAATGAATACTAGGTGCCATACCAAGGTAATGCATGAAGAGGCTTATGCAGCCAGTGCTAATGTAATACAAGTAATGTCAATGCTCATATCTAAACCACATGTCAAATACATTTTCAATCATAAGGAAATCACTGGGGTCTATTACACTATAGAATGACTGCCGCTCTACAGACCCGCATAGTCAAACGAGTATAAGAGACCTCACTACCCACCTGTGGACAGCCAATCACCAATAGGGCTTGACGATAGCAGACCCATTTCATGAGTTGATCAGACTCAGCCTAGCAATGCCTCCTCACATAGGCAGGTAAGACTGCACCCCTACCTAACTGACTACACAGTAGTGGGAGTCGCGGCCTAATGGTATAAGACCCTCATGCGCTTATAATTTTCACTCGATCATGGCATTGGGGCAATCCCTTGGTACCATGAAAGTTTTAAGAATTTTACCCACGAGCATCCTATGAACCCGGTATGCTCAAGTAATATTTCTTGTGTCCACACATACGACCATCCACGAATGTCCCTGTGGAGGCAAGGCCCTGATCAAGCAAGGGTGGTATCATTATATAATGCGATGCCAATGCATGAGTCATACATACAGATCATGCACTAACTTCAAGCACTCAATGTGCACAAGGGGAGAAACTCCGTCCCTCTATAACCACCATACAATGCAATCAATTCAGACAAATGATGCATATGGGTCACAACGACGTAAGTGCACTACCTGTAGAATATGCATTCCTCCTTCTTAAGGGGGGATAATGACAAGATATAAATATAGATAGGTACTCTATGGAGAATGAAGTTCTCTTAGTGGGGGCCCAATAGTTTGAAATGACCCACAAGTTAGGGGAGTCCTAAGGTCTCAAAGAGGAAACGGGCTTAGCAAGGTCTAAGGTGGGCCTTGAACTACCTATAAGGGCCCCTATGGGCCTACCTTAGGGCTACCAAGGAGGACATCCAACCTAAACTGGGTCCCAAAAGGTAGCCCACAATACATATAAAATAAAGTCCAAGGCCCAAGCAATCCATGGCCTTGTGGGCCATGCATTAAGCCCAATATAAAGGTAACCTAGTGGGCCCTTAAACAAGGTTACGGTCCAACCATAAAGGTCATAGGTTCACTCATTGTGGTGGGCCTAATGGGAAGCCCAATATCGCAACATATGAGAAATCCTTATATTTAACACAAGTAAGTTGGGCCTCACATCTCGGCCCAAGTATAGATTTGTTATAGGGGGCAAGCAAGGGTCCAACTACTTGAGTATTTGGCCCATAAGACCCGTCACAATGGCATGATAAATATAGGGGCTTATCAAAAGTTCTAGCCCAACTAAGATTATAAGACCCATCAATTAACTAGAAGACTAGCCCAATAAGACTCCAGTTGGAATGCACCTTTAATCATGCACTAATTAAGCCCAAAAGTAAAATTAAAATGATAAGATAACTGGCTTAAATTATCCTCAAATCTAGTGGGCCATATTGCCCCAAAATAAACATTTATAGGCAACAATTATTAGGCTCATTGCCAAATTCCAGCCCACCCATTTTCTGGGTCGTTGGAGTTCAACAATTTAATTAAATTATAGTATATTTATTTTCTGATGGCCCACACACATCACTGTGGGTCCCACCAGATGAGAGGGGGAAGCATGTAACTCATATATCAAGTGGGCTATGCCGTTGGAGTGCAGTCCTAGTAGCAGCCCAAGATAGGGATGCCTCATGTGTAGGCAGCCCTATGGGCCTAGGTATTTAGCCTAGAATCTTATCCAAATGGGCCCCAATTGGAAACCACCAATGGGAAAGATGATCAAATCCCTTAAGGACCCCATATGGATGGATGATAGGATATACAACATGTCTAGGTGGGCCCACAAAGTAGGACGGACGGCCAGCCAAGGCTGGACGCCCTAGCCTGGGCATCCCTGTTTACTTGATCACTCCAGGTCATACTGCGGGTAGTACAAGGGCTCGATGGGTCTAAAATTTTGCAGGGTAATACTTACATAGTTGGGACACACCCTCACCAAAGTTTAAGATTTTTAGACATCTAAAAATATTTTAATTAATTTAAATAAAATAGTCTGTCCAAAAAATCAGACTGACCTGGACGTCCTAACGTGGTGGGACGGTCCAACCCTTACCAAGCTATGCATAGGGGTCCGTTGGCTCCCAAAATTGGTAGGTGGGTCCTACTATGGGTGGAACACTCCTCCAAAAAATTTTAAGATTTTTGGACTACTAAAAATATTTTAATTCATTTAAAGAAATCAATCTATCCTAAAATTCTGCCTGATCTGGACACCACATTATAGTGGGCCAGTCCAACCACCACCATGGTGTGTACAAGCATCCATTGGCCCTAAAATTTTGTAAGTGGGTCCTACCATGGGTGAACCTACTTTTTAAAAAATTGTAGAATTTTTGAGGTAGTATAAGTATTTTATTTAATTCATACAAATTATGGACAGCAAGGTCCAGAAATAATTTCTGCTGAAACAATGCTGCTGCCCCCAACTTGTGCACCCCATTAGAGTGGGCCCAGGTCTGCAAAAATTTGGAAAAATATAGGTCCAACATCCCTGTACAAGTATACAATAAGGTGGGGTCCAAAGGTGGCCCACGATTTTAGAAACAAGTTGGTATTTATGTTTTTACAACAAGTAGAGTGGCTGGTCAGTCTAGAAAATCTGGACCGACCAACCTTCTTGGCCCACCTTTTTGGGTGATCAATCAAGGGTGGAAGGAGGTGGGATTCAACACACATTTAGGTGAGATCCACACCTCCAAGAATCATCTATCAATGGGGGTGAAACATTCATCTTATCAGTCTATAATCCTAACCCAAAAACCATCCAGCAATTGTCCAAAAAATTTTTGGATAACAACATATATATGAAATGAACTGAGTATAGGAACAAAAATTAGGGGAATCGCCCCATGAAATCAGTATTGTGGTCTACCTCAGTGGGCCCCACAAACATTTAGACTAATTTTCCTTCATAAAACTCATTGCATGCATCCAATATGGAGCAATTATGGTGCCAACATCCAAGGAATGGACAACCATGCGTGTCCACCTTGCTTGAACGGTTTGGATATTCCAGGGCCCCCAGGTGGGTCACACACTTCAAAAATGAAAGATAGAATAAGGAAAAAAATGAAGGTCCGACCACAAAAGAGGATCTTCACCACTATTTAGGTCCTCCCTTCATCACAACACATTCATGTCATCCATTAGATCATATACAATCTAGACCTAGCATATGCATGAAGTTAGGAATCAATCAAATGGTGGGGATGCCTTTTCCATAAATTTTATGGTCTAGATGACCCCTAAAAGACATGCATCAAAAGAAAAATGTCATGATGGGGTCTATGGAGAATGGCCCCATCCATCAAACTTGCATGCAAAGGAATGGGCCATTGGCCTCAATCATGGAAACATGGGGGACCTCCATCATCACTTGATGGGTCCCACAAGTTCCTAAGGATGAGATGAAAGATATCATAAGAAAATTAATAAATCTTAAGCTAAGTGCACCCACCTTAATGGATCTTTAAGATTCTCCTATCTCCAAGCTCCTTAAGCTCTAAGGGTTATAGATATATGGTTGAGATTATTTTTCAAAGGTTGGATTGGGAGGTTTTTGAGAGAAAATGGGTTGGAGTTGATAGAATATGGGGGACGTCCAAGGGCTTTCTCTTGGGTTGCTAGAGGAGAGAAAATGAAGGATATGAGAAGAAGATGGAGTGTTGTAGAGAACTCATCATTGCAATGTAAGGAAATCATTGCTTTTTGGGAAGAAAACTCATGATGACCTTTTTTGGAAAGAAAATCCATAATGGCTTGTAAGAGAGTTAACTAGATGGCTATAAGTAATGATAGATCTCATAAAAAATGATGAAACTAGGGTGGGTCCACCTAGGAAAATGTGTACAAGCATCAGGTGGGTCCTACATCGTGATCAATGGCCCAAATAATGTACGGCCTACAATTTTTTATGTACACATCCTATTTATGCACGAGACACGACATTGGAATCACTGTGACGGTGTGGTCGCAATGGCATATGTCTTGGGTTAATTCAGGTCGGGTCTATGTGACTGAACTCAAGGATGATCACAAACACTACCCAAGGATCGCGGGTTACAGGAATTTGATACGTAGGACTGCGGGACCAAAATGAATGAGATGCATACTCACACACACACTCTCGCACACATGCGAACTCAGGTCGGGTCTTACAATGCCCATTCCTTTTCTTCCTTCCCCACACATATGTTGTCTCCCTCTTCCCCTAGCGATATCATGGTTCATGTAGAAGCCCTCTTACGTCGAGATCTACTTAGGGTTTACATCTAAGTCTAAGGTGATGGATTCCTTTAAGGTTACACTAATTCGGGTTGATATATGCATGATTTGTCTTATTTTTGCTTACCTTCATATTATTATGATTTACATATCATTGATTGATGGACCATTATGAATATTTATTCCTGTGAGAATTATAGTTAAGGTATGCTTTTAATTATGTGTGATTTTTATGAATTCCTATGGGGTGTTGGATACAAGCCTTACCATTTGCCATTTTTGAGAGCGACGCATGCTTTCACTTTATATTGATTTGGCTTTTGATCATCTCCCCTTTCTTTTTTTTGAGTTAAGTTAATACTACTCTTCTCCTTTGTTAGGTTAGCCTTGTGCTACCTCCCTTTATAGCTTGGTATGTGTCTCGAAATTTTAAAACTCTCATGGTTCGATTTATTTTTCTATTGATGCAAGTGATGTGTTGGAGGTCTTACTTGTAGTGATTCATATATTTTATCATAGACGTAATGCACTCCAGGTAGTGACCCTCTTGGTCCATGCATAATTTCATGTATTTTGGATAGTGGTTCACAAATCGATGTAAGTAATATGCGTGCATGTTACATCACTTCCAAGATTAGATGTCACAAATAGTTGCTCTATGAGAAACTTGTGTCACATAATTCATCTGATTTATATGTGGTGTCATCTTAAGGTGTTCACGTAAATCCATGGTAGAGTTGGATACATCAATGAATCTCCGTAATATGAGATGTAGGGAGAGTCGAGTTTTCTATGAATTATAGTCTACATTGTGATGATCACTATGTATGATGGACCACACACACTATGCTAGACATGCATTCATGTAGATTGGTTGTGCAAATCGATTCCACTCGTAGTGGTAGAGTACGAGATGTATCGGAACCCTCACATTATTCTTATGAATCTCTTGAATTATTATTGATCTTAAAGGATAACCATCACTATGAGTAGGGTATGGATCCTATCCAACCATACATACATTACAAGTGAAGCATAGACTGAAGATTTGGATAATGGTCGCTCTATACAAGATTATTTTGAATAAATAAAAATGATATCATTACATTTAGCTTTATTTATTTTCCACTACAAAACTTTAAACAATGTAATAAGCTCCCACTTGAAAGTGCATTAGACTGTTAATCGATTTTATACTTAGAAGGAATAAGAAATACAATTGATTTTATTCTCGTGAATGGTTGCCTTTGTGAATGTAACTGAATGTGATCTAAATGAAAAAAATAAGCTACAATTTTGAAGCATCTAATTATTGCATTATTAACACCCAAAATTTTCGGGCACGAGTATGTACTCGAGGCGAAAAAATTTAGGGGCATTACATGTGTGGTTGACTTGAGCTTATAATCTATCTCTTTTTTAGGCACTTTCTCTAAAATGAGCTGATAAAATGGATGGACAACGTGGATCATACACATACACCATGGTGGGTCCCATATGGAAGACATACGTAATTCTCAATCAATTTCTTGCATGCAATCCCATTTTTAGGCGCATTTAACTGGACATTTCACTCTCTGCCAAAATGGGAAAATATCATAACTATCTATTTACCACCATTTTTAAGTGAAAATGAAAAATCAAATATCCCCTTACTACTCAAAGAGAAAACTTCATAACTATGGCCCCATTTCTTGAAAGCATAATTTTGATTAAGTGACTTAACTCAAAATTCAACTCGAGTCAACTTGACTCCTTGAGATCTAGAGCTAGAGTCACTTGAAAATTTGAACTTAATTGTGACTGGGTCTCTACTTGATGAGACTTGTCGAGCCGACTCAGGTCAACCTCACACAACTTGAAAAGAATTAGTCATTGATGTAGGGGCAAATGCTATAACTACATGCTATGAGTAAGTAATATGTTATATTTAATAAATTTATATAAACATATAATGTACTTAGAAAATGTTCCAATGCAATAAGAGCATTTTAAGTTATAATGCTCTTAGTTGCATCAAGTCACTTGCACAGTCCAGTAGATTAACCATAATTGTCCATTAAGTCAAGAATACATTTCATTGGTAGCCATCTGAAAATGACACTGATTGGATGATCCAATCTTAACTTGATTTTATTTTACTTTATGTAGCCATCCTTTTTTCCAATCATGGATGCGATGGTAGGTTTTTCCTAACAAAAGTGATTCTTTATAATCATAATTAATTCATGATTTTCGTTGGCTAATAAATAGATCTAATTGTTGTTTGTGTAAGACTCCTATTAGGTTGGCCACACGTGATTATTGGTTTTTAACTGACCATTGCATTATTTAGATTGAGTGATCTAGTGGGCCCCATTATAGTTGTTATCATTACAAATAGGTTTGGGGTGGTACGCTTGAATTGCCCCTATACATGGTTCTTAAGATAGATATAGAAACATATGGCATGGAGACTCTAGAGAAGAGAAGTGTGATGGGTAAGCTTTTTCACCTATATTTTTCTATGAATACATGTCTTGGTCCTCTCACTGACATAAATAGAAAGCCTAGTCCCATTGAGAGATTTTCATAAGGGTGTAAGGTGCGTAGAAGATTGAGAATCCCTTCTTAGTGATATTGTGACACCGGGAATGTCTTCCTACTAAGATACGCGTTTATGATTTCAATTTGTAATCTCTATTATTGATGTGTAGATGACCTATTTATTCTGCCATTCAAATTATAGTTGGTATCATAGATAATTTGCATTAATCATGATGATTTTTTGAATTTTTAATATTAAATATTCTCCCAAACCTGAGCATCATCTTAACCCTAGCAAAGATGCCAATTTTTGAGGGGTTTTTGGGTACCCAATATTTAGATGTATTCAGACTTGAGTTTGGAACATGATGCATGCAAGGGGCAACAATACCTTACTGTCTAAGGCCACCTAACCTCTCCAAGACCAAACACCAGTGGTATGGTGAAACAGGTCATGGACTCATCATCAACATCTTGGTGCGAGATCCGACAACCATGACCATCATTGCCTCGACCCCCTAACCGTTGCCCGACATCCAGCTTTGAAAGAACCTATCTTGTTACCTACATTAATGTTGATAGCCATAATGACCCTTGTGGCCCAATGTGTCAGGCCTGTGTTCTGGTACCATTCCATTCCTTAGGATCCCGCGATCCTCTTCGTTGAATTCCGGCGACCCGCGACCTGTAAATAGCATTTACGAGCGACCCTAAGTCGCATCCTGTAAACCCAAGCCGACTCAACCCAAGACATATGCCATTGCGACCGCGTCATCACCGTGTCTCATGCGCCAATCTAATTCTTAGATTATGAGATGTGGCAAATGTATCATCATGGCCATGGATCCCACGTTGCAGGGCCATTCCAGGTAGTGCATTTCCCTAGAACAATCATGATGATGACATCATCACCCATGCCCCTTACATGTAATGATGAGAGCTTGCTTCTCTTTACCCCATGTGCAATCATTGTCTAGCCTAGCTGTGATTTTCTATTTCTCTCTCTCTCTAATCTCTCTCCCTCCCTCTCTTCTTCTTCATTTCTCTATCAACAAGAGCTTGGACGTCCCACCATTAGAGAGAAAATCCAACCCCGTTGCATCCCAAGACCTCTTGATCCAGCCATCCCAAGCCCATCTCAACCATTAGATCAACCCTCTTGGAGCTCTAAACCTATAGGTGGAAGAAGAAGGAGAAGATCATAGGTGGGTGCTTCTCTCTCTCTTTCCCTTTATTTCATGGTGATGTGTGGTCCACTTGATGATGTATGTATGGGACATCCACCATCCAGAATTTTCTAGACGTCCAACAAGTTCTGGATCGGTTGGACGTCCAGTTGGTGGAGCTCACCTTGCTGTCCACTTCAGGCCAGCCTAGATGAGATGAAAAACACAATATTGGCTTGATCCCAAGGTGGTGTGGCCGCCCTGGCAGACCCTACTATGATGTATGTATCATATCCAGGCCGTCCATCAAATGGGCCAACAGCCCAGGACGTTGCTGGACACCATCCAACAACTACAGGGCCCATTGAGGTGTGTTCCATCCTCATCGTCCAGCAAGCCTGAACAATGGGAAAATACAAATATCAGCTTGATTCAAATCAAGTGGGCCACGTGTATGTGGACCACACCTGGTGCATGCGTTCATCCATGCTGTCCACCGTCCAACAAGGGACGGTGGAGCCCACATGCTATATGTGTTTCATATCCACACCGTCCACCGTCTATCCCTGGATGGTGAGACCCATTGATGTAAGTGTTTTATCCACGCCATCCACATCTGGACGTGGGACCCCACCTTAATCCTTGTGTTTCATCCATACCATCCAAGACGGTGGGGCCCTGACGTGATGTATGGGTTTTATTCTCACTGTCCATCACTAGATGTGGGATGCTATCATGCCCCAGACTCGGTAACCGGAATCACAAGGGACCCGATGGCGGGTTCTAGCCGTAACAGCCTCTATAGTACCCCATTCTCGGCTCCTATGGTAGGTTCTGATCCTTGGATCCGACAAGGAGGATTTTCATAACAGTATAATCATTACCAATACGAGCAAACCCAAGATCACAACAAGTACATTTGAAAATAACAAAGGCATACATGACAAAATTCACTATAAATTTGAACTTTTACAATCATCCATAAGGTCTAAAAGGACATACATGAGATAAAAAGGAAAAGAGGGAAAGGTTGTCAACACTGGGGTCCTCAAATGCTCAGCTCTACTCCACGCGCTGCTGCTACGATGCCTGCCTAGAATCTCCTGCACGCATTAATCGTGTATAACCTTATAAAAGCTTAGAGGGTGGTGTAAGTATGTGACGTGGTGCACAAAAGAATAGTAGGAGATGCAAGAAGGGAAACATGCTCAATGAGAATATCACTAGCCTTACCAAGGCTTATTATGAATACGATGCGATGAGTATTGGACACCATACTAAGGTAATGCATGAAGGGGCTTACACAGCCAATGCTAATACGATGCAAGTAATGTCAGTGCTCATATCCCATCCATAAGTCAAGTACATTTCCAATCATAAGGAAATCACCGGGGTCTATTACACTACTGAATGACTGTAGCTTTACAGAACCCACATAGTAAAATGTAAGAGACCTCACTACCCACCTGTGGACAGCCAATCACCAGTAAGGCCTGACATTAGTGGACCCATTTACGAGCTGGTCAGACTCAGCCTAGTAATGCCCCTTACACACCAGGTAGGTAAGGCCACACCCCTATCTAACCAACTATACATAAGTGGGAGTAGCGGCCTGACGGTATAAGACCCTCGTGAGCTCATGTATTCCACCCGGTCGTGGCTTTGGAGCAGATCCTTAGTACCATGGAAGTTTTGAGAATTTCATCCATGGGCATCCTATTCACTTGGTATGCTCAACTAATATTTTTGGTGTCCACACATACGGCCATCCATGAATATCCATGTGGAGGCAAGGCCTTAATGAAGCAAGGGCAGATATCCACATGCTATGCAATGCCAGATGCATGAATCACACACTCACCCATGCATCAATCCCAAGCACCCATCGTGCTCCAGAGGGGAAAACTCCACCCCTCGGGGAGATACCAACATGTCCTACTCAAAAGCACAACCATGGCCAATCATACATCAACCAAGCATGCATATGATGCGTATGAGAGTGGGTCATGAAATGAATAGGAGTGCCAATGGGGTGAAGATGAACTCTCTACCTACCCGTGAAGGGTGTATGTACTTAACCAATTCCTCATACAGAATATAACCTCTAGTTGGGGCCCATTTACCTGGGGTAGCCCACGAGACTAAGGATGACAATGATATAGGCCTAAATACATGAAACGTGCCTAGCAAGGGTCTATGGTGGGCCTTTAACCACACATAGAAGCCCATGGGCCTACCTTAGGACAACTAATGTGGACATCCAACCACAATTGGTCCCCAAGAGGTAGTTCACATCTAATTGATCACGGATCAAGGCCTAAGGCCCACACAACATTAGAAATAAGAAATGGGTAGCCATAATCATACCACAAACACTCATGTTGGGCTTCAGAAAGGGCGGCTCAAGGCCTATCCAAAGCATGGGTTTAAGGAAAACACACATAGCCCAACCTATATATTCCACTATGGGCCCATAGAGAAAAGGTTAGGGTCCAACATAAAGGTCACTAATCCTATATATTATAATGGCCTAGTGGGCAACCTATTGCTCAAACCAAATGAGCAAATGTCATGCTTTTAGTCAAGTAAGTTGGGCCTACAACCTGACCCAAGTATGAAGTTGATTAGGTGGGCAACTAAGGGCCCATCTACTTGTATAATTCCAGCCCACTAGTCCAATACAATAGTATGGTAAAAATGGCCCAAGAGTTCAACGGGCCTATCTAGAAAGTTCTAGCCCAATTGGGCTTAAAGAGTTCAACCACTAGCTACATTCACGGACCCAATTGACTCCAATAGTGGTGGGCCTCAAAAGTGCATTTATTAAGTCCAATATTTAAGGGACTAAAGTTGTAAATTATTCCCTCTAAGATCATCACAATGTAGTGGGATATACAACACATTTAGGTAGGCTCACAAGGCAGGCTGGAGGGACAGCAAAGGCTAGACACCCCAGCCTGGGAGTCCCTCACTAGTGGGTCACTCCTAGCCGTACCATGGTCAGCTTAAATGTCCGTTGGGCCTAAAATTTTGTTGGGTGACACTTCCATAGGTGGACCACACCCCTATAAAATTTCAGAATTATTAGATATTTTTAAATATTTTAATTAATCTAAAAAATATAGTTTGTATAGAAAATCAGACAGACCTGGACGTCACAACGTGGTGGGCCAGTTCGACCCTCGCTACAGTGTGCACAGGGGTCCATTGGCCATGAAATTTGGTAGGTGGATCCCACCATGATTGGAACACATTTTTGTAAAATCTCATGATTTTAGGATACTCAAAAGTATTTTAATTAATTTGAAAAATACAATCTGTCCAGGGTGGAATATTGCTGGAATATAACTGTTCTAAATTTGGGCCATCCAATGGGTGGGTTTTGGGCCTCCAAAATTCCTAAAATTTGGACCCAAGGTCCCTCATCAGGCCTACAATAAGGTAGGACCTAGAAATATGGCCCACCTTCTTAGAAAGTATTTATGAATTAAGTCTTTTATCATATAATATTGATGGACTGTACAACAGAAAATTAAAGTAATGCTGTCCCAAATTTGAACACCCCAAAGGGGTGGGCCTAAGTTCTCCTAAAATTGGGAAAAATTAATTCTAACCTCCCCATACAAGTGTACTACAAGGGAGGGCATACAAAAGTGGGCCACCATTACAAAAAATATTTTATATTTATGGATTTCTAACTGTACATGTTGCTAGAAAGTCCAAAAAATCTGGACTGCCCACCCCACTTGGGCCACTCGTTTGGGACCTCAATCAAGGTCAGCTGGAGGTAAAATTTGGGGTACATCTAGGTGGGGTCCCCACATTCAAGAAAACTATATCCAATGGGTAGAAACAGTCCCCCAATCAGTCCAAAAATCTGACCTAAAACAAACCAGAAACTATCCAGAAAATTTCTGGACAGCAGCATGCACATGAAATAAAGTGAGCATAGGAACCAAAATAAGGGGAAATATCTCCATGGAATTTGAGTTTTGGTCCACTTCAGTCGGCCCCACAAATATCCAGACCTAATTCATACTATTAAATCCATTGCATGTTTCTAAAAAGGAGCAAATGGGACACCTATGTTCATAGAGTGGACTGACATGGATATTCACTTTCTTTGAATGGTCTAGATACTTGTAGGCCACAAGGTGGGCCACACACATCTGTGAATAATAGATCATCAAAAGAGGCATAAGAATTGGCCACAAGGGAAGGGACTCCACCTCATTGAGGCCCTTCCCTTCATCACAAACCACACATCACACTATATTGATGGGATTACAAGATTTACCCATGCATGCATCTTCAAATCAAAATTCAATGGTGGAGATGCCATCTCCACCAAGGATCAAGGGTCCAGATGACCTAAGGATCCTTCAAACTAAGAAAAGAAATCATGGTGGGGTCCATGAAGAATGACCCCACCAATGAGTAATGCATGCACAAAAGGATGGGCCAATGGCCACATCCAAGAAGACATGGGGCCTCCACCATCATTTGGTGGGCCCCACATGCTTCAAGCATGAGGTGAAGTGGAGAAATAAGAGGAGGGAATGGAGATCCTAAGGTTCTAAGTACATGCACACCCACCTACAAGGTCTTCAAGGAAGCACCTCTTAGATGGTCTTCAAGCTCCAAGGTACATGGATCTAAGGTTGAGATCTTATTTCAATGGTTAGATGGAGGGATCTATGAGTGAAAGGGAGCTGAAAAATGGGAGAAAGTTGCTGGAGAAGAAGAGTAGAGAGAGGGAGAGAGAGAGTAGAGAGAAATGAGAGGGAGAGTATGGAAATTTGGTAGAAGAGAGAGAGAGAGAGAGAGAGAGAGAGAGAGAGAGAGAGAGAGAGAGAGAGAGAGAGAGAGAGAGAGAGGGAGTAATCATGAGCTCTCTCTCTTGGATAGGAAAATTCATCATGAAAAATAGGGTGATATAAACAAAGTTCATAGACTTATAGGTTTGGGGTAGGGATGGATAGTGTGTGGGTGGTGGGTGGTGTAGGATATAGGGGGTTTAGGTAGTATATGGATGGTGTGTGTTGGAATTTTCACAAAAGAGGGTGGCCACCTTGAAAAACATGCCCTCCACACTAGGTGGGCCACATGATCATGCTCAAAGGCTATAAATGAGATGCATACAACTTTTGATCCACACGTCAGATGGAAGCACTTGACGCAGCGTTGGAACTACGACGACGATACAGTCGCAATGGCATAGGTCTTGGGTCAATCCGAGTCAGGTCTATGTGACCAAACTTAAGGATGACCGCAAACACTATCTGAGGGTCGTGAGTCGCCTAGATTCGACCGGTAAGACTGCGAGACCAAAATGAACTAAATGCATACTCATACACACACATGCACACATACGAACTCAGGTCGGATCTCACAACCCTCCCCACCAACAAAGAAATTTCATCCTCAAAATTGACCAATCCAGGACAAAAGAAAAGAAAAAATACCGCCATCATATAACAATTATCATACAAGGAAGGCAATACAAACAATCATATATCCATCAATCATCAAACAAATGGGGATAATGCTCTCTAATCTCTGTCTCGCGTTCCCAAGACGCCTCAGCCTCCGAATGATGACCCTATTACACTTTCACCAAGGGAATGACTTTGGTCTTAAGGACCTGCTCCTTCCAATCTAGAATACGAATCGGCTGCTCAATGTAAAAAGTATCTTCATGGACCTCAAGTGGCTGCCAATCAATCACATGAATAATGTTCGACCTATATTTCTGCAACTTACAAATATGGAACACATCGTGAATCACAAACAAGTCAAGAGGTAAGGCAAGCCTATAGGCCACAGCGCCTACGCACTCGGTGATCTCAAAAGGTCCAATAAATCTCGAGGCGAGCTTACCCTTTACACCAAAGCAAACCACGCCCTTCATAGGCGAGACTTGAAATACACCATGTCCCCGATTGTGAACTTGAGGGGTCGACGCCGACAATCAAAAAAACTCTTCTGCCGGCTTTGAGCTGTGCGCATCCTCTGCCTGATAACATCAATAGCCTTTGACGTCTGTAGCACAAGCTCAGGACCTAAGAGATGATGCTCTCCAACATCAGTCCAACAACTAGGAGATCTGCACGGTCTGCCATAAAGTGCCTCAAAAGGAGTCATGCCAATAGTTTCCTGATAACTGTTGTTGTATGCAAACTCGGCTAGGCGCATATGCTCATCCCAAGTGCCCACAAAGTTGATCACAAAAGCCTTGAGCATATTCTCAAGGATCTGGTTGACCCTTTAGCTCTGCCCATCCATTTGTGGATGAAAGGCGGTGCTGAGATGCAAAGTGACCCCCAGCGCCTGCTGAAAACTCCTCCAAAACTGAGACGTAAACCTAGAGTCTCGGTCTGACACAATCGAAACTGGGATGCCGTGCAGTCTCACTATCTCCTCAATAAATATCCTTACCAACCGGTCCATAGACCAGGAAGCACGCACTGGAATGATATGAGCCGACTTCTTTAGACGATCAACGATAACCCAGATGGTATCGTGACCATGCTGAGTCTTCGACAAACCTTCAATAAAGTCCATCGATACGTGCTCCCACTTCCACTCTGGAACGCTTAACGGCTACAAGGGATCAGTGGGTCTCTGATGATCGGCCTTGACACGCTGGCATGTGTCACACTCGGCCATAAAACTCATAATCGGCCACTTCATCCTCTGCCAGAAGTACTGCTTTCTCATGTCAAGATACATCTACGTGGAGCTTGGGTGGATAGTAAGTCTTGATCGGTGTGCCTTGATCATCAGATCATGATGCAATTCTGGTATGTCCGGGAAACACAATCGGCCTCTAAAGCGCAATCCACCATCGGAACCAATCTTCCAGTCTGACTGCTCCACGGAGGCGGCCTCTACTCGGTACTCCTGAAGTGACTCGTCCGTCTGCTAAGCTTCGATCACCCTAGCCACCAAAGAGGGTTGAATCGATAAGTTTGAAAGCTGAACAATGGAAGACTGCAGGCCGAACTCAAAGTCATATTCTAAAACATCCTTGAGCATCTGCCACTCTCGCAACATCATCTGTGCCACCAGGCCTCATGGCTGATGGCTGAGCTCGTCCGCCACCATGTTCATCTTGCCCGGGTGGTACTGAAGGTCAAAATCATAATCTTTCAGCAACTCCATCCATCGCCTCTGCCGCAGGTTTAACTCGGACTACGAAAATAGATACTTCAAGCGCTTATGATCCGAGAAGAGCTCGAACCCGACCCCATATAGATAATGCCTCCACACGTTCAGTGCGAAGACAACTGTTGCAAGCTCCAAATCATAAGTGGGGTAGTTCAGCTCATGGACCTTGAGCTGGCGCGAGGCATACGCCACTGGCTTCCCATGCTACATCAGTACAGCACCCAAGCCAACTTTAGAGGCATCAATAAAAATAACAAAACCCTCACTCTCATCAGGAAGAGTGAGAACAGGAGTGGACGTGAGGTGGTCCTTCAACTCTGCAAATACCTTCTCGCAGGCATCACTCTAGATGAACTCGACGCCTTTCCACGTCAACTGGGTCAGCGGTGCTGCAATACGGGAGAAACTCTCGATAAATCGTCGATAATATCCCGCTAGACCAAGGAAGCTACGAATCTTGGATGCGTTCGTGGGCTAGCCCCATTGACGCACTGCATCAACCTTCGAGGGGTCCACAGCAACACCCTCCCTCGTCATCACGTGACGGAGAAAATTCATCTCCTCCTACCAAAACTCACACTTCTCTAGCTTCGTATACAATTGGTGGACACGGAGGGTCTCAAGCACAATTCGCAGGTGCTCAACATGGTCCTCGAATATATAAGATCATCATCAATGGATACTACCACGAACTGATCGAGGCATAACCGAAAAACCTCGTTCATCAGCTGCATGAATATGGCGGGTGCGTTGGTCAGCCCAAACAACATGACCAGAAACTCGAAGTGACCATAACATGTCCAGAAAGTCATCTTCGGAATGTCCTCCTCCTAGACCCGAATCTAATGGTAACCAAAACACAAGTTTATCTTGAAAAAATACTGTACATCCTGCAACTGGTAGAACAAATCATCAATATGGGGAAGAAGGTATTGGTTCTTGATGGTGACTCTATTGAGCTCACGATAATCTACACAGAGTAGCAACGAACCATCCTTCTTCTTCACAAACAATACCGAGGCTCCCCATGGTGAACTTCTAGGATGAATGAAACCTAACTCCCAGAGCTCATCCAACTGCTGCTGCAATTCCCTCAACTACAACGGTGCCATCCGGTAGGGGGCCTTTGAGATAGGCACGGTACCGAGCACCAAATCTATCTAGAACTCCACTTGTCGACGCGGCGATAAACCTGAGATCTCTTAAAACACATCTAGGTTCTCACAAACAACTGGCAGCTGCTCAATACTCTCTGCCACAAAATCCTCAACGACTGAAGCCAAGAAGCTAGATAACGACTCTCCTCTGAGCTCGGCGACGAACTAGAACACTGGCAAGCCTAGAATATGAAATGCAACTGTCCTCACAGTACAATCTAAGATGGCACGATACTCCCCAAGCTAGTCCATACCCAGAATCACATCAAATCCTACCATCGGTATCACGAACAGATCGACAGGAAGGAACATCTCACCCACTAATACCGGGAAAGACGGACAGCAACGGGTCAATATTACAAACTTCCCCATGGGAGTCGAAATGGTCAAGGCCTCATCCACGGCCTCTGACGGAATATCGGTCGATCGGCAAAACTGCTTGGCCACAAAAGAATACGAAGCACCAGAAAAAAATAAAACATTAGTAACACAAGCAGAAATAAAAAGAATACCCTCAACGACTCTGCCTGTTGATGACTGTGGGTCCTGGCCTAGCACCTGCTGCACAGAATAAAAATGGCCCTGAGTTGGTAAGTGAAGCAATTCGGAAGACTGAGGGTCCTGTGTCTGAGCCTTCTGGGCTGCTATACACACTGGACCCAGGGATCGAACAACATACGGATATCCTCTCTGCTGGTGCTGCGGTTGATGCTGTCGCTGCTGCTGCTGTCTCTACTGTTGCTGTCTCTTCTAAGGAGGTCTGCCTGACTGCCTCTGCTACTGAGGAGGAGCCCTAGGAGCAGCGAGTGGAAGCTGTGCTCTCTGCTGCTACTGAGGAGGACGAGGAGGAGACAACTGTGGTGGCCTCTGCTGCTGAATGGGGAGAGGACACTCACGCCTCTGACGCCTGACCTGTCCACAGCCGAAGTATACATCAGAAAAGGGGCCAGAAGATGAAGCAACTAGCGGTGCTGAGATGAGGAAGAAGCTACTATCTGAACCACAGGCTGCTGAAATCCTGATCTGCCCCTGTCTCTACTGACGGTGCTTCCTAGAACTGCCGGCTGACGCTCTCCTCTTCCGGTCTCCACCAAAACTCTGCTCTCTCAACCTCTGGGTCATAGACCAGTCCTCCTCATAAACTAGTGTTCGATGAATAACCTGGTTGAACGTCTCCAAACAATTCCCTACCACACGGCTACGAAGGGCAGGACGCAACCCAGTCATAAAATGACAGGCACTGATCTTCTCATTGCTGGTGAGATGAGGAGCAAATCTAGACAGGGCTAAGATACCGGCCTCATACTGAGATACGGTCATATCACCCTGCATTAGGGTCTTAAACTCAATCGCTCGCTGGATCTGAACGTGCTCAGGGAAGAACTTCTGGTTGAAACAGACCACGAACTCCTCCCATGTCCACACGAACTGAGCCCCGACCATCCTGGATACGGATGACCACCAATGACAGGCCTCACCCTGAAGGAGATAGGTCGCAAGGGATACCCTCTGATCCACAGGACACTGAATAGTGTTAAAAATTCTTGCAACCTTAGTGTGCCAAGCCTCGACAGCAAAATGGTCAGGATATGCTGTTGAAACTTTCGGGCTATGGCACTAGCACGCGGTAAGTCAGACTGCCTAGAAACCTCAGCGGCAACTGGCTGACGGGCCTGCAATGCGGTAACAACAAGCTGCATCAACTGTTAAAAATGCTCAGCTCCTATAGGTACTGTCGGAAAGGCAAGGGCGGCACTCACCTCGGGAGGAGGTAAGGGTGCGGCCGACGGGGTAGGAGCCTCAGTAACTGGAACAACAGGCTGAGGAGGGGGGATAGGTGGGGGAACCAGAGCAACTGGAAGTATGGGCACTACGAGCTCAATTGGAGGGACAGGCTGGATTGGGACCTCTGGGATCAGATCCTCAACAATGGGAGCAAGATGTGCTCGAGTAGGATAGGTACCTTGGGAGCCTTGTCCACGGGCATCACGACCACTTACACCACGACCATGGGTACCACGACTTCGGGTGTCATGTCCACGTGGCATCGTCTACAAAATAATGATGATGCAAGGAATCAGGACAACTAAAGGCTCAATACGAAGCGAAAGGAAGGATCTCGGGACACTACTTGTCCCATGATCTTGGCAGATATGCGATGTTCTCCTGAGTCATTTCAGAATTACTTATTATGCTCTAATACCAACTCCTGTCACGCCCCAGACTCGTTAACTAGAATCACAAGGGAACCAATGGCCAGTTTTGGCCGTAACAGCCTGTATAGTACCCCATTCTCGGCTCCTGCGGCAGGTTCCGATCCTGGGATCCTATAAGGAGGATTTTCATAACAGTATAATCATTATTAATACAAGCATACCCAAGATCACATCAAGTACATCTGAGAATAACAAAGGCATACATCACAAAATTCACTATAAATTTAAACTTTTACAATCATCCATAAGGTCTAAAAGGACATACATGAGATAAAAAGGAAAAGAGGGAAAGGTCCGTAACACTAGCGTCCTCAAATGCTCATCTCTACTCCACGTGCTGCTGATAGGATGCCTGCTTAGAATCTCCTGCACACATCAATAGTGCATAAGCTTATAGAAGCTTAGAGGGTAGTGTAAGTGTGTGACGTGGTGCACAGAAGAATAGTAGGAGATGCAAGAAGGGAAACATGCTCAATAAGAATATCACTGGCCTTACCAAGGCTTATCATGAATACGATGCGATGAGTATTGGACGCCATACCAAGGTAATGCATGAAGGGGCTTACACAGTCAATGCTAATGCGATGCAAGTAATATTAGTGCTCATATCCCAACCATATGTCAAGTATATTTCCAATCATAAGGAAATCACTGGGATCCATTACACTGTTGAATGACTGTCGCTCTACAGACCCCGCACAGTCAAACGAGCGTAAGAGACCTCACAACCTGCCTGTGGACAGTCAATCACCTGCAAGGCCTAAAGGTAGCGGATCCATTTACAAGCTGGTCAGACTCAGTCTAGCAATGCTCCCTACACATCGGGCAGGTAAGGCTACACCCCTATCCAACCGACTACACGACAGTGGGAGTTACGGCCTAACGGTATAAGGCCCTCGTGCGCTCATATATTCCACCCAGTCACGGGGTTGGAGCAAATCCTTAGTACCATGGAAGTTTTAGAAATTTCACCCATGGGTATCTTATGCACCCGGTATGCTCAACTAATATTTTCGGTGTCCACACATACGACCATCCACGAATATCCCTATGGAGGCAAGACTCTAATGAAGAAAGGGAAAATATCCACATGCTATGCAATGCCAGATGCATGAATTACACGCTCACCCATGCATCAATCCCAAGCACTCATCGTGCTCCAGAGGAGAAAACTCCACCCCTTGGAGAGATACCAACATGTCCTACTCAATGACATAACTATGACCAATCATACATCAACCAAGCATGCATATGATGCGTATGAGAGTGGCTCATGAAATGAATAGGGGCGCCAATGGGGTGAAGATAAACTCTCTACCTACCCATGAAGGGTCAAGGTACTTAACCAATTCCTCATAAAGAATACAACCTCTAGTCGGGGCCATTTACCTAGGGTAGCCCACGAGACTAAGGAGGACAATGATATAGGCCTAAATACATGAAACGAGCCTAGCAATGGTCTATGGTGGGCCTTTAACCACCCATAGAAGCCCATGGGCCTATCTTAAGGCCACCAATGTGGGCATCCAACCATAATTGGTCCCCAAGAGGTAGCTCATCTCTAATTGATCACGGATCAAGGCCTAAGGCCCACACAACATTAGAAATAAGAAATGGATAGCCATAATCATACCATAAACACTCATGTTAGGCTTCAGAAAGGGTGGCCCAAGGCCTATCCAAAGCATAGGTCTAAGGAAAACACACATAGCCCAACTCATATATTCCACTATGGGCCCATAGGGGAAAGGTTAGGACCAAACATAAAGGTCACTAATCCCATATATTGTGGTGGCCTAGTGGGCAGCCCATTGCTCAAACAAAATGGGTAAATGTCATACTTTTAGTCAAGTAAGTTAGGTCTATAACTCGGCGTAAGTATAAAGTTGATTTGGTGAGCAACCAAGGGCCCATCTACTTATGTAATTCTGGCCCACTAGCCTAATACAATAGTATGGTAAACATTTCTCAAGATTTCAATGGGCCTACCTAGAAATTTTCAGCCCAATTGGGCCTAAAGAGTTCAACCACTAGCTACATTCACGGACCCAATTGACTCCAACAATGGTGGGCCTGAAAAGTGCATTTATTAAGCCCAACATTTAAGAGACTAAAGGTGTAAATTATTTCCTCTAATATCATCACAATGTGGTGGGATATATAACAAATCTATGTGGGCCGACAAGGCAGGTTGGAGGGCTAGCAAAGGCTAGACACCCCAGCCTGGGAGTCCCTCCCTAGTGAGCCATTCCCGTCTGTACCACGGTCAGTTCAAATGTCCGTTGTGCTTGAAATTTTGTAGGGTGACACCTCCATAAGTGGAAACACTCCCACAAAATTTTAAAATTTTTATATATTTCTAAGTATTTTAATTAATCTAAACAATACAGTCTGTCCAGAAAATTGGACAAACCTGGACGTCTCAACGTGATGGGCCAGTCTGGCCCTCACTGCGATGTGCACAGGGGTCCATTGTCCCCGAAATTTGGTAGGTGGATCCCACCATGGGTGAAACACTTTTCTATAAGAATTCATGATTTTAGGATACCCAAAAGTATTTTAATTAATTTTAAAAATACAATCTATCCAGGGTGGAATATTGCTAGAATATAACTATGCTGAATTTGGGCCATCCAATGGGTGGGTTTTGGGCCTCCAAAATTTCTGAAATTTAGACCCAAGGTCCCTCATCAGGCCTAAAACAAGCTGGGACCTAGAAATATGGCCCACCTTCTTAGAAAGTATTTATAAATTAAGGTTTTTATCAGATTATATTGCTGGACTGCACAGCAGAAAATTAAAGTAGTGTTGTCCCTGATTTGAACACCCCAAAAGGGTGGACCTAAGTTCTCCAAAAATTGGAGAAAATTAATTCTAACCTCCCCATACAAGTGTAATATAAGGTAGGGTCCAAAAAATTGGCCCACCATTACAAAAACCATTTTATATTTATGGATTTCTAATTGTACATGTTGCTGGACAGTCCAGAAAATCTGGACTGCCCACCCCACTTGGGCCACTCCTTTGGGACCTCAATCAAGGTCAGATGGAGGTAAAATTTGGGGAACATCTAGGTGAGTTCCTCACCTTCAAGAAAAGTATATCAAATGGGTAGAAACAGTCCCCCAATCAGTCCAAAAATCTGACCCAAAACAAACCAGAAACTGTCCAGAAAATTTCTGGACAGCAGCATGCACATGAAATAAAATGAGCATAGGAACCAAAATAAGGAGAAATATCTCTATGAAATTTGAGTTGTGGTCCACCTCAGTGGGCCCCACAAATATCCAGACCTAATTCATATCATAAAATCCATTGCATGTGTCCAAAAAGGAGTAAATGGGACACCTATGTTCATAGAGCGGACAGACATGGACATCCACTCTCTTTGGATGGTCTAGATACTTCCAGGCCACAAGGTGGGCCACACACATCTATGAATAATAGATCAACAAAATAAGTATAAGAATCAGCTACATGGGAAGAGACTCCGCCTCATTGAGGCCCTTCCCTTCATCATAAACCACACATCACATTATATTAATGGGATTACAATATTTACCCATGCATGCATCTTCAAATCAAAATCCAATGGTGGAGATGCCATATCCACTAAGGATTAAGGGTCTAGATGACCTAAGGATCCTTCGAACTAAGAAAAGAAACCATGGTAGGGTCTATGGAGAATAACCCCACCCATGAGTAATGCATGTACAAAAGGATGGGCCAATGGCCACATCCAAGAAGACATGGGGCCTCCACCATCATTTGGTGGGCCCCACATGCTTCAAGCATGAGGAGAAAGGAGAAATAAGATGAGGGAATGGAGATCCTAAGGTTCTAAGTACATGCACACCCACCTACAAGGTCTTCAAGCAAGCACCTCCAAGATGGTCTTCAAGCTCCAAGTTACATGGATCTAAGGTTGAGATCTTATTTCAATGGTTAGATGGGGAGATCTATGAGTGAAAGGGAGCTAGAAAAATGGAGGAAAGTCGCTGGAGAATAAGAGAAGAGAGAGGGAGAGAGAGAGAGAGTAGAGATAAATGAGAGAGAGTATGAAAATTTGCTAGAAAAGAGAGAGAGGAGAGAGAGAGAGAGAGAGAGAGAGAGAGAGAGAGAGAGAGAGAGAGAAAGAGAGAAAGTAATCATGAGATCTCTCTATTAGATAGGGAAACTCATCATGAAAAATGGGGTGATATAAACAAAGTTCATAGACTTATAAGTTTGGGGTAGGGATGGATAGTGTGTGGGTGGTGTAGGATATGGGGGGTTTAGGTAGTGTATGGGTGGTGTGTGTTGGAATTTACACAAAAGAGGATGGTCACCTTAAAAAATGTGCCCTCCATACTAGGTGGGCCCCATTATCATGCTTAAAGGCTATAAATGAGATGCACACAACTTATGATCCACACGTCGGATGGAAGCACAAGACGCTTCCTTGGAACCGCGACGACGATGCGGTCGCAATGGCATAGGTCTTGGGTCAATCCGAGTCGGGTCTACGTGACCGGACTTAAGGATGACCACAAACACTATCTATATACATACTCACACACACGTGCACACATGCGAACTCAGGTCGAATGTCACAGATGCACCTGATGCATGTGTTATATCCCACTGTCCAGCAGGTAGGACAGTGGGTAATCCAGACTGTCCAGACCATTGGTTGGTGGGCCACGTGTTCGTGGACCCACCTTGATGTAAGTATTATATTCACACTGTTTGTCCATGGACCCCACCAAATGTAAGTATTTTATCCATGCTATCTGGACATGGGACCCACCTGTTATATGTATGAGGGTCTACCATGATGTATTTGATCCAAGCCGTCCAGCGGCCGTGGACCCCACTGTGATGTATTTGATCCTCACCATCCAGCAACCTGGGATGGTGGGATCCAACATAATGTATGGGTTGTATATCCTCACTGGCCATTAGTTCGTGTGGCCCATTTTGTGATGTATAAGGCCCACCTTGATGTGTGTGTTGTAAGCACATTGTCCATCTATTTTTCAGGACCATAGGGCTGACCTGTGAGGCCCACTATGAGACCTGACCCAAGTTCGAATGTGTGCATGTGTGTGTGTGAGTGTGCATCTCGTTCATTTTGGTCCCGCGGTCCTACCAGTCAAATTTCGGTGACCCACGACCCTCGGGTAATGTTTGCGGTCATCCTTAAGTTTGGTCACGTAGACCCGACTCGGATTAACCTGAGACCTATGCTATTACGTCTGCCTCATCGCCATGATTCTGACGCCACGTCCCGTGTGTTAATCCGATATGTGTCTCTTAAGTTATGAGCATTGATCGATATGGGCCATTGATTACATGATTGGTGGACCCCACCATGGGTTGCACATTTTCCCATGCCATCATTTCACCCTAGGTTGAGATTTCTAGAAATGGTATTACCCTAAGCCTTGTTAATGTCACCATAGGCCACCATCATTGCCTAGGGGAGAGAGAGCTCATCATTACAAGACTTAAAAGTCTCTCTCTCTCTCTCTCTCTCTCTCTCTCTCTCTCTCTCTCTCTCTTTCCCTCTCATTTCTCTCTCTCTCTCTCTCTCTCTCTCTCTCTTTCCCTCTCTCTTTCCCTCTCATTTCTCTCTCTCTTCTCTTCTTCCCTTGCAACTTTCCCCCCCTTTCTCCATTTTCAGCCCCTTCTTCCTTCTTCCCTCCATAATCCAACCACTAGAAATCCATCTCTCACCTTCAAATCTCCTCCTTCAAGCCTAGAACATAGTGGTGGAGTTTTGTGGTCATCTCTACAAGTGGGTGCTCTCCTTAGCTTCTTCTCTCTTTCTTCTTTTTTCTTTTTTTTCCTTGCATGCATGGAAGCATGTAGGACCCACCAATCCATGGTGGAGGTCCTACATGGTTCTTAGAATGAGGTCATGAGCCTAGATCCTCCATATTTCTATCCATGGTGGGCCATTCTCCATGGACCCACCATGATGCTTTCTCCTTCCTCATTTCTTACATCCTATGGGCCATCTAGGCATTGCATGCATGTGGAAAAAAGGATCCCTACCCTCCAGCAAGTTCCTTTGATGTATTATAGCATGCATATATCATAACAAGGTGGAGGGTGTGGATTTGGGTGTGGGAGGTCCATAGTGGCGGGACCTTCCACTAATGGTCGATTGCTTCTTCTTTCTCCCTTTCTATATATTTTTCTCCTACGTATTATGATGATGTGTGGCCCACCAAGGAGAGGTGAACAACATCTCAGACCCTTAGCTAGATGGGAAGTCCAAGCTAACTTTGACTGGATGTCCAAGCCCACTATGCATGTATGGTTTGGGTGGCCTCCAAAATGACTTTTTCATGTAGGTCTAAGTGAGCTCATGGGTTTAGAAATTTGTTAACCCATCAAGGTGGACCCCACATGTTGAATCAGGGCCATAAACCCTTTGATTAACTTATATGGGCTAAAATATGGACAGCATATGTTGTTGTCGAGATTTCAGGCTCAGTTTGAGCATGACTTTTGAGCTAATGTTTAGATCTATTTGCATGTATTTTTTTTCTCAAATTTATTTAGGAATTTTTTTTTATGCATGGACCCCACTTTGATGTGGAATGGAACCCACACCATCTCTCCCATGAATGAGACCCATGTGATGGGCCAAAGTGAGCTAACTGTCCAGAAATTTCTGGATAGTTCAACAATACTGCAAATTGGAAATGAGCATTTTTACCTAAGTTTCTGGAATAAGTGGGCTACCCCAGTGGACCCCACTTATTTTTCAGATGTATGGCCACCTTTTTCCCAATTTTTCAAGGGTTTGGGTGGGTCCAGGCCCACCCCATGTAGCCCTAAACATAGGGACAGATACAATTCCAGCAACAATCCACCCTGGACAGATTGGAATTCCAAAATTTATTAAAATACTTTTGGGTGTCTAAAAATTATGAAAACTTATAGGAAGATGGAATACTCATGTTAAGACCCACCTAAAATTTTTTGGAACCAAAAGACACCAGTACACACCATGGTGGTGGCTGGACCGATCCACTATAATATGGTGTCCAGATCAGTCTGATTTTCAGGACAGATTATTTTATTTAAATTAATTAAAATAGTTACAGATGTCTAAAAATTCTAAAATTTTGTGAAAGTATGTTAAACTTATGGTAGGACCCACCTACCAAATTTTAGGGCCAATGGACCCCTGTGCACACCGTGACGAGGGCAAAACTGGCTCACCACGTTGGGACAACTAGGTCTGTCCGATTTTCTAGATAGACTATTTTGTTTAAATTAATTAAATTACTTAGGAATATTCAAAAATTCTAGAATTTTGTAGAGGTGTAACTCACATATGAAAGTGTCACCCTATAAAATTTAGACCTAACAGAAATTTGATCTGGCTATGGTATGGCTAGGAGTGGCCCGCTAGGCAGGGATGCCCAGGCTGGGGCATCTAGCCTAGGCTGTCCGTCCAGCCTGCTTCGTGGGCCCACCTTGATGTGTTGAATATCCCACCACCTATCCGTATGGGGTCCTTAGGGGATTGATCATTTTTTTTTTTTTTGTATTCAATTGGGGCCCATTGGGTGTATTTTTAAGCCAGATACCCCGAGCCCATAGAGTTGCCTACACATGGGACATCCCTGCCTTAGGCTACTGCTGGGCCTACATTCCAATGGCCTACCCCACTTGATATATGTGTTGCATTTCCTCTCTGATCTGGGGGGGCCCATAGTGATGTGTGTGGGCCATCAGAGATTAAATATACTAAGAAATACTTCTATTGTTGGACTCCAACCAACCTAGAAATTTGTGTGGGTTGGAATTTAGCATTAAGCCCAATAATTGTTGCCTATAAATGTTCTTTTGGGATAGCATGACCCACTAGATTTGAGGAGGATTTAAGTCATTTATCTTACCATCTTAATTTTATTTTTATTTTTTTAGGCTTAATTAGTGCCTGATTAAAGGCCCATTCCAATTGGATTCTTCTTGGGCTAGTCTCCTAGTTAATTATGGGCCTTATAGCCTTGATTGGGCCAGAACTTTTGATAAGCCCATTGGACCCTTGGGTCTTATATTTATCATGCCATTGTGATGGGTCTCATGGGCGAAATACTTTAGTAGTTGGGCCCCCCTTGCTTGCCCACTATAATGAATCCAAATTTGGGCTGAGATGTGAGGCCCAACTTACTTGTGTTAAATATAAGGATTTCCCATATGTTGGGATAATAAGCTGCTCATTAGGCCCACCACAATGAGTGAACCCATGACCTTTATGGTTGGGCCCTAACCTTGCTTAAGGGCCCACCAGGTTGCCTATGTATTGGGCTCAGTGTATGGCCCACTAGGCCATGGATTGCTTCGGCCTTAGGCCTTTTTTCATGCTCGAGTAGTGGCGGGCTACCTCTTGGAAACTAGTTGAGGTTGAATGTCCTCTTGGGTGATCCTAAGGTAGGCCTATGGGTTTCTCTATGGATGGTTAAAGGCCCACCCTAAACCCTGTGCCGTTTATTTGAGGCTAAATATGGATGTATGTGGAACCTACCTCAACGTATGTTGGTTCAGGCCATTCAAGCCTTGGATCACCCGATCATGGAAGCACTCCCTGCCTTAGGTTGCTGCTGGACTCACAATCTAGTAGCAGGCCCATTTGATCTTTTCATGATATATACATACTCTCCATCTAGTGGGGTCCTCCAGCGAGTATAGTTGGCCTTCATGAGATTATTTCCACATAGTTAACTAATTTCTAGACCTTAGAAGGTCTAGGAAGTCAAACAAGCCAAAAGTTTATCAAAGGGCCTTAAATGTAAAATTGTATGGCTAAAACTTTATTTGGCCATGGGGCCCACCATATTGAGAACTTGTATACGTATTACATGCTTATGTTTTCTTATAATCTTTGGGCTTAATTAATGTATTCTTTTGAGTCACCTTTAGTGATCACATGAGGACCCCATCTTAGATTAGGTTTTTGCGGCATCTCATGAGCCTAGAGTGGGTTGGAACGTCCTAGCTTGGCCCAACCATATATTGGGATGACTTCCACTATTTTGATGGACTTATGGGGTGAAATAAGGATAATATTAGGCCCTTAGTTGCCCAGTTAAATTGCTAGATATTGGGCTGATGTAGTGGGGCCCATTTCATCTAAACTTAAACTTACTTTTCTGGGCCGTATATTGTGCACATGGGCTGCCCAGCAAGTCCAACTAAATACATGGATTCTAAGGCCATTGAAAATTGAGCCTTGGGCCTTAACTTCCCTCTTGGAGCTTATGTTGTTAAAAGTAGTATTATATCCTTTTCTTATGGCCTATTATGAGGGATATATGTATAGGGTTACCTGTGTTCTTATTTTGAATGTAGGCCTTGGGCCTTGTATCCATATGGTTCGTGGTTAAGATACCTCTTGGGGGAATGGTGGTTAAATGTCCCCATTATGGACCCCTCTAGGCCCGATTGTATCTAAATGTGATTAGAGCTCATCTTAAACTCTTACTAGACTCACTTCTATATTACTTAGACACGTAGTTTGTATGCTTAGTCTTGTGGGCTATCCCAGGTAAATGGGCCCCCACTAGGGGTGAGATTCCTTATGGATATTGCCTAAATACCTAAGCTTAGTCCCTTCTTAGATAGAGGAGTGTACTACTTCGTATATTGCCGCATAATGCGTCTAGACTCATCTTCATGGCCCATGTGCATCATTGTATGCTTAAATGACACTGTGTGTGTGGTTATGATTGTGTCATTGGGCATTGCATGATGCCTTCCCAAGGGATATAGTATTCCCTCTTGAGCACGTTGGATGCTTGGAATTGATGCAGAGTTAATTGTGTGATTCATGCATCTGACATTGTATAACATGTGAGCATTATCGCCCTTGCTTCATCAAGGCTGTAGCCTCCACAAAAACATCGTGAATGACAATGTTTGGACACCAGAAATGTTACTTGATCATACCGGGTGCATAGGATGCCTATGAGTGAAAATTTTAAAACTTCTATGGTACCAAGGATCTGCTCTAATGCCGTGACCGAGTGGAATATATGAGCGCACGAGGGCCTTGTACCGTTAGGTCGCGATTCCCACTGTTGTGTAGTCGGTTGGATAAGGGTGTGGTTTTACTCACCTGATGTAAGGAGGCATTGCTAGGCTGAGTCTGACTAGCTTATGAATGAGTCCATTACCGTCAGGCCTTGTTGGTGATTAGTTGTCCACATACGGGTAGTGAGGTCTCTTATGCTCGTTTGACTATGCGGGGTCTGTAGAGTGACAGTCATCCAGCAGTGTAATGGACCCCGATGATTTTCTTATGATGAAAATGTACTTAATATCTGGATTGGATATGAGCACTGGCATTACTTCGCATTGCATTTACATTGGCTGTGTAAGCCTCTTATTGCATCGCCTTGGCATGACGCCCAGTACTCATTGCATTACATTACTCATTGCACTATATAGCCTTGGTATGACTTCCTGCATTATCATACTGCCTTGGTATAGCTTCTTGCGTTCATGATAGCCTTGGTAAGGCTAGTGGTATTAGTATTGATCATAACTCCCTTCTGCATTCTCTATCTTCTTCTGAGCACCATTGTCACACACTTTCACCACCCTCTAAGCTTTTTATAAGCTTATGTACGATGATGCGTGTAGGAGATCCAAAGTTGGCGTCTTAGCAGTGGAGCTTGGATAGGTGTGCGAGCTAAGGATCTAGTGTTGTAGATCCTCTTCCTTCTTTCTTTTATTATTTTATGTCCTTTTGGACCTGATGTAAGCTTGTAAAAGTTCAAATTCATAGTGAATTTTATTATGTGTGCCTTTGTTGTTCTCAGATTTACTTACTGTTATCTTAGGTATGCTCATATTGGAAATGATTATATTATTATGAAAATTCTCCTTGTAGGATCGCAGGATCGGAACCTGCCTCAGGAGTTGAGAATGGGGTACTATGGAGGTTATTGCGGCCAGAACCGGCCATAGGGTTCCTTATGAGTCTGGTTACCAAGTCTGGGGCATGAAATCCACCTTGATGTATATGTTACTCATGTTGACCGTCTACTTTACTGGATCATGGGTTGCCCCATGAGGCCCATTGTGATGTATATAAGACTTATATGGTGAGGCCCATTGTGATATATATAAGTCCCATGTGAAGAGACCCATTGTAATGTATATGAGGCCTATAGGATGAGGCCCATTGTGATGTATATAAGGCCTATGTGATGAGGCCCATTGTAATGTATATGAGGCCTATTGAATGAAGCCCATGGTGATGTATATAAGGCCTATGTGATGAGGCCCACTATGATGTATATGAGGCCTATGGGATGAGGTCCATTATGCTGTGATGAGGCCCAATGAGATGTATGTGAGGCACTTATATGAGGCCCATTGTGATATATATGAGGCCCATGTGATGAGGCCTAATGTGATGTATGTGAGGCCCTTTTATGAGGCCCAATGTGATGTATGTGAGGTCCTTATATGAGGCTCACTGTGATGTATGTGAGGCCATTCTATGAGGCCCAATGTGATGTATGTGAGACCCTTATGTGAGGCCCATGGTGATGTACATGAGGCCCTTGTGTAAGGCCCATTGTGATGTGTATGAGGCCTACGTGGTGAGGCCCATTGCGATGTATATAAGTCCCCTGTGATGAGACCCATTGTAATGTATATGAGGCATATGGGATGAGGCCCATTGTGATGTGATGAGGCTCATGTGATGAGATCCATTGTGATGTATGTGAGGCCCATGTGATGACGCCCAATGTGATATATAAGGCCCTTGTACAAGGCCCAATTGTAATGTTGATCCCACCATGATGTATATGATAATGTTTATGATGCCCATCCATTTTTCTAGCTAGTTTAAGGGCCTGTGAGATAGTCTCTATAGTGGGCAGCATTCTAGGAGACAATGGTGGTTAAATGTCCACATTGTAAACTCCCTAGGGCCCATTGCTAAGCCCATTCCCCATTGTAAGTTAGAATCTATGGTGGGTCGTACTTTAGGAGCAATAGTGGTTAAATGTCCACATTACAAACTTCCCTAGAGCCCATTATCAAACCCATTTCTATCTTCTCTTTACGGCTATCCCAAAACATTGGGGCCCCTATTGATGTTAGTGATACCCATTGGGCTAACCCAAACCGTTGGGCCCCTATTAATGATGGTGCCTTACACTATGCCTTGTAGGACTACCCATGCCATGTAGTAATACCCACACCTTGTATATGTATTGGGTCCTATAGTGTAACAGCCCGACCAACATTGTACAATATTGTCCGCTCTAGGCACAGTCCACACGATTTTGTTCTCGGGGTCGCCCCCAAAAGGTCTCATATAAGGAAGGTCCGAACCACACATATAACCACCATTACTTCAAACAACGCTTCCGATATAGGATAAGTTTAACCTCCCACTGCATACACAGTAGCCTGCCAACCACTGGTAGCTCACTTAGGCCCTTATGCCCCGTCCACATCAATGTCTGCCCACGTGTGCCTGACCACATGTACAACAGTGACGGGGCATCACAATAGCCCCCACCGAGGGCAGAGCCATCCTCGACTTTGATACCATTTGTAATGGCCCGACCAACATTGTACGATATTGTCCGCTTTGGGCACAACCCACACAGTTTTATTCTCAGGGTCGCCCCTAAAAGGCCTCATACAAGGAAGGTCCGAACCACACATATAACCACCATTACTTCGGACAGTGCTTCCGATGTGGGACAAGTTTAACCTCCCACTACATACATAGTAGCCTGCCAGCACAGTAACCTGCCAACCACTGGTGGCTCGCTAAGGCCCTTAGCCCCGCCTACGTGTACCCACCCACATGTGCAACAGTGACGGGGCATCACACAGGAAAGTCCAGTTTATTGCACAATGGAGTGGGTAAGGAAGCCCACTTATTATACTTAGACTTGGATCTGCCCTCGGTGGGGGATCTTGTGACATCCCATCACTATGGTCACATGTGGGGGGCACACATAGGTAGACGCTGATGTGAAAGGGGCATGACGAGCCTGGGCAAGCTACTAATGGTTGGCAGGCTACTGTGCACACAGTGAAGGCAGAACTTTGTTCCACATTGGAAGCATCGTCTGAAGTTGAGGTGGCTATAAGTTGGATTCCTTCCTTTAATTGTCGTGACGCATTTTAAATCTATGAGCTTTGACAAAGTAGACTATATCACCCCCTTGCCACAGATGGAAGAATATGCAGTATCAGGTTTGGTGTATCCACTGTTTAGAGCTCATCTTGTACTTATCAGGCCCCTTAGGAAGCCCAGTTTACTATGGGATGGAGCGGGTGAGGAAGCCCATCCCTTGTTCTTAGGCCCATACTTGTTATGAGTAGGCCATCTAGGCCCATCCTTGTTATAAGGAGAGTGCATCATCATCGTAGATCATGCTTAGTATAACTTCATGATTCATGCCCATGTGCATCATATTTATGCTTGCTATGAGGAGTGATTGATCATAGCATGTGCCATTGAGCGGATTGTTATGGGACTCTTAGAGAGATGAAGTTGCCTCACATGAGCGCGTGGTACGCGTAGGATTGCTACATGACTGATAGTGTGACTCAAGCATCTGACATTTATATGACATGATTATTATACGCCCTAGCGACATCAGGGTCGTAGCCTCTACAGGAATAACATGGATGGTAAGATTGGATACCAGAAATACTTGTTCTAGCACGGGGGTGCCATATATGTCTCAGGATGAAAGTTTCTAAACCCTTATGGTACCAGTGGATACTCTAATGTCTAGACCGAGTAGATGTATGAGCGCATGTGTAACACCTCGGATTTTTGCCAACTTGGAGTTAGGCTTCCTTAAGCAATGGGTCAACCATAACACCTTAGTAACCTCTCAAAACCTAATTCCAAAGCTAAAGGAATCATGTAGAACCAAATTCTTTAGAAATTTAACATGAATTACCTAGCGCTACACTAGATTACCTGTGAAATAAGCACCAACTACTTTAAATACGATCTGTAAGACCCAAAACCTATAGAATCATTGACGCTACGTTACCCTGAAACCTAGGATCAAACTCTAAACCCGTTTGCTCTTAGGAACCCTTTAAAACTTTGTATTGGATCTAGACAGCGCGTCGAAAGTCCGATAGCGATAAACTTAGATAATCCTGACCGCCTAGTTGGACTTGACAATCATTTCAAAAATCAAGTCCAACCGATATCCTGAGACCATTTTACTAAGTCCGGAGTGAAGAGAGTGAGAAAAGAAAAATATTTAGAAAATTAATTCAATTTAAATAAATCTGGCACATACCGCTTGCGCGACATTTTTTAAGAGTTATGACCATCGGAATCTGACCCAAATACACCCTCGGATCAGAGAACATTTTCTACTTAGGTCTGTGTACTTGGAATCTCCGATCGAGTTTCAGTGACCGCTGAATTGAAACTAGCCCGCCACGTGCGATCTGGAAACTCTATCGAATTGAAAACTTAATGTGATCAAGATCCAATATCCATGAGCTTAAGTATGACAGCATTCAGTCAGGGGACCTCAAGAAATGTTCTTTTGGGTCGGGAAAGACCCGATTTGGCTGTAACCCAAGTATACCTTGGTCCTAAGTCTATATAGGTGAGGTTTTAGCCTATATAAGGGCCTTAAACCCTTAGCCTTCTAACCCATACGAATTTGGAGAAAACCCTAGGAGAGAGGAGAGAAAAGAGAGAAAGTGAGGGAGAAGTTACGGGTTTCTCCTAGGATTCTTCCCTGCTGCTTCACGTGCCAGATCCTTCTACCTGCATCACTCTTCTAGCGATTTCAATTCCGTTCTAGGTAAGAAAACCCTAACCCTAACATGTTTTAGGGATTCCTTCGATACAAGTAGCGAAGTAGCTGATGTATCTTGTGCTATAGGTCGTCATACAGGCGTTGACGAAGCGTACAGTTTCTGTTCGATTCGTTACGCTTCTACGGCGTAAGGTGCAGATTTTAGAGGCTTTGGTTACCATTTTTCAAAGCTTTCAATGTCATATAATGGTAGATTGCTGATAAGGATGTTGTTTGACATGCAGAACATGCTGTCCGTTTTTCATTTCGCATACGAACGAAGAATATGAGATTTAGGGTATTTTAGATATTTATAGGAAATACTGTATACGTCCGTATTTTGCTAAAATGATTGGCATATTTATTTGTCGTGTTATTATATAAGATATGTGTGTATGTTCTGTTTGGCGAAGAGATTCACCCTAATGCACATATTGGCCGACATATGCTATGTAGACTAATATGTGTAGACTAAGCATTTGTTGAAATGCCTAAATCAATATGATTTATGCTTGCCGTATGTTTTGAATGTAAGAACATGATTGTTGTGTATTAGACAACTCCTTGATATAAGGATCTGTCATATTATATGTTGGAATCAACATACGTCAAGTACATTGGAGTTGAGTAGTCTCAGTGTTTGTATAAATGTATGTATTAGTAAGTATTGAGTAAATGGTGTTGTAGATTAGCGTTGAGACTGGATTCTCCACTACTATGATGATGCACATGATTTCCTCCATGCTTGTTGTATTTGAATTGACTACCTTAGGTGTGAAATGCTCGTGTATGGTTAATTACTTATGATGTACGTTATAACATGCTGATAACATGCTGGAATTACTTGTATTTCAATTCTGCCTCTCTCATATGATTACTGATTCACATTACATGTGCTTGGGGCTATACTCTAGTCTAGGCAGTCGGTAACAGTTTAGAATTCGTGGTTGGATTCTATTTGCCACGAAGGATGTGTATGACGAACCCAAGTCATACTAGAGTCGTCGGCAGTGGTTAGGCCACACGAAGTGCTTGTACACTTCATGTCGGTCGATTCAACGTGCGCTCATGCTAGTCGAACTCATCAAGTAACCCAACTGACCATTGTATGTTCACCTTATATTGGTCATAACTGCTTGAACCTAGGGTACTGAACTTACCAATGATAAGCCCATCTAACCTTGGTACCTCGATCCCCTAAGACTCATGAGCCGGGCATGGTGGTATGGGACACCGTGGTCGAGCTGTCGACTTACGCTGGGGCCACAAGCCTCCCTGTAGTGACCAGTGAGCACCCTACTCTGAGCAGATTATGGTGGTATGGGACACTATATTCTTGCTGTCGGCCTACATTGATAAGATAATGGGGGAGTGGAGCAACGAGTACGAGCAACAGCCCTGGTAGCCCTTTGTAGTGACCTTGAGTTTATCCTGACACCGCATGGGGGCGACGAGTCCTGATGCAGTCTTAAGGATATAAACTAGGACTGTATTGATAAGGTGATGGGGGAGTGGAGCAACGAGTGTGTGCAACAACCCTGGAAGCCCTTGAAGTGACCTAGAAATATATCATCGTATGAGACTACTAAGAGTGATGACCCTACACAGGATCATTGTTTGGGTATTAATATAAGGGAGGTACCCTAGTTTTCCAATCCTGCTGTATGAAAGGGACTAATAACAACTCGATAATCATATTCATATCGTACTGCATGTGCCTGGAAGATGTGGAGCACTGAGGGAAGAAAGCATGTCGCGGACGTAAGATGGTGTCGCATGAGGGAGTAAGACGGTGAGGGCATTCATCATGTCATTTCATGCTTGCATTAATCATAGTATTTAGGAATATTTGATTTGCTTGCTTTACCATTATCACGTGATTGATTTGATAACATGTTAATCATTGCTCTATGATCCCACTAACTTAGCTACTCACTCCCACGTTACGGGACAGTGTTGTACACATCAACCAGTTCTTATTTCAGTTTTAGATAATGGTGATGCGTGCGAAGTAGAGCCAGACTAATGATGAGGAGGAGGATCCCTCCTATATGCAGGTTTAATCGACGGCTTTACAGGGTTACTGATTAGATGCCACCACACTTGGTATTTTACCTTTTATTTACATACCCATGTATATTCTTCTCTTTCTATTTTGGAGCATACATGTATATGTTTAACCTGGTAACATGTTCACACTCTAGAGACCTACAACAGTTCATATATTCTATATATCTATCACATTCTTCCGCTTGCTAATTTAACTATCTCTGGAGTATGATATGCTGTTTTGGCTTAATCCACTTCATGTTTTGTGCACTATTACAGCCGACATTCATCCATCATTGAAAATGTTGCATAAGTGATGTTCTGGAACTCGGGAGTGGAGTTTATCCTCGACCCCCGATTTTCTAGATGTTACAGGTGGTATCAGAGCATGATTTGGATTAAACCAGACCTGAGTTATGGTAACACAACGCACACTGATGCACTCTGACTTAGGAAGGGAGCAATGAAAACCTAGAAACCACATTAGAATCCCAAGTTTCGCTGACAGGTGAGATTATACGGTAATTTTGGCCATAATATACCTTTGGTCGCGTGAAGCGACCTAAGTCACCTCTAGGTCGTTAGTCGACGGGTTTGAATCGTTCCCTAAAGAATTATAAACCTAGAAATGAATGTCCTTGGGTTGTGGGTCGACCACAACCTTTACACTCAATCTCAAGGCCTAAAACCCCTTTTTACCCGATTCCTTCAAAATCTCTCCTTCCACCACCCCATTCTTCAACTTTTTCTAAGTCCTTTTGTACTACACATAAATCCTAATGTAAAAATGATGGAGAATCATACTTAAAATTTTTTTAAAATAAATAGTAAATAAATGTGTAGATTGGACTTTTGGCCATTCCAATTGTAGAATCTCGTGGAATAAATGGGTTAGTTGGATAGATTAGCATCTCCTACCCCAAAATCATATGCTATACGATGCATGAAATCATTCCGGTTTACAGATTGGCCCCGAAAATGCCTCAAATGGGGGGGGGGGGGGGGGGGGGGGGGGGGGGGCAAATGATCAACTTCCAAAATGAACCAGGGTGGGAACCACATCATTTTGGGGCCCTTGGGGTAGGAGGACCTTGCCCCATGGGCTAGGCCTTACTGAAAACCACAGAGGTCGGCGAGGACCTCGCCGTATAGTGGGCCCCATTCGGGCAAGCCTTCGGGCCGAAGGTGTTTGGGGGTTAGGGTAACCCCCTAGGTGTGGGCCGTCCATTAAAAACACCCCAAACCCCTACCTCCTCCACAAAACGCACCTTCAAGCTTTCCCTTTCTCACGTTTTTGTTGTTTTCCCTCTCAAATCTCATTTTTAATCACTCTCACTCCCGTTTTCTGCTACAACCGATGCCCCTTCATTGGTTGCTGTGGTACGCACTCTCCTCTCTCTCCATTCTCGTCCGTTGGAGCTCTCCCAACCTCCATTTGAGGCTAGAAATCGTGTGAGCCTCCAACCCAACCCATTTCACTCTTTTTCCTTTGCAATCCTAGCCTTTGGGGGCCTGTCTCCCTCCTCTATCAGACCTAGATTCGTGACAACCCATTAGGTCAGCCCTTTTTCTTCATTTCCTTCACTTTCTATGGCTCTTTTGAGCCAGTTATAACCGTCTTCCCGACCCCTGTGTTTCTACCGACGAATGAGACCGAGCGTGGTAGCTTAGTATATAAATAATGACCATCTAGTGCTATGACATCTAGAGTTTTGGACCTAGAGTTAGTACTTCTAGATTTGAAAGATCTGGCGATATAGGAAATTCAATTTCAATTAGATAATTTTGACTCTAAGCGATAGAACAATCCCCTGTAGTAGAAATGGTATGAAACCCTTTAGCGTATAAGCTTAGGCTTTGGATTACAGCTAGTGTTGGAGACTAGTCTACTAGTTGTAGTAAGCAGTGTAAAGACTGTATATGCTAAAGAATAGTAGGTTAGATTTGGTTGGAGTAGAACCTCATTCCTTCGATAGATCCCCTTAATACTTATAGACTTCTGTTATAACCCTTAGGAAAGTTGTTTTAACTTAGAACCATTCACTCTCAGGAAAAACTGATAAATCCCTCAGATTGAACTTAGAATGAACCAGCACTCCCCTTTGAATTGCCTTCCCCAAGGACCTATTGCATTCGGGAATGCGGAGTAAAGGAACTGTATATATAAGCGAAGTATTCGCGGTTTAAATCGACTTCTTAATCCTAGTAGTTACCAATGAATCCAATGCTCTGATCAAGCAGAAGATCGGCATCGACTCGGATTAAGAATTGATACAACAAATTTTCTATCCTAGGCAGAAAGTCTATGTAACACCCCAGATTTTTTCCAACATGGGATTAGACGTCCTTAGGCAATGGGTCAACCATATCACTCTTAGGAATCAATTCTAAAGCCAAATAAATCATTTAGAAATAAATTCTTTAGAAAATAAGCGTAAGTTATCTAGCGCTACGCTAGAGTAGCTGTGAAATTGTCCCTAAACACTTTAAATACGTTTTACAAGACCCAAAACTTGTAGAATCAATGACGATATATTACCCTGAAACCTAGGATCAAACTCTAAACCCGTTTGCCCTCAGGAACCTTCTGAAACTTCGTATTGGATTTAGACCGCACGTCGAAAGTCCGATATCTACAATCTTAGACCATTGCGACCGCCTTGTTGGACTTGACAATCATTTCGAAAATTAAGGCCAACCGACGCTCTGAGGCTATTTCATTGAGCTTGGAATAAAGAGAGTGAGAAAGGGGAAAGATTTGGATATTTTAATTCAAATCTGGCACATAAATTTGTGCGTTATTATTAAGCGTTCTGACCGTTAGAATTCAGCCAAATTTCACGCTCAGATCAGAAAAAATTTCTCTTTCATATCACGAGACTTGTAGACCTGATTAAGGCACGATGACCGCTAAACTGAAACTGGACCGCCATGTGCGATCTGCGAACTCTACCGGACTGAAAATTAGGTGTGGACAACATCCAGTGACCATGAGCTTAAGTCCGACCGCGTTCGGCCAGGGGACCTCCCGAAATGCTCTTTTGGATCAGAACAACCCCGATTTGGTTATAACTTAAGTATACTTTGTTCACAAGTCTATTTAGGTTAGAATTTAGACTATATAAGGGCCTTAAATCCTCACATACCTCTCCTATCCGAATTTGCTAGAAACCCTAGATTGAAAGAGAGAGAAAGTGAGAGATTGTGAGAGAGTAGTGGGAGAGAATTCCCGCCACTTGCTGCGCTTTTGCACGTGCCAAAGCACCGCACTCCAATGAATTTCCCGGTGATTCCAACGTACTCCTAGGTAAGAAAAACCCTAACTACTTGCTGATTTAGAGTTCTTTCGATTCAAATAGCAACATAGCTTATGTATCTTGTGCATTAGGTCGCCTGTACACCGTTGACGAAGAATATACGTTCCATTCGAAACAATACACGTCTAGGGCAAAAGGTGTGGAATTTAGACGCTTTGACTGACTGATTTCAAAGCTTTCAATGTCGTTTAATAGTAGATTATCGACGAGCATGCCGTTTGACATGTAGAACATGCTGTCCGTTTTTCGTTTCGTAAACGTACGGTAAATATGAGATTTAGGGTATTTTAGGCATTTATAGAAAATACTGTATACGTCCGTATTTTGTTGAAATGCTTGACATATAAATTTATCGTGTTATGATATTATATATGTGTGTATAATCTGTTTGGCGAAGAGATTCGTCCTAATGCACGCTTTGGGTCGACATACGCTATGTAGACTAAAGTGTGTAGACTAAGGGTTTATATAAATGTTTGTATTAGTATGTATTGAGTAAATGGTGTTGTAAATTAGTTTTGAGAATGAATTCTCAATCCATATGATGTTGTATACGATTTCCTACATGTTTGCTATATGAATTGATTTCCTTATATGTATGGAATACATGTGTTGGGTGATTTGCTTACTTTGTATGCTATAACATGTGTTAACATGCTTGTGTTGTTGAACTTCAATTTCATTACTCTCATATGATCACTGGTATGGATTACAAATGTTTGGGGCTATGCTTTAGTCCAGGTAGTCGATAATGGATTGAATTCGTGGTCGGCTTCTATCTAGCATGGAGGATGCGTCGATGAACGCGAGTTGTGTTTGGAGTTGGCAGTGGTTAGGCCACACGAAGTGTTTCATGCACTTCATGTCGCTCAACTTGAGATGCGCTCGTACTAGTCGAGCCCGTTAAGTAACGTGACTGGCCATTGTATGTTCACCCTATATGAGTCATAACTGCTTGAACCTAGGGTACTGAACTTACCATTAAAAACTCTGTTAACCATGGTACCTTGATCCATAAAGACTCATGAGCCAGGCATGGTGGTATGGGACACCGTGGTCAAGCTGTCGGCCTACGCTGGGGCCACAAACCTCCCCGCAGTGACCAGTGAGCACCTTTGACTCGTGAGCCGATTGTGGTGGTATGGGACACTACATTCGAGCTGTCAGCCTACACTGATCAGGTGACGAGCCCTTTGTAGTGACCTCGAGCGTATTCTGAGTCTACGGGAGGCGACGACCCTTCCGTAGCGACAAGAGTACAAGTAGGCCTGTATTGATAAGGTGATGGGGGAGCGGTACAACGAGTGCGAGCAACAGCCCTGGAAGCCCTTGCAGTGACCTATAAATATAACATCGTATGAGATTACTAGGAGTGACGACCCTAGACAGGATCTGTGTGGGTATTGATATAAGCAAGGTACCCTAGTTTTCCAATCCTGCTGTATGAGAAGGACTAATAACAACTCGGTAATCATTATCCATATCGCATTGCATGTGCTTGGAAGATGTGGAGCACTGAGGAACGTAAGCATACCGTGGGCGTAAGATGGTGTCGTATGAGGGAGTATGTCGGTGAGGGCATCCATCATGTCATTTCATTCATGCATTAATAAAAGTATCTAGGAATGTTTTATTGATTGATTTACTATTATCGCATGATTGATTTGAGAACCCGCTAATCTTTGCTCTATTATTCCACTGAGTTAGCTACTCACTCTCACGTTATGGGATGGTGTTCCGAACACCCACCAGACCCTTTTGTAATTGCAGATGATGGCGCGGCCTGTGAGGCGGAGCCGGACTTATATGATGATGAGGGGGATCCCTCCTTTATGCGTGTTCTGATCGACGGGATTAAAGGGAGGTTGATTAGATGCCTTAACACTTGTTATTTTATATTTTTGGAGCACTCATGTATATCTTTTCTTTCCATTTTTGGAGTATACATGTATTTAATTAACCTGATAACATGTTCACACTCTGGAGACTTACAATCAATTATATATATTTTATGTATTTATCACAGTATTTCGCTTGCTAATTTAACTGTCTCTGGAGTATGATATGCTGTTTTGGCTTAGTCTCAATCTTGATTAATGCCGTTCTACAGACAACATGCATTTATCATTACCCATGTTGCATAAGTAACGTTCTGAAACTTGGGAGTTGGGTTTCTACTCGACCCCCAATTTTTGAGGTGCTACAGTTGGTATCAGAGCATGATTTGGATTAAACCGGACTTGGGTTATGGTAACACGATACACATTGACGCACTCTGACTTAAGAAGGGGGCGATGGAAACTTAGAGACTACATTAAGATCCCAAGTTTCACCGACAGGTGAGACTATACGGTAATTTAGGCCGTAACATATCTTCGATCGCGTGAAGCGACCTAAGTCACCTCTAGGCCGTCAGTCCACGGGTTTGATTCATTCCTTGAAGAATTTCAAACCTAGAAATGGATGTCCTTGGGTTGTGGGGCAACCACAACACCTTTACACTCAATTCCAAGGCCTAAAACCCATTTTCATCCAAATCCTTCAGAATCCCTCCTTCCACCACCCCATGCTTCAACTTTTTCTAAGTCCTTTTACACTAGATATAAATCTTAATGTGTGAATGATACTAAATCATACTTAGACAAAAATTTACTATAAATAGTAAATATAGGTAAAAATTGGACTTTTAGTCATTCCAATTAGGGAATATCTTGAAATAAATGGGTTAGTTTGATGGATTAGCCTCTCCTACCCCAAAATCATTCCAATTAGTTTGACGAGTGCAGAGGTAGCAGCCTCTGCTTCTTGAATCCTTTTATTTATTTATTTTTTTAAAAACTATTTTTTACAGTTTTTCATACCTGGGGCCCACATCTGATGAATCCACTCCATTCATAGGATTCTATAGCCCAAAACAAGTCTATCAAGACCAATATTGGCCCCTTTTCAGTGTGTAAAAAAAATCTGGATAGCTTTCAATGGTAATGATACTGTTTTCAACACTATGGCCCACCAGATATTCAAATCAACATCATTTTTCAGCTCAACGCCTAAAATGAGTTGGGAAAAAGGATGGACGGCTCGGATTGAATACATACATCACTGTTGAGCCTTTACAAGTAGCCCACCCCAAATTTAAGAAAAACAAAACTGATATCTTTGTTTTTATCCAGGTGACGTCTAGCGTCCAGGGACGCTAGACGGTTTATTTAATTGTTATTTTTTTATTCCTCTCCTATATGAACACAACACACCTTAGGTGGGCCCCACCTTCGGATGATTCAGGTGGGCCACCACACGCATGAATTTTATGGATAAAACATGCATAAATGTGGGGTCCATCCGAGTGGCCACATGGCCACAACATCTCATACAATAGGAAAAAAGGAGAGAGAGAGAGAGAGCAAAGGAGTGGGACATGGGTGATGGAGGGGCCCCGGCACTATGGGCCCTCCATTTTAACCATCCAATCATACATCAATGGGTCCCGTTGCACATGGACCATCCAAATAAAAGATCAACGGTGGAGATCCCACTCCATCCAAAATGAACGGTCTATATGACCTCTTAATGCAAGAAAAGTAAACATCATGATGGGGTCCATGGAGAATGGCCCTATCATGGAATGATTTGATGATCAAGATGGGCCATTAGCCACATCTTAGGGTCCCAAGTGAGATCCAAACCATTGATCGGTTGGCCTCACTTGGCCCATCTTAAAAACATGAAAAGTAGTCTATGAAAATACCCACCGCTTGATCTTCTTGGTCTGTTGAAAAGCTACTCTCCTAGAGCTTCACTTTGATGGTGGAGATGAGAAATGGATAGCTAGGATGATGGGTTTTGGAGTGGGAAGTGGGCCACCAAAATCACTTCTTTTCTCATGAGAAATCCTTGGACATGGGAGTGCTCTCTTGCTTGAGAAGTGAGATGAGAAATGAGAAAGAGAGAGAGAGAGTTTGTAAGAGGGATGTGAGGTGAGTGATGGAGTGATGTGAGTGGTACTTGACAAGTAAGGTGGTGTAAGAGAGAGAGAGGGAGAGAGTTGACTTTAGGTAAGGGTGATGTAAGAGAGGTATGGTTGCTTGTACTTGACATAAAGTGATTGATGGGATTGATTTGACACTTTGTAGAGATTCTCTTGGGAATGTAAATGCGTGACATTTTCTCGAAATAAACGTCGACCCACATCTCTTAGTCAGGGTATCAGATCGGTACATGAGTCGCGGCGTTGGAACCGCGGCGACGGTGCGGTCACAATGATACAAGTCTTGGATTAAACTGACTCAAATGTATAGGATAGACTTACGGTCGTGCGCAACATCGAGTACAAGTCACGGGTTGCCAGAATTTGACGAGAAGGATCACTGGAAGCGACGGAACAGTACGGATTAGGATACGCATCTTACACTCCCCGTAATGACCAGTGAGCACCCTACTCTGAGCAAATTATGGTGGAATGGGAAACTATATTCTTGCTGTCGGCCTACATTGATAAGGTGATGGGGGAGTGGAGCAACGAGTACGAGCAACAACCCTGACAGCCCTTTGTAGTGACCTTGAGTTTATCCTAACACTGCATGAGGACGACGAGTCCTGATGCAGTCTTAAGGATATAAACTAGGCCTGTATTAATAAGGTGATGGGGGAGCAGAGCAACGAGTGCGAGCAACAGCCCTGACAGCCCTTGCAGTGACCTAAAAATATATCATCGTATGAGACTACTAGGAGTGACGACCCTAGACAGGATCATTATTTGGGTATTGATATGAGGAGGTACCTTAGTTTTCCAATCCTGCTGTATGAAAAGGACTTTTTCTAAGTCCTTTCGTACTACACATAAATACTAATGTAAAAATGATGGAGAATCATACTTAAACAAAACTTTACTATAAATAGTAAATATATGTGTAGATTGGACTTTTGACCTTTCCAATTGTGGAATCTCGTGGAATAAATGGCTTAGTTGGATAGATTAGCGTCTCTTACCCCAAAATCATATGCTATACGATGCATGAAATCATTCTAGTTTACAGATTGGCCCCGAAAATGCCTCAAATGGGGGGGGGGGGGGGGGGGGAGGGGGGGGCAAATGATCAACTTCCAGAATGAACCAGGGTGGGAACCACATCATTTTGGGGCCCTTGGGGCAATAGGACCTCGCCCCATGGGCGAACCCTCGCTGAAAACCACAAAGGTCGGTGAGGACCTCACCGGTTCTGCGAGTCCTCACCTTACAGTAGGCCCCATTCGGGCGAGACTTCGGGCTGAAAGTGTTTGGGGGTTAGGGTAACCCCCCTAGGTGTGGGCCATCTGTTAAAAACTCCCCAAACCCCTACCTCCTTCACAAAATGCACCTCCAAGCTTTCCCTTTCTCACATTTTTGTTATTTTCCCTCTCAAATCTCATTTTTAATCACTCTCACTCCCGTTTTCTCTACAACCGACGCCCCTTCATTGGTTGTTGTGGTACGCACTCTCCTCTCTCTCCATTCTCGTTCGTTAGAGCTCTCCCAACCTCCATTTGAGGCTAGAAATCGTGTGAGCCTCCAACCCAACCCATTTCACTCTTTTCCCTTTACAATTCTAGCCTTTGGGGGCCTGTTTCCCTCCTCTATCAGACCTAGATTCATGACAACCCATTAGGTCAGCCCTTTTTCTTCATTTCCTTCATTTTTCATGGCTCTTTTGAGCCACTTATAGCCATCTTCTTGACCCCTGCATTTCTACCGACGGATAAGACCGAGCGCGGTAGCTTAGTCCATAAACAATGACCATCTAGTGCTAGGACGTCTTGAGTTTTGGACCTAGAGTTGTACTCCTAGATTTGAAAGATCTGACGATATAGGAAATTCAATTTCAATTAGATAATTTTGACTCTAAGCGATAGAACAATCCCTTGTAGTATAAATGGTATGAAACCCTTTAACGTATAAGCTTAGGCTTTAGATTACAGCTAGTGTTACAGACTAGGCTACTAGTTGTAGTAAGTAGTGTAAAGACTGTATATGCTAAAGAATAGTAGGTTAGATTTGGTTGGAGTAGAACCTCATTCCTTCGATAGATCCCCTTAATACTTATAGACTTCTGTTATAACCCTTAGGAAAGTTGTTTTAACTTAGAACCATTCACTCTCAGGGAAAACTGATAAATCCCTCAGATTGAACTTAGAATGAACCAGCACGCCCCTTTAAATTGCCTTCCCCAAGGGCCTATTGCATTCGGGAATGCGGAGTAAAGGAACTGTATATATAAGCGAAGTATTTGCGGTTTGAATCGACTTCTTAATCCTAGTAGTTACCAATAAATCCAATGCTCTGATCAAGCAGAAGATCGGCATCGACTCGGATTAAGAATTGATACAACAAATTTGTTGTCCTAGGCAAAAAGTCTATGTATCCGGCTCAGACTTACTACACAACTTTTCTTCCGTGTTGGCCCGACCACCTACAACCAAAAGTTATAACTTTGCCTTTGGAAAATGTTAAGGACATACAACTAATAGAGATTAGACCTCTTGCCATCACCTCACATCTATCCTTGAAATCAACCACAACACCCATCATTTCAGCTCTTTTCTATAATCATAGGTACCAATGCCATAGAACGCATCATTAACAAAGGAAGACCAATATAGCGAGAGGTTGCTTCCCATTTCATGTCAAGGATAGGCCCTAAGTTACATCTCGTTCTGATATACGGATCGAGACATAGGTTCTTGAGCCCTAAGTAGAACTAAGTTTTAAGGGGGGCAGAACGTATTGAGCCCGGTCTACTTAGGATTATCTAATACAAGCGTTGGATTAGAGTAGCGCAGCGGAAGCGTGGTTGGCCGCTTCCCCACTGGTCCAGGATCAAAGAAGTTAATTTAGGTTATAAGTAAGGGTAGGTCATTAAGTAGGATTTGAACCTTCCTTAGGATGTCAATACGAAAGCCTCTGTAGGGACTCATTACCCTTAGCCAATTTCGAGGATGAAATTCTATTTTAAGGGGGGTAGATTGTAACACCCTGAATTTTTGCTAACCTTGAGTTAGGCGTCCTTAAGCAATGGGTCAACCATAACACCTTGATAACCTCTCAGAACCCAATTCCAAAGCTAAAGGAATCATGTAGAACCAAATTCTTTAGAAATTTAACGTGAATTACCTAGCGCTACACTAGATTACCTGTGAAATAAGCACCAACCACTTTAAATACGATCTGTAAGACCCAAAACCTATAGAATCATTGACGCTACGTTACTCTGAAACCTAGGATCAAACTCTTAACCCTTTTGCTCTTAGGAACCCTTTGAAACTTTGTATTAGATCTAGACTGCGCGTCGAAAGTCCGATAGCGATAAAATTAGACAATCCTGATCGCCTAGTTGGACTTGACAATCATTTCAAAAATCAAGTCCAACCGATATCCTGAGACCATTTTACTGAGTCCGAAGTGAAGAGAGTGAGAAAAGGAAAATATTTAAAAAATTAATTCAATTTAAATAAATCTGGCACATGTCGCTTGTGCAACATTTTTTAAGTGTTATGACTGTCAGAATCTGACCCAAATACACCCTCGGATCAAGGAACATTTCCCACTCAGGTCTGTGTACTTGAAATCTCCGATCGAGTTTCAGTGACCGTTGAATTGAAACTGGCCCGCCACGTGCGATCTGGGAACTCTATCGAACTGAAAACTTAATGTGATCAAGATCCAATATCCATGAGCTTAAGTATGACCGCATTCAGTCAGGGGACCTCAAGAAATGTTCTTTTGGATCGGAAAAGACCCGATTTGGCTGTAACCCAAGTATACCTTGGTCCTAAGTCTATATAGGTAAGGTTTTAGCCTATATAAGGACCTTAAACCCTTAGCCTTCTAACCCATACGAATTTGGGGAAAACCCTAGGAGAGAGGAGAGAAAAGAGAGAAAGTGAGGGAGAAGTTACGGGTTTCTCCTGGGATTCTTCCCTGCTGCTCCACGTGTCAGATCCTTCCACCTGCATCGCTCTTCTGGCGATTCCAACTCCGTTCTAGGTAAGAAAACCCTAACCCTAACTTATTTTAGGGATTCCTTCGATACAAGTAGCGAAGTAGCTGATGTATCTTGTACTATAGGTCATCATACAGGCGTTGACGAAGCGTACAGTTTCTGTTCGATTCGTTACGCTTCTACGGCGTAAGGTGCGGATTTTAGACACTTTGGTTACCATTTTTCAAAGCTTTCAATGTCGTATAATGGTAGATTGCTGATAAGGATGTTGTTTGACATGTAAAACATACTGTCCATTTTTCATTTCGCATACGTACGGAGAATATGAGATTTAGGGTATTTTAGGTATTTATAGGAAATACTGTATACGTCCGTATTTTGCTAAAATGATTGGCATGTTTATTTGTCGTGTTATTATACAAGATATGTATGTATGTTCTGTTTGGAGAAGAGATTTACCCTAATGCACATATTGGCCGACATATGCTATGTAGACTAATGTGTGTAGAATAAGTGTTTGTTGAAATGCCTAAATCAATATGATTTATGCCTGCCATATGTTTTGAATGTAAGAACATGATTGTTGTGTATTAGACAACTCCTTGATATAAGGATCTGTCATATTATATGTTGGAATCAACATACGTCAAGTACGTTGGAGTTGAGTAGTCTTAGTGTTTGTATAAATGTATGTATTAGTAAGTATTGAGTAAATGGTGTTGTAGATTAGCGTTGAGACTGGATTCTCAACTATTATGATGATGCACATGATTTTCTCCATGCTTGTTGTATTTGAATTGACTACCTTAGGTGTGAAATACTCGTGTATGGTTAACTGCTTATGATGTACGTTATAACATGCTGATAACATGCTGGAACTTCTTGTATTTCAATTCTATCTCTCTCATATGATTATTAATTTAGATTAGATGTGCTTGGGGCTATACTCTATTCTAGAAAGTCGGTAACAGTTTAGAATTCGTGGTTGGATTGTATTTGCCACGAAGGATGTGTATGATTAACCCGAGTCGTACTAGAGTCGTCGGCAGTAGTTAGGCCACACGAAATGCTTGTGCACTTCATGTCGATCGATTCAACGTGCGCTTGTGCTAGTCGGACTCATCAAGTAACCCGACTGACCATTGTATGTTCACCTTGTATTGGTCATAACTGCTTGAACCTAGGGTACTAAACTTACCAGTGATAAGCCCCTCTAACCTTGGTACCTCGATCCCCTAAGACTCATGAGCCGGGCATGGTGGTATGAGACACCGTGGTCGAGCTGTCGGCCTACGCTGGGGCCACAAACCTCCCCTTAGTAACCAGTGAGCACCCTACTCTGAGCAGATTATGGTGGTATGGGACATTATATTCTTACTGTCGGCCTACATTGATAAGGTGATGGGGGAGTGGAGCAACGAGTGTGAGCAACAGCCCTGACAGCCCTTTGTAATGACCTTGAGTTTATCCTGACACCGCATGGGGGCTACGAGTCCTGATGCAGTCTTAAGGATATAAACTAGGCCTGTATTGATAAGGTGATGGGGGAGTGGAGCAACGAGTGCGTGCAACAGCCCTGAAAGCCCTTGCAGTGACCTAGAAATATATCATCGTATGAGACTACTAGGAGTGACGACCCTAGACAGGATCATTGTTTGGGTATTGATATGAGGGAGGTACCCTAGTTTTCCAATCTTGCTGTATGAAAAGGACTAATAACAACTAGGTAATTATATTCATATCGCACTGCATGTGCCTGGAAGATGTGGAGCACTGAGGGAAGAAAGCATGCCGCGAACGTAAGATGGTGTCGCATGAGAGAGTATGTCGGTGAGGGCATCAATCATGTCATTTTATGCTTGCATTAATCACAGTATTTAGGAATGTTTGATTTGCTTGCTTTACCATTATCACGTGATTGATTTGATAACATGTTAATCTTTACTCTATGATCCCACTGAGTTAGCTACTCACTCCCACGTTACGGGACGGTGTTGTACACACCAACCAGTTCTTATTTTAGTTTTGAATAATGACGATGCATGCGAAGCAGAGCCAGACTGATGATGATGAGGAGGATCCCTCCTGTATGCAGGTTTGATCGACGGGTTTACAGGGTTACTGATTAGATGCCACTACACTTGGTATTTTACCTTTTATTTACACACCCATGTATATTCTTTTCTTTTTATTTTGGAGTATACATGTATATGTTTAACTTGGTAACATGTTCACACTCTGGAGACCTACAACAGTTCATATATTGTATATATCTATCACATTCTTTCGCTTGCTAATTTAACTGTCTCTGGAGATGATATGTTGTTTTGGCTTAATCCACTTCATGTTTTGTGCACTATTACAGTCGACATTCATCCATCATTGAAAATGTTGCATAAGTGATGTTCTGGAACTCGGGAGTGAAGTTTATCCTCGACCCCCGATTTTCGGGATGTTACAGCATGAGGGCTGTATACTAGTAGCCATGTCTCCCACTATGTCGTAGTCAGTTGGAAAGGGGTGTGCCCTTACCCGCCCAAGTGAGGGGGTAATGCCTAGGCTGAGTCTGACCCAGCTTGAGGAATGGGTCCACTATCGAAGAGTCGAGCCCGATATTGGCAGATGAATAGTGAGGTCTCTTCCACTTACCAATTATGCACTTGGATGGGGCGGTAAGATAGTGTTGAGTGTACTAGACCCCGGTGATATTTCAGAGATGAACTATACTAATATGTAGATTCAGATGAGGATTGACATGCTTGTGTTGCATCTTACATATGATATATGGCCAGGTAGGCCTTGCATCACATAGCCTTGGTATGGTTGATAGCATTCATGGACTTGCCAACATTTCCACATAGCATTCATAGATTTACTAACATATTTCTGCATTACTTTGATACTACATTTTGAGCACGCTTATATTGTCACACACTTACACCACCCTCTAAGATTTCGATAAGCTTATGCACGATGGATGCGTGTAGGTGACGCTTGGATGCAGTCGAGTTAAGGCAGGAGTGTGCAGCTGAGCTTCTGGAGTTTTTAATATCTCTATGTTGTATTTCCCTTTATGCCTTATACTCAAAGATTTTGATTATAGTGAATATGTGGTGATGTTTTTGGTTGTTGTTTGTGGATTATGCTTATGGTTATGCATCTTATAAAAAAAAATTATTTTAAAAATCCTCCTTGTAGGATCCTAAGATTGGAACCTGGTATATGGGTGCTAGGAGCCAAGAATGGGGTATTACGGAGGCTGTCGGCATCGGATTTGGTGATCAGGAATTTTGTGAGCCCGATTTTTGAGTTTGGGGCGTGACATTATGGGTTTCTGCCACCCTATCTATGAGCACTAGAAGCCATGATTCTAATGACTCCCATTAAGATAAAAAAAATTGGCTACATTTGGCTGTGATATAATGCTAAACAACCAATTAGAGAGAGAAGCAGAGGAGCCTTGTGCAACCATTAATGGTTGCCACTATTGTTCAACCCTCCTTTGCCTCTTCTTCACAACCCCAAATGTAGGGTCGCATGTAGTATAACTCGTGAGAACGAGGTTGAATCCAAAGGGATTAAACTTGTACGTGTTCTGAAAAGAACTAGAACTAGAAGAAGATCTAAATCTGAATTCTAGAATAAAAGAGAGTAATTGTGAATAATGTTTAAACTATCAATTAAAGGTAGGAACTAGGGTGCCAAGGATCTACTTGTAGCTATCAAGATGCTACCTTACTTGATTCAAGGAACACAATTGGAATTACGGTCATATCCTATCCAATTGGAAGATAAAGCAATTTAAATCAAATCTGAACTTTTCATTGACCTAATTCTCAATGGAGAAGAATTGTGATGATTAGAAGGGATTCCATCACCCTACCATGCCCAAGAGACGATGGTGAACAACAACATTTACCAATCTCACAATCTCAAAACAAGAAAAGAAGATTTCCAAAGCTACCATAACATCTATCGTAATTTGAATCAAAATAAATCATAGAAAACTGAAAATATTCCTTTAATATCACTACAAAAAAGATGGTTTTTAAAAAGGACTAACCGAAATTATTTTCATCGGTAAAAGTTCAATGGCTGTTTTGAATTTTTGAAAAAAAAATTAAAAATTTACTTTTACTGACAAAATTATAATTTCGTAGGTAAAAGTCCTTTTTACCAATGAAAATTTTCATTGGTAATGGCTGTTTTGATTTTTTTAAAAAAATATTTGAAAATTTTACTTTTACCGATGAAATTACAATTTCATAAGTAAAAGTCCTTTCCACCGACGAAAATTTTCATCAGTAATGGCTATTTTGAATTTTTGAAAAGAAAAATTGATAAGTTTACTTTTATCGACGAAATTATAATTTCGTAGGTAAAAACGATTTTTGAAAAAAAAATTCAAGTATACTTTTACCAATGAAATTTTTTTTCCTTAGTAATAATGTTTTTACCAACAAAAATTTTCATCTGTAAAACTGTTATAAGTTTTAAGATAAAAAAATTTCACGCTATTTTGAAAACTTTCGTGGTAAGACTTTTACTGACAAACTAAAACCGTCGGGAATCATGTTTTTTACCGACAAAAAAAATTTCGTCGGTAAAACACTACTTTTACCGACGATTTTTTTTCAGCAGTAATAATGTTTTTACCAACGGAAATTTTCATTGGTAAAACTGTTACAATTTTTAAGATAGAAAATTTTCACACTATTTTGAAAACTTACCCGATAAGAGTTTTACTGATGAATTAAAATCGTTGGGGATAATGTTTTTCCCAACGAAAAAAAATTTCATCGATAAAACACAACTCTTATTGATGAAAGTTTTTTTTGTCAGTAATAATGTTTTTACCGACAAAAATTTTTGTCAGTAAAACTATTATAATTTTGAAGATAGAAAATTTTCGTGCTATTTTGAAAACTTTCGTGGTAAGAGTTTTACCGACGAACTAAAACCATCGAGAATAATATTTTTACCGATGAAAAATTTCGTCGGTAAAGCTGTTATAATTTTTAAGATAGTTTTTATATCATATGAGTGGAATTTTTTTTATGTATAATGAAAAATTAATACTTAAATGATTTGTAATATCACATGAAAAAGAATATTGAGAAGTTTAAAAATTTTAACAATGTTTGAGAACAAAATGATACTTTTGAAGAAAAAAAATCTGCATTTTGAAATTTTTTAAAAAATAAAATAAAATATGAGAATTTTTTTGAGATTTTGAAAATAGAAATTTAAAATTTGTATTTTAATTTTTTTTTGAAATATTGTATAATAAAAATGATATTTTGTTAAAAGAGTAAAATAATATACATTTTGAAAAAAAATAATTGTTATTTTTAAATGGAAATTGAAATTTATCTATGAAAATAAAATTACTAAATTATTAAGCAGATCCCCTAATTGAACCTTTAATTGTTTTTGGACAATCTAATCAGTTCAAATTGAAGAGTAAATAACTTTAGATGTTTAAATCAAATTTTACTGAAATTGTTGATCAATCTTGGTATGCCTAATATATATCTTTCTCATATGTAGGCTGATTGAGGCGAGTAACTAGTCAAATTGAGGGTATTGATCAGTATAATAGAGTGAATGGACTAGACATGTAAAATGGGCCAAATATTCTGGTCAAAATTGTGACTCAACTTACTGACCTCGTGAGAACCTAAGAATTGATGTTAGTAAGTATTGTGGGCCCCATCATGATGTGTGTCGAACATCAACACCAAGGATTTGATGTGTCCCCTTTAGGTTATGAGATATCTAAAAAATCATCCATATACGAAACACAAGTGGGTCATACCATCTAAAACTATGTGAAGACATCCTAAAAACTATAAAAGCACTTGGTGGGGCCCACATGAGTTTTGGATGCAACTGAAAATTGGTCTGACCCCTTATTCAAGTGGGACACACATAATGAGTGGGTTGGATATGTGAATCACATTTAGGCAGACTCAATATATGATTATGAATATTTTAAGGAAAGCCCTCTCCATTATATTATGTGGTGTGGCTCACCCAAGTCATGGACTGACTTTACTCTTAAGCTCTTGGCCCACCTAAGTCATGGATTGACTTTCTCCATACCGTTCAATGCTTTTCTCGGATCATTTTAAGATATTAACAAAAAAATGGGGTGGTTCCAAAGCTTAAGTGGACTATAAAGTAGGGACTGAACATCCACCATTAAAAATAACATTCATAGAAGTTTTGGATCAAGATGATGTTTGTGTTTTCTCTTCATTTATATCTTTTTGACATTATGAACATGTTGGATGTCAAATAAACATTACTATGGGTCCAAGGAAGGTATCAATGGTGGAAATCATTATTCCACACCGTTTCACGTGGCATGGTACACTTGAGTTTTGGATTTACTGAAAATTTGGGATCAACCCACACTATTCATCCATTTTTTGAGATAATTTTAGAGAATTATCCAAAAAATGAATCATATCTAAAGATTAAATGGACCACACCACAATTAAGGGGAACAGATTGGCTACTCCCCCTGACACCATCCGATGACTGGTGGTTGGTGCTCTGTGAGCCCTACTATGATGTATGTGTTTAATCCATGTTGTCTATCTATTTTTAAAGATCATCTTACAGTACGAGACTAAAAATGAGATATACCCAAATCTTAAGTGGACCACATTCCAGGAAACAGTGTTGAATGAACGTCAACCATTAAAAAACATTTTGGTGCCATAAAAGTTTTGGATCAAGCTAATTTTTGTTTTACGCCTTCATCTGGCCCTGTATGACCTAATCAACATATTGAATGTCAAATAAACAGTATAGTGGGCCTTAGGAGGATTTTAATTATGGATACCCGATCATTATTATTTTCATGTGGTGTGGTGCACCTGAGATTTATATACCTCTCATTTTTGGGATCAAGTCATAAAATGATCTTTATATACCTCTCAATTTAGGTGTAATCCTAATTGTTGGGCTACCTTGAAGTAAGTATTGTATATCCATACCATTCATCCGTTTTGTCAACTCATGGAGCACATCCAAATTTTTGTTGGACCACACCACATTTTGGATGAAGCTGATATTTATTTTTTAAATTATTTTATTTTTTTATTTTCCTTCATCCAGGTATGTCTACCCTAATCAATAGGTCAGATAAAAATAAATATTATAGTGGGTACTAAGGTGGGCCCATAAAATTTTTAATGGTGGGTGTTCAATTACCATTGTTTTTTATGTTGCAGTCTACTTAAGATTTGAATACGATTCATTTTTGGGCTCATATCCTATAATGAATTGGCAAAACAAATGGACCATATGGATATACAATATATAAATCAAAGTGGGTCCACACCACTGTTTCCTGTGCCATGGTCCACTTGAGTTTTAGATTTACCAAAAATTTGGGATCAACCCACACCATTAGGGCTGTTCACGAGTCGAGCTAGCTCAACTAACTCGTTCAACTTGGCTCGAGTCAGCTCGGATTGACTCAGCTTGAATGGCCGACTCAGGCCGAGTCAAACTATTTTTTTGTAGCTCGTGTTGAGTTTGAGCCAAGTTCAACCAGGTGGTATTTCAACTCGACTCAACTCGAGCTCGACTCGGCTCATTATTAATTTTATAATTTATTATATATATGTGGAAAAAGGTTCCATATGGTCGAGCTCATGGGAACTTCTCATAAGGTCGAGTTGTGTGGGCCCCACCATGATGGGTGTCGAACATCTACCCCATCAGTCAAATGCACCATTCCATGGTGGGCGTAGGGCTTAAAAATTAAGTCAATCCGTGACTTTTTTGGGCCACACCACATACAAAAGTTGAGAGGGGTTACCCTCCTTTAAAATATTCATAATCATTTGTTGGGACCACCGAGATGTGGTTCACAAATCCAGCTCATCCATTATGTGTGTCCCACTTAGATAAGAAGTCAGACCAAGTTTCATATGCATCAAAATTTCAGGTGGGCCCCAACAAGTGATTTTATATGTTTTAGGCAATTCTTCACATGCTTTTAGATGGTATGGCCCACCTAAGTTTTGTATACGACTGATTTTTAGGATATCCCATAATTTAAAGGGGGCCCATCAAATGCATGGTGTTGATGGTCGACACACATCACGGGGGGGCCCACATAGCTCGACCTCGTGGGAAGTTCCCATGATCTCGACCGTACAAAACCTTTTCCCTATATACTCGACCCCACCCAACCCTAGCCCCCTTTCCCTGTCTTCTCTTTCTCTACTCGTCGCATGCCCGCTCGATGCCCGACCACCAGAAATCCCTCTTCTCTCTCTCTCTCTCTCTCTCTCTCTCTCTCTCTCTCTCTCACACACACACACACACACACACACCCTCTCGCTCTTCTCTCTGTCTATCTCTCTCTTCCTCTCTCTCTGATCTCTCCAGCCCACCGTTGTTACACGCCCTACCCACGCACGCCCTCTCTCTATCTCTAAAGCTCAGTGAGGTATATCTCTCTCTCTCTCTCTCTCTCTCTCAATCTCAATACTGATTTAGGGATTTGGGGATTTAGAAATTTGTGGATTCCTGATTCGATGTGGACCCTCATTTAGGGATTTCTTCTTATAGAATCCATGGTCTGTTTTAAAGATGAGAGATCTTTGTTTATCATTGTCTGACAAGCTTGAAACTATCATGCTTCTTGTTTTTGGTTGTATCCACAGATAACTATGATTTCTTTACTGATATATGGTTTTAGACTTTTGGTTGGATGTCAGCACATAAGTGCTTGATGAAATGTGTCTACATCTGAAATTCATGGTTGACACTTTATTGCCATTTCAATGATGAAATTAATGCAAGTACAATCCATGATACACTCACTAAGTGTGATGTGAAATCTTTTATCTTTTATTTTTCCTTTCTTTTTTCTATCATTATCACTATTTAGAGTCTGATAGTTGTACATTTCAGTACTCAAGTTTTGCATGAATGCACCATAGTTAAGTTTCATTCTTGAAACTTTCTCAATTGAGGTTCTCGAATGTAATTTTCACCTGGAAAAATCTATAACTGAACTGGTGAGAGGATTATACATGTAGTTATGACTTCACTGTTATCCATCGTAGTTTTTTCTACTTGATTTTAATAGTGTGTGTCATTATTATTACTAATTTGTATGATGTGGTCCACTTAAATCTTGAATCCCTGAAATGATTTGGAAAAAATAGATGGATAGCATAGATAAAACACAAACATGAGGCCTAAAAGCCTCTGCCTGCACGGGTTCAGTCTAAGCAGGGGCAGGACACCATCTAAGTCAGTTGACTCCATTGTGGAAGAGTAATTTTTGAATAAATAGTAGTTCCCCATCTAATGGGGAGCTTCCACCACGTTGGCAATTCACATGGTACAAACAATTTTTATTTTTGAAGCAGGGCCACACATGTAACCTAACCTATCCTTGGGAACAATGAGATTAAAAGATACGATCCATTTGGGATATTAACTACTGTCTTTCTTGCAGTTTTCTTCTTGCACGTGTCAGAATCCGGCCATTTTCACTTTTCCTTAGTTCTGTTTGATTTTTTGAAAATATAATAATAACTGAACTAGAAAAGTTTCATTTTTGATATGATTTTTCTCAAATTTATAGCCTGTACTTGTTGTTTTTTCTACATGTAGGTTTTTTTTTAATTTTTTTTTTTTTTTTTATGATAGTCAATATTTGTAGAGAAATTCTAAAGAGATTCATTGAGTGCTTTTACATTGTAAGCCTATCCCAAAACACTACACTTAGTTTTTTTCTAATAATCTCTTCCACCATAGGGCTCCCATTCCATAAACATTGGCCATTCCAATCCATCAAATTTACTAAAAATTGCCATAATAAGGAGTCTCCACACTGCTTTCCCATGGGGAAGTTAATTGTGGCTAGTTGATGAGACTAGACATCCATATCCAACATAATCACATTTTGTGGAGACTAAGCATGTAGGTGGAGGTTAGACTGGAGACCTTCAAGGTTTTCAATGTATTGGCTTTTACATTACAATCATCACACAGTGAGTAGTCTCAACTCTGCAATTTACTTCTTGCAAAATGGATATAGTGACTACCATCACAAGGAATCCATCTCTATTGGTGGTTATTAAATTGTTACTGGGAAAGGTTACAATTGCTCAAATTTTATTGAATCCAATGATGTTGTGAATTACTTGAATGGAAATCTGACTTTGTGAAAAATTGTAAAATTATAAGCTGTGTAAAAAAAAAAACTTTGTTCAATGGTTGGAATTGGATAATCAAATAATGTTTTCACATTTTATTTGTGAATCAAATCATCCACATCTATCCTACCCTTTTTTATCTTTTAATCAGGTATGGAATAGTCAATTGCTCTTATTATTTTCCTCTTCTTTTTTTTCTTTTTTTTTTTTGCAAATTTCTGGTTCTCTCTCTTTTTTGACTTCTTAACATGTTTCTTCTCTTAAACTTGCATATGAAAACTTTGGCAATGACCATTATATATGGGTTCTAACATTGCTTGGTTGAAATGTAATGTCCTGGAAAAATCCATACAGAGACCCGAGTACCACCTCAGGCAGAAATCACTAAGGATTAAATCCTTTTGAAATTAAATAAGAATTAACTAGCGCTAAACTAGATTGCTTGGAAAACTGGCACCAATTACTTTAAATACGATCTGTAAGACCCAAAACTTATAGAATTATTAACGCTACATTACCCTAAAATCTAGGATCAATCTCTAAACCCAGTTGCTCTTGGGAGCATCTGGAAACTCAGTATCGAACCTGGACCGCACATCGAAAGTCTGATTGCGGTGAAATTAGATGAAAATGACCGCCCAGTTAGACTTGACAATCACCTCAAAAATTAAGTCCAGATGATGTCCTGGAACTATTTACTTAAGTCCGGAGCGAAGTGTGTGAAACATAAATTTATTTAGAAATAAAATCTGAAATTAAGTAATCTGAGTCAGGTCGCTTACAGGCCATATGTAAGGATTCAGACCATCAGAATTCAACCCAATTACACCCTCGGATTAGGGAAAATGTCCCACATATGTCTTACACTTGTGGCCCTGATCGAGTGCCGGTAACCATTGAACTAAAACTGGTCCACCACGGTCGATCTGTAAACCCGATCGAACTGAAAACTTAGCTTGACTAAGCTCCAATATCAGGGAGCTTAATTCTGACCGCATTTAGCAAATGGACCTCCAGAAATGCTCTGTTGGGTCGAAACAGACTTGATTTGGACATAACCTAAGTATACCATGGCCCTGAGACTATTTCCATCAGTTTTGGGCCTATATAAGGGTTTAAACCCTCTCTCATTCACTCCATACGAATATGGGAAAACCCCTAAGAGAGAGAAGAGAGTAAAAAGAGAGAAAGTGAGAGAGAAGTTGCTGAAGATTCCTGGGATTCCTCCCTGTTAATCCACCTGCTGAAATACCAATCCCGTGTAGCTCTTTCGGTATTTCCAACAATGTACTTGGGTAAGAAAACCTAAAGCTAATCCGTTCTAGGGTTTTGAATAGTCTAAGTGATGATATAGCTAACCTAATTCATGCTCTAGGTTGCTAATCCATCATTGACGAATACTAAACGTCTAAATCAAATTCATTACGCATTTACAGGCATAAGGTGGGGACTATATACGTATAGGTTATGGTTTTCAAGGATTTAGATGTTGGTTAATGGTTTATTACTGATGTGGATGCTATTTCACTTGCCAAATGCGATGTTTGTTTCATGTTACGAATATATATGAACTATGTGGTATATAGAGAAATTCATGTGTTTGTTGAAATGTTTATATGCGTTTGAAATCTAGATTTGTGATCACCATAATTAATTGTCATAGGTATATGGTTGTTGTAGATGTGACAACTCCTTGGTAAAAAGATTCGCCCTATTACGTAATATCACCAACATACGTGATGTATGTTGGAAGGTGAAGTCTAAGTGTTTGTAAAAATGACTGAATGACTTAGTAGTTAGTAAATTATGATTTGTAGGGAGTTGAGATAGGAATCCCAACTACCTTAGTTGTGTGTATGATTTCCTCCATGTACTGTATACAATTCCTGTTTAACTGTGTGTATGATTTCCTCCATGTACTATATAAGCATGTTTAAGTTATATTCCATAGCATGCTCAAATGATTGTAGGATTTAACTTAAGTCTTCATTACTGCTTTGATTATCTCATATGTTTATTTGTTATGATTGTACGTGGTTGGGACTATGATATAGTTCAGGCAATCGGTAACAGGCATTGTTTTGGCGGCTGAGGTTGTTTCTGCCACACAGGATGTGTTCGATGAATTTGAGCCGTACTTGGGATGTTGATAGTGGTTAGGTCACACAGAGTGCTTATGCACTTCATGTCGATCACCTCAATGTGTGCTCGTCCTAGTCGAGCTCGTCAAGTAACCCGATTGGCCCGATGTATGTTCACCATGTTTGGACGCTACTGTTTGAATCTAAGATACCAAACTGACTAGTGAAAACCCTTTAACCTTGGTACCTTGATCCAATAAGACTCATGAGCCGGACATGGTGGTATGGGACACCGTGGTCGAGCTATCGGCCTATGCTGGGGCGACGAGCCTCCCCGTAGTGAGCAGTGAGCAACCCAGACTCGTGAGCTGAATACTGTGGTATGGGACATTGTATTCGAGCTGTCGTCCTACATTGATTAGGTGACTAGCCCTTTGTAGTAACCTCGAGCATACCCTGAAGCTGCGTCGAGGAGATGAGTCTTTTCGTAGCAACTATGGTATAAAATAGGCCTTCATTGATCAGGTGAAGAGCCCTTTATAGCGACCTAGAACCGCAACATCGTATGAGATTTACTAGGACTGACGAGCCTAGATTGGATCATTGTTTGGAAAATGATATAAGGGTGTAACACCCCGGATTTTGGCTAATCTGGGATTTGACGTCCTTAGACAGTGGGTCAATTAAAACACCTGAAAAATCGCTTAGAACCCAATTCCATAGCCAAAGAAATCACTTAGGGTTAATTCCTTTAGAAACTAAGCATAAGTTAGCTAGCGCAACGCTGGAGTAGCTGGGAAATAGTCCCTGATCACTTTAAATACGTTCTACAAGACCCAAATCGAGTAGAACGTATGACTCCATAATACTCTATAACCTTGGATCAAACTCTAAACAGGTTGGTCCTCTGGACCATGTTGAACTTTTGTATTGGATTTAGACCGCGCGTCGAAGGTCCGATACCTCCTATCTTAGACCGTTAGAACCGCCCAGCTGGACTTGACAATCATCTTAAAAATCAAGTCAAACTGATAATCACAGAGTATTTCGTTGAACCCGGACTGAAGCAACCGCGAATAGGGAGGAATTGGGAATTTCAAATTTAAATCTGGCACACGACTTGACGCGTCAGTATTAAGCGTTCTGACCGTCAGAATTCATCCAGATTACACCCTCGGATCAGGAAAAATATCTATTTATTATCATGGGACTTTCAGCCCTGATCTATGTGCGGTGACCGCTGAACTGAAACTGGTCCGCCACGTGCGATCTGCGAACCCTGCCAGACTGAAAACTTAATACGAGGTACATCTGGTACCCATGAGCTTAAGTCTGATCACAATCGACCAGGGGACCACCAGAAATCAGTTTTTGGACCGAAACAGCCCCGAAATGGATAGGCATTAAGTAAACTTCGTCCCGGAGCATATTTTTGGCATTTCCAAGCTTATAAAAGGGGTTGAAACCCTCATTCCTTCCTTGCATCTGAATTTCACAAACCCTAGAAAAGAGAGAGAGAGTTTGAGAGAAAGGGAAGAGAAGATTTTTCCCGCATCCGAGCCCCTGACAGTGCTGCTTCAACACTTCATTCCAATCACCTGGCTGGTGATTTTTCCACTTTTTCAGGTATAGAAAAACCCCAAAAACTTGCTGATTTAAGGTTTACGTAGATTCTGAGCATGGTAGCTAACGTAATCCATGAATCAGGTTCTCTTACCGCCGTAGACGAAGCGTACACGCTCCGTTCAAATTCCCGCGACCGTAAGAGACTAGGTGCGGATATTAGACACTTTGATTGACTGTTTCCAAAGCTTTCAATGTCATTTAATAGTAGATTCTTGACGGCAACGCCGTTTGACATGTACAACATGCTCTCCGTTTCCTGTTTCGTAAATTAACGAAGAATATGAGATTTAGGGCATTTTAGTCATTTCTAGGAAGTACAGTTTACATTCATATTTTGCTGATGTGATTGACATGGTTTGTTGTCGTATTAGGAAGTTAGGAATACGTGCATAATTAGTTTGGCGAAGAGATTCGCCTAAATGCGCACGTCGGATCGACATACTATATGTAGACTTAAGTGTGTAGTGTAAGTGTTTGTATAAATGCTTGTATTAGTATGTATTGGCTTAAATGGTGTTATGGATTAGTTTGAGATTGATTTCTCAATGAATATGTTGATGTGAATGATTTCCTACATGTTAGCCATATGTACGATTTCATTATATGTATGAAATGCATGTGCTTAATGATTCATTTAAGTGGTATGTTATAACATGTGCTTGATGATTTTCTTATGACTTAGTTGGAGATTGAATTCTCAATTAATACGCTGATGGTGATGATTTCCTATATGTTGGCGCTATGTATAATTTCATTATATGTATGAAAGGCATGTGTTTGAAGACTTGCTTAACTTGTATGTAACGACATGTGTTAACATGCTCACATGGTTCCATTTCATTTCCATTACCCTTACACAACTACTGATGTGATTCTATGATTGTTTGGGACTATGCCTAGTCCAGGCGGTCGGTAACCGAAAGAATTCGTGGTTAGCTTATCTTGGCCACGAAGGACGTGTCGATGAACGCGAGTCGTGTTGGAGTTGGCGGCAGTGGTTAGGCCACGCGAAGTGTTTTACGCACTTCATGTCGTTCGACTTGCGATGCGCTCGTGCCAGTCGAGCTCGTCAAGTAACCCGACTGGCCGTTGTATGTTCACCTTGTATGAGTCATAACTGCTTGAACCTAGGGTACTGAACTTACCATTGTAAACCCTGATAACCATGGTACCTTGATCCATAAAGACTCATGAGCCGGGCATGGTGGTATGGGACACCATGGTCGAGCTGTCGGCCTACGCTGGGGCCACAAACCTTCCCGTAGTGACCAGTGAGCACCTAGACTCGTGAGCAGATTATGGTGGTATGGGACACTATATTCTAGCTGTCGGCCTACACTGATTAGGCGACGAGTCCTTTGTAGTGACCGCGAGCGTATTCTGAGTCTACGGGAGGCGACGACCCTTCAGTAGCAGTAGAGTACAGTAGGCCTGTATTGATAAGGTGATGGGGGAGCGGAGCAACGAGTGCGTGCAACAGCCCTGGCAGCCCTTGCAGTGACCTACGAAATATACATCGTATGAGATTACTAGGAGTGACGACCCTAGACAGGATCTGTGTTGGGATTGATACAAGGGAAGTACCTTAGTTTCCCAATCCTGCTGTTTGAATGGACTAATAACAACTTGGAATTCATAACACCATAGCATTGCATGTGCCTGGAAGATGTGGAGCACTCTAGGGAGTGTGGCATGCCGCGGTCGTAAGATGTTGCCGCATGAGGGTGATCGTCGGTGAGGGCATACATCACGTCATGTCATAATTGCATTAACAACAGTATTAGGAATGTTTGAATTACTGCTTTACTATTATCGCATGATTGATTTGATAACATGTTAATCTTTGCTCTATTATTCCACTGAGTTAGCTACTCACTCCCACGTTACGGGACGGTGTTCCTGGACACCCACCAGACCTTTTTGTGATTGCAGATGATGGCGCGGCCTGTGAGGCGGAGCCGGACTTGATGATGATGAGGAGGATCCCTCCTTTATGCGTGTTCTGATCGACGGGATTACAGGGAGGTTGATTAGATACTTTGACATTTGTCATTTTATATTTTTAGCGCACTCATGTATATTCGTTTCATCTACTTTTGGAGTATACATGTATGTGTATAACCTGGTAACATGTTCACACTCTGGAGACATACAACAGTTTATATATGTTATACATACTATTACAGACTTCCGCTGGTTAATTTAACTGTCTCTGGAGTATGATATGCTGTTCTGGCTTAATTTCACTCATGTTTAATACATTATCACAGACAACATTCAATCATACATATCTATGTTGCATAAATAACATTTTGGAACTCGGGAGTTGGGTTTTTGCTCGACCCCCCGATTTTCGGGATGTTACAGATGGTATCAGAGCATGATTTGGATTAAACCGGGCCTGGGTTATGGTCACGCGACGTACGCTGTCGCTTCCTTTGACTTAGGTGGGTGCGAGAAGGGTCTAGAAACACTTTTAGGATCCCAGGTTCGCCAATAGGCGAAGCCTATTCATTTCTATCGCGTGATCGAGTCCGTATCGCATCTAGGGTCGCGTAGAGCAACCCGAATAGTTCCTAGGTTGTAGGTAAGTGGGTTGAGCTAGTCTTTGAACAATTCTAAACTGTTAATGTGAATCCTTGGGCCGTGGGACAACCACGACCCCTGTATTCAATCGCCAGGGCTTAAAAACCCCGTTTCACCGAAAATCTTCAAAATTCTTCCTCTCACCACCCCAATCTTCAACTATTTCTTATCCATTTCATGTTAGGCATCAATCCTAATGTGAAAATAACATAAAATCTTAATTTCACAAAATTTTACAGTGAATAGTAAAATTTCATGAAAAATGGCCATAAGGCCATTCTAACTTCACTTTCTTTAGCAACTAATGGTCTAAATGGATGTAATAAATCCTTCTACCCCAAAATCATATGCTGCATGATAGGGTTTTGTATTCGGGATTGAATATTGGACCCGAAAAGCCTCGAATGGATGTTAAAAATGTATTGGCCTCCCTAGGGCAATCTATAATGAACCAGAGTGTGCACCATACCTTTTTGGAATTCCTAGGGCAAGGGGAATCCATCCCATATGGCCTCAATGGCCATTTTGTAACTTCATCGGCGATGCCATCGCCGGTTCGGCGATGCCATCGCCGGTCAAACTTGTCGGATGGGTTTGAAATTTGGGCTGGAGGAGTTTGGGGGCTAGGGTAGCCCCCTGGTATGCGGTCCGTACCTTGAAACCCCCTAAAAGATGTACTTCCTTCACAAACGGCCCCCATTTCAAGCTCCATTTTCATTTTTGCTGCCCTATTCCGAAAATCGTGACTTTAAATCACTCCCAAATCCATCCTTGGTTGAAAAAGACCACTCTCCACCATTCTATTTCAGTTTGCAGCCCTTCCTCTTGAAGGTTTCATCGTTTGGAGCTCTTACAACGCCCAAATCGAGCTGAAATCGTGAGGTGCTCCATTCCCCTTTTTCATTCTCTTTTCTTTCTGAAAATACATCCTAGGGGAGCTTGAAGCATCCCTCTACAACACCTAGATCTCCCTTTTCTAGTTTGGTTATCCATTTCCTTGCATTTTCCCCATTTTCCATGGCTATTGTTAAACTGTTTTAGCCTTTTTCTCTCTTTTCACCATTCTCCCTCTCAATCCTATTTCTCCATTTTCTTTGCTTAAGGGATACTAAAAATATATGGCCGAGAGAGCTCTAGTGAGCAACATACAGTATTAGACTCGACAGGGATAAAGAATGTAAGTCGGGACTGTGGTAAAGTCCTTTGGTAGAGTTAGGCATCTATGCCTTTGCCCTGTAGATTGTTTGATTTTTGTTTTAAGAATTTATGTGTTTTATTGTTATTGGGTCTAGTGATGTCACTGGTAGACAATGTGTTGTGTCAGTGGTTTGGGCTTAGCATAGCCAAATGCATCTCTGTCATAATCCATGTGGAACTTTATTCCACATATTGTGACGAAATTTGGTTAGATGGAATACATGCTGTTTCATTTCGCTGTCAGGTATGGTCCCTAGATTGGGAGTATTATAACTCTCGGGATTTAACCTACAAATTAATTTTATCCCAACCCACCCTCCTACCAAGCATGTCACTTCCGATCCCGCTATGGGACTAGGAATGCGGTTCCATTTAATACAACTAAGCGCTACCGGCTACATAGGCCCTAGGCATTTTTGGATCTAGTGTTAGCACTCCTAGATTTGAAGGATCTGACGACATAAGAAATCCAATTCCAGTTAGACAAATCTTGACCCTAAGCAATAGAAGAATTCCCTGTAGTAGAAATGGAATGGAAAGCCATTTACCGTATAATCTTAGGCTTTGGATTATAGCTACAGAGTTACAGAATAGGCTACTAGTTGTCTTACGCAGTGTAAGGCCTATATATGCTAAGGGATAGTAGGTTAGATTTGGTTGGAATGGGACTTCCTTCCTTCGATAAATCCCCTTATGACTTATAGACTTCTGTTGTTACCCATAGGAAGGAACCATACGCTCTCAGGGAACATTTATAACTCCCTCAGATTGAACTTAGAATGTACTAGCACACCCCTTAGAATTGCCTTCCCCAAGGACTTATTGCATTCGGGAATGCGGAATAAAGGAACTACATGTAAGCGATGTATTCGCGGTTTGAATCGACTTCTTAATCCTAGTGGTTACCAATAAATCCAATGCTCTGATCAAGCAGAGGATCGGCGTCGACTCGGATTAAGAACTGATACAATGCATTTTCTGTCCTGATTAGACAGAAGGTTCAACGTATCCGGCTTAGACCCACTATACAACCTTTCTTCTGTGATGGCCCAACCATCTACAACTAAACAGGATCACATTGTCTTTGGAAAATGGCGAGGACTTAAAGCCAGTAGAGAATTAGACATCTTGCCACCAACTCATACCTGCCCCTGAATTCAATCATAATAGAGATTAGGCTCATCTCTATGATCATAGGTACCAATGCCATAGAACGCATCATTAGCAAGGAAGACCATATAGAGAAAGGCTGTTTCCATTTTAGGTTAAGGATAGCCCCTAAGTTGCGCCTCGTTCCGATATACGGATCGATGCAAATATTCTTCAACCTTAAGTAAAACCAAGTTTTAAGGGGGGTAGAAGGAATTAAGTCCAATCCAGTTAGATTAGTTAACGCTACCGTTCGATCAGAGTGGCGCAGCGGAAGAGTGGTTGGCCTCTTTCCCACTGGCCCAAGATCGAAACCTTTGAGTTCGGATATACATACGATTAGGTTATTAAATAGGATTTGAACCTTCCTTAGTGAAAGTACTCCTTGCCCTTTGCCAATGTCGGGGACAACATTGTGTTTTAAGGGGGGTAGATTGTAACACCCCGGATTTTGGCTAATCTGGGATTTGACGTCCTTAGACAGTGGGTCAATTAAAACACCTGAAAAATCGCTTAGAACCCAATTCCATAGCCAAAGAAATCACTTAGGGTTAATTCCTTTAGAAACTAAGCATAAGTTAGCTAGCGCAACGCTGGAGTAGCTGGGAAATAGTCCCTGATCACTTTAAATACGTTCTACAAGACCCAAATCGAGTAGAACGTATGACTCCATAATACTCTATAACCTTGGATCAAACTCTAAACAGGTTTGTCCTCTGGACCATGTTGAACTTTTGTATTGGATTTAGACCGCGCGTCGAAGGTCCGATACCTCCTATCTTAGACCGTTAGAACCACCCAGCTGGACTTGACAATCATCTCAAAAATCAAGTCAAACTGATAATCACAGAGTATTTCGTTGAACCCGGACTGAAGCGACCGCGAATAGGGACGAATTGGGAATTTCAAATTTAAATCTGGCACACGACTTGACGCGTCAGTATTAAGCATTCTGACCGTCAGAATTCATCCAGATTACACCCTCGGATCAGGAAAAATATCTATTTATTATCATGGGACTTTCAGCCCTGATCTATGTGCGGTGACCGCTGAACTGAAACTGGTCCGCCACGTGCGATCTGCGAACCCTGCCAGACTGAAAACTTAATACGAGGTGCATCTGGTACCCATGAGCTTAAGTCTGATCGCAATCGACCAGGGGACCACCAGAAATCAGTTTTTGGACCGAAACAGCCCCGAAATGGATAGGCATTAAGTAAACTTCGTCCCGGAGCCTATTTTTGGCATTTTCAAGCTTATAAAAGGGGTTGAAACCCTCATTCCTTCCTTGCATCCGAATTTCACAAACCCTAGAAAAGAGAGAGAGAGTTTGAGAGAAAGGGAAGAGGAGATTTTTCCCGCATCCGAGCCCCTGACAGTGCTGCTTCAACACTTCATTCCAATCACCTGGCTGGTGATTTTTCCACTTTTTCAGGTATAGAAAAACCCCAAAAACTTTCTGATTTAAGGTTTACGTAGATTCTGAGCATGGTAGCTAACGTAATCCATGAATCAGGTTCTCTTACCGCCGTAGACGAAGCGTACACGCTCCGTTCAAATTCCCGCGACCGTAAGAGACTAGGTGCGGATATTAGACACTTTGATTGACTGTTTCCAAAGCTTTCAATGTCGTTTAATAGTAGATTCTTGACGGCAACGCCGTTTGACATGTACAACATGCTCTTTGTTTCCTGTTTCGTAAATTAACGAAGAATATGAGATTTAGGGCATTTTAGTCATTTGTAGGAAGTACAGTTTACATTCATATTTTGCTGATGTGATTGACATGGTTTGTTGTCGTATTAGGAAGTTAGGAATACGTGCATAATTAGTTTGGCGAAGAGATTCGCCTAAATGCGCACGTCGGATCGACATACTATATGTAGACTTAAGTGTGTAGTGTAAGTGTTTGTATAAATGCTTGTATTAGTATGTATTGGCTTAAATGGTGTTATGGATTAGTTTGAGATTGATTTCTCAATGAATATGTTGATGTGAATGATTTCCTACATGTTAGCCATATGTACGATTTCATTATATGTATGAAATGCATGTGCTTAATGATTCATTTAAGTGGTATGTTATAACATGTGCTTGATGATTTTCTTATGACTTAGTTGGAGATTGAATTCTCAATTAATACGCTGATGGTGATGATTTCCTATATGTTGGCGCTATGTATAATTTCATTATATGTATGAAAGGCATGTGTTTGAAGACTTGCTTAACTTGTATGTAACGACATGTGTTAACATGCTCACATGGTTCCATTTCATTTCCATTACCCTTACACAACTACTGATGTGATTCTATGATTGTTTGGGACTATGCCTAGTCCAGGCGGTCGGTAACCGAAAGAATTCGTGGTTAGCTTATCTTGGCCACGAAGGACGTGTCGATGAACGCGAGTCGTGTTGGAGTTGGCGGCAGTGGTTAGGCCACGCGAAGTGTTTTACGCACTTCATGTCGTTCGACTTGCGATGCGCTCGTGCCAGTCGAGCTCGTCAAGTAACCCGACTGGCCGTTGTATGTTCACCTTGTATGAGTCATAACTGCTTGAACCTAGGGTACTGAACTTACCATTGTAAACCCTGATAACCATGGTACCTTGATCCATAAAGACTCATGAGCCGGGCATGGTGGTATGGGACACCGTGGTCGAGCTGTCGGCCTACGCTGGGGCCACAAACCTCCCCGTAGTGACCAGTGAGCACGTAGACTCGTGAACAGATTATGGTGGTATGGGACACTATATTCTAGCTGTCGGCCTACACTGATCAGGCGACGAGTCCTTTGTAGTGACCGCGAGCGTATTCTGAGTCTACGGGAGGCGACGACCCTTCAGTAGCAGTAGAGTGCAGTAGGCCTGTATTGATAAGGTGATGGGGGAGCGGAGCAACGAGTGCGTGCAACAGCCCTGGCAGCCCTTGCAGTGACCTACGAAATATACATCGTATGAGATTACTAGGAGTGACGACCCTAGACAGGATCTGTGTTGGGATTGATACAAGGGAAGTACCTTAGTTTCCCAATCCTGCTGTTTGAATGGACTAATAACAACTTGAAATTCATAACACCATAGCATTGCATGTGCCTGGAAGATGTGGAGCACTCTAGGGAGTGTGGCATGCCGCGGTCGTAAGATGTTGCCGCATGAGGGTGATCGTCGGTGAGGGCATACATCACGTCATGTCATAATTGCATTAACAACAGTATTAGGAATGTTTGAATTACTGCTTTACTATTATCGCATGATTGATTTGATAACATGTTAATCTTTGCTCTATTATTCCACTGAGTTAGCTACTCACTCCCACGTTACGGGACGGTGTTCCTGGACACCCACCAGACCTTTTTGTGATTGCAGATGATGGCGCGGCCTGTGAGGCGGAGCCGGACTTGATGATGATGAGGAGGATCCCTCCTTTATGCGTGTTCTGATCGACGGGATTACAGGGAGGTTGATTAGATACTTTGACATTTGTCATTTTATATTTTTAGCGCACTCATGTATATTCGTTTTATCTACTTTTGGAGTATACATGTATGTGTATAACCTGGTAACATGTTCACACTCTGGAGACATACAACAGTTTATATATGTTATACATACTATTACAGACTTCCGCTGGTTAATTTAACTGTCTCTGGAGTATGATATGCTGTTCTGGCTTAATTTCACTCATGTTTAATACATTATCACAAACAACATTCAATCATACATATCTATGTTGCATAAATAACATTTTGGAACTCGGGAGTTGGGTTTTTGCTCGACCCCCCGATTTTTGGGATGTTACAAAGGGAGGTACCTTAGCTTCTCAATCCTGTTGTATGAATAAACTTAATTAAAAACCTGGTTAAGCATTTGCATGCACCATATTGCATATGCTTTGGTGAGGAAGAGCACTTTCGAGAGGATGCCATGTGCGCCGTGAGATGAAGACGCTGAGGGAGTGTAGGCGAGGGCATGCATCATTTTTACATATCATTCTTGCATTAATAAGAGTACTTATGTCGTATTTGATGTATTACTTTATCATTACTGCTCGACTGAATTGATAACATGTTAACCTTTGTTGTATAGCTCCACTGAGTTGATCACTCACTCCCACATTCTGGGACGGTGTTTAAACACCAACTAGACTCTGTCTTAGCTGCAAGTGATGGTGATGCCTTTGAGGCTAAGCTAGACTTTGAGGATGACGAGGAGGCATTCTCTTACATTCAGTTTTCGAGAGGGTTCGCGTGAGCCGTGTCCGGATCGACGGGGCTTCAGGGATTATACTTGAAGAGGACTATCACATTCTTTTTGATATTTTGTATTTTGACACAACACTTGTAATTATTGACTTGGCAACGCATACATACTTTGGGGACTTATACTAGGTTATATATTCATTTCAGTCTTCCGCTTGCATATTACAACTGTCCCTAGATTATGTTTTGCTGATTTGGCTTAATCTAATTCATGTCTTATGCACTAATACAGACAACATACATACATCATTAAAAATATTACACAAGTGATGTTTTGGAACTCGGGAGCTGAGTTATGCTCGACCCCCGATTTTCAAGGCGTTACATGAAATGATGTGGCTGAAAAAGTAAATAGTATCATAATGCATGATTAGTTGTGTTTTCCCTTCATTCATGTCTGTGTGAGCTTATGAATGGATTTAAGCTAGTAGTTGTATTTTCCCTTCATTCATGTCTGTGTGAGCTTATGAATGGATGGAAGCTGGTAGTTGTGTTTTCCATTCATTCATGTCTGTGTGAGCTTATGAACAAGTTAGATAACAAATAAACATCATTGTGACCCTTAAGTAGGATTCAATAGTGGAAATCATTATTCATAATGTTTCGTGTGCTATTGTCTACTTGAGCTTTGGATATGCCTTATTTTCGATCTCAAGCCCAAATAAAGTAGATGGTTGGATTGATAAAAATAATTCAGTAAGAAATCTTCTTCGGAGTGGATTAGGTGCACCCTAACCTCATCCACAATGGTGTGGCTCCTACCATGGAGCCCACCTTGTTCCATGTATCTTATATCCAGGTTGTTCATCCATTTTCCATAACATATTAGGTTTTTTTTCTATCATCCAGGTTTTATGGCCTTATCAAAAACTTCATTTCTATTAGTGAAGCCTATCATAGTTAGTCCTCTACCAAAAAACTAAAAACATAAAACTCATTGGTAAAAAGATTTTTACCTCTTAACATGTTCATCTATAGCCTATCATAGAAAACCTTTAGGAAATCCTAAAAAAATATACTTTCTCTAACTTTCAAGGTATTTGCAGGCCTACTAACATGACGAACTTTTTCATCTCTTAGCAATGGGCATCCTTGTTTTCATTTTACATTTATCATTCACATATGAATTAAATCTCTTGTTTTAAGTAACTGATGGTAGCATTATACATGAGGACTTTCTCATCTTCCAGTACTATGGACAAGGCCTGTGTAAGGCTTGCTTCAGTAAAAGTTATCCTTTATTTGACTTTAAGATATTACATTCTAGAGCTTTTCTTTCACGTAAAAGTTTGTTAGAAATGTTTGTTTACTTAGCATTGTATTTCTGTTCTCAGTATGAAGATAAAATGTGTATATTGTTTCATTGCCTTCCGTTTCCTAAAATGGTCCTTACAAACCTTATGGACAGACCCGGATGTATGTTGGAGCTATCCGGATGTTGAGTGGGGGTCCCTGAAAGGTGGGAACTACTGTTATGACCATGATGAAGCTGTCCATTTCCTATGGACAACATTGGAGTGGCCTGGCTATTTGGACAGGCCCATTTTATGTATTAGCTCAGAATTAATGGAGCAGACCCGGATGTAAGTTAGAGCTATCTGGATGTTGAGCGAGAGTCCCTAAAAGGTGGGAACCGTTGTTATGACCATGATGAAGGTGTCCATTTCTTATGGACAATAATGAAGTGGCTTAGCCATTTGGATAAGCAATGGCTAGGCCCGTGTTTATGTATTAGCTCGAAATTAATGGAGCAAACCCTAGTATAACCCTAAACCTAAACCTACATCTAAAACTAAAACCTAAAACTAAACATCATGGTGGAGACAGTGCCCCCGACCATTGATTCCTTCTTAGGACTCACCATAGTGGTTATTTGAGATCCAACCTGTTGGTAAGTTCACACAGACATAGACCTGAAGAAGGAATAACACAAATATCAGCTTGATAAAAAAATTTTATGGCCTCAATTCATTTTGAGGTCCACTTGAGCTTTGGATCTACCCCAAAACCTAAACCTAAACCTATTCTCAAATCCCAAAACCTATAACCTAAACCTAAACCTTAACCTAAACCTAAACCTATAACCTAAACCTAAACCAAAACCTATAACCTAAACCTTAACCTATAACCTATAACCTATAATCTAAAATTAAAACATATAACCTAACCTTAAGCTAAACCTAAAACCTAAACCCAAACCAAAAACCTAAACGTATTCTTAAATCACTAAACCTAAACCTACACCTAATCCTAATCTTAACGACCTAACCTAAACCTAAACCTAAACTTGAAAACTCAAACCAAAACCCCATTCCGAACCCAAACCCAATTTTTTAAACCTTAACCTATTCTCAATTCCCTAAAGCTATAACTTATAACCTATAACCTATAACCTAAACCTAAACCTAAACCTAGACCTATAACCTAAACTTATAACCTTAACCTAAAACTAAAACCTTAACCTAAATCTAAAACCTAAATGTATTCACAAATCTCTAAACCTAAACCTACACCTAATCCTAATCTCAACTCCCTAACCTAAACCTAAACCTAAACTTGAAAACTGGAACCTAAACCCGATCCCAAACTCGAACCCGATTTTCTAAACCTAAACCTTAACCTATTCTCAATTCCATAAACCTAAACCTATAACCTATAATTTAAACCTATAACCTATAACCTTAACCTTAACCTAACCCTAAACCTAAACCTATAACCTTAACCTAAACCAAAACCAAAACCAAAACCAAAACTTGCAAACCCCTACCTAAACCCAATCCCAATTTCCTAAACCTAAACCTCAACCTATTCTCAATTCCCTAAAGCTATAATCAATAGCCTATAACCTATAACCTATAACCTAAAATTAAAACCTAAACCTAAAACCTAAATGTATTCTCAAATCCCTAAACCTAAACCTACACCTAATCCTAATCTGAACTCCCTAACCAAAACCTAAACTTAAACTTAAAAACCCAAACCTAAACCAGATCCCCGAACCTGAACCCGATTTCCTAAACCTAAACCTAAACCAATTCTCAATTCCCTAAAGCTATAACCTATAACTTAAACCTAAACCTAAACCTATAACCTACAATAGTAACATAAACCTATAACCTACAACATTAACATAAACCTATACCTATAACCTAAACCTATTCTCAAATCCCAAAACCTATAACCTATAACATAAACTCAATTCCCAAAACCTAAACCTATAACCTACGCTTATAACCTAAACCTATATCCTTAACCTAAACCTAAACCTAAAATCGAAATGTATTCTCAAATCCTTAAACCTAAACCTATAACCTACAACATTAACCTAAGCCTATATCCTACAACATTAACATAAACCTATAACCTACAACATTAACCTAAACCTATTCTCAAATCTCAAAACCTATAACCTAAACCTAAACCTTAACCAATAACCTAAACCTTAACCTATAACCTATAACCTATAACCTATAACCTATAACCTAAACTCAATTCCCTAACCCTTAACCTATAACCTAACCTAAACCTAAACCTACAATCGACATGTTATAACCTAAACCTAAACCTATAACCTTAACCTAAACATAAAAACCTAAACTTAAACCTAAAACTTAAATGTATTCTCAAATCCCTAAACCTAAACCCACACCTAATCCTAATCTCAACTCCCAAACCTAAACCTAAACCTAAACTTGAAAACCCAAACCTAAACTAGATCCCGAACCTAAACCCAAACCTGATTTCTTAAACCTAAACCTAAACCTATTCTCAATTCCCTAAAGCTATAACCTATAACCTAAACCTAAACCTATACATAAACCTATAACCTACAACATTAACATAAACCTATAACCTACAACATTAACCTATACCTATACCTAAAACCTAAACCTATTCTCAAATCCCAAAACCTATAACCTATAACCTAAACTCAATTCCCTAAACCTAAACCTATAACCTAACCTAAATCTAAACCTATAATCTACACTTATAACCTAAACCTATAACCTTAACCTAAATGTAAAACCTACACCTAAACCTAAAACCTAAATGTATTCTCAAATCCCTAAACCCAAAACCTAAACTTAAACCTATAACCTACAATATTAACATAAACCTATAACCTACAACATTAGCTTAAACATATTCTCAAATCCCAAAACCAATAACCTAAACCTAAACCTTAACCTATAACCTAAACCTTAAGCTATAACTATAACCTATAACCTATAACCTAAACTCAATTCCCTAAACCTTAACCTATAACCTAACCTAAACCTAAACCTATAACCTACACTTATAACCTAAACCTAAACCTATAACCTTAACCTAAACATAAAACCAAAATCTAAACCTAAAACTTAAATGTATTCTCAAATCCCTAAACCTAAACCTAAACCTAAACATATAACCTACAACATTAACATAAATCTATAACCTACAACATTAACCTAAACCTATACTTATAACCTAAACCTATTCTCAAATCCCAAAACCTATAACCTAAACCGAAACCTTAACCTAAACCTAAACTTATAACCTATACCTAAACCTTAACCTAAACCTAAACCTTAAACTATCACCTAAACCTTAACCTATAATCTACAACATTAACCTAAACTTATACCTATAACCTAAACCTATTCTCAAATCCCAAAACCTATAACCTATAACCTAAACTCAATTCCCTAAACCTTAACCTATAACCTAACCTAAACCTAAACCTATAACCTACACTTATAATCTAAACTTAAACCTAAACCTAAACCTAAACCTAAAACCTAAACCTAAACCTAAACCTAAACCTTAACCTATAACCTAAACCTTAACCTATAACCTATAACCTATAACCTATAACTTCTAACCTATAACCAATAACCTAAACTCAATTCCCTAAACCTTAACCTATAACCTAACCTAAACCTAAACCTATAACCTACACTTATAACCTAAACCTAAACCTATAAACATAACTTAAACATAAAACCTAAACCTAAACCTAAAACCTAAAGCTATAACCTATAACCTTAACCTATAACTTATAACCTATAACCTTAACCTATAACTTATAACCTATAACCTAAACTCAATTCCCTAAACCTTAACCTATAACCTAACCTAACCTTAAACCTTAAACCTACACTTATAAACTAAACCTACACCTATAACCTAAACCTATAACCTTAACCTAAAAGTAAAACCTAAAACTAAACCTAAAACCTAAATGTATTCTCAAATCCTTAAACCTAAGCCTAAAGCTAAACCTATAACCTATAACATTAACATAAACATATAACCTACAACATTAACCTAAACCTATAACCTATGACATTAACCTAAACCTAATCTCAAAGCCCAAAACCTATAACCTAAACCTAAACCTTAACCTAAACCTAAACCTATAACCTTAACCTATAACCTAAACCTTAACCTATAACCTAAACTCAATTCCCTAAACCTTAACCTATAACCTAACCTAAACCTAAACCTATAACCCACACTTATAACCTAAACTTAAACCTAAACCTAAACCTAAAACCTAAATGTATACTCAAATCCCTAAACCTAAACCTACACCTAATCCTAAACTCAACACCCTAACCTAAACCTAAACCTAAACCTAAACTCGAAAACCTAAACCAAAACCCGATCTTGAACCCGAACCCGATTTCCTAAACCTAAACCTTAACCTATTCTCAAGTCCCTAAACCTATAACCTATAACCTGTAACCTAAAGCTAAACCTTAACCTAAACCTATAACCTTAACCTAAACCTAAAACCTAAACCTAAACCTATAACACCTACAACGTTAACCTAAACCTATACCTATAACCTAAACCTAAATATATAACCTAAACCTATAACCTATAAGCTAAAACCTAAACCTAAACCTAAAACCTAAATGTTTTCTCAAATCCCTAAACCTAAACCTACACCTAATCCTAATCTTAAATCCCTAACGTAATTCTAAACCTAAACTTGAAAATCCAAACCTAAACCCGATCCCGAACCTGAACCCGATTTCCTAAACCTAAACCTTAACATATTCTCAATTCGCTAAACCTATAACCTATAACCTTAACCTAAACCTAAACCTATAATCTAAACCTGCAACCTACAACATTAACATAAACCTGTAACCTAAATCTATAACCTACAAAATTAACCTAAATCTATACCTATAACCTAAACCTATAACCTATAACCTAAACCTTAACCTATAACCTAGCCTAAACCTAAACCTATAACCTAAACTTATAACCTAAACCTAAACCTATAACCTTAACCTACACCTAAAATCTAAACTAAACCTAAAACCTAAATGTATTCTCAAATCCCTAAACCTAAAATCTAAACCTAAACCTAAAACCTAAATGTATTCTCAAATCCCTAAACCTAATCCTAATCTCAACTCCCTAACCTAAACTTGAAAACCCAAACCTAAACCCGATCCCGAACCTGAACCCGATTGAATGGGCCCACGCAAAATCTTAAAGAATCATCCTTATACAAGTAGATTATTCATAGCCTATTTCTTGTATGATTTCAATTAAATACGTTGTTAGGACATTAGCTATTGTCTCTTATTATGATGATTTGAATTGCGTGTGTTTCCCCCCAAGGTAGAATCTAGGTGGGGTTCACTTTGATATTCTTGAAAAATTCATTGTCATTCAATTTTATAAGCTTATGTTATGACATGTGCCCAAAAATGAAGTAAATCCATACTCACATGGAAAATAAGAATAGAGATTGAACGCCTACATTCAAACCTTATTTGGGATATAAGAGTTTAGGATTAGCAAACTTTTGTGTTTTTTCAGTTTATTTTAGTGGTAATGACTTTATAAACAATTTGGATGACATGTGAGCATCATGAATTTAGATCCTCTGCTTACCATTGATATAAATTGAAATTTCTCATTTTCTTGCATTGCGATTACAAGTCCTAGTCATCATTAATGTTGCCAGTATTACTACATCAAATGTAGTATATAATAATTTAGCCCAATCGCATGGAAATAAATAAGAAAATCTTGCTTTGTTAGCAAGCATACTCAAACTCAAGCATAACAATGCATCTATTTCCATCTCCACTATCTCTTATAGCATAAATTATTTGAGAATTGGATTTATCTCATTTTTAGAGTCATGCCCTAACACAATTTGATAATATTAATAGACAAGGTGGATTTGTCACCAACATTATTCCAAGACCTATATAACTTCTCCTTATAGGAAGTTGGGTAGGGCACATGCAAATTGAATCCATCAAAAGAGATAATGATCACCTCTCAAATGTTCTCTCTCTTTTCATTTGTTTTTTTTTTTTTCCATAGGATTGTTTATTTTATGGTGTTTTCTCAAATATACATGCAACATTTTATCATGTTAATATAATTATAAGTGGCCTAATATCACCTTTTTAAAAATAACTGATAATAATTTCTACCTGATGAGAAATCACTAAGTACCATTAGGCTCAACCCAAAAGATAAATCAACATTTTCTTTCTTCCTTTTTTCTTTTAACACACTCACACACTAGAGTTGCTTACAGCCACAATGGATACTTGAACTCATGACCTTCTATTGAAACTATTTTGAATCCACCACTAAGGCATGAGTAAGGACCTAAGTGTGTGTGCACACTAACCTAGGCGATGTGTTGACCACACTGAATTTTGTGAGCCCCACTAAGAAATAGGTTATGAATAATTTTTTGTATTTTATTTATAATGTTAAACTTATATGTATTTATGCATGGATGAATGTGATGTGGATAAGATTGTTTATGTATGGATGGATGTACGTAGTTTGTGTTTAGATGGATGTGAATGTAAATATAATGAAATATATTATAACAAGTGTATATCATGAAGAATATGATGAAATATATTGTAACAGGTGTATATCAGGAATTTTTGCCTAAATGTTGAAAAAAAAAAAAAAGAAGAGACTTTTACCAACGAAATATTTTGTAGGTAAAAGTTTCATCCATGTTTTTTACCTACGAAAACTTTCGTAGGCGAACGTTTTTACCTACGAACAATTTCGTAGGTAAAAGTCGTACCAATGCTTTTGCCTACGAAAAATTTTGTAGGTAAACGTTTCATGAACATTTTTACCAACGATAAACTTTGTTGGTAAAAGTTTTGTCAAAATTTTTTACCTGTGAAAAATTTCATCGGTAAAAGTCTTACCTTTGTCGATGATATAATTTTTTGTCAGTAAAAGCCTTTACCCTCAGTCTTTTACTGATGAAAAAATTCATCGGTAAAACCCATTACCTGCGAAAATGGTCTTTTAGCGACGAATTTTTTCATTGGTAAAAGTGGATTTTCTTGTAGTATATCAAACTAAAAATCAATGAAGTTCAATAAGAATAAGAATCAAAACAAAATAAACATCCAAATACGCTACAAGATTCACCTCTTTTCCTTAACTAAGAGGTTTAGCCGGCCATAGACATGATTGAAACCAAATCTCTTAATCGAAGCATGAAAAATAAACTAAGAACGAAGAAAAACTCTTTGGCAGCTTCTCCACCCTTGTATATGCCCTTTGAGACCTTTCTAAACCCTAGAATATACTTTGGAGCATCCTAGGGAGTTCTATTTATAGTTCTGGAACTCCAACTTTCACACCAAGTTGGAAAAATCTAGAAACTGCTTCAAATTTACGAACTCTTAACAGTTTTCCAAAATAATCTCAGAGTTTAAATTGCATCAAATTTACACACTCTGTGCAGTTTCTGAAAATATACTCAAAGTTTAAGAATATACTTTTTAAGGACAATTTTAGAAATATGTTTATTTTCAAGACAATTTCAAGATTCCTTTTCTTCACTTCAAATATTTGATTCTCTTCATTCCTTACTTGGTTTTCTTTGATCTTTGACATGTAAATTATTCGTTAAGGACTTCTAAATCTCCAAATCTTCATTTAATAATCTTTTGAGCATAAATCTTCCTTTTGACATCAATTTCACATTTAAGCTCTTGAAATCACTCTAGGTATAAATAGAAAAAATTTTGTAATATTTCACACTCAACACACCCCTAACCAACATTTTGCTAGTCTCGAGCAAAACATGTATTAAGTGATCTTCAATCTTCAATGTTCAAATCACTTTCAAAAAATAATATTTTATGCAATCAAGTATGAATGAGTACAATCTAAAGAAGTAAGAGTGCAATTGTGAAAATCTAGAGCCAAATTACACGAGCAATCAATCAAAAAGTTTCTTTATCAATCATTTAAGAGCATAGTTCATATATTAAAATTTTCAAATGTGCTTAGTGAATTCTATTTACTTTCCATAACATACTACTATTTTATAATGTTAGTCATACTCATCACCTCAAGTTTTATTGAATAATCAAGTACTGATTTCGAACTTATCACTTTTTTCTTCTTTTTCCAGTTTTTGATTTTATATCAACAGTCCTTTTTATTTATTCATTCTTTTCATTCATTTCTAGTGTTTTCATTATACATGACTTTTTTGTCGATCTCTTTATTTTTTTAACTGGATCTTTTCATCTTTTTAAGGTGGATAAAATTCTCCAAACTTAATTCTCTATATTTATCAATGATACATATATTAACAATGAGAAATTCTAGTATAATTCACAAAAAGCAATTTGAATGTGGCTTGTGACTTAGATTAACATGATATTCAAACTTCCTCTTAATCAATTAAATGCAAGAATTTAGATGATAGTCTACTCGGTTGATCAAACTCTAACAATTCATAGTTCAATTTTTATCTTATCATCATACTCAAAGCATTTTTAATTCCACAAATTATCATTTTTTAAACATGTTTTTATCTTGAAAAATTAAAAATTTTCACAAGTTTTGCCCAAAACTAAGAAAACACTAATTAGTTTACCTAATCCACACCCCAACATAAAACCTTCATTATTCTCAATGTAAAAGATATGAGCATGCAATGCACATGAGACAACGAAAAGAAATGGAAAGTGATGGGAAGATAATACCTGAAGAAGGAGAATTGAAGCTTTTCCAAAGTTCTTAACATGTAAATGGGTTAGCATATAGACTAAATGTCAGGCCCCAAACTCGAAAATCGGGCTCATAAACTTTTCGATTGTCGAATCCGGCGCCGACAACCTCCGTAGTGCCCTATTCTCGGCTCCCAGCGCCCATACACTGAATTCTGATCCTGGGACCCTTGAAGGAGTATTTCGATCATAAACTGGTTTCATAATCAGCATAACCCACGAACAATAACCAGAATACCACCACAAAATCTACTAAGATCAAAAAAACTTTAAAGTACAATGCGCAAAAGGGAAATACAATAATAACAAATCTCCAGAAGCTCGGCTGCACGCTTCTGCTCCTGCTAAGCTACGGCTGCAACTTGGCATCACCTGCATGCATCAATCATACATAAGCTTATAGAAAACTTAGAGGGTGGTGAAAGTGTGTGCGCAAGGTAGCAATGCAAGAATATAGTATTAGAGTAATGCAAAAACATAATTTGATGAATACTAATAGCTATACCAAGGCTATGCGATGTAAGGCATGAATGCTATCAGATATACCAAGGCTATACAATACAAGGTATGAATGCTATCGGCCATATTAAGGCTATGCAATGCAAGGCATAAATGTTATTGACCATACCAAGGCTATGGATGTAAGGCCTACATGGCCAATGATATATGCGATATGAAACATAAGCATACCGGCGCTCATGCTCTCATGTATCCACTGGGCTTAGACGTTGGAGTCATCCTCTGGAACCGTCAGATTTAGGGACTTTCACCTAGGGACATCCTTCGCGCCCCATGTAAAGAGAAGATTTTCGGTGTCCAAACCTACCATCCACATTATGCCTGTGGAGGCTATGGCCCTGATGTCACCAGGGCGTACAACAATCACTACACATAATGCAAGATGGTTGATAATAGTCCTCACACCTATAGTTATGATAATCCCAACACACATACTGTCTTATTAATCCGTGGGGTGCAATTATTCTCCCGCATATGATCGAGTAAGGACTTCTTAACCGGTGGATCATTAGATTCCAGTTGGTTCTCGATGATAGTTTTAGAAATGTTTTGAGACATTGGTGGATTTCTATCATAATCATCATCCCAATATATGTTATTCTTCTCAGCATACTGACATTCTCACCCGTGCATATACATGGTGAAACCCTAACTCTGAATCTAATTCTAAAGGAAAAATCCTACACCAATCTAGAAATAAGAAGAGAGATAATTGGAAAGAAGTTACCAATTTGGAGATCTATATTAGAATCCTGCAAAAGAAAACAAAACAAGTTAGTTTCTAAAAAATAGAAAATCTGAAATTAGAAATTTTTTAAAGAAAAACTAAGAAGAGTTAGTTTCTAAAAAGGAAGGAAATCCTAGAATTAGAAAGTTACTAAAAATGAAGAATCTAAATCTAAAATTAGAAAATAGAAAATTTCTAAAAAGAAAGCCTAGACTTAGAAAATTTCTAAAAAATAAAATCCTAATTCTAAAAATAAAAATTAGAAAAAGTAGAGAATTTAGAAAGAGATTACCAAATTAGAAGTTCAAGTTAGGACCCTATAAAATAGGAAATATGTTAGTTTCTAAAATAAAATAAAATAAAACTCTAAGCTAAAGTTAGTAAAATCCTAAAACTATAAATCATGATAAGAGAGAATCCTAAATCTAATTTAGACCAAAACAGTCCCCGACAACGGTACCAAAAACTTGATGTTTTAATTTAAACCAATCTGATTTAAATAATTTTAACTCGCAAGTATACGAATCAGATGTAGATATGATAGGTATTACGAGATCGTTCCCACGAGGACTGGTTGTCACAATTGAATGTTACGATTCTTCTTAACTAATTCAACAAAGAGTTTATGTAATGATTAAGAAAATTAAATAAAAATCAATGAAAAAGTAACTGAGAGTAGTGAGTAAAATCCAATCGATGAGAAGACTAGGACTTTCGAATCCACCCCTAATTATCATAACCCTAGTTTTACCTGTTGATTTATCCTAATTCAGATTGATATAAATTTAATAAACAAAACACATCCTATGTCCTTGGTCGGGCACACAGAATGTATAATCCTTTAAAGCATATGGATCACATCTTTCCATCCATGGTCAGGAATGGAGAGATGTAAATCTTGTTTCTTCCTCTATAGGAAACTTTTTCATGGTTAGACAAAAGCACCTAGTTAAGATTCCAAACAACATCCATATCTAGACTTTGGTCGAGCTCATAGAATGAATGAATATGAAAATTACAGTTAAGCACACTAGAGAAAGAAAAAAATTAATCAAATTAAAATAAATTCAACATAGACAAGAATTATTCAAATTGGGGGCTTCATCTTAGCCCTAGCTGAGAAGATTAGTAATCCATAAAATCAATTATAATGAAGGAAAAATAAAATTTAAACAGTAAGAACATCTCTCTTCTTCCTTCCTCTCTCTCTCTCTCTCTCTCTCTCTCTCTCTCTCTCTCTCTCTCTTTTCTTTTTCTTCTCTTTTTGGATCTTCCCAAGGTCTGAATGTTTGCTCCCCACGTCCAAAACCTCCTTATATAGCTGCTGGAGTGGTGAAAATTGGATTTGAATCAGATTTGGAAAGCTATCGCATGCGCAGCGAAAGTCTTTTCGCAGCCAAGTTCGGGGCTTCAAAAATTCCCACTTTCCTCACTTAATTTCTGAAGAAACACCGTATCTTAGGACGTTTTTGGGTCCTCTATATGATAGACGGTTCAGATCTGCCATATGATCAAAGATGGTGGGACACAACTGGCAAGAAAAGTCAATTTTTTGGCTGTGCAAAACCTTTCACACTCTTTCATTGTCGTGATCCATGGGCCCCACAGAGGTATTTTTAGGGAAATCCACCCCATCCATTAGATTCAGGACAAAATTTCAGTCCAGAATGAGTAGTTTTGAACGTCCATTGACGTGTCCCAGAGAAGAAATCAGTAAAAGATCATATTTGAACGTTACAGGGAAGCCCTTTTATAGCCACTGTACCGCACACGTGTGCATGTATGGATGCAAAAGGTCAACATGGTTTTGTAGCTCTCGAAGCCCTCTACATGGTAGATGGCTCAAATCTTCCGTACGAATCATGTTTGGGGCCCACAGTCGACCGTAAAATGGCAAGCGGTCGTGCGTCACATGCTGCAGGAAATAGAAGTTTCCTTTCGAGAAGAAGGGTCGGGTCAGTGCTTGCGCTGACCAGCTTAGCCGTCCGGTGCAACGCTCGTGTACGTGTGCTCTGTGCACACATTGCACATATAGGGTCCACTGTGATGTTTCTATAAAATCTGCACCGTCCATCTTTTTTCTCATATTATTTAAACCATAGAGACAAATTTTGAAGCATTACCAGATAGCATGTGGGCCCCACTTAATGAATTAAGGGACTGATCTAACCGTTTGGCCACTTTTCGAGATATTCAAAGGCTGAAATTTAATATGTACAGTTAATTTATGGCCCTTATCTCATGTATGAAGTTTCGAACCAATCAGATGGTGAGAACCTTGTGATCTTACATTTTAGTTGGTTTTCGGGCCCGTTTAATGCAAACAGCTTGATTTCCTCGGATCCCTAGCATGTAATTTCTTCAATCTTGGTCCTCTGGAGTCCATTCCATGCTCTGGTATCCTCGGAGCATCAAATTCACACTTTTAATACTCTTTTTTAATCAACGCTCCTTATTACATCCTGCAACGAAAACACAATTAAAATGTGACATTAAGCATTATCATGTAAGTAAAAATAGGCAATAACTAGGGTCTAATATGCAATATTCGACCCTCATCACAACCCCCAACCAGCATTTTGCTAGTCTCGAGCAAAACATGCTAAAAATAATTTCAGAAATAAGAGAATCCTGTAAACTCAAGTGACTTGTGAACAGATAGTTATGATGTGAAAATTTTAAGATTCATGAATGGTGAGTAGAATTATCTCCTGAAATCAAGCTTACAGCAAACTTCATAATCAAGTTCAAAGTATTAATCCATCAATTAGAACATTCTAAATATTGAGTTCCATGAGTGTATAGTGTAATCTCGGCTCACAATCATTAAGAGATCCAATTGTTAATTTCATGATATCATTGGAATTCATGACAACTAAACCTGAAACCAACACTAACATTACAGATTAACTTTTCATTCTACCAGCCTTTGATTTTCTTGAATAGTAACGCTAAGTAGGGGAATCAAATCATCACCCATGGGAGCAAACCTATGGTGAAAACTTATCACCTAACTTCTTTTAAATGTCAATCACGGGGAATCGAATCTACACTTATAGGGAGCAAACCTATGGTGAAGATTATTCGACTTATCCATTCAATTCTTCTTATAAACTGATGCTAAAAATTTTATTTTCAGGCTGGTTCCTTTCATGTTTAGTGATTACGAAGTTAATCATTCAATTAATGAACCGGAATGTGTAGGCGAGATGTGATATGTGAAATCATGACTCAATCAATGTTTAAAACTTCTGATAATGAGTTAACAATTCAAAATTAACTGTGAAATCTAACAGATGGCTGAATCCAATAGTCATAAATTACCAACATGCAATCACGAATATCTTTCAAACTCACTTCAAATTCACAAGAAGTTCCAGAAAAAGTTAAAAATTTAAAAAGTTACACAATTTTTAGTCAAAACTAAGAAAATACTGATTAGGTAACCTAATCTCCCACCTCCAACCTAAAACCTACATTGTCCTCACTGTAAAAGAAATAAGCATGCAATGCACATGGGACAACGAAAGCAAAAGAGGAGTGATGGAGAAGATAGTACCTGGACGAAGGGATCCAGAGAGACTTTTCAAGAGATTACTGCGAGAGCAGGTCAGTACGAGAGTAAACTATCCTAAAATAACGTATCAAGCAAACTAACCTAACTACATAAAACCGTCTATCCTAAAATAGCATAAAGCAAACTACCCTAATCTTATGAAAGAAGGGAAAAATTACTCTATCATGCCGTAAGGTTCCTCTTTCACCCAATACCTTGATAAGTTTCTTAGTAAGTTCCTCAACAGGATCATCCAAAAGTCCTTTTTGCAATAGGCTTGGGCGCCCTGGAGCATGACTTTCCAGAGAGACTTATGTACCTCATAAGAAATTTTCCATTAAATTACTTGAGGTATCCAGAATATATATGATTTACTTGTGACAGAAAAAGTTTCAACATTAGTATCCCATGGTGAATCAGAGACTACTCGTAAATGAAATTTAGAAAAAATTGTAGTAGGTGGTGTAGTCTCAACAAACGCCGATGTTTTACTCTGTAGTTCAATTTTCAACTCTTCCACATTTAATGGTAAACATTCAAGATCCGAGGAAGGAAGTACTTCAGAATACAGGTTCTCTCGATTCATGACAACTGCCAAGGTATTATTTTGCAAGGCATCCACTATTTATTATAATAGGGGATCATTTGAATCTGCAAAATGCGCTAAGCAATCATCTAAAGAGTTACAACGTTCAGCTGAGCATGATTTATTTTCCACATTGGAGATTGTGATGATCTGCCCAAGGAATCCATCATCTTTGAAAGTGGATGGAAGTACACTCTCTTGCTCTAACCTAGTGCAAACAATTGTATGATCAAGAAATAAAGTATTGATGTGAGGACTCTGCTCATTGATACTACTCAGAAGAAGTATTGAATCGTCAAAAGTATATGACTCAGATGGTGGCTTCAACTGAGTGGTTTTAACTTTCAGAGTCATATCAAGAAGTTCGTTCATTTCCCGAATCATATCATCATCCAATTCAGGGGAGTGGCCCAAACATGTTTCACGAGAGTTAGAAGGGTCGGTTGTAATGGGCTCATCCTCCACTTTTAAATCAGACATGTTAGATGAGAGGAGTGGCTCATTTTGACCGACCACTTTATGTACTTCTTGATCACTGACCTGGACCATACTTGAGATTGATTCTGAGGGAATTTGGGCTGAACATTAATGATCATCATCCCAATACATATCATCATCTAATTCCCTGTCATGTACACTTAGGATGGGATTGCTTTCCTCACATTCTATTCCTAAATTGGGTGAAGGTTCAAATAAGCTGACCTCTTCATCATCATTAAACTCGAGTATCTCTGTGAGTGAAGTGTGTTATCATCATTGTATTCGAAAAACACCCATATCTCTTCACCATTCCTTTGAACAGTCATCGAGATCGATTCATCTAGAAATTGAACCATATGCTCATAATTTAACTTTTCATCCCAAATTTCAGAGTGTTTTAAAAGTGAGTGAGGATCACCTTCCTCGCATTATATTTCTAAATTGGGTTGTGGCTGAGATGAACTAGCTTCCATCAACGCATCATAAGTAGGGAATCCAAAGGAATAATTAATGGGTTGTGGTCGGGATGAATTAGTCTCCATTAACCTATCAATGCGTGATTCAAGTGCATATAATAATTTCATCAAGTCATAAGCTATGTAACTCGGAGATGACTCCTCTTGGATCATTTCTAGTGGATATTCAGAAGTAAGGAACCCAAGAGAATAATCATTATAACATGTTGTTGGTTCATTTTCCCAAGTTTGATGCTTCCACTGATTATATTCATACAGATCATAGGTGGGAGAATCTGATGGTTGATAATAGTCCTCACGCCTATAGTTATGATAATCCCAACACTCACATATTGTCTTATTAATCCGTGGGGTGTAATTATTCTCCCGCATATGATCGAGTAAGGACTTCTTAACCGGTGGATCATTATATTCCAGTTGGTTCTCGATGATAGTTTTAGAAATGTTTTGAGACATTGGTGGATTTCTATCATAATCATCATCCCAATATATGTTATTCTTCTCAGCATACTGACATTCCTACCTGTGCATATACATGGTGAAACCCTAACTCTGAATCTAATTCTAAAGGAAAAATCCTACACCAATCTAGAAATAGGAAGAGAGATAATTAGAAAGAAATTACCAATTTGGAGATCTATGTTAGAATCCTGCAAAAGAAAATAAAACAAGTTAGTTTCTAAAAAATAGAAAATCTAAAATTAGAAATTTTCTAAAGAACAACTAAGAAGAGTTAGTTTCTAAAAAGGAAGGAAATCCTAGAATTAGAAAGTTACTAAAAATGAAGAATCTAAAACTAAAATTAGAAAATAGAAAATTTCTAAAAAGAAAGCCTAGACTTAGAAAATTTCTAAAAAATAAAATCCTAATTCTAAAAATAGAAATTAGAAAAGGTAGAGAATTTAGAAAGAGATTACCAAATTAGAAGTTCAAATTAGGACCCTACAAAACAGGAAATATGTTAGTTTCTAAAATAAAATAAAATAAAAACTCTAAGCTAAAGTTAGTAAAATCCTAAAACTATGAATTATGATAAGAGAGAATCCTAAATCCAATTTGGACCAAAACAGTCCCCGGCAACGACGCCAAAAACTTGATGTTTTAATTTAAACCAATCTGATTTAAATGATTTTAACTCGCAAGTATATGAATCAGATGTAGATATGATACGTATTACGAGATCGTTCCCATGAGGAATGGTTGTCACAATTGAATGTTATGATTCTTCTTAACTAATTCAACAAAGAGTTTAGGTAATGATTAAGAAAACTAAATAAAAATTAATGAAAAAGTAACTGAGAGTAGTGAGTAAAATCTAATCGATGAGAAGACTAGGACTTTCGAATCCACCCCTAATTATCATAACCCTTGTTTTACCTGTTGATTTATCCTAATTCAGATTGATATAAATTTAATAAACAAAACACATCCTATGTCCTTGGTCGGGCACACAGAATGTATGATCCTTTAAAGCATATGGATCACATCTTTCCATCCATGGTCAGGAATGGAGAGATGTAAATCCTGTTTCTTCCTCTATAGGAAACCTGTTCATGGTCAGACATAAGCACCTAGTTAAGATTGTAAACAACATCCATATCTAGACTTTGGTCGAGCTCATAGAATGGATGAATATGGAAATTACAGTTAAGCACACTAGAGAAAGAAACAAATCAATCAAATTAAAATAAATTCAACATAGATAAGAATTATTCAAATTGGAGGCTTCATCTCAGCCCTAGCTGAGAAGATTAGTAATCCATAAAATCAATTATAATGAAGGAAAAATAAAATTTAAATAGTAAGAACATCTCTCTTCTTCCTTCCTCTCTCTCTCTCTCTCTCTTCTCTTTCTTCTCTTTTTGGATCTTACCAAGGTCTGAATGTTTGCTTCCCACATCCAAAACCACCTTATATAGTTGCTGGAGTGGTGAAAATCGAATTTGAATCAGATTTGGAAAGCTATCGCAAGCGCAGCGAAAGCCTTTTCGCAGCCAAGTTCAGGGCTTCAAAAATCGTGACTTTTCTCACTTAATTTCTGAAGAAACACCGTATTGTAGGACGTTTTTGGGTCCTCTACATGATAGATGGTTCAGATCTTCCATATGATCAAAGATGGTGGGCCACAACTGCCTGGAAAAGTCAGTTTTTTGGATGTACGAAACCTTTTACACTCTTTCGTTATCGTGATCCGTAAAGGTGTTTTTAGGAAAATATACCCCATCCATTAGATTCAGGATGAAATTTCAGTTAAGAATGGGTAGTTTTGAACGTCCATTGATGTGTCCCAGAGAAGAAATCACAAAAAGATCAGATTTGAACGTTGCACGGAAGCCCTTTTGTAGCCTCTGTACTGCACACGTGTGCGTGTATGGATGTAAAAGGTCAACATGGTTTTGTAGCTCTCGAAGCCCTCAACATGGTGGACGACTTAGATCTTCCATACTAATCATGTTTGGGGCCCACAGTCGACCTTAAAATGGCCAGCTGTCGTGCATCACACGCTGCAGGAAACAAAAGTTTCCTTTTCAAGAAGAAGGGTCAGGTCAGCGCTTGCGCTGACCAGCTCAGCCGTTCGGTGCAACGCTCGTGCACATGTGCTCTATGCACACGCTGCACATATAGGGTCCACTGAGTTGTTTCTATGAAATCTGCACCATCCATCTTTTTTCTCATATTATTTAAACCATAGAAATAAATTTTGAAGCATGACCAGATAGCATGTGGGCCCCACTTAATGAATTAAGGAGCTGATCTAACCGTTTGGCCACTTCCTGAGATATCTAAAGGATGAAATTTAATATGTACGGTTAATTTATAGCCCTTATCTCATGTATGAAGTTTTGAACCAATCAGATGGTGGGAACCCTATGATCTTGCATTCTGACTGGTTTTCGGGCCCGTTTAATGCAAACAGCTTGATTTTCTCAGATCCCTGGCATGTAATTTCTTCAATCTTGGTCCTCTGGAGTCCGTTCCATGCTCTGGTATCCTCGGAGCGTCAAATTCACACTTTTAATACTCTTTTTTAATCAACTCTCCTTATTACATCCTGCAACAAAAACACAATTAAAATTTGACATTAAGCATTATCATGTAAGTCAAAACAGACAATAACTAGGGTCTTATATGCAATATTCGACCCTCATCACTAGTGCTGCTACTGCTGTTGCGGTAACTTAATCTGCTGTTGTGGGGGCCTCGGTGGTGGGAGCCGCTGCCACTGTTGATGTGGATGGGGACACTCATTCCTGTAATTTCCTGCCTCACCGCATCCAAAATAAACACCAGGGTACTATCATGGAGGTGGTGTTGGAGCTACTGTCAGTGTTGCTAGTGCTCTTGCAGCTAGGCGATCGTTGTACCTCTATGGCCGTCGACGCTTGTAAGTGCTATGATTTCATATCCCTTTAGTTGTCAAATTTTGTGGTGCCAAAACCTATATCTATGTCTTATATATCTTGTGTTTTATGTTTGAAGACTAGTCATTGCAATCAAGACATATCAAGACATCACATTTCAAGACAAGATCTTAAATGAAGAAAGTTTTCAAGTCTTGGATGAAGAAATCAAGAATAGAAGTTTTCAAGGTTGCATGTTCAAGATTTGATCAAGTTCAAGTTTACTAGAAGACTTTGTCAAGTCAAGATCAAGCTCATGAAGGCCTACTATAAGTTTTGTATATTCACAAGCTTCTCTTAAGGGTCATCTGAGAGAACAGACTTTCAATGTCCATCTCACTTTTAAGGTTTGTTTGACCTTAGGTTGACCTTAGGATGGGCTTTACTGTAGGTCATTCAGGATATATAACTCATATATTTTAATATGCTTGTTTGGAGTGTTCTAAGACCAGTCCTAGGGACTTCAAGACCAGTCCTAGCTTTGCTACAACTAGTCTTAAGTTTTTCAGGACCAGTCCTAGGTAGTTGAAGATTTTTGGATCTTTCTGGCTGTCCTACGACCAGTCCTGGACATCCTACGACCAGTCCTGAAAGTTCTACGACTCATACTTCGACCGGTCGTAGCCCTACGACTCAAACTCCAGCAACCGTTTTTGGGGTCCTACGATCGGTTGTAGGTGATCCACGACCAGTCGTAAGTGACCAACGACCGGTCGTAAACCACCCAGGACCGGTCGTGGAACTGAAAATCTTATCCCGCGGAAATCTTTCAAAAATCTTTGATGCTACGACCAGTCCTAGGATCCTAAGACCAGTCGTAGACGGGATTTTTCAAGCTATAAATAAACCACGAACTTCAGAGTTTTAACGCTTCAAATCAATTCTATTCAAGCATTCTTTAGGCTATTCTCTGAGATAAGTTTGTGTTTATTTTAAGCTACATTGTGCTTATTTAATATTCCTTTTGCTAGCTTATTTTTATTTGATTTTGATCTACATTCCAATCTTATTAGAAAAGGGGAATTTCTGATATTCCTTCTTCTTGGATTCAAAATCAAATAGATCTAGCCCGTTTGATCTAAAATCAATTAGACTTAGAACCATTCTTAAAGTGAGTATTGGACTTTGAACGTCGAATCGAACTTCTACTCCGATTGGTTCTATCGGGCTTCTTCAAAAGGTGATTAAGGTATTTTACATGTTTTGTAATTTACTTTCTCTGGTTTTTGTTTGAGATTCTCCAGAAAAATCTCTTTATAGTGGTTATCTGAGGAGAGCCAGAAAACTCAGATTGTGGGGTTTTTGGATTGTGTAAGCCCGAGATCAAAGACACAATTGTGAAGGTTTTAGGTGAACCTGTGAAACCTATTTTGATAGTGCATGCTAATATCCCCTGTATGAGGATATTAGGAGTGGAGTAGCAATCTGTGTGGCTGTTGGATAACAGTTGGTGTACACACAGGCGAACCACTATATATCGTTGTGTTGTGGATGTACTTCATTCTTTCATTCCTTTATTCATTCAGTTGTGTGGTTTGTGTTTGTGGATGAATGTTGTAATCACTTCAAGCAAGTGTGGATGAATGTTGTAATAACTTAGGATTTATTTTCCGCAAGTTATTTTGATTTCATTACTTATTATTCCTCTCTGGTTTGTGATACTAAGGACGTTCTAGAAATAAAGTTGTCCTACCTTAAACCTCTGGTTTTTGGTGTAAGGTTGTCCTTAGAACTGATAAAGTATCAATCTCTTTATTTTAGGCTATTGTGATTGTTTTATATTCAGCATTGTGCTTTAAATCTTTTATTATTCCGCTGTTATTAGTTTTATTTGGCGTTGCCCTATTCACCCCTCTCTAGGGCATATAGCTAGGCCCTTTCAAGTGGTATCAGAGCATAATAGCTCGTGCTTATTGTTTATTTATTGGATTTATTTCCTGAGCTAACAGTCTAAGCTATATTAAGATGTTAAATTTTGATAGCCTATCAGTCACTAGGCCACCACCCTTTAATGGCACAAACTATGCCTATTGGAAAGCCAGGATGAGGATCTTCCTCAAATCCTTGGATGAAAGTGTGTGGCTGGCCACAGTGAATGAATGGAACCCTCCTATTACTGAAGTAACTAATGATGATGGTTCAAAATCTATGAAAGTAACGGCTTATTCGCTTTGGACCACACTTCAGAAAAGTGAAAGTAGTGTAAATGCAAAAGCACTAAATGCAATTACTTGTGCATTATCACCAGATGAATTCAAAAGAATCATCTCTTGTGAAAATGCAAAACAAGCATGGGATATATTAGAAATGACACATGAGGGTACATCTATTGTCAAGAAATTTAAAGTCCAACTCCTCACGACTAAATTTGAAGAAATTCATATGGAGGAGAATGAGATGTTTATAGACTTCTACACTAGATTGAATGACATTGTGAACTCTATGTGGAGTCTTGGTGATAGAATCCCTGAAAGTAAAGTGTGCGTAAAAATACTACGTTCACTTCCTGAACGGTTCAATTCTAAAGTGACCGCGATTCAGGAACTTCGTGATATGGATACCATGAGGGTTGAGGAATTAGTTGGTTCACTTCAAACCTATGAGTTATCTTTTAAGGCTCCTAAAGGAAAATCAATTGCTCTCAAATCATCTAAAAATGTTTCACAAGAGAGTACTTCGGATTCAGAAAATACCGAAGTTGATATGGCACTTTTAGCAAAAAGGTTTTACAAAATTTTCAAAAACAAGAAAAAGGTTGATTTTCAAAAATCAAATGATAAGAGACAATCTAATCCTATAACTTATAAATCCTTGAAAGATAGTCAATGTTACAACTGTCAAGAGTATGGGCACTTATCTAACAAATATCCTAAAAAGGACAAATCAAAAAGGAAAAGCATGATGGCTACTTGGGATGAATCATCTAATTCTGAATTCTCTTCTAAATCAGAAGATTCTGAAACCGAGTCGGGCGATGGTGTTAAAGCCCTTATGACTCTAGCCAAGATCACCTATTCAGATCATGATGATATATCTAGTGAAGAAAATCTGAATAGTAATTGCGATAATGAAGATGATCTTCAAGATGCTTATAATGCCCTTTATAAAGAGAGTTGAAAAATTACTGTCAAGCTTAAATTACAAAAAGAAAAATTTTCTAAGCTTAAGGAAGATTATGAGTCACTTGTCTTAGAAAAGTCTCATATTTCTGATTCTTTTGAAAAAACCAAAAATGATTTAGATTTCAAAACCTCCTAAATTGAAGATTTGAAATCTGAAAAAGAGAAACTTAAAAATGAGGTAGCTTCTCTTCTGAGTTTGAAAGACACATGGAGATATGCCCAAGGTGATCCGAAATTGGAAAAATTATTGTCCAGATCAAGAAAATGTGGCGATCGATCCGGGTTGGGATATGATAAGAATACATCTCCTAAACAAAAGAACACTGCTCCTAAATTTGTAAAAGGAGAGTCTTCAAACTCAAAAGAAAAGAATACTTTTCAAGGTTTTTCTAAAAATTCAAAAACTTTTCAAAAACCTAAAAGTAGCCATGTCAACTTTAATTTTCAAAATCGAAATCAATTAGCTGAAAAAATTATTGATCTTCTCAAGGAGCTATTAAAGTCAAACTCTATAGGTCGTTCCTACAACAATAGACAGAAAAAGACCATCTATACTCCTAAACCCAAAACAGTTATGAAATGGGTTCCTAAAGTTGTCAGCTTGGTTGCCCACACTGCTTTCAAAGCAACAAGTCATTCAAAGTGGTACCTAGATAGTGGTTGCTCCAGGCATATGACAGGTGACAAAGCTTTATTCACCGATCTTAAAGATATGACTGACGGGTCAGTCACATTTGGTGATGGAAGCAATTCCAAGATTATTGGCCAAGGTACGGTTCAATTTTATAACCTTCCCTTATTTAAGAATGTCTTATATGTTGAGGGTTTAAAACACAACCTATTAAGCATTTCTCAGATATGTGATAACAACCATAGTGTAAAGTTTTCTAATCAAGGTTGTGAGATAGTTAATAAAAGGGGTTCTGTTATATTAACTGGTCGCAGAACTTTTGAAAACTGCTTCATCGTTAGTGATGCTAGCTCATCTACTCAATCATGTTACATGGTCCATACCGATGAGACTGAATTATGGCATAAATGCCTTGGACCTGTACACTATCGGAATTTATTTGGATTGAGCAAAAGAGAACTAATTAGAGGTCTACCCAAATTGCAAAAAGTAGATAAAATATGTGGTGAATGCCAGTTGGGCAAACAGATTAGGAGCTCTCACAAGAAAGTGAACTCCAATACCATATCTAGACCACTCGAGCTTCTCCATATGGATCTTATTGGACCAACCAGATCAGAGAGTCGAGGAGGCAAAAAATACATCTTGGTTATCGTAGATGACTATACCAGATTCACTTGGGTATCATTCTTAAAAGATAAAACTGAAACCCTGGATGAAGTAAAAAAGGTCATCAAACAAATCCAAAATGAGAAAAGTTCTCATGTTAGCAAGTTCCGTAGTGATCATGGATCTGAATTCGAAAATAGTAGTTTTGAGAAATTTTGTAGCGATCGGGAATATCACATAAATTCTCAGCGCCCAAAACACCCCAATAAAATGGTATAGTTGAAAGGAAAAATAGAGTACTTCAGGATATGGCTAATGTTATGTTGAATAGCATGAAGCTCTTTAGAAATCTTTGGGCCGAAGCAGTTAATACCGCATGTTATATTATTAATCGGGTTTATACTAGTAAATCTGATAATAAGACTGCTTATGAATTATTGTTTGAAAAGAAACCTACTGCCAAATACTTTCAGGTTTTTGGCAGCAAGTGTTATATTTTACGGGATCGTGAAAATTTGGGTAAGTTTAATACGAAGAGTGACGAAAAAATTTTTCTTGGTTATTCTTTGAACAGTCAAGCTTATAGGGTTCTAAATAAGAGAACTGGTGTGATTCAAGAGTCCATCAATGTGGTCATTGATGATCATTTGAAGACACCAGCCCCAAGTTCAGATAATGATGAAGCTCTTATTATTGACAATCTAGATATCTCATCATGTCAAAAAGAATCTGAACCAAGGACTGTTAAAGATCATCCAACCAATCAAATACTTGGAAATCCTCTCACTGGATTTCGTACTCGCAAACAACTTGAGAACATATGTAATTATGTTTATTTTACATCCCAAATAAAACCGGTCAACGTAAAAGAAGCACTTTCTGACGAAAATTGGATAGTTGCTATGCAGGATGAACTTAATCAATTTGTTCATAATGATGTCTGGTATCTTATTCCTAGACCTAAAGATAAAAATATTATTGGAACAAAGTGGATCTTTAAAAATAAGTCTGATGAACTCGGAAATATTATACGAAACAAGGCTAGACTAGTTGTACAAGGGTACACTCAGATTGAAGGCATCGATTACGATGAAACCTTTGCTCTAGTCGCTTGCCTTGAATCAATCAGACTTTTTATTTCCATCGCATGTTTTAGAAAATTTAAAATCTATCAGAAGGATGTAAAGAGTGCTTTCTTGAATGGCGATTTACATGAAGAAGTGTATGTTGAACAACCTTCAGGGTTTGAAGACCCTAAGTTATCTGACCATGTATTTCGTCTCAAAAAGGCTCTCTATGGTCTAAAACAAGCACCCAGTGTATGGTATGAAAAATTGACTAAATTCTTACTTAGTCATAGCTTTCAAGTAGGTAGTGTCGATAAGACGTTTTTTGTTAAAAAGAATAACAATGATATTTTGATGGTTCAAATATATGTTGATGATATTATTTATGGATCTACTTGTTCTAACATGTCTACTGAGTTTGCAGAGTTAATGAAATCAAGGTTCGAAATGAGCATGGTTGGCGAACTTAACTATTTCCTAAGGTTGCAAGTAAAACAACAACCTGATGGAATTTTCATTTTCCAGACCAAATATGCTTCAAACTTGGTTAAAAGATTTGGATTTGAGAATGGTAAGAACTTTGATACTCCTATGAGTACAACATTAAGACTCTCAAAAGACTCTTCAGGTAAAGATATAGATCCTAAATTATATCGCAGTATGATTGGTAGTTTGTTATATCTTACTGCTAGTAGACTTGATATCGCATTTAGTGTTGGTATTTGTGCGAGATATCAGTCTAATCCTAAGGAATCACATCTTATTACTGTTAAACGGATTAGTAGATATGTCGCAAGTTCTATAAATTTGAGACTTTGGTATCCTTTTGATACTAATGTTCAATTAGCCGAGTATTCAAATGTTGATCGGGCCGAAAATATTAATGATAGAAAATCAACCAGTGGTGGTTATTTTTACATTGAAAATTGCTTAGTTTCTTGGTTCAGCAAGAAGCAAAGCTCAATATCGCTCTCTACTGCTGAGGCTGAATATATTGCAGCTGGATATCATGTACTCAACTAGTTTGGATGAAACGCATGCTTAGCGATTATGGAATTAATCAAGATTCTATGATCTTACATTGTGATAATTCCAGTGCTATAAACATTTCCAAAAACCCAATCCAGCATTCACGTACTAAGCATATTAACATTAGGTATCATTACATTCGTGAGTTGGTTGAAGAAAAAGTTATTTCATTGGAATATATACCAACCGAAACTCAACTTGCTGATATATTTACTAAACCGCTCGACAAAAGCAAGTTTAATAAATTGAAATTTGATCTTGGTATGTGCATTTTACATTGAATATTCTTGCTTGCATATATCATAGTGTATTATATTTCATATTATAATTGTTTAAATTTTAAATTTTTTCATTAAAAATACATTTTTGGTCGATGCTCGACCGGTCATGGTTGTACATGACCAGTCGTGGTTCGACTGGTCATGAACCACACTCAACCGGTCGTGGATCTCGTGAATGTGATATAATTTGGGGAAAATCCCCTTCTTCTTCATTTCCACACTAACCTACGATGAGTCGTGGCTCAACCAATCATAAGATTTCTAGTTTTTCTTCAAAGTAAGTCCTATTTCATCATTTTTCTTGAAGATTCATGATCTCTATGCTTTGATTTGTTCATAGTACAACTTGATTTCATCTCTTGTTGAGTTTTTCAAGGGTTTTCTCTCAATTTGCTGATCTAGAGAAAACTCATCTTTCTTTTGTGCATCTTGCTTGCTCTTTGTATATCTTTTTGAATATGGATGCTAGAGGGAAAAAGAAAACATCTCGTGATCCATCTTCATCTAGATCTGCACCGATAACTAAACGGCACCTTCGGTCATCCGAAGATGATACTCAAGATGTACGGGATTTGGGTGTCCGTAACATTATCGTTGAGCATACTACTGATCTAAATCACATTGCTCCATATGGTATCATTCCCCTTCTTGAATCTGTAGGCTGGACTAACATTTTGCTTTGGGGTGGGTCTACATACCAATCCATTGCTCAATCAACGGTAGCATGCATTTCATATTTTTCCCTTGATAATTTAACATTTTCAATTGATACTAGCGAAGAAAAATTTAAAGTTGACCGTCATTTGATATCAGGTATTATGAATATACCTGATAATGATGAAGGAATACCGATTCATACTTTATACGACAAATCTTCAGAATCGAAAAAATGCATGTTAACCAGAGATTTATGCAAAATTGATGTGCATTGGACTCACAAAGGGAATGCGCTCCCTGCAAAGTATTTGTTACCCAGTTACAGAATATTACATCATTTTTTCATTTCCAATGTATATCCTCGGTCCAGTAATAAAACCGAGTTGACTTCTTTCATGGTTCGTGTGTTGCATTCTATTACTTCTGGAACCAAGGTCTGTCTTCCTTCTTTGATTTGTCATTCCATTATACAATTTTGTCTCCATCCGGGTCATAGTGATATTCTATTCGGTTATCTTATGACTGTTTTAGCCACTCACATGCTTGTCGATAAACCTGTTAATGAGGAACCAATTCTTCATCTTATTTTCAACAATTCCAATCTTAATAAGATGAAATTGGATCTGCTTTCTGGCCAAGTTGAGGAAGGTGGTGATGGAGGTGTTGGTGGTGTTGCTGGAAACGAAGAGGAAGCTGGCGATCTTCCACAACAAGATGTTATATATGGATGACTTATTTGATGATTTAGAAATTGATTCACCTAATGATCTAGATTATGATCCTTCTGGTTTTGATGCACGCCTTCGTGCACTGGAGGAAAAAGTTGATAATATGAATATAGCCCATGATATGAGATTCAACTACATACGAAAATATCTTCGTCGCATAAATAAGGGCTTACACCAGATTGATCCAATTATCCCTGCTCCCTCCTCTGGATCAGATTAAGTGAATTATCTTCTGGATAGTATGTCATTTCCTTTTATTTTGGGTATGTATTATGAATTATGGTTTCATAACATTGTCTTTTGGATATTGTAGTATGGATTATGACTAAATGCTTAAGATTTATATGATGTCTTTTCATATCTCTTTCTCATTATTTACTTTTTACTCTCTATGTTCTTCTTCCTATTGTGCCTTTCCTTTGTCATTTTGTGACAAAAAGGGGGAGTAGTAAGCATTGCTAAAAGGGGAGTAATACGGATAGGGGGAGTAAATTTATTTGTATTGATTAAGAAGGATATGTGGATTGAAGTCTTGAGGTTTTCATGTTGTATACTGATTATATGAGCAATACTCGTATTACTCAGGGGGAGTAGAGTATTTTGTGATTTCATGACTTATCATTTCTTATTATCTTTGATGCTATGTGTTTTGTCACAAATTTGACAAAGGGGGAGATTGTAAGTGCTATGATTTCATATCCCTTTAGTTGTCAAATTTTGTGGTGCCAAAACCTATATCTATGTCTTGTATATCTTGTGTTTTATGTTTGAAAACTAGTCATTGCAATCAAGACATATCAAGACATCGCATTTCAAGACAAGATCTTAAATGAAGAAAGTTTTCAAGTCTTGGATGAAGAAATCAAGAATAGAAGTTTTCAAGGTTGCATGTTCAAGATTTGATCAAGTTCAAGTTTACTAGAAGACTTTGTCAAGTCAAGATCAAGCTCATGAAGGCCTACTATAAGTTTTGTATATTCACAAGCTTCTCTTAAGGGTCATCTGAGAGAACAGACTTTCAATGTCCATCTCACTTTTAAGGTTTGTTTGACCTTAGATTGACCTTAGGATGGGCTTTACTGTAGGTCATTCAGGATACATAACTCATATATTTTAATATGCTTGTTTGGAGTGTTCTAAGACCAGTCCTGGGGACTTCAAGACCAGTCCTATAAAATGGCCTCAGAGGCCGTAACGCAAGCCGTTCTTGAAACGACGAGCTTTCCATTCCTCATCGTCAATCAAGTATGTTACAAACCTCAACAGTTCCATGAAACAAGCCGCGTATTGAGCCACAGTCATGTCTCCCTGTACTAAGGTCTCGAACTCCCATGCTCGCTGCCGACAAATGTGGTCAGGGAAGTACTGTCGGTCGAATCGGTCATTGAAGTCCTCTCATGTCCAGATGAAGTCAGCTCCTACAACACAGGTGACGAAGGTCCACCAGTGCTCAGCCTCGCCATTGAACAAATATTCAGCTAAAGGGACCCACTAATGGGTCATGCACCTCATAATCTCAAACATCTTCTCCACTGGGGAGCACCATCTATTTGTTGCGGTCGGATCGAGCTCTCCTGGAATCGTAAGGGATCAAGTTGAAGGAACTCTCTCTACAAGGCGCTCAAGCACACCTTCTCTGTTGGCTTCGAGGTCTCCGTGGGGCTCCTGCCTTGCCCATGGAGGGCGGTTGTCACAACCTAAAGCATCTGCTGCAACTACTCCGCACCAACTAGTATGGTAGGGGCTGCGCTGGTCTCAAGCGGGGGCGTAGGATCTGCATGGGTCTCAGCCGTGGGAACAAGAGTCTTCGGTGGGGGAATGGGAACTGCAGGAGGCGGAATGAGAACCTCAGGTGGAGGAACGGGATCCTTGAGTGGTGGAGCGGGAGCCGCTCAGGTGGCTCGGGTGCCTCGTATGCCTCGTGTCCCTCACATGCCTCATGTGCCTTATCTAGGCGGCATGGTCTATAGCAAGGAACAAAGGTGTCTATCAGCCTCAAAAACCCTCGAAGGCTCAGATGTTAAGGAACCAAATCAGAAAGATTACGCACTCGAGACCTGATCGCCCTAAGCTTGTCGCAGATATGTGATGTTACTTTTGGTTATTCTCAAGTTATGCTCTGATACCAACTCTTGTCACGTCCCAAACTTGGAAAACGGGCTCACAAAATTCCCCATTACTGAATCTGGCGCCAACAACCTCTATAGTGCTCCATTCTCGGCTCCCAACACCCATACACTGGATTCCGATCCAGGGACCCTACAAGGAGGATTTTGATCATAAAATGGTTTCATAATCAGCATAACCATAAGCATAACCCACGACCAATAACCAGAACACCATTAAAAAATCCACTAAGATAAAAAAAACTTTAAAGTACAATGCGCAAAAGGGAAATATAATAATAATAAATCTCCAGAAGCTCAACTGCACGCTCCTGCTCCTGCTAAGCCATGACTACGACCTGACGTCACCTACAAGCATCAATTCAATCATACATAAGTTTATAGAAAGCTTAGAGGGTGGTGAAAGTATGTACGTAAGGTAGTAATGCAAGAATATAGTATCAGAGTAATGCGAAAACATGATGATAAGTCGATGAATACTATCAGCTGTACCAAGGCTATGCAATGCAAGGCATGAATGCTATCGGTCATACCAAGGTTATGTGATACAAGGCATGAATGCTAATAGCTATACCAAGGCTATGCGATGCAAGGTATGAATGTTATTAACCATACCAAGGCTATGCGATGCAAGACCTACATGGCCAATGATATATGAAAGATGTAACTCAAGCATATCGGTTCTCCTTAGGGACCACATATTAGTAAAACTCATCTCTGGAATATCACTAGGGTCTAATACACTCCACACTGGCTGCCACCTCCCTAGCCGCGTAACCAAGTGAGTAAAAGAGACCTCACTACTTGCCTACCAATATCGGTCTGACTCATTAGTAGCAGACCCATTTACGAGCTGGTTAGACTCAACGTAGTTATGCCCTCTTACTCAGGCAGATAAGGCCACACCCCCTCTCAACCAACCACAACATAGTGGGTGACGCGGCTTACTCGTATACGACTCTCATGCGCTCATGTATCCACTGGGTCTAGACATTGGAGTCATCCTCTGGTACCATCGGGTTTAGGGACTTTCACCTAGGGACATCCTTCACACCCCATGTAAAGAGAAGATTTCTAGTGTTCAAACCTACCATCCACGTTATGCCTATGGAGGCTATGGCCCTGATGTTGCTAGGACATATAATAATCACTGCACACAATGCAAGCTGCATGAGTCACACAGTCCAATCATGCATCAATCTTGTGCATATCGTGCGCTTATGTGGGACGATTCCGCCTATCAGGGACTCCCATAAACAACCTATCCTATGATATACATGATGGTCAATCACATCTCATAACAGTCATACAGATGATACGAATGGGCATGAATCATGATGCTCTGCTGTCACATATCTATAATCAGCCTATATGCAAGGTGAGGTCCATAGATGGACAATAGATCCATAACATGGAGAATCATTCCTCGACTGTGGATATACCAATTCCGATAGCATGGATTCCTCATCTACAGTGAGGATGAACTCTCCTCAAATCAAGGTTGGGCCTAGGTCACCTACCTATAAACCTACAGATCCAGAAGGACTTTCTTCACTAAACGATCATGTGGCCCGCTAGATGCCCTAGAGGGCCTAAATGAATCCTAGATGGACTCCAAAATCAAAACAATCCTACTGGCACTTAATGGGGGACCAACATTTTAGGTTAGCCCAAGAAGAATAAATGGATCATGCATTATCAATGTGGCCCATTGATTTGGGTTAGCCCACTAGAGAATGATGAAAACGGGCCTAACAAGGCCTAATGAAAGGTACAATGTGGACATTTAACCATCATTGCCCATCAATGTGGACATTTAACCAACATTGCTCCCAAGGAGTGGCCCACATAGAGCCTAACATATAGTGGGCTCATGGCCTCACGTAAGGGCCCAAAAACACATCCCATTAGGCCACGCATACATCATATTGGGCCTCACTCATGGGCCACATACACATCATAATGGGTCTCACCAAATGGGCTGCATATACATCATAATGGGCCACATCTCATGGGCCTCAAATTCATCACAATGGGCCTTAAATACACTATATTGGGCCTCAAATAAGGGCCACACTTACATCTCAATGGGCCTCAAACAAGGACCATATATATATATATATATATATATATATATATATATATATATATATATATATATATATATCAAGGTAGGCCCCATGATCTGGACGGTCTGGATATCCCAGATGGCTAGACGATTTGGGTATAACGTATACCTCAAGGTGAACCCAACCGTCAAAAGGGATGGATGGCTAGAATATAACATATACATCGCATGGGTCCCACCGTCCATATCTGGATGGTGGACAGCATGGATGAACACATGCATCATGATAGGACCCACTGTCCAGATCATGGTGGGCCATGTCCAAAAAGAGAAATGGATGGATGACTTGGAATAAAACACATATATCACGACTGGCCGCACACAACAGCAGATGAACGGCGCTGATAGAATACATAAATCATGATGGGTCCCCACAGCACCGTCCATGTACGAACGGTGTGGATACAAAACACTTACATCAAGGTGGGTCCCACCTGCCTTGGATAGATGGACAGAGTGGATATAAATACATCAAGGTGGGTCCCACGGAACACCGTCCAGGGATGGATGGTGTGGATACGAAACACATACATCAAGGTGGGTCCCATCCCACACGTGCAACATGTGTGGGGTGGGCCCCACACGGTTGCCAATGAATGGATGACATGGCTAACAGATACATCACGGTGGCGTCCCACCATCCCAGTCATGTGGACAGTGTGGATATGGATTACATACATCAAGGTGGGCCCACCCTATATGTGTGGCACTTGTGGGTGGGTCCCATGTCCTGAAAAGGACGGTTTAGATATAACCATACCTCATGTGGGACCACAGAACTTACTGCATCAGTACAACAGCTTTGTGATGTTGGGACCGACCGTCCTGCCTGGACGGACGGTGTGGATCATGTCATCATCAAGGTGGCCACACGTGTGGCCCACTATTTTGGATTAAGCTGATATCTATGTGGTCTCTTCACTTGGGCCTGTCTAGCAAGGGTGGGTCCAACATATAGACAACGTGGATATAATACATCATGGTGGGCGCCACACACATCATCATCACAGATGGGTCATCATACATCATCACCAAAAAGAAAAGAGAGAGAGAGAGAGAGAAAGAGAAAAGAAGAAAGACCAGCCAAAGGGAGGGGACTCCGCCACTATGGGCCCCTCAAAAGATCCAAACCATACATCATGATCATCATAAGGGTGCCATGCATGCATGAGCCCTATAATAGAAAATCTGAGGTGGGATGCCATCCCCACCATGCAATTCAAGGGTCTAGATGACCTATCAATGAACTAAATCAAATAATACATCATAATGGGGTCCATGGAGGATGGCCCCATCATGGCTTGTGCATGCAACCAAGGTGGGCCATTGGCCACACCTAGAGGGTAAAATAGGATCTCCACCATTGATTGGTGGGTCCTACATGCCCTCAAACAAGAATAAAATGAAGATTTATGGAGAAAATGAAAGAAACTACACCTAAGATGCACCCACCTAAGATCTTCTTGGCCTTCTTCCACCAATGGCTTACAATGCTCCGAGGAGTGAAATTGAAGGGTTGTGATCGATTTTTGAGGGTTAGATTTGGGGGTGGAAAGGTAGTAAAGGGCTGAAATTTTTTTTGGGAGCTCTCTTCTCTCTTGCAATGGAGGATGAAAAATGAGAAGGAAAAAGGAGGGAAAGAGAGATAAGAGAGAGAGAGAGAGAGGGAGTAGCTAGGTAGGCTCTCTCTCTCATAGGTAGGTTTGATTGGTTTGGGGAAGAAAGCCGGCTAAGGTGGTCATTACTTGTAAGAAAGGCATGGCTAAACCCATCATTGCCTTGTAAGAGGCATGGGGCTATGGTGTAGGGTGGTATGGTGGCTAGGTGTAGGGGTGATGTCATCCTCATAATGACCTAGGGAAATGTGTCATGGATTAGATGGGTCCCACAACGTGCGGTCCATGGCCATGATCATACACGACCCACATCTCATGATCTAGACGTCGGATTGGCACACGAGACGCACTGTCAGAATCGTGGCGATGACGCGGTCGCAATGACATAGGTCTCATGTTGAGTCGACTCAGAAGTTTTCTCGAAAAAAAGATGTAACTGAGAATTGTACAAAAGGACCTTTTGACCAGTTATGAATGATTTTCGAAGGACATTCCTGTCATGGAATACCTTCATCTTGTCCTTCTAAATTCTCGAGTTCTCATAAGCGTCGTTTCAAATTTCTTTGAATTCATTCAATTGAAGTTTGCGTAACGAGCCAGCATTGTCCAAATTAAAGTTTAGATTTTTGATAGGTCAGTAGGTTATATGCTCCAGCTCCACAGGTAGGTGGAAAGCTTTCCCATATATGAGTCTAAAGGGAGACATTCCAATAGGGGTCTCAAAAGCTGTACAGTAAGCCTATAAGGCATCAATCAAGTGAATCAACCAATCCTTATGGTCAAGGTTAACAATTTTTTTTAGAATTTGTTTAATTTTCTTGTTGGAAATCTCGACTTGCCCATTTGTCTATGGGTGGTATGGAGTTCTCACTTTATGAGAGATGCAATATTTCTTCATTAAGTTCTCAAATGGCCTATTACAAAAGTGTGAACCTTCATCACTACTGATGGCCCGAGTCATTCTAAACCCAAAAATGATATTTTCTTTTAAGAATTGAATGACTGTTTTATGATAATTATTCCAGCACGGGATCGCTTCGACCCACTTAATGACATAGTCTACTGCTGACAAAATGTAACTATTCCTAAAGGATTGGGGGAATGGTCCCATGAAATGGATGCCTGAGCATTCAAATGCTTTAATGATAAGAATGAGGTTCATAGGCATCACATTTCGACGGGATAACCCTCCCAATTTCTAATAATGCTCACAAGCTTTACAAAACTCATGAGTATCTCTAAACTTCGTGGGCTAGTTAAAGCCACACTGCAGAATTTTGACTGTGGTCTTTTTAGTAGAAAAGTGATCATCACAGGCTTGAGAATGACAAAAGGAGATGACACTCTGATGTTCATTATCTAACACACATATCCTTATAATTTGGTCTGGACAATATTTAAACAAATAAGGATCATCCCAGAAAAACTTATGTACCTCAGCAAAGAATTTTTTCTTATCTTATGCAGTCAATTATGTTGGCATAAAACTTGTAGCAAGATAATTACCAATGTCAGTAAACAAGGTAGTTGGGAGAGTTTAAACAATTGTTCGTCAAGAAAAATATCATTTATCAGTGTCGGCTCAAGGGAATCGGGAAGGTTAAGTAGAGAAAGGTGGTCGGCCACTACATTTTCTACTTCTTTTTTATCTCATATTTCAACATCAAATTCTTGGAGTAAGAGGATTCATCTTATCAGGCGAAGCTTGGCATCTGTCTTAGAAGTAGATACTTTAGCACCGCGTGGTCCATGTAGATGATGATCTTAGATCTGATTTTGTATGACCTAAATTTTTCCAAAGCGAACACTACGGCTAAGAGTTCGTTCTCCGTAGTAGAGTAGTTCACTTGGACAGAATTTAGAGTTTTACTTTTATAGGGAATAATGTAGTGCTTCGTCTTTTTTCTTTGGCTTAACACCACCCCAATAGCATAGTCAGATGCATTGCACATAATCTCAAAAGGGATGCTCCAATTGGGTGGCTACATGATAGGTATGGTAGTTAACATGCCCTTGAGCTTAGTGAAAACTTCTTGGCATTGTTCAGTCCACTCGTATGGTACATCATTTTAAGGTAGATTACATAAAGGATGAGATAGATAATTAAAGTCCTTTATCAATCGTCTATAGAATCCGACGTGTCATAGGAAGGATAGCACATCACGTATGTTGTCACGCCCCAAGTCCGGGGATGGACAGCTTCCGTGATGCCCTGAATCCGTCACTCAACTCCCATACACTAAGTCCCGAGTTCGGCGCACCATAAGGAAGATTTTTGACTGATTTCTTTTTTTTGTTGTTGTATATACATATAATAATACCTTAGCATGAAGATCCATGATCAAAATACCAACCAACACTCTCCATTATAAATCCTGATGGTTACAAGTGCAATGCTCTCCAAAGGTACACGACATCAACATTGCCAAATCAAAAAATAAATACAATACATCGAGAAAGCTAAGTCTTCCAAGCTACTCTTGTCCTGAAAAAAATGAGAAATAGGAAGCTTAGGCAAAAAGCCTAGTGAGTACACACGTGTGTGCAGTGTGTCCTACATGCAAGTAAGATAAATATGCAACAAGGAAATCATATATGTGAAAGGTGCATAGCACATAAGGTATGATGTTAATGCTAATGCAATTCATATGCATCATAGTAATACTCCGAGTCAATGCTACCAGCATCACCAAGTCAAGTTTTCATTTCTCTTATACCACAGCCATAACTGTATTACATGCATCCGTAATCATATCATCATCATCATATTGTCATACCATATCATAAATGTATATCTCGGGAAGCACTGTGGTCGATACCAAGCACTAAATACTAGTAATCGACCTCGCATACCCGCCTAGTGGTGGACTTCCACCAACCGTATATCATGGGAAACACCGTGGTCGATACCCATGCACTAGACACCAGTAATCGATCTCACATACCCGCCCAGCGGTGGACTTTCACCTGGCATGCCGGTAGCAGACTTCATTCGCGCTTGTCCTTGCCAGCGAGTCAGAACGGTCCCTGTTTGTACCTCAGCCCTTAAGCAGGTTGGACCCACCTCTTCTCAACCCGACCTCATCGGTGGGAGTTAAATCCATGACCCATGTATCCACTCGATGTCACACCCTAAACCCGGGGATGGACAGCTTCCGTGATGCCCCGAATCCAGCACTCGACTTCCATACATCAAGTCCCGAGTTCGGCGCACCACAAGGAAGATTTTGACTGAATTTTTTTTTTGTATATACATATAAAATAATACCTGAGCATAAAGATCATCATCAAATTACCAAGCGACACTCTCCAATAGAAATTCTGATGATTACAAGTACAATACTTTCCAAAAGGTACACAATGTCAACATTGCCAAACTGAAAAATAGATGCAATGCATCGAGAAAGCAAAGCCTTCCAAGCTACTTCAGCCCTGAAAAAAAAAGGAAGAAATAGGAGGCTTAGGAAAAAAGCCTAGTGAGTACACACGTGTTTGCAGTATCTCCTACATGCAAGCAAGATAAATATGTTACAAGGAAATCATATAAGTGAAAGACATGTAACACGTAAAGTATGATGTCAATGCCAATGCAATGCATATGCGTCATAGTAATACTTCAAGTCAATGCCACCAGCATCACCAAGTCATATTTTCATTTCTCCTATACCGCAACCATAACCGTATTATACGCATCCATAATCACATCATCATCATCATATTGTCATGCGATAGTTATAAAATATCAAAAATATTGACAAGTCCATGAGTCAAACAATATCAGAATACGTAATACAGATCAACTATACAAATGAGGAACAATATCAGGATACGTGATACAGATCAACTATATAAATGAGGAGTCATAAAGAGTTAAATATTAGATGTCGTATCTAAATCATATAAATGCAGAACTACAGGTAACCTAAAATGTCATATGTCACGGATGTAATGCAATATGCAGTCCGAATGGAATGACCATGCTGGAGTGTTAATTCGGAATGATAGTACGTAGTATCACAAGTTATGGGATCCATCACAAGAAACTTCTATCCAAACTAGTCTCATACCTAAATTTGGATAGTCAGACTCAATGTGGTAAACTCCTGATCTTAGGTTAGTTGCGCGCCCCAACCGAAATCTTGGCCATTACGAAGGTACACATAACAAACAGTTGCGAACCACCAGCCTGTGTGGATAGTGAATGAATGAATGAATGGGTATGCAATCTCCTAATCAATAAGTCCACATATCAGTACAGTTCTCCTTTAGGATCATCACCGGGGTTTAGTACACTCCAAATGGCACTGTCGCTCTCCAAGCCGCACAGTCCAAGTGAGCATAAGAAACCTCACTATCCGCCTGACCAATAGTCTGTCAATACCTATCCGGCACGTTGATAGCGGACCCATTCACGAGCTGGTCAAACTCAGCCTAACAATGCCCCCTACCCTCGGGCGGGTAAGGCCACATCCCCTCCCAATCGACCACGACACAGTGAGACACGTGGCCTCCTGATATTCGGCACTCTGGCGCTCATGTATCCACTCGGTCTCGACTTTTGGAAATCTCCTGGCCCGGAGGTTTAGGGGTTTTCACCCAGGGATATCTATGGCGCTCGTATGCTAGAACCAAACATTTCTAGTGTCCCATCTGACCATCCACGATGTGTCTGTGGAGGCTACGACCCTGATGTCGCTAGGCCGTACAATAATCATGATGCAAGATGCATGAGTCATACAATCCAGTCATGCATCAATCATCCACATACCGTGCACTTATATGAGATAATCTCCACCTATTAGGGAGTCTCATAATAACCTGCCCAATGATATATGTAATGGTCAACCACATCTTAAAACAAACATGCAGATGATGCGTATGGGCATGTATCATGATGTTATGCTGTCACATACTCATAATCGGCATCGGTGAGAATGAGCCTAACAAGGCCTAAGGGAAGATCACAATATGGACATTCAACCATCATTGTTCATCAATGTGGACATTTAACCAACATTGCTCCCAGGGAGTGGCCCGCATAAACGTCAATACATACAATATGGCGAAATCACACATCACATCGGTCCTCATATACATCACTTTGGGTCTCACACAAGGGCCACACATTCATCGCATTGGGCCTCACTCATGGACCGCATATACATCACATTGGTCCTTACCCATGGGCCTCGTATACATTGCAAGTGGCCTTAAATCTATTTCACAGGTAGGCCACATACTTGGGCCTAATACACATCACTATAGGCCACATCACATGGGCAGGAAATACATCACAATGAGCCTCATCATATAGGCCAAAAATATATCTCAATGGGTCTATGATCAATCTGTCACAAGTCCTAAGTTTATGTACCCAGGAAGTTACACCATCGGCATAGTCCACGAGTCTGAGTAATCACACAATTTCTCATATACCCACATGGTCTTATGGCCACTCCATTATTAGAAGTTCGTATGGTTGAGTGGCCACACAAATGTCACTTTACTTGTCATAATAAGGGACCTAAGGTGAGATGGTTACTTATTATTATTATACCATATTTCGCATAATGGGGCAACCGCTTTACTAAATTTTTATGTAGCCAGGCGGCCAATACCACAATTTCACATAGTTTAGTAGTCACCAAAGCACTACTTGATCATATGGTTGGGCTACACATTCCCCACATATCCACATGATTTATGGCTATCCACGTCACGCATGATCACAATATTTATGAGCTACATATTCAGCACCATTTTTTCAAATCTAGTTATCACTCATTCCGTCAGTGATCTTATGGTTAATGGCCACAACTATCATAAATCTACTTAGACAAGTAGTCACACGATTGCCCCAATTTTCTTACAGTTAGGTGGGCTATAAAAAATCAAGCACTCACATGTGGTGGTCTATACAACTTCCACCAATCCACACTACTAGTTGGGCCACCCAAGATCCCAAATTCCTATAGTGTAGTGATCCACATGATTCCTACCAACTGGCAGACTAAATGAGGAATAACTATTACAATGGGCACCATGAAAACGACTTAGATTGCAGTAGATATATAGGCAGCCCCACACTCTGAATTGACCTAATCAAAATAGATGAATGGCTAGTAAAACATGTATATTAGGTGGTCCATGATCGGTTAAAAGGAATAGATGGATAGATTTCTCATAAACATTACTGCAACTTTAGGAAATATTTAACAGTGGATAAGTGATCAATATTGCTCCTGTGGCTTGAGATTTGGATCTGACTAGTCTATGAAACCATTCCCTAAAATGATAAGGATAAACCGATGAAAGGCATGGATCTACATCATACTACAAAGTGGAGTCCATGGTCAAGGAAGCATCCCAGCATACAAGGGCACACTAGAGCTTAAGAATTTCCAATGGTTATTACACTGTTTCTACTTGTAACGTGGCCTGGCCCACCTAAAATTAAGTTCTACTTCATCTTGTGTCCACGAGCAAGAGGTGGGCTCACTTCCCAAGTGACTGGAAAATATATAGGTAGTGTGGGTATACAACACATGCACCTAGGTGGGCTTCACATGCATCACATTATGTCCAAGGAAACTTTCATTAGTAAGTATGCAATTCCCTTTCCTTATTATTATTGTATAATTGTGGGTCCCATTGACATGGTGGGGTTCACCTCATGAACAATTCATATAATAAACAACATCATAGCTGATACCACCCACTAGATGAATGACATGGATATAAGGTACATACGTCGGGTAGGACTTATAACACATGGATGGTCTAAATGATGGACGACTGGGATGTAAAATACATGTAACGAGTTGACTCCACGATCTAATGGCTGACCCAACTTTGGTTGTAGTCACACATCACAGTAGAACTCAAAAGATTTAATAGTAGGGAATTTTATTCCCACTATTTCTTATAGTGTGGTCCACCTAAGTTGTGGATCTGCCTCATTCTTTTACTCATGACTTAAAATAGTCTGAAGGAGTGGATGAATGGCCCAGATATACCTTTCATTACCAAGGTGGGCCCCCAAAAAAATCTAAGTATTTTGTGTACAACTTCCATTGTCCAAGTGGCATGGCTTGCATGAACTTCTAATTAGCCTAATTTTTAGGACCATAGAATAAATGGGGCTAGTAAGGTGGATGAATGGTGTGGATTTAGCACAGACATCATGGTGTGGTCATGAACGGCCCCACAAAACTTTTCCCGAAATGCGGACGTCTGGGGAGGACGTCACCTCCTCCACGCCATTATTTTATTTTAATATTATTATTATTATTATGTATATTTTCTCATTAAGGTGGATCACTTGAGAGATCCAGTCCATCCATTGTGTGTGTTCCACTTGGTGGAGGGGTCCATCCAAGTTTCAGGTGGGCTCCAACAAGTACTTCTATATGTTTTAGCATGTCTTTAAATGATTTCTAATGGTGTGGACCACCTGAGTTCCGTGTATGTCTGAAATTTGCGGGTGACCTATTTTTAAACAGGACCCATCAAATGCACGGTGTAGATGCTCAACAAGCATCAAGGTGGGGCCTGTGGTGGGGCCCATTTCCCTTCCCGTTATAAGCTCCAGCGTCCTCTGGACATTGGGCGTCAGCCACTGGATGTCAGCAATGGGCTGACGCCTTTGCTACACTTTTTTTTTTCTATTTTTCCATGGTTTTTCTTAGGTGGCATCAATATCACGATGATCCACTCTGTCTACTAGGTTCCTTGATTCGTAACGGGCCTAATGAGTCCAATTTTGATATTTTTTTGGCATACAGAAGATCACAGCGGGCCCTAACAGTTTATTACTAATAAAATGGTCTTTTTAATAGTGTGGTCTACCAGAGTTTTGTATTGGCTTCATTTTTCGGCTCAATGCCTAAAATGATCTGGGAAATCATATAGACGGCATGGATTAAAAATATACATCATGGGTGAGGCCTGCTGTGGACCCACAGTCCAAACCCCTTTATTTAAGCAGCTAGGCACTACCTACTTCAGCGTCCAAAGGACGTCCAGTGTATTCTCTCTCTATTTTTTTTTTTTTTTAGTTTCATGTTGTGAGCACGTGTGTGCATGGGCGTGTGTGTGTGTTTGGCCAGCCTAGTGGACCACACTTTGGGATGGTTTAGATGGCATACAAAAATTCTAGTGGGGCCCACAATCAGTGGTTCCCACATAAAGTCTATAAACAATCATTTCTTTATGAAATTATTTATTTATTTTTTATTTTTTATATGAATTCTCCCATAAATCCACACCATTAAACACACTATTAAACACATCATTTCCCTATGTATCCACACCATTAATCATATCAAATCATCACCACAAATAATCAAAAAGAAACAAACCAAGAGTGGAGTGGGTGTACTCACCTTGATGGATTAGATGGATGGATGAGATGAAATTGATGGTGTTGATGGCCCACCAAGATCTCTCTCTCTCTCTCTCTCTCTCTCTCTCTCTCTCTCTCTCTCTCTCTCTCTCAATGGAAAAAATTGGTGAAATGCTTAGGGGTGGAGGGGTATATGTAGGGAAATTATAAAAAATGTGGTTAGATTCACTTAATGTGATTTTGGTTAGCTTAGATTAGGATTATATCAATTAATTCATGATTTGCAATTAATGGTGCATTAAAGGAGCATTGGATGGCATGGTGTGATGATGTCATGCTTACGTGTGGCATGGGAAAGAGTTGACTTGGGGAGACATGAGAGATGGGAGGTATGGGTGGGTGACATCACACACATGGGTAGAGATTCTCTCACCCAAGTGTGGCATGTGCATGTGTGTATGACATGTGTGGTGCACATGTGTGGAATGGAATACATGGTGCCTTGCACACATGATACATCAATGATTCTTCACGGTGTATTTCACTAACGGAGTATCGTATAAATGCACGGGTGGTACCTATGCGATTATAGCGACAGGGCGGTTGATATGAGATAGGTTTTGAGGTCTTGGGGTTCCGATCAGTCGGGTGTGTACTATAAATGGTCAATCCAGGTCTAGCTAAGCGCATCAATCATTATGTACATATGCATCAAAAATGGTGCGGAAGGGATGAGGTGTTACACTCGGCCCGACGGTGAGGCAACCCTAGCTAGCATAGGGGTTTAGGGACTTTCAACCCAAGGGGCACATCATCCCCTACTATTTCCACACTTTCGGTGTCCCGTTTATTTTCAGGGATAACCCAAGTCATCATCATAGATATACATTTCATCGTCAAGATCCAACTCATGTTATACGGCACGACTGTGGTATTTTGATCATCATGTATATCATGATTATACATGAATTCAAGCAATTATGATAAGGCATATGTTCGAGTGCATGTGGTATGCATATAATATCATGAGTTTAGGGTCTGCTTAACCTTTAAGCCAAAATGACATAAAATCATCATGTGCCAATATCAACTATATCAATCCATAGTCAAGTGACTGAATTGAAGAGGACATATCTTACGCATGAACAAATGTATTGAAGTACACTTGCACATACCATCATTCCATAGTGCATGAGTATGATCAATATCAACATGATTAAGTAGATGAATTTAGTATGTTAGGAAGTGGAACAACATTAATCAAGATATTAAATCACATGCTTCTATTAACCACAATTACTGACATCACTAATATCGTCCATCACTATCATAATCACGAGCATTAATTATACTAAGAGTTACACCATATCCTTCGCAAGATAAATATTCCATTAGTGGCTTTGGCCCGACATGATTTTCTTCTATTGGAACCACATGGTTATACCCTAAATGGGCCTTATGGTTAATGAGTGGTGGTGATGCAAAGTACATGCACCAAGTAGTTATGATATGAAAGACATAATTATAACATGAGCCACAGGATGAATGGTGTTGGTGAAACTCATATAATGTAGTGGGCTTCACCTTCAAGTGGGTTGTTAGTAAGTTGGATTTGCAAATAGTTATCATAGCAATTCTACAATGGTTTGAAAGGAACAGCTAAACCTCATAAGTTACGGTGAGCTCTAAGTTAAACGGCTAGGGTATATAATATACACATAAGAGTTAGTCATGGTTGGATATTGCGGGTTTGTCTCATACAACGTAGTGGGTCCTACTTCCAAGTGGTACTGTAAGCTGATGGGTTCACAAGTGTTCGAATGTTGTACATTCAATTAACACTATTTCATATCGGCTGACTTATTTAGGATTTGGATCTAGGTCATTTTGGAATCATGTTCTGGAATTAGCTAGCCTAACTAGTGAAATATACAATACTTACATCAAGGTGGGGTCCATAATCAATCCAACACACGTCCTAAATTCACATACCCAAGAGGTTACACTGCCAGCATAGTCCACGAGTCTGAGTAATCACACAATTCTCATATGCCCACATGATCTTATGGCCACTCCATTATTAGAAGTCCATATGGTTGAGAGGCCACGAAAACGTCACTCTGCTAGTCATAATAAATGACTTAAGGTTAGATGGTTATGTACTTTCACTACAAGTCACATAATGGAGCAACCGCTTTATTAAGCTCGCACATGGTTATGTTGTCGATGCCATAATTTCACTTGGTTAAGTGGATAGATAATTAGAATCATGGTCTAGTGACCACATCTCAAAGCATTCCAGGCATAATCATAAGCATACCCACCATACTCGATTACACTATGTTACACTAACTCTTAAACTATGATCGTACACTATGTTACACTAACTCTTAAACTATGATCGCCCTATACTTCATAGGGAGAATGACTTAGATTTGGTCTCACATGATCAAGAGGCCAGGAACTAGCTTCCATCACATCAGATATAGTTTAATGGTCCCCGCATCTGCCTCACCTAAGAGCATGATGTAACGATGGTATTTATGTCGCATGACACTGAATTGAGGGCCAATCCATTATCAAATTGTATAATTCAACCTATATCATAGGTCTCATGATTAAGAAAATCTACACGTACAACTGTTCATGGTTTAGGTGACTATGGCTATGCCCATAAGCACGTGGTCATGTCATTGGATGGTCACCAATGCTATCTGATTTCATGTAGTTGGTTGGCCTTGTGTGCATTTCGCAATCATACAGCTATATGACTACATATATATTCCACAATTGCATATGATTAGGTGACCTTACATATGTCACATGTCCACATGATTAAGGGGTCAATACGTATATCACATCCTCACGTCATTAAAGTCTACATATTTATTATAATTAAACATGTTTAAGGGTTTAAACATAAGTTACATGATCCTATTACTTAGGGTTGCACTCTAACCAAAATGCCAAGTGATCAAGGGTTGTCCACAATCAGCCCATTTAAGGGATTAATCATCATTACTTCAAAAATTATAATACCAGTTTGTCATACATTCAACACATGGAAATTATAAACTCTTGTCGAAGAGGCCCAAACAAGGCTACCACTGATGGGCCCACATGGCATTCACTCAAAATAGGCCTTAACATTCTTGGGTCCACACATCAATGGAAATTACAAGGGGTTCTATGTGGTGGAACTCATGAAAATTTCCCATGAAGTTGAGTTGTGTGGGACCCACTTAAGACTTAGGTCTGCTTTGATGTTAGTCCACATCCTAAAATGATATGAGGAAGTGGATGGTCCACATAGATTAAATAGATACACCATGGTGGTCTTAGGTTGGATTCAATAGTTAGGTAGTTATTCTCACAGCATTGTATTGCATGTCCATTTTAGGTTGGATTGACTGATCTTTGGGACAATGCCCTAAAGGGGACCCAGTACATGGGCTAGATGGGTTGAATATTTAATGCATCATCAGGATGGCCCATAATAAATTTTTAGTGATGAGAGTTTAATTTACATTATCTTATAATGTACAACTATCTAATCATTGGATGAGCCTGATTCATGGTAACATACCATCAAAAGGGTTGATAGAATAGATAAATGATGAGGATCTTAAATAGATATTATGTTATAACTATGGTGGATTAAGTGGCATAACACCTGCATCAAAGTGGGCCATACCACACACCAATTGAGAGGGTTACCCTCCATTAAATCATTTATAATTATGTGTTGGGCCCATAGAGATGTGGTTCATAAATCCAGCCCATCCATTAAGTGTGTCCCACTAGGTTGAGGGGTTAGACCAAGTTTCAGATACATCCAAATTCAAGTGGATGCCGACAAGTGTTTTTATGCTCGCTTCGAGTTGTACAAACAGTTCAAGGTGATCAAAGTTACATGGATCCTAGAGTGATGTATTTGTTACATTACACAGTTCATCTATTTTTATTTCTTTTATTTTTTAATTTATTTTATTATTATTATTTTATTTTTTTTTTAGAGATCATTTTATAGCATTATCCAAAAATGAATCATATCTAAAGATTATATGGACCTCACCACAAACAGTAGTGGAGATAATGATTTCACTGTTAAACAATTTACAAGGCCCACTTTAATGTTTAATTCACATCCAATCTATTCATAAGGGCACAGAGACCTGAATTAAGGGGAAAAACTAATTTCATATTGGTCCAAAACTTCTATGACCCAAAAAGGGTTCCAATGGTAGACGTTCAATCCCCTACTGCTTTTATAGTGTGGCCCACTTGATAGTTAGATCTATCTTATTTTATTTTATTTTATTTTTCAAGCCTTAAGACAAACTCGCCAAATGAATGGTACCTCATGATCATATTCCAAATTATTTTATTTTATTTTTATTTATTTATTTATTTTTAATGGTGTGGGCCGCTTGAGTTCCGTGTATGACTGATTCTTGGGGATGACCCATTTTTAAACGGGACCAATTAGATGCACGGTGCTGATGTTCGACATACATCAAGGTGAGGAATGTGGTGGGGCGCATCTCCTTCCAGTGTCAGTAGCAGTAGACGCTGCTTCTTGCAGTGTCATCTGGATGTTAACAGCAGCAGCATCATTTGATGTTTACATTTTTTTTAGGTGGGGCGTACATCAGGATGATCCAGTCTGTCTGTTGTGTGTGTCCCACATGGTGGAGCGGTCGGTCCAAGTTTCAGATGCATAAAAATTTCAAGTGGGTCCCAGCAAGTACTTTTATATATTTTAGCATATCTTCACATGATTTTTTATGGTGTGGCCTACCAGAGAACTGGATCGGCTCCATTTTTTGGCTCAATGCCTAAAATGAGCTGGGAAAGTGAATGGACGGTGGGGATCAAATACATACATCATTGGTGGGACATGTTGTGGTCCCACGGCCCCTTCCCTTGTTTTGAGTAGCTGGAAGCTGCTGCTGCTGCGTCCTCTCTCTCTTTCTCTCTCTCTCTCTCTCTCTCTCTATATATATATATATATATATATATATATATATATATATATATTAGATGTTGAGTGCACGTGTGTGCATGGGTGTGAGTGTGTGTATGGCCAACACAAAGGGCCACACTTTAGATGATTTGGATGGCCCGCAAAATTCTAGTGAGGCCCACAATCAATGGGTCCCACATAAAGTCTATATATATATATATATATATATATATATATATATATATATATATATATATATATATATCATTCTTTTTATATGCATTCTCCCATGAATCCACACCATTAAACACATCACTTTCATCATATCATTGCCATTATTGATCATTTTTTTATATGTACTCTCCTACATATCCACACCATTGATCAGATCATTATCATCAAATCAACACAACTATTAATCATCTAAATAATCAAAAGAAAATACACTAAAAGAGTGGAGTGGGTGTACTCACCTTGATGAATTAAATGCAATGGTTGAGATGGATGAAAGGGATGAGATTGATGGAGTTGATGGCCCACCAAGATCATTCCTCTCTCTCTCTCTTGTGTAGAAAAATGGTGAAATGCTAAGGGATTGAGGGGTATTTGTAGAGAAATTGATAAAATTTTGGTTAAGTTAGGCTAATGTGATTAATATTAGCTTATGCTAGGATTATAACATTTAATTCATGATTTGTATTTAATGGTGGATTAAAGGAGCATGGGATGACATGGTGTGATGATGTCATGCTTAAGGTGTGGCATGGAAAAGAGTTGACTTGTGGGAGCACATGAGACATGAGCGGTATGGGTGTGTGACATCACACATGGGTAGAGATTCTCTCACCCATGTGTGGCATGTGCATGTGTATGACATGTGGTGTGCACATGTGTGGAGTGGAGTACATGGCGCCTTACGTACATAATACACTAATTATTCTTCATGGCGTATCTCACAAATGGAGTATCGTATAGACGCACAGGTTATACCTACGCGAACGCAGCGACAGGGCGGTCGATATGAAATAGGTTTCGGGGTCTTGAGGTTCCGATCAGTTAAGAATGTACTATGAACGGCCAATCCAGGTCTAGCTAAGGGCATCGATCATCATGCACATATGCATGGAAAATGGTATGGAATGGATGGGGTTTTTACATATGCACTTGGGTGGATGTAGGTTAGAGATAAGATCATGTTTCGACAAGAGCATAAATACGTTTGATTTGGGGGATTTAGTCAATGATAACAAAGAATTCGATGACACAACAATGATCACATTTATTCTGAGTTCATCTAGATCTGCGAATTTCCTTAATTCTGAAAACAGAGTATAATCAATACAATGCAATGAATGAAAGATAAGACAGTCTGATGGTAATTTTTGTAGCATTTCAACGCTTTTGATGTTCATCGCCAAGGCAGAAAGGTTATGCGAACTTGAAACCCTTGATCTGACCATTGTGATCATTTCTGATCATCTTTCCGTTCATTCTTCTTTAATCTAACCGTTGAGTTCAGTTCTGATCATCCTTCCGTTCATTCTTCCTTGATTTGACCGTTGAGATCAGTTCTATTCATCCTTCCGTTCATTCTTCGTTGACCTGACCATTGAGATCAGTTCTAATCATCCTTCCATTCATTCTTCCTTGAAACCCTTGAAATGTGGAATGAACATCCCTTGAAATGTGGAACGGCGATCATCCCTTGAAATGTGGAGCGGCGACCATCCCTTGAAATTTGGAGCAATCGTCCCTTGAAGTGTGGAGCAATCATCCCTTAAATAGTGGACCACACTTCCCTTGAATTGTGAACCGCACTTCCCTTGAATAGTGGACCGTACTTCCCTTCTCTTACATGAGATGGTGTAGGGAGCATTTGTCTCAGGACATGAAAAGGTTCTTGTCTGGACATTGTTCCACATGGAGTGGTACATAGGCTATCCGTTAAGACAACAAAAGCCTAGTATTAAGACATGGGGAGAGAGAAGTGGCGCATGGGCTATTCAAAAGCCTTGCATTTGGACAATTCCCATAACAAGTGGCGCATGGGGTTTCCTTTGCAAAAGTGGTGCAAAAGACATCTTCCGCAAACTATATCCATTAGGACAACATAAGCCTGGCATCTGGACAATTTCCACACAATGTGGCGCATGGGGTTTCCTTTGCAAAAGTGGTGCAAAAGACTTCTTTTGCAAAAAATCTTGTTGCGCGGACAAAACACCCACCATAAGTGGCGTTGTGCGGAGATAACTCCCTAAAATGAGGGTTGTGCACCACATGTTGTGCAGAACTTGTATTGTGCGCAACTCCTTTAAAGAAGGATGTGTGGAACTCCTTTAAGAAGGCTGGATGTGTGGCTATGCATTGTGCACAACTCCTTTAAAGAAGGATGTGCGGAACTCCTTTAAGAAGGATGGATGTGCGACCATGCATTGTGCGCCACACCAAATTTCTAGCGCACAATGGAAAGGAATTGCGTATAATGGATGTATTAGGACAAGGTTTCTTAGAATGTGGCGCACACTGGAGATGTTAGGACAAGCGCACAATGAAAGTGGCGCACAATGAAGACGTTAAGACAAGGCCTCTTAGAATGTGTCACACAATGGAGATGTTAAGACAAGCGCATAATGAAAGTGGCGCACAATGGAAATGACATTGGAGAGAGTTTTTCTCCTTAAACCCCTGCAAAGTAGGTGTTGTGTGTTGATTAGTGTTGTGTGCTACACGTGTTGTGCATCACATGGACTCCCTTGCGCACAACACTCTTCCACTTCCTTCTCCTTACTTCTCTCTCTCTCTCTCTCTCTCTCTCTCTCTCTCTCATTTCTCTCTCTTGTCTCTTGTCCAAATAAGGCATGGGAGGGAGTATTTATAGGCATCCCAATTTCTTAAACAATGGTGATCACCACCACTTCTCCTTAAGGCAACAACCAACCTCCCTCCTTAAACAATGGTGTTCACCAACTTCCTCCTTAAACAATGATGTCCACTCACTTCCTCCTTAATACAAAGTAGTGTCCATCCACTCTTTTTTATCAAAATGACCATATTCGCTCCTTTTAACCAAAATACCCTAGATCACAATTTTTTTCCAAAGTACCCCAGATCACTCATTTTTACTAAAATACCCCATATCACTCATTTTTACCAAAATACCCCAAATCACACATTTTTACCAAAATATCCTATATCACACATTTTTACCAAAATACCTCAGAATACACCCGGATGCCGATTTTTTTACCAAAATAAGGAGTGAATGACCCTGGAAAAGATCTACACCATTGAATTCTCTAACCACTGCAATGGAATATTTTTTTATGCCTCAAAAGATTCTCCCTCAATCCTTCTTTGATTGATTCATAAAATCAAATGGAGGATCGATTTTTCTCCGCACAAAGAATTGAATGAACTGCAACTGAAGGATGACTGGATGATCATTCTTGCATGGAAGATTGAATGATCATACTTGACCAAAAGACTTGAATGATCACGTTCGATCAAAAGACTAGAATGCTCACGTTCGAACAGAAGGCTAGAATGATCGTGCTTGAATGGAAGACTTGAATGATCACGTTCGAATGAAAGACTTGAATGATTGCACTCGAATGGAAGACTTGAATGAACGCGCTTGAATGAAAGACTTGAATGATCATGCTCGAATGGAAGACTTGAATGATCGTGATAGAATGAAAAACTTGAATGATCGCTCTTGAACGAAAGACTTGAATGATCATGCTCGAATAGAAGATTTGAATGATTTCGCTCGAACGGAGGACTTGAATGCCCCCTGCCAACAGTTTGAGTGAATGCTTCACTAAAGATGATAAAATTCTCTATTTCATCAAAACTTGCCACTGTAACAGTTGTGGCGACTCCATCTTTGAGTAACTCGACCAAAGAACTATCTTTCAACACCACTATTGCTGCAATGGTCTCTTTGATCAACTCTGGTGACTCTTTCCTTCAACTCTGTATCTAGGGGTTTGTTCTTTAATGATGCTCTTGCCGCAACAACTTTTTATTATTATTTTCATTATTTGTGATTTGCATAACCCAAGCTTTTAAATGATAGTCTTTCCTTCTAAATTAATCAGAATTAGTATCTCAATACATTATAATTTTAGCTTCATGGAGCATTGATAATTTTTGAAATAAATTAAAAACTTCTCCTCTTTTTAAGCTGATTGTGATATTCACAATATGATAATGATTTAATCATTTCATCTTTGTGCTTGTCATCGTGCTTCGCGTTGCATTTGTTGCATCCTTTGCTCATTATATCACACTTTTAAGAATGTCATCTTCAGCTCCAAATATTCCTCCGCTGAGTCTTTTATTGAGTCTTTTCTAGTTTGTGCTCCTTGGCATTTCTTCATAGACTTTTCCTTAGATTCTTGCTGATTCTGAAAAATAGACAAGACTTCTTTCAATTTCCATTTAATAACTTTCCAAAGGACACAAAAGTTACTAATGATGATTTCGTTTGTTCTTTATCTTCATCAGATCTGGTACTTGGAGTCTTGCAATATCATTACTCATAATTCTCAGCATATGAATTCCTTTGCCATGCATAAGAGATTGTCAGATAGACCAAGGCATAGATTACTTTGAAGACATAGATCATGCCCCCTTTCCAGGTCAACTTCACATAATAATTTCTTCAAAAGATAATATTTTCGAAGTGAAGCCTACTGATACCCTTGAAGGATGGATAATCTTTACTGCTCCTTTTAAATAATCTCGATCCTTGTCAGAAGAATACGTATATTGCAATTGAAGGCTAGTAGTTGATCTTGAAGACTTGAACTTTTGAGTAGATAATTGCCAATATTTTTGAAGGCATTTGATGTAATTTGAACCTAATTCAAGAGAAACACATTTTTGCATGTTGTTTACTCAATATTTAAAATTTTCATTAGGCAATTACATATTTGAGCATATCTAAAGTGAAATATGTATCTGCAGCATTTTGAATGTTACACATAGTTTATGTTTTTTGAGCAGTAGAGCTAATGTACTTTTGACTAACCATACTTTGACTGGACATGACTTGACTAAACTGAACTTAACTGAACTTGACTTTATTAGACTAGACTTGACTTGACTGGACACTTCACATAGTTTAGGCTCTTTGATCAGTGAAGCAACACACAGTTTAAGCTCTTGAGTAGTTCGAGCAATCATGGCCATGAATGGGATTTACGCATAGGGATGGCCATAATAACTCTCTAGAGTCCGCGGGGCTTTATCAGGCTACCTTAGGTACCAAATCCAAGGTCGTCGGTCCATCAATGAGTAGGTTTAAGCCCTTCCTCATGAGTTAATACTGAAATCAAACCAGAGATCTGGGTTTTCTTCTTCTGTGAGTTTGAACCCATTCCTGGGAAGGTATTTTCATCCTCGTTCATAACGCTGTTGGAGAGCTCATAGACGGCATTGGTCTCATATGTGAATGGCCTTTTTATAACTTTTTAGCCTTTTTATAACTTTTTAGCCTTTTAGGGCTTTTAGTCGGTAGGTCCATCCACTGCCCACGTGGGTATGCATGTGATTTGGCCTATACGGGGTTTTTGGGGCCGCTAGCTCCACACTGTTATCCCGAATAATATAGGTCTTATGCGTAGTTAGCCATATAGGGCTTGGCTAGGCTACCTTAAATGATAAATTTCCATCACTGACGTGATAGTTAATTGTACAGGCTTTGATAAAGATAATAGATCAATAATTGAAGATGACAGATCGATGATTGATATATCACCCCATTGCTGTTGATGATATTATAATAAAATAATCTTCACATCAACGATACGGTGATGACAATGACAACTACTTTTGATTTGACAATAAATGTTTACGCTTGAAATTTTATCTTTTCTTTATGTATGGCATCAAAATTCTAAGACTTTAACATTCTGAGACCTCACATTCCAAAACTTTGCATTCTGAAACTTTTCATTCCAAAATTTTAGCCTTCTTAATAATTTGAGGATTTGACATCCTTAATATTCTTCTTATCTTGCCCCCTTTTAATTTTGAAGTATTATGCTAATAATCTTCAGAATCAAAACTGTAATTATCTTCAAGGATAACGTATTTTGTATGCTTTTGTCTACCCCCTAAATAATTACCCCATGAATCTTCCAAGTCAACACGCGTATTCAAGGATGATATATTTTACTGAATTGACAGGTATGAAAATTTTCCCACATGATGGACATACTTGTCTTGCTTACTTCTTGCTTACATGTTCTTCTATAGAGTGAAGATCTCTAATCGGGACCATATATCAATAATTTCTTTCTTATTTCATTTCTTCTTTATGAGAATTTTACTATTGCTGGTCATCTTCATTAGAATACCTTTTTCTTCTTTTCTTCACTTCCTTTGAATACTTTAGTTGTGACAATTCGATTTTCTTTGTAGCTAACCATTGATTCCTTATAGGAAGTGTATCATCTGTATGTTTCTCGTTGTCCTTGAATTATCCCAACTCTTTCTTTACTTTCTTATGTGTAAAATCACAGACATTCTCTTTATCATAATTTCAACTCTTTACTTTTGACGATCCTTTTTTTTTTTTTCTTTCTTTAGCGATATCTGTTGCCATTCTCTTAAGACTTTGAAATAATTGAATCATATGAGGGTTGAGCAAGTTCACTTTGACTCTTTTTAAATTGTGTATTGACTTGTTTTTCTATTCTGGCAAATTGTGACGATGCCTCCAAGGTTCTCTATTGACTAATGAATGCACTAATTGATTCGTCTTCTCGTTAGTGGGAAAAGTCTAATTCAATCGAACTAATTTCTTATCTGAAGGCTTTTCTTAGGGCTTATTTTTGTTCATGGTAATCATTGTTGGAAGATTAAGACTTCTTCAGCAACACGCTCATCTAATGAAGGCCAATTAATATTTGCTGGCAAATTTTTTGTGTTTCTGTGTACTTCGAGCATCCTAATATTGAAGGAGAAAATGAAAACTGCATTGTTGATGTCGTCAAGGAGGATGAACTGAGTGAGTGAGGTAAGACTATGCTTCATGGTATTTCACATAACCAAACCTTTAACCATACTTGGCAGGATGATACCCCTTGTAAAAGAAGATCAAGCCCTTCATTTTCTAGATATCACTATATTTCATTTTTCAGACCTCCATACATATGAATCCTTGGTATGCATGTCGTGGGCCTACCTTTCATCAAATCTCAACCATCCCTGTCAGCTAATTTGAATCACCATTGTGCCTATGCAGAAAACACCCTATACCCTTTGCGCAAGTCCGCCCAAGGGTCTTATTATACTTAACCATTCTACTGTTGCATAGGTGTGCGTAACTTCCCAAACCGTTTGCGCAGCCATTTTTATGTGCCAACACTATCATCTGTCTTTCATCATCTTAATGTGTTACTGGTGAAGTAGAAACTACTTCGAACATTACCTGACATTGTCCATCATTGTTCTCAACTGATTTGATCTTTTCTGATACTTTCTATTGGAAATTTGTCGGATGTGAAGTAGACAACCACATTAGTCAGGAGAAAGGCCGTTGTGGTATACCTGTGATTCGGAACAAAGTGTTAGTTATTTTACCTAAACGAAATTAACTTTATTTTTAGAGATGAAGGGGAGGACGTTCCCCTTGAGAGTCGCCAAAAAGTGATAAATGTTCTGTTAATATTTTTGAAGTTATCATTTAATAATAGGTCCCCAACAGAGTCACCATTTTGTTTCGACAAGAAAAAAAATGCATTCGATTTGGGAGATTTATTCAATGATAACAAAGAATTTGATGAGAGAACAATGATCACATTTATTCTGAGTTCATTTACATCCTCGGATTCCCTTGATTCTGAAAACAGAGTATAATCAATACAACGCAATGAATGAAAGATAAGACGGTCTGATGGTAATTTCGGCAGCATTTCGACACTTTTGATGTTCATCGCCAAGGTAGAAAGGTTATGTGGGGTTGAAACCCTTAATCTGATCGTTGAGATTATTTCTAATCATCCTTTCATTCATTCTTCCTTAATCTGACCGTTGAGATCGGTTCTGATCATCCTTCCATTCATTCTTCATTGATCTGACCGTTGAGATCAATTATAATCATCCTTCTGTTCATTCTTCCTTGATCTGACCGTTGAGATTAGTTCTAATCATCCTTCTGTTCATTCTTCCTTGATTTGACCGTTGAGATCAGTTCTAATCATCCTTCCATTCATTCTTCCTTGAAACCCTTGAAATGTGGAATGAACATCCCTTAAAATGTGGAACGGCGATCATCCCTTGAAATGTGGAGCGATCATCCCTTGAAATGTGGAGCAGCGACCATCCCTTGAAATGTGGAGCGATGACCATCCCTTGAAATGTGGAGCAACTGTCCCTTAAAATGTGGAGCAATCATCCCTTGAATAGTGGATCGGCCTTCCCTTCTCTTACGTGAGATGGTGCAGGAAGCATTTGTCTCAAGACATGAAAAGGTTCTTGTTTGGACATTGTTCCACATGGAGTGGCAATGGGCTATCCTTTAAGACAACAAAAGCCTAGTGTTAGGACATGGGGAGAGAGAAGTAGCGAATGGGCTATTTAAAAGCCTGGCTTTTGGACAATTCTAGTACAATGGCGCATGGGGTTTCCATTGCAAAAGTGGTGCAAAAGACTGCTTTTGCAAACTATATCCGTAGGACAACATAAGCCTTGCGTTTGAACGATTTCCACACAAAGTGGCACATGAGGTTTCCTTTGTAAAAGTGGTGCAAAAGACTTCTTTTACAAAAAAGCTTGTTGCGCGGACAAAACTCCCACCATAAGTGGCGTTGTGCGGAGATAACTCCCTAAAATGAGGGTTGTGCACCACAAGTTGTGCGGAACTTGCATTGTGCACAACTCCTTTAAAGAAGGATGTGCAAAACTCCTTTAAGAAGGATAGATGTGCGGCCATGCATTGTGAGCAACTCCTTTAAAGAAGGATGTGCGGAACTCCTTTAAGAAGGATGGATGTGCGGCCATGCATTGTGTGCCACACCAACTTTCTAGTGCACAATGGAAAGGAGTTGCACACAATGGATGTATTAGGACAAGGTTTCTTAGAATGTGGTGCACAATGGAGACGTTAGGAGAAGAGCACAATGAAAGTGGCACACAATGAAGATGTTAAGATAAGGCCTCTTTGAATGTGGTGCACAATGGAGACATTATGACAAGTGCACAATGAAAGTGGCGCACAATGGAAATGGCGTTGGAGAGAGTTTTTCTCCTTAAATCCCTTCAAAGTAGGCGTTGTGCCTTGATTAGTGTAGTGTGTTTCTTAGTGTTGTGCGCTACACGTGTTGTGCGCAGCATGGGCTCCCTTGCACACAACACTCTTCCACTTCCTTCTCTCTCTCTCTCTCTCTCTCTCTCTCTCTCTCTCTCTCTCTCTCTCTCTTGTCTCTCTCTCGTCTCTTGTCCAAATGAGGCATGGGAGGGAGTATTTATAGGCCTCCCAGTTCCTTAAACAATGGTGATCACCACCACTTCACCTTAAGGAAACAACCAACCTCCCTCCTTAAACAATGGTGTTCACTAACTTCCTCCTTAAACAATGGTGTCCACTCACCTCCTCCTTAATACAAAGTACTGTCCATATCCACTTTATTTTACCAAAATACCACAGATCACTCATTTTTACCAAAATACCCTAGATCACTCATTTTTACCAAAATACCCCAAATCACTCATTTTTACTAAAATACCCCAGATCACTCATTTTTACCAAACTACCGCAGATCACTCATTTTTACCAAAATACCCTAGATCGCACATTTTTACCAAAATACCCTAGATCATACATTTTTACCAAAATACCCCTGGATGCTGATTTTTACCAAAATAAGGAGTGAATGACCATGGGAAAGATCTGCACCATTGAATTCTCTAACCACTACAATGGAATATTTTTTGTATCTCAAAAGATCAATTTTTTCCTTGTCTACCTTACTTCCCTTGGACGAGATTATGTGTCCAAGCACAATTCCCTTAGGAACCATGAAATGACATATCTCCCAATTCAGAACCAAATTCTTTTCTTTGCATCGCTTCAGCATACGTTTAAGATTTTCCAAACACTCACTGAAGGATAGACCAAAGACAGAGAAGTCATCCATAAAAACCTCTAAATATTGCCCCACCACGTCAGAAAAAAAAAACTCAACATCCATCACTGAAAAGTGGTGGGGGCATTATATAGTCTGAATGACACCCTTCGGTAAGAAAATGTGCCAAAGGGATAAGCGAATATTGTCTTCTCTTGATCTTTAAGGGCTATCTCTATCTGATTGTAGCCCGAATATCCATCAAGAAAGCAATAGTAAGAGCGACCGACTAGCCTTTCCAAAATTTGATCAATTAAGGACAAAGTAAAGTGGTCCTTCCTTGTGACAGTATTCTACTTCCTGTAGTCAATGCACATTCTCCAACTAGTAGTAACTCTAGTTGACATGATTTCATTATCGACATTGACTATGATGGTGATTCCAGACTTTTTAGGAACTACCTGAGTTGGACTCACCCATTAACTGTTGGATATAGGGTATATGATACCCACATCTAACAACTTAATTACCTCAGCCTTAACTACTTCTTTCATATTTGGATTGAGTTAACGTTGTGGTTGTTGGGAGGTTTTTGTATTATCCTCAAGATGGATGTGATGAGTACAAATCAAAAGGTCAATTCCCTTGAGGTCTGCAATTGACCATCCAAGAGTTCCTTTATGCTCAATGAGAGTAAAAATGAGCACAATCTCTTATTCTTTCTTAGGGTGGAAAGAAATTACCATAGGGTATGTCTCATCTTAACCTAAGTTGACATATTTAAGATCAGCGGGCAAAGGTTTTAGGTCAAGCTTTAGCGCTTTGAGGCTACACGGTAGAGGAACTCATCGGTTTGGGGTAATTTCTCAAATTGTGGCCTCCACTGGTTAACTTCAAGTACCAACGTAGCTTCAAATAAGGCATCTATCTCCCTAATTATGTCATCATCTAAATCAGTGGAGTGGGCCAAGCATGTCTCTAAAGTATCAGAGTATAGAGTCAAAAGTGTTCTATCTTCCATGAAAGAATCGATCATGTTAATGTCGTGAGTATCGTTATTATTCTTTAATTATTTAATCATATTGAAAAAGATGTTGAGCTCCAATGTCATATTTTTGAAAGATAAATTCTTAAGTCCATTCCTATAATTAACGATAGCATTTGATGTAGCAAGGAGTGGGTGGCCAAGAATGACGGGTATTTGAGTGCTCATATCTATGAGGGGTTGAGTATCTAGGACAATAAAATCTACTGAATAGTAGAATTTATCAACTTGGACCAACACATCCTCAATCATTCCTCTCGGTACACGAACTGAGCAATCAACAAGTTGTAATGTGGTCCGGGTGGGTTTTAATTCTCCTAGACCTAATTGTTCGTAAATTGAGTATGGGATTAGATTTACGCTCACCCCCAAGTCAAGAAGTGCATGCTCAATCCGGTGATTCTCAATTACACAAGTGATGGTTAGGCTACTGGGATCTTTGTATTTTTGTGGCACATCTTGCTTGAGGATGACACTCACTTTTTCTGTCAAAAAGATTTTCTTTCATATGTTTTACCATCTTTTTTTGTACATAAATCTTTCAGAAATTTGGCATATGAAGGGATTTTTTTAATGACATCTAGTAGAGGGATGTTGACCATCACTTGCTTAAGCACCTTTAGAATATCCTGAGAGTTAGAGATAGGTTTTGGTACAATCAACCGTTGAGGGAATGATGTAATCGGCTTACCTCGAGGTTCTAGTTTTAACCCATGTGGAGCGTTGCTAAGTTTATCATTCTCATTTATTTTCAGGTCCTTAGGCTTTTCATCTCCCACCGGAATATATTTTTCAATTATCTTCCCACTCCTAAGAGTGATGATAGACTTAGCCTACTCCATCTGTTTTGAAGAGTTTGGATCACTGATTTCATATCGCTGTTTTAGGTTGGGAGAGACTAAGCCTGAAGGATCCCTTTCTCCCCAATCATATTTTTTGTTTCAAGCCCTTGTATGGCCTTTGTAAAGTCTTAAAAGGCTTGCAATATACCCTGATTAAAAAGCTTTCAGCTTTGTATATGTTTTAAGACCGGATCCTCTTGAGGTTTCCTTTAATTCAGAAATTGGTTAAGGATCCCTTGAGGAGTAGCTGTTTGTCTGTTCCTCCAACTGAAGGTTGGATGGTTCCTCTAACTTGAGTTATATGTATTTGAGGTGGGTCCCCTGAAAGGTTTTTGGTAGTTATTTATGACATTTGATCGCCCATTCAATATCTCTTGCAAAGAAGGAATTGTTGGGCAATTCTCAGTTGTATGTTGATTACAAGCACAAACACCATAAATAACTTCCGCAGTCTTTTCAAATTCTACCTTCTTAAGTTTCATGGCCTTGACTTTTCTTGTGAGTTTGGTCACTTGTATTTATATCATCTTCCTCTTTTATAACATAAATTCCTCCCATTTCCTTTGATTGAGTAGGCATAGAAGTGGTAATTCTTGAAGAGGTATCCCATGATTGCATGTTTTCAGCAAGTTTATCAAAATAATCCCACGCATCATTGGCTTCCTTATTCATGAATTCCCCATTACACATCATCTCCACAAATTGGCGCATGGGTGAGGTCAATCCCTCATAGAAAAAGCTTGTTATATGCCATGTTTCATAGCCATGTTATGGACATGAATTTATGAGATCCTTTAATCACTCTCAACATTAGAAGGTCTCATCCTCTTTTTGCGCAAAATTCTTGATTGCCTTCCTTAAAGTATTTTTTTTTATGATAGGGAAAGAACTTTTTAAGGAACTTCCTTATCATCTCAACCCATGTGCTAATGAACCTTGGTTTTAAGGAATGTAACCACGACTTAACATTTTCTTTCAACGAGAAAGGAAACAATTTTAGTCTAAATATGTCCTCAAACACATTTGGGAAGTATAATGTAGATATGATTTTATCGAACTCTTTTATATGCAAGTATAGAATTTCATATTATAGTCCATGAAACTTAGAGAGGAGTTGAATTACCCCTGGTTTAATATCCACAGCTCCTGCATTTAATGGAAATATCATGCGGAAAGGTGTACTCACCCCCACCGGTTGTAAATAATCTTGTAAAGTACAAGGCAGGGGTGCGTTATGCACCTCATTTTCATCTTAAACTTCCTCAACTGGTGGTTGTGGTTGATTTGCAACCATTACTTCAATTAATTGAGAGGATCTCAAGTGGTATCTAATCCTTTGATGGATAGGCAACCCTTTGACTAATATTCCTTCACTCAAGAGACGTTGAGTGTTTCCACGTACCCACTTGGGCATGAAACACACATGGCCCTCAAGCACCAAAAAACTAAAACCTAGAAGAAAGAAAACTAAAGCAAATAAGAAATCTAAAAAAGAAAGAGAGAATTGAAAAGAGGTTACTGAATTGGAGTTGCTATGTTAAGATCCTACAATACAGAAAATAATGTTAGTTTCTAAAAACAATTTTAGAAAAAATCATAACCTAAAAAAAGAAGTAAAAAGTTAAACCTAATCTTAGCCTAATTCTAATACCAGTTAATTCCAAAAAAAATGTAGCCATAGTCCCCGGCAACGGTACCAAAAACTTGTTTACAACCCTAAGTGTAGGGTTGCGTTGTAGTAATAACTCGTGAGAACGAGGTCGAATCCACAAGGACTAAACTTGTACGTGTTCTGAAAAGAACTAGAACTAGAACTAGAACTAGAAGAAAACCTAAATTTGAATTCTAGAATAAAAGAGAGTAATTGTGAATAATGTTTAAAATATCAATTAAACATGAGAACTAGGGTGCCAAGGATCCACTTGTAGCTATCAAGATGCTACCTTACTTGATTCAAGGAACACAATTGGAATCGGAGTCCTATCCTATCCAATTGAAAGATAAAGTAATTTAATTAAATTTGAACTTTTTATTGACCTAATTCTCAATGGAGGAGAATTGTAATGATTGGAAGAGATTCCATCACCCTACCATGCCCAAGAGACGATGGTGATAATAGGATTTACTAATCTCACAATCTAAGTACAGGAAAAGAAGATATCCAAAGCTATCACAATATCTATTGTAATTTAAGTCACAATAAATTATTAAAAACTGAAAATATTTCTTTAATATCAAACTAGAGATTAATGAAGTTCAATAAGAACAAGAATCAACGCAAAATAAACATCCAAACATGCTACAAGCTTCACCTCTTAGCCTTTATTAAGAGGTTTAGCCAACCATAGACATGATTGAAACCAAATCACTTAAACAACGTATAAAAAATAAATGAAGGAAGAAGAAAAACTCTTTAGTAGTTGTTCCACCCTTATGTATGCCCCTTGAGACCTTTTCAAAACCTAGAAGATGCTTTGGAGCATCTTAAGGAGTCATATTTATAATTATGTAACTCCAACTTTCATACCAAGTTGAAAAAATCTTGAAATCGCCTCAAATTTACACACTCTACGCAGTTTCCCAAAATCTTCTTGGAGTTTAAACCGCCTCAAATTTTTGCACTTTACGCAATTTTTGAAAATAGACTCAAAGTTTTAGAATATGTTTTTTCAGGACAATTTCAGGAATATATTTATTTTTAGGATAATTTCAGGATTCATTTTCTTTACTTCAAATCTTTGATTCTCTTCATTCCTAACTTGGTTTTCTTGGATCTTTGGCATGTAAATTATTCATTAATGACTTTCAAATCTTCAAATCTTTATTTAGTAATCTTTTAAACATAAATCTTCTTTTTAGCATTAATTTCACCTATAAGCTCTCGAAATCACCTCGCACATGAAAATATGCATAATTAAATCAATTAAGCACTATCATGTTTATAAAACCAAGGTATAAATAAGGGAAAATATGTAGTATTTCACACTTAACATCTCTCCTTTCCCATCGAGAATGAAGATGATGTATGAAAAAAGGGGATGATCACACCTCGATTGCTACTAGCAGCCATAGTCGACAGTGGCAAAACCATCGTCTTACCTCCTTCTCATTTCCTCTTCATATCCGTGCAACAAACGGTCACCTATTTTTAGAAGAAAGTAGTGTCAACCCCTCTTCCGTCAGCCATTGTGGATTGGTCGTCAGCTTTAGAAACAACGACAACTGGCATTGGCCATTATCTTCTTTGGTAGTAGCTGGGTTTTTGGGTAATGGAAGGGGGATACGGCTAGGGTTTTTAGAGTCGTGCGAGATCTTTGATAGAAAAGGGGCCTTCAATCATGTTGTGTTTTTAGAATAGGCCCACACTCGTCTAAACCTATGTGGGCCCATTTCAACCAAATCTTAGCCCCATTTTATGAGTTAATTTTTAGCAAATCCGAGGTAAGGTTTTAGGGCCCATTTGCTGTTGAAAAAGGGGATTTGGTTGGTCTTGGCCAAGATTGGGTCTCTTTTAATGTAGTTGGAATGGGCCTATCATAGTCCTATTTCACTTGTTTCTTGAAGGCTTGGGCTCGTTTCAAACTGATCTACGACTTAACTTTTGGGCCTAGCATTCGTGTAAGATTTTTTTTTTAAAATAAAATAAAATAAAATAAAATATGGGGCTTGTTTTAAAATTGCCTCTCGACCCCTCGTTCAAGTTTGTCACCCTTGATTCAACCAGGATTTATTTTGGGCCTGTTTCAAGCTTACTTATGGCTTAATTTCAGGCCCTACTTGATGTTCTTTTGGGTTTAACCTTAGGCTAAAAGTTATTGTAACATCCTAAACTATTCAATGCCGAGTATTGAAAGTTCTTGAGTGTTATTATGAAATTTAACTTACTATATAGATGTGTACGATACCAATCTAGCTATCCTAACCTTATATGCATTCTCTAACATGAATATGACCATTGAGAATAATCTCTATTCATAGATCAAGATATTTGACCATTAATTTTGAGATAGGATCATTATATACCCAAGTATTCTCACTTGTCCACCATAAACTACTGTTCAATCAACTATTTACCACTAGGTAAAGATATCTAACCATCCACTCTAAGTTTGGACCACCTGATCATAGTAAACTAACTAGTTGATCTCAACATTCACTTGTACACATTAAATTCAGATTCTGATCCGTTCATCTTGTTCCCCACCTATGAATATGCTTAACCCACCATCAAAACTACAATATGAGAAACTTATACATGTGAACAAGTCACTTAAATCTAATGGTATACATGTTCTATCTCTTAATCACTCCAAAAATTCACTTGTGATAATCCGTAAACAAAACTGACCGTACACCCACTTACATACATGACCAAAATACTAACCATCAAGTTTTTCTATTCTAACATGTCATTTGACCATCCATTATGTTGGTTGATATATGTACATTCCCTTAATTAGTTTGGTAAATAATTCCTTATTCATAATGATTTAGATATAAGTTCTTTTCTAAGAATTACTTAAAAACATACCTACAACCATGTATAACCATTAGATTTAATAAAACTCTCATATCAACAATAATTATAAAAATGTCATTAACCTATACCCTTGAATTCTCGATCACATGGTTTCCATCATCCGTTTGATATGAAATTTTATACCATATATATGTATCATAAATTAACCATACATGTCAAATGTTAGCCCTTAGATCATTGTAAAAATGACCCAATTGATAAATCAGCCCCTTAATCATTGATTTTGGTGTCCATCGACTGAAGAAACCTCGTGGGTAGTCATAATAGGATATTTTCCTTCATATAAATGATTTGGATTGCCCATCATATGGACCAATTGAGAAATATGAAGACCCCACTTTGGTAGGCTTTTTCTTAGGCATGGAGTTATCCTATCAAGGCCTACCAACTCCTTATAAAAATGAATCTTTCGATTTAACCACTTCCTTTCATCCATCGTAACTTAAATTTGGACCACACTTTGGCCTCATATGACTACGAGGTTATTCAAAATTTAGTTCCTGATTTATGATCCTACACTGTTGAAAGTTGAAACCATTTCATTCCTTTTGGTACAAAAGCTAAAATTTTGAACTTAGGCTTTGTCCACCATCGATCAACAACTAAATTTTGTCCAACGGTTTGCATATCTTGAATACACATTTCTTACAAAATTAGGCCTTGATCATTAAGTGTGGACCATTAATTAAGATCAAGTTTATTTTGGCACTCGATAGGAGAATTTTTAAGATAGGCCAATCTAAAATTTGGATCACTAAGAAAATCATATACCCTGTCTCTATTCGATGACCTTGACATAATGAATGAATTATATTTAAAGAAAGATTATTAGAAAAGGGAGATGTAACACCCTGAAAATCGGGGGTCGTGTAGAAACCCGACTCCTGAGTTTCAGACCATCACTTATGCAAAAAATATGATTATGATTCAATGTTTTCTGAGTTAAAGAATTCACATGAGTAAGATTATACCAAAACTACAATTCATACTCTAGATCCAATGATAAAACGCAAGTGGAAGACTGAAAAATATATATATCACTGTACGAAAATAAAATAATCTCAAACTGTCTCCAAAGTATGAATGCATCACTGAGTCTCATATACATGTCATAAAGTAAGAAATAAATGTCAGGTGATAGTCCAACTAGCATGTCCCGCCAATCCAGGCCACCTACACAAAGCCGTCGGAGAACTGCATATACGAGAACTCATCCTGATCCTCGTAGTATTCCGGCTCAGCGTCCTGAATCACCTCATTACCTGCATCTAAGACAGGGTCTGGTGGTGTTATAAATACCGTCCCATAACGTGGGAGTGAGTGATCAACTCAGTGGAATAATAGAGCAAAGATTAGCATGTTATTAAATCAATCACACGCATTAATAGTAAAGCAAATAATCAATCATCCCTAGGTACTGTTATTAATGCAAGCATGAAATGACATGATGGATGCCCTCACCGACATACTCCCTCATGCGGCACCATCTGCGTCCGCGGCATGCTTTCTTCTCGCAGTGCTCCACATCTTCCAGGCACATGCAGTGCGATATGGATAATGATTACTGGGTTGTTATTAGTTCTTTTCATACAGCAAGATTGGGAAACTAAGGTACCTTCCTTATATCAATCCCAACACAGATCCTGTCTAGGGTCGTCACTCCTAGTAATCACATATGATGTTATATTTGTAGGTCGCTACAAGGGCTGCCAGGGCTGTTGCTCGCACTCGTTGCACTGCTCCCCCATCACCTTATCAATATAGGCCTAATGTACTCTTGTCACTACGGAAGGGTCATCGCCTTCCGTAGACTCAGAATACGCTCGCGGTCACTACAAAGGGCTCGTCACCAATCAGAGTAGGCCGATAGCTCGAATGTAGTGTCCCATACCACCACAATTGCCTCACGAGTCAAATGTGCTCACTGGTCACTACGGGGAGGTTTGTAGCCCCAGCGTAGGCCGACAGCTTGACCACAGTGTCCCATACCACCATGCCCGGCTCATGAGTCTTTATGGATCAAGGTATCATGGTTAATAGGGTTTCCAATGGTAAGTTCAGTACCCTAGGTTCAAGCAGTTATGACTCATATAGGGTGAACATATAATGGCCAGTCGGGTTACTTGACGGGCTCGACTAGTACGAGCACATCTTAAGCTGAGTGACATGAAGTGCATAAAACACTTCGTGTGGCCTAACCACTGCCGCCAACTCAAAACACGACTCGTGTTCGTCGACGCGTCCTTCATGGCAAATAGAAACCAACCACGAATTCAATTCATTACCGACTTCTTGGACTAGGTCATAGCCCCAAGTATTTAGAAATCCACATCAATAATCATATGAGAGTAATAGAAATGAAATACAACAATACAAGCATGTTAACACATCTTATAGCATACAAAGTAAGCAAATCAATCCAACACATGTATTCCATACATATAAGGAAATCAATTCATATGAAAAATATGATGGAAATCATATACATCCGTATATTAATTAAGAATTGAATCTCAAAACTAATTCACAACACCATTTACTCAAAACATACTAATATAAACATTTATAAATACACTTAGTCTACACACTTTAGTCTACATAGCGTATGTCGACTCAAGGTGCGCATTAGGGCGAATCTCTTCGCCAAACAGATCATACACGCATTCCTAGTATCCTAACATGAAAAATAACTATGAAAAATATTTCAGCAAAATATGGACGTAAACAGTATTTCCTACAAATGACTAAAATACCCTAAATCTCATATTTTCCATACACAGTCGAAATGAAAAACGGACAGCATGTTCTACATGTCAAACGGCGTGCTCATCGATAATCTACTATTAAAAGACATTGAAAGCTTTGAAATCAGTCAATCAAAGCGTCTAAAATCCACACCTTTCGCCTTAGACGTGTATCGATTCGGATAGAACGTATACGCTTCGTCAACGGCGTAACGGCGACCTAATGCACAAGATACGTAAGATACTTCGCTATTGAATCAAAGGAATCTCTAAATCAGCAAGTGTTTAGGTTTTTCTTACCTAAAAGTGCATTGGAAATCACCGAGAAAGTGATTTGAATGCGTTTCTTTGGTACGTGCAAAAGATGGAGCAAATGGCAGGAAGTTCTCTCACAAAGTCTCTCACAATCTCTCACTTTCTCTCTCTCTCTTTTTAGGGTTTCAAGTAAATTCGGATGGGAGAGATATGAGAGGGTTTAAAGCCCTTATATAGGCTAAAAACTAACCTAAATAGACTTGGAAACAAAGTATACTTGAGTTATAACCAAATCGAAACTTTTTCGATCCAAAAGAGTGTTTCGGGAGGTCCCCTGGCCGAACGCGGTCGGGCTTAAGCTCATGCCTACTGGATCTTGCTCACACGAAGTTTTCAGACTGGTAGAGTTCCCAAATCGCATGTGGCAGTCCAGTTTCAGTTCAGCGGTCATCGTACCTAAATCAGGTCTACAAGTTTCATGATATGAAAGAGAACTTTTTCCTGATCTAAGGGTGAAATTTGGCTAAATTCTGACGGTTAGAACGCTTAATGATAATGCGCAAAGACTCGTGCCAGATTTGGAATTAATTTCCTAAATCTTTACCCATTTCTCACTCTTTTTGCTCCAGGCTCAATGAAATAGCCTCAGAACATCGGTTGGGCTTAATTTTCGAAACGATTGTCAAGTCCAGCTAAGCGGTCATAACCATCTAAGATTTTAGATATCGGACTTCCGACGCGCGGTCTAAATCCAATACGAAGTTTCAAAGGGTTCCTGAGAGCAAACGGGTTTAGAGTTTGATCCTAGATTTCAGGGTATTATAGCGTCATTGATTCTACAAGTTTTGGGTCTTACAGAACGTATTTAAAGAGATCGATGCTAATTTCACAGTTAATCTAGCGTAGTGCTAGTTAACTTATGTTTATTTTCTAAAGGAATTAATCCTACGTGATTTCTGGTCGAGTTGGTACTCGAGTCTCTATATGGATTTTTTCGAGGCATTACAGGAGAAATAGAGAAACCGAATCCAAGTGGGATGGGAAACACACCCCTCTCACACGTCCACTCCTTTATAAAAGGAGTTTGCGTCCCCTCTCCACTCACACACCTATACCCCTTACATCCAAGGAGGAGAAAGAGAGAGAAAGAGAGAGAAAGAGAAAGAAAAAGAAAAAGAAAGAAAGAGAAGAGAAGGAGAAGCCTAGATGCCTTCTTCCTTCTCCATATGTATGGTGTCTCCCTCTTACTCAAGCGATGTTGTGATTCATGTGGAAGTGTTTCGACCAGAAACGAAAAGCATTTGATTTGGGAGAATTTCTTATTTAACATTAATGAAGATGGAACAAAGAGAATATTCATCAATTTCATTTATTCTGATTTCATTAGCATCCTCTTAGTCCTTTGATTCCAGAATAGAATCTCTTAATAAAGAGAAAAATACAAAAGTCAAATATAATCAAAATGTGAATTTTGGTAGCATTCCGGCGCGTTTTCATCAAATCTCCAGGGGAGACGAGTTGTGCGGGTTTCCTATGCTAGGATCCCTTGGAAATATCTTAAATAGTCTAGTCATCTATCAAAAATTTCAACTAAATGATTGCTCTCAGAAATTACCCTTGCAACTCATATAGGAGTTGTGCAGCCGACAAGTTATGCGAGCCCACGCAACTTGCTATGAGTAACGCGTCCCTCTTTTTTTCTGTCTTTAATACCTATTGGATAAACTGATCTCCTGAATATCTGATCCCTCCAATGAAGGGGTGAGGAGGCATTTATAGGCATCTGCATGAGTGAGCCCTCGACTCATGTGCCATGGGCACCACTCTGTATCACTAAATCCTCCTTCTCTGATGAGACTTGCGCACTCCAGCGTAACTTTGGTGAGTTGTGTGGACCCGCACAACTTGGGTTTTGTACAACTTGGGTTCCACACAACTTGTACTCCTTTCCCTCTCATGTTCATGCCTTTCTCCAATTCTCTCTCTCTAATCACTTTTGGTACCCCAAAGATGCCCCCCTTGATCCAAAATTTAATTTTTCTAAATCAATTTGAAGGATCAAACTTGCCATGAAGAACCTGAGTTGCGTGGATCCATGCAACTTGCTGACCTGTGCAACTCTCTGACAATGTCTCTGGCCTATAAATACTGGTCCACTTAACTGTTCCTCACTTTAAAATTCGATCTTCCAATCAAACCGTTCTTGTGCACAGGCTATCTGTGCTACTTGCGCGCACAACTCACTCACCCATGGCACGATAAATTTCTATCTCAAAACTCTGCCAAAATTTCTTTAACTTTTCCCTTCTTTGTCACCGTGAGTCATTCAAAGGCTTCATCCTTGAGAAAAAGGAATTCTTCAATTTCCTTCGCACATGAACAATTCCTTCATCACACTTGGACTTGTGTGGAGATTAATGAATAACAACTGGAATTCCACCACCCTTACTTGGGTAAAATCATCTCTTATCCCATGAATCTTCAACAGCATTGGTCAATCCCTCATAGCGAATCTTCCACCCATTGAAGCCGCCTTGTCTTTATAGATAATTAGATCATAAGAGAACCCCGAATCCAAGAAGGCCATATAGAAGGAAAGGATTTGCATCAGAAAGCTGCCATGATATACAAAATGCAATTTCTACGCCCTTGCCATGATTCTCATCAGTCCTTTCCAACTCATTTCTTCGAGACTGCTATCAACATTTCTTTATCAATCGTGTCCCCTGGAGGACAGATGACTTCATAGTCAAGGGTCTTCTATCTCCTCAAGATTTCTATAGTGCATGGGCCCGCACTGTTACTAAAAAACATACGGTCATTTTGGAACGAATTAATCTCTTTGATGTCATCGTGGCTACGTCAGAGCATTTTTATGGAAACACAACTATATTCAGAGGCTTTTTAACTTTTGGTCCCCCATAACCAACTCATTCCATCTTCCTCTGGGTGAGATGAGCATTACCTTATGGGACCTTTGTTTTATAGCAGGTCTTCTCATCATGGGTGACATCCTCAATATTTATATTCCTTCAAATGAGGAATTGTCTCGTGCTTCTGCAAAAGACAGTAAATTTGGGATTTTGAAGACCACTCTAGAACTTTTCAGTGAGTTGGTGAACTTTCTCCATCCTGAACACATCACTCCTCTTGAATGGTTGGCTCATTTCTCTCACAAACTACGGTACACTTCTCTTCTCTTAATCTTTTCTTTTCAAATCTTCATCTTTTTTTTTTTTGAAATAACCCTATTATTTTACCTTAACAGCTTTGCAGGTTATAATCATCAGAATCTTAAAACCACCCATGAGAATATTACAAACGCTACTGAATACAGTCACTCTTATGAATTAGCCGCCTTCCTAGCTTATTGGTTAAACATGGTAATATTCCCTGGTTTAGAACAAGTCATCAAACCATCCCTTTTTGTAGCTTCTGGTGCTATGGCTGAGGGTCAAAAGCATTCATTAGCTCCTTCAGTTCTTTGTTCTTATATCACGTTTTTGATGATATAATTTCTGGGCCCATAGATTCATCATTCCAACCTTTCTCGGTTTATGCTCCCTGACATTTCTTTGTAGGTTGGCTAGGAGTATATTTCCCTTGGACCTTTGATGACCCACCAGAAGCATATTCAGATCCTCATCAACTCTCACTTCAACAGTATCAACTGAGGAATATGGTTGAAAGATTCAACGGTTGGGTTACCCGTAAAATAGAAGATGGTGCTCCTGTTGACTTTCATCATTTTCCTTTCACTGTTCATCCAGAAGGCATAAAGCTATTGATAATGACTCTATTTCTTATGGTGAGAACTCATTCCTTATTTCCTGATCCAATACTCTTCCCTTAAGAGAAGGCAGCATGTTTTGGTGCGAACCCTATTATCCAAACAGATTTGCTCGTCAATTTAGGTTTGACCAAACTATGCCGCTAACTTGTGATATCGTTACCAGATCTATGAGGAACTGTGACATCGGGCCATATAATTGGGCTTTGATATAGGACAACTCTTGAGTATTAACACTGGATCTCGTTTTATACTCTCAGGCCAAGGATACCCAATCATTCTTCATATCCCTGGATGCATTGGTGGGTCCATCAATACTATTTGGTACATAGATATCATTCAACTGACCATGCCACATTCATTCCTCCACCTCGACTAAGGAGTTATCAAGAAGACTAAGGCATCGGTTATTCCAGGGAGACTAACCATTCCTCTTGTTCTGGTCAATTTTGTGCAACGATTTCCTCAGAACATACTTCTTGTGAGGCACAATTGGCCGATACTCTTAAGGGTTGGATAGCTTTTGGGGTATCTCTGCAAAGTACCCATGAATCTCCAAAATTTTTAAAAGAAGATGTTAATCTTGTACAATTTTACCCTCCTCCTCCTTTGCAAATCATGAAAGACATTACTCCTGAAGCATTAAGAAGGCAAGAGATAGACAAGCACCATTCTTCTCTTTAAAAGAACAAGTATATCATCATTGAAGGCTTGTCCTCTTCGGAATAGAACAATAGTAAATACATATTAGTCAAGTTTAACAAGAGTACATTTTGAACAGGAAATATGACTCGTTTTATACTTCATATAAAACTTATTTATCTTATCATCATATCTTCACGTGGCATGTATTTATCTTATCATCATTTTCAAACTTGAGCAATTCTCATAGGTATGTTTGCTAGACATGTGGAGCTTGAGCAATAAGTTATAATAATGGTTAGAATAGCATTTCCTAAATGATATTCAAAATGGGCGAGACTAAGTTTCAATTCTAGTTAGTTGCACACATAGTTTAGGCTCATGAGTAGTTGGAGTAACCACAGTTTAAACTCATAAGTAGTTGGAGTTAGTCTTACGTGAATGGCCGTTTTAACTTTGTAGAGTTCACGGGGCTTATCGCGGTCAGGGAGTTCACAAACCATGATCCATCAGAGGGGCCTGGTGAAGTTAGTAGGGTCGTGAACTCGATAGGATTTATGCACAGGGTTGGACACAATAACTCTCTAGAGTTCATGGGGCACGCGAGGCTACCATTGAGATACCAAATTCAAGGCCGCCAGTCCATCAGTGGAGGGTCTCCTACTTCAGAGATTTACCCCCATGAGTTACCACTGAAATCAAACCAGGGATCTGGAGAGTCATTCTGCTTCGGAAAACTCACTTTTCCTTCACCTGTAAGGTAAGACCCATTCACAAGGGGCATTCTTCGGCCATCCTCATGACGCTACCTGAAACTGTACAGATGGCATGGGTCTTACATAACTGCTTCATCAATTGCCTGCATGGGTGCATATGAAGCTTTTTTTAGGCTTTCTAAGGCCAAATGCGACACTGCTACCCATATAGTTCTGCCATATCGCCATTGCCAAATAATGATAAGACTTATGCGCATTTGGCTTCTTGTTGTTGCAATTCCCCTACTGCCACCTGTAAAAGATGAATTGGCCTTGCTAGAATAATAAATAGAAATTAATATGCTGCATTTACTGATGATGATGAAATGAAAATTTATGGTTAAGATTATATTTCAGTCCGGCGGAGCTATTGATTTTAATAAATTTAAATGGCCACAGTAGTAGTAGCTTTGATAGAAACTTTGACGGTAATCATTTCGCATTGACAATTTGTATTTGGCAATATTTGTTTGGCATCTTGGCGATAACTATTGGCAATTATGGCAACAGTCATTAGTGCTTCTCATTGCTTTGCTCGAACTTGCTATACTTTGAAGTCCTACACTTCATTATCACTCAATGAGAAATACAATGTAAAAAATAAAGAAAAGAAAATAATGAAGAGTTCTGCCTTCGATATTCTCTTGCCTACCCCTTTTGATTGAGAAGAATCATGTTGTGAATCTTCTCTATCAAAACTGCACAAACATTCAGGGATGATATATTTTTATGAAACGAGCATTCACCAGTATACTTATGCCTCATCCATCTTGATTCACCACCTGATAGTCCCCATTAGAGTACACTTTTGATATTACGTATGGACCATACCATTTAGGGTCGAACTTGCCCCCTGTCTTGTGAGTGATGACTATCGGTCTCTTTAACATTAACTTTTCTTTCAAAAGCTGTAGAGATTCTTACTTGATATAATTGTAATTGCTACTGGGCTGCTAGTCACTTTTCGTCTAGCATATCTAATTTTGTCAACCTAATCTTAGCATTTTCATCATCAGTAATCGACTGATGTACTGCTATTCTGAGTGATAAAACTTGCGTTTCAATGGGAATAACAACTTCAACCCCATAAACCAAAGAATATGGTGTTGCTTTCGTAACAGTACGATGAGTAGTTCGATAAGCCCATAAAGCTTCTTGTAGCTTCTCATCCCAATCGTGTTTGTTTCTTGTGACCGTTTTCTTCAATATTTTCACAATCGTCTTGTCAAATGCTTTGGCTAACTAGTTAGCTGGCAGATAGTAAGGTGTCAAAAATGAATGCTGGATATTGAATTTTCAACATAATTTCTCCATTCCCCTGTTCTTAAATGGGGTCCTATTATCAGTGATGATTTTCTTCAAAATACCGTAATGATATATTATTGCGTGTCATATGGAATTCACGACGTCTTTCTCTTTGACATTTCTCAATGCAACGACTTCAGTCCACTTTAAGAAGTAGTCAGTGGCTGCCAAAATGTACTATTTTTCTTTGGATGATGATGAGTTTATAGGACTGATAACATCAAGTCCCCAGGCTGTGAAGGGCCAAGAGGCTACTAACTGATGCAAATCTTCAGGGGGTACATGTATGACATCACCATGTATTTGACATTCATGACATCGACGTGCATAATCAATTGCGTCCTTAAACATTGTAGGCTAATAATGCCCCATTCAATGTACTCTATGAAACAGATTTCTACCAGCCTGATGAGCTCCACATTCTCTTGAATGTGCTTCGTCAAATATTTGATTCACCTCCTTTGTATCCAAACATTGCAATAGTACCTCGTTGTAAGATTTCTTATAAAGTTCTTCACTACACAATGAATTTCTTTGCTCTTTGTCTTATTTGTAGCCTTTGTGCGAGATCCTCTAGTAGGATATCATATTTGAGATAATCCAAAAAAGGTTGGTGCCAATCATCAATCATGATCTCTAAATACAGTACAGGAAGTACTTCAGCAATCTCGACATCATCAGTAAGCGGTAAGAACCTTCTTTCTTTGATTGTTACTTGTAAAGGGCTCTGATTCAGACAAGCTAAGGCTGCAGGCAAATTGGCCAAAGCATCTGCCCTTGCATTTCTGACCTGGGTATATGTTTGACTTCAACGTCTTGAAATTTCTCCAAAATTTGTTGCGCGCGGTGATAATATGGGAGGAGATCTTGCTTCCTTCAAATTTTATCCTGAGCTAGTTTATTACCAGCTTAGAATCACCAAAAATCTACAATGTCCTTATCTTCATTTCCTGAGCTATTTCCATTCCTATAATGAGGGCTTGATATTCAACATCATTATTGGTGCATGTTGTGCTTAATGTGAAGGAATATGGTAATAGATCGCCTTGTGGACTAATAAATATTACCTCAACACCAGTTCCTGAAGTTCTGGAAGCACTATCAAAGTACATCTTCCACGAGCCGCATAATTCTGTCATCATCACCTGTTCATCTGGAAAATCATCATTTATCATTTCGCTGTCCGACACAGGATAGGCTACCAAGACATCTGCCATTACCTATCCTTTTATTGCTCTTGTCGATTCATACATGATTGCATATTCTGATAATAAAAGCATCCATTTGGCCAACCTCCCTGATAGCATCGGCCTTGTCATTAAGAATTTCAGCGGATCCACTCACGAAATCAAAATTATATTGTGGGAGAGACAATAATGCCTTAATCTATGTATTGCAAAGATTAAAGCTAGAAACACTTTCTTGATAGGCACATAATTGCATTCGGTTCCCATTAAAGTTCTACTCAAGTAATACAACGCAATTTCCTTCCCTTGCTCGTTCGTTTGTACCAACATGACCCCTAATGAATTTTCTGATGCAGAAATATAGAGAATAAGGGGTTTACCTTTCACAAGCGTTGCTAGTAATGGGGGATGTTTTAACAACTCTTTGATCGAATCGAATACGTTTTGACATGACTGGTCCCATGCAAATTCAACTCCTTTCTTCATTAGATGAGAAAATGGTTGTCACCTTCCTGCAAGATTTGAAATGAAACAACAAATATATGCTAACTTTCCTTGTAAACTTTTTAATTCCTTTAGTGTTTTCAGGCGTGGCATTTCCCATATAGCTCTAATTTATCTTGTGTCAATTTCAACTCCTCGATGTCTAACGATAAAACTGAGAAATTTCCCTGATTAAACGTCGAATGCACATTTAGACGGATTCATCTTCAGTTGCTTCTTTCTGAGACGGCGGAATACTGAAACCAAATGTTCACAATGTTCTTCATGGTCATTTGATCTAACCACTAAATCATCTACATAACATTCGACATGTTTGTGCATCATATCTTGGAATATATTTTGAATCGCTCTCTGATATGTTCTACCAATATTTTTAAGACCAAATGACATGACTCTGTAACAGTAGATTCACAGCGATGTTCTGAATGTTGTGGCTTCCTCATCTTTCAAAGCCATTCTTATCTGATTATATCCTGCGTAACTATCTATAAAGGAAATGATAGCATATTTCGTCGCACTAATCGATTAATAGCTCAGTAATTGGCAGCAGGAAGTCATCTTTAGGACTTGCTTCGTTCAAGTCCCTGAAGTTGATGCATGCTCTGATTTGTCCACTCTTCTTTTTCACTAGGACGATATTCGATATTCATTTGGGATACTTGACCTCCTTGAAGAACCCAACTTTGATGAGTTTGCTCACTTCTTCTTCAATCAGAGGAATCAGCTCCGGATGGAATCACCGTTGTGCTTGCTTAATTGGCCTCTTATCCTCAGAAATACTTAACTGGTACATTGCCACTGATGGTTCCAAACCTGGCATTTCAGCATATGTCCAGTCAAATACATCTTTATTCTCTTTCAAAAGTCTCACATACCAGTTGGCTTCCTGTTCATAAAGACCAATGCTTATGAATATATTCCGGGATTCTTCTTCCGTCCCTATGTTTATTTATTGCAAGCTATTAATCGTCGGTTGCCCCCATCTTCCATTTGCTTAGGAGCCACTTCGGGATGTTTAATCATTTTAATTTCCTCTTCTTCTGCCATCTCTACAGTGATCGTATTCACTGAGGATTCCCTTCCTAATCTGTGAAATCTTTCTCGTTTCTTTTCATTGATCCCAAACGGAATTAAAATACCTTTTCCGCTGTTTAAACCAACTGAATCTTCACAATCGAAGCCCATATTCTTCATTATTCTTTTACTCGCAGAGCTGTACCTTTCCAAATCTTTGGGTATCAATTTTATAGATTTTATCTTATTATCTCTCTTTGCTTCTATCTCTCCCTTTGACGCTACATAGAATTCAATAGGTTCAGGGTTTTTCTTATTGGCCTCAACGTCGAACCTCTTATGCATGACTGAGAATGGTTTCTTCCTTGCGGCTTACGGTAGCAGCATCGTATAATTTTCTTACAAAATTTCTAACATCTCGGGTGATAATAATGTTAGTGGAGGTTGTCCTGGACATCTCAGATGTTTTGGTACAAAATAGAATTTCTATTTCACCTTCTCTTTCTCGGACATCCCTAATTTACAATTCCATTTTGTACTGTGATAGTATTATCTTTCATCATTTCATTATTATTGCTTCTCTCATTATTTCCTGTAGCGAATTTGTCATAATAACTGGCATCAGTGAAGAAAGATTCTGCCTCTATATATGGTTTTGCATCAGCCATCACTTTATATTGAATCTCATTTTTACAATATTTAAAGCATTGGTGAAGAGTTGACGGTACGATGCCATATTGATGCATCCAAGGTCTTCCCAAAAGGAGATTATATGTTGTTATTGCATCGATAACATGATAAACAACATTCATTATTAGGTCCCCGATTTCCAATGTTAACATGATTTTTCCAAGCACTCTTTATCCATCTTGATTGAACCCTTGTATCGTCATTCCACTAGGGTGCAAATGAGAGAGGCGATATCCGAGTTCACTTAGCATCATTAGTGGGCAATAGATTCACTACAGACCCATTATCTAGCATTATCCATTTTATTTATTTACCGTCGACATGGCCTTCAACCATCAGCAGTCTATTATGATCTTCACCATAGATTAAGTCCTCATCAGAGATAGAAATGACCGGCATAGAATTGTTTCTTTCATCATGTTCCATCTCTGTAAGCAGTGCTCTCCTAAAATTATTAACAGATAGGGCCTGTATCAGAATGTTTTTGGAATCTTCTAATAGTCGTAGTGCATCATATACACTTAGCCGAGCTAGTATGCCTTTCAAATGACTCATTACATCATATGCCACCCCTTCCACCTTATCTTTCCCTTTTTCTCTAGTACTATCATGGCACTCTTCATGTATTTCTTTCCTTATTACCGCTGCGTTCTTCCTGGAGGGGCTCTTTACTCTCTTTCCAGAACGTAATGTGACCACTGCAACTTTACCCATTTGTCTAAGGGAATAATGGTCACCCATCCTCTTAATGTAATTTGAATAAGTATGTTCCTGTCATATGTCATGTGCAATATTAGCTAGTATTTATCTATAAATAAATTTTATTTTGGAGATGAAAGGGAGGATGTTTCCACTGAGAGTCACCATTTTGTTTCGACCAAAAATGAAAAGCATTTGATTTGGAAGAATTTCTTATTTAACATTGATGAAGATGGAACAAAGAGAATATTCATCAATTTCATTTATTCTGAGTTCATTAACATGCCCTTGGTCCTTTGATTCCAGAATAGAATCTCTTAATAAAGAGAAAAATACACAAGTCAAATATAGTCAAAATTTGAATTTTGACAGCATTCCAGTACGTTTTCATCAAATCTCCAGGGGAGATGAGTTGTGCAGGTTTCTTATGCTAGGATCCCTTGGAAATATCTAAAATAGTCTAGTTGTCTGTCAGAAATTTCAGCATAATGACTGGTCTCAGAAATTACCCGCACAACTCATATAGGAGTTGCACGGCCGACAAGTTGCGTGGGCTCATCCAACTTGCTATGAGTAGCGCAACCCTCCTTCCTTCTCTCTTTCTTCAATACCTGTCAGAGAAACTGACCTCCTGAACATCTGATCCCTTAAATGAAGGGGTGAGGGGGTATTTATAGGCATCTGCATGTGTGAGCCCTTGACTCCTGTGCCATGGGCCCCATTCCATATCACCAAATCCTCCATCTCTGATGTGACTTGCGCGCCCCAATGCAACTTGGGTGAGTTGCGCGAACCCGTACAACTTGAGTTCCGTACAACTTGGGTTCTGTATAACTTGTACTGCTTTCCCTCTCCTTTTCATGCCTTTCTCCAATTCTCTCTCTTTAATCACTTTTGGTACCCCAACTGGAAGGTTTTCATGTAGAATCTTTCTTACATGGTTATTTCCCTAGGGTTTAGATCTAAGGCTAAGGTGAGGGATTCCTTTAAGCTTATATTAATTTGAGTTGGTATGATTTATTGTGTTCCCTCACATGCTTTGAATCCTCCCTGTAAATATTTAATTTACCACCACTAATTTTTTATCCTTTGGGAATAATGATTAAGGTGTGACGTAAATTATACATGACCTTTCTGAATTTATGTGAGGAAATCCTTTAAGCTTACTTTGATTTAAGTTGATATAATCTTGCCTTTTTACATGCTCTCATGTGAAATTGTGGTAAAGACCACTTTAGTTGAAGTACGAATATGCCAATATATCTTAGAGGGGAGTGAATAGGACTTTTTAAAATTTTTATGGTTTATTTAAAATCCTAATAACAAGCACATAGTAGGATTACTTAAAAGTAACTCTACTGGCTTCCAAGCCTAGTAGAGGATCCAATCATAAACTATTTAAGAAGTGAACAATATGTAAACTAGTTTATGATGGATATGACTGTGTATGTGTGTGAGGTATGATCTCAGATATTCAGATATGAAAATATTAAAATAAATCATATAAACAAAAGAATAAAAATCTCTAACATAGTCATTTTCATAGTGGTTCGACTACTTGTCTACTCCACTCTCAGTAACCACACTCAACCCTTGAGTATACCGAATTTTACTAAGGAGGTTTCACAGCAGTTCACCTCAAACCTAAGGTTTTAAATCAGGTTCACCTTCAACCTTTACATCCTACACCTAGGCTGACTATTTATGCTCCCTGAGCAAGGGTCAACACATAGCACCCGATTTTAGGCATACTGGCCAAGGATTCACACAAGGAACCTCACTGTTTATGCTCTCATGAGCAAGGGTCAACACAACACACCCACTTTTAGGCACACTGGCCAAGGATCTTCCACAAGACCCTAACTATTTATGCTCTCCATAGAGCAAAGGTCAACATAATGCACTCATTATGTACACTCCCGTCGGAGGCCTCCTAGAGGACTTGCAAAGGGTGAGAAACACCTTAGACCCAATCCTACAAAGGAATGATCACAAGGGTCATTTAGACTCTAAATACTTATAGATAAGTGGATGAGTCTCATTCAGCATGTTGTCGAAGATCTCCTTCTTTGTTGATGAAGAATCTTCTGCTTCCTTGATTCGCAACTCAGAAGATATACCAATTCATGGCGACGGGTTGGGTCAAGGTTATGATAGAATCCTACTCTCAAATATTTTCCTACAAAGGAGAGAGTGATTCCAATCATCTATACATTCAAGGCATCCCAGCTTAATGATTTTCCATTAAGGTAGTAGATGGAGGATCCTTAAATGTGGAAGTTCATTCCCCAATCTACTCTATTGAATATCAATGATGAGGGTGGATTGGAGGATGAACTCCCATGAGAGAAAGGGCTTTGGGTATAGGATCTAAGGTAAAACACTGAAAAGCACTCTCTTCTTTCTCTACCAGCAATAATAGACAAGTCCTCTTTATATAGGCAAAAGGTTCTAACATATATAAAATGGTCAAATTTATGATAGAGTTCGATATCATTGAGCATATACTTTCGATAGCATTGATGGTCCACTCGATGACACAAACTTAAATGTCATACACTTTTAAAACCTATTGCCAGTTGGTTGAGGGAATCGAGACACATGTCGATGTCATCGGATTTTGAACTCGGATTTCATCGATACGAGGTTCGATTCCTCGACATTTGAAAATGAGAGAGACTTATTTTAAAATATTTTAGGTTTAAAAGAATGATCAACGGACCTTCGATATCATTGGAATTTGAAGTCGATGATATCGATAGCTTTATCGAGAAATTGGTAAATTCAAAGGATTTTTGTTTAAGCTTGTTAAACAGTTTTTGTCCCTGTTCGATGTCATCGAGACCGTATCGATATCATTGATATTTGAATATCGATTCTATCAAGTGACCCTCGATCATAGATAAACTATCTTGAAATATTTTGATGAAAATCTTTGCGTCCATGACCGATATCATAGAGAGCCTTCCGATGTCATCGAGATTTGAACTATGATGGTATCGAGGAGGGCTTCGATATATCGATGCACATATGATATTCTTAAGTAAAAACAGGGGCACCAGAGATCTGCCTGTCAATATTATTGAGTCACCTTCGATGGACTTAAGATTCAGATATCGATGATATCGATAGGTATATCGATACATCTATAAATCAGTCCAGAGATATATGTGGTTGGTAAACACTTTTGCCCTCATTCCGATGGAATCAATTTGTCATCGAGGACATCGACAGTGCAGGTCAATTATATCGATATGTCTATCAATAAAATCAACAAAGAAAAAAAACTTAGAGATTTTCTGATTTTGAAAAAGTTTTCTTAACTTAAAAATCCTATGATGTTCTAACTTATTTTAAGTGTTTTAAGTACTTGGTGTTTTGGGACATGGGATGTGAGGCTTAAATTTACCTGTGGTGAGATTGCACACATCTGGTTGAGGTAGACGCTTTGAATTGATCTTCCTATGAGGCTCTACAGTTGAATTGATCTTCCTATAAGGCTCTACAGTTTGACTGACCCAACACTCACGCTAATTGACAAACCAGGGCACTTTCATCATGTTACTATGATTCCCTCCTTGTAATTGTTTAATTTACTACCAACCATTATTTACCCTTTGAGATTATGGTATGATGTTAACTACGAGTGATCTTCATTATTTTTATGTGGAGGGATGGATACAAGCCTTGCCCTTGCCTTTATCAATTTTGTTGAGTTAGCCCTTGCTATTCTTCTCTTTATTGGGTTGTCCATTGCCAATCTCCTCTTTGTTAAGTTGGCTATTGCCACTCTCCTCTTTGTTGAGCTAGCCATTGCTACTCTCCTCTTTGTTGAGTTGGTCATTGCCACTCTCCTCTTTGTTGAGTTAGCCATTACTACTCTTCTCCTTATTTTGTAGCCTTGTGCTATCTACCTTTAAGGATTAGGCATGTGTCTTGAAATTCCAAAGCTCCCATGATTTAGTTTACATTCTCTTTTATGCAAGTGATTTGTTAAAGGTATTACGACTAGTGATTCAAATATTTTATCATGGATGTAATACACTCTAGGTAGAGACCCTCTTGGTCGACGGGTAATTCCATCGATTTAGGTAGTGGTGCACGAATGATATAAGTAATTCACAATGCGTGTTACATCACTTACATGATTGGATGTCGTAAATAGTCACTCTATGAACAAATATGTCACATAATTAATACAACTCATGTGTTGTATAACATCCCAAATTTTCACGGCCAGAGTTTGTACTCGTGCCCGAGAAAATTAGGTGTTAATAATTTATAAATTGGATGCTTTAAAAATCATACCTTATTTATTTTCATTTGGATCATATTTAGATACATTCATGAAGGTAACATTCATGAGAATAAAATTAACTATATTGATTATTTCATCAACGTAAAAGAATTCAGTAAATAATCAAATTCCCTCTCAATGGGATCTTAATACATTATAGAGTTCGCATCGGAAGTATAAAAACTTTATCATAAAATTATCTTTTTATTCTTTCGGTGTAATCTTACATAGGGAGATGGTTCTCTAGGTCTTTAATCTATACGTCATCTGCATCATCTGTACGGTTGGAGAGGATCAACACTCTACTCATAGTGATGGTTATCCTTCAAGATTAACATTAATTCAAGAAATTCATAAAAGCAATGTAAAGGTTCTGATACATCACGTACTCCACTACTACGAGAAGTATCAATATGGGCAAACAACCTACATGAGATGCATGCCTAACAAAGTGTGTTCGACTCATCATACATAGTGATCATCATAGTGTGGAATATGATTCATAGAAAATCTGATTTGACCCACATCCCATAACTATGGATATTTGTCAGCATAGATAATGCTACCACAGATTTATATGAACACCTCGAGGCACACAACATATGACCCAGATGAATTACATGACACAATTTGTTCACGAAGTGTCTATTAATGACATTCAATCCCAGAAGTGACGTGACACTGCATTTACGAATTACACACATTGATTTGTGCACCACTACCCAAAAACCCATGGAATTACATAACGACTAAGAAGGTCTCTACCCAGAGCGCATTATGTCCATGATATAATAATTGAGTCGCTAGTTGTGATACCTCTTAACACATCACTTGCACTTATAGAGAATATAAACTAAATCACGAGAGTTTTAAAATATCAAGACACATGCCCAAGCCTTAAAGATAAATAGCACAAGGCTTAAAAAGAGGAGAGTAGCAATGGATAACTTAATATACATGAGAGTGGCAATTGGTAACTCAACAAATAGGAGAGTAGCAATGGCTAACCCAATAATAAGAAAAGTGGTAATGGCCAACTCAATAATAAGAAGAGCGGCAATGGCCAACTAAATAAATAGAGTAGTAATGGCCAACTCAATAAAGAGAAGAGTAGCAAGGGATAACTCAATGAATTGATAAAGACATGGGCAAGGCTTGTATCCATTGCCTCACGTAAATTCATGAAGATCATGCGTAATATCATAGTTCTCAAAGGGTAGATAAATGATGTTATTAAAGCAATCAATCGAAAGGATAACTCACAGTAATATGTAAACATGAAAAGGTAGGATAATTCACATCAATTAAATCAAAGTAAGTTTAAATGATAAAAACCCTCACCTTTGGTTGCCTGCTCATCTAACCCCAATTTAAATGTTTGATCACCCTTTAAGGTTTTAATCTTGTCCTAATACAACTGGTTAAGAATATATTAGATTTCCCTGATTAAGTTAGTAATGAATTATCATTACTAAGAGAAAATTTTGTTCTATGTTCTAGTTTTGGTCGTGTTACATGACATAATGGTTTCACTGAGTTGACTTGGTTTGACTGGGTGGAGTATTCCCGCATCTTGTTGTTTGGAATCAAGAATTAGGAAAGAAAGGAGTAGAATCTAGCTCAGAATCTCTTCAGTGAGATCGAATCTTGGCTGGGAAGATCAAAGTTTCTCCACCCTCGTTGTTGTAAAGCGCTGGAGACGATCCTTCTTCCCCTATTTTCTTTCCTTCTTTCTCTCATTCTCTTTTCCCCTTCTTGCTCTGATTTCCTTTCTCTCCCACTGTCGGATGAGGGAGACTCTTTTATAGGTGTACGAATCTCTAAATCTTTCCTGCGTAAGGTAGTTTACGTATATGAAAAGAGTCAGGCAAATTTCCTTTACGCATCCCATTTCTACGCAGTAGGGTTGGCATGAGCTGAGATTTCCTTTTGTTTATTTCTACTCACGTGGGTAGGGTCGAAATCTCCCTCCCAGTGATCTGAACGACTTGGATTGAGGCCTGGCTCCAATGCCCAATCGCATTATGATGAGGAAATTCTGGTCGTTCCGGTTTCCTCATTGATTTCATTTGTTACAAAAGGGAACCCATCTGCATCGTTGGTGGGGCCTACGATTTTGGACGTCTTGGAACTTTACTCGTTCCATTAGATTTGCCACAAAATCTTAGCCTAGGGGCCAGTGATGCATGCTACATCTCTATTTGGCCATATCGTCATTCATGGTGGGGTTCTTTGAAAGATCGGGTGGATGTGATTCTTCTCTGGTCTCCTCCTGGCAAGTTTTTACAGGGTTTTGATTGGAGGCTCCGTCCGTATTTGATGAATGGTTCCAATCATCCATCTAGGTCGAGCTAGTGGGCCATGTAGGGTACCAACGGCCTACTGTTGGAATCTCATGCAGCGAGAAATGAGGGAGATCTCTCTCTCTCTCTCTCTCTCTCTCTCTCTCTCTCTTCGCAACTTGCAGGTCAAACGTCGTTTGACCCGATTCTAGGAGCAGTGCACTGTCGGTGCACTTGTATGATGCACGCTCGAGTTTGCTTGTTGGGTCCACAGTGATGATCATCGAGATCTACTCTATCCATCCATTTTTCCATATAATAAAAGGGGTTGGGCCCAAAGTTGAAGCATGTCCTAATATCAAGTGAATCATACCACATGAAACAGTGGTTACTTATGGTTTTCACCACTAAAAACCTTTTTAAGCCCTTCAGTGATGTTTATTTGTCATCCAACCTATTCATAAGATCATACAAACATAGATGAAAGTGGAAATATCTTACTACGACTACCCATGACATTTGATGGATGCCAAAATCAACGGTTAAGGGGCTGATCTATCAATTGGGTCACTTTTACAATGATCAAATGGCTGAAATTCGATGTGTACAATTAGTTTATGATAGCCAGGAATGATATAAGATCTTACATGAAATGGATCATGGAAACTATGTGTTCTGAAATTCAAGAGTCTGGGTTAGTGGCATTTTCATAATTACTGAAAATTTAAGAGTTTTGGGAAATCTAATGGTTCTACATGGTTGTAAGTATGTTTATAAGTAATTCTTATAAAAGAACTTATGTCTAAATCATTAGGGATGAATGGTTATTCATCCATTTAGTTAAGGGAATGTATATTCATCCAACCGCGTGATCAACAATCAAATGACTTGATTTATGGATGGAGATGATGCTCACGAGTTAGATTCATGTCAAGGAATAGATTTACGGCTAGGACGGTTAGACTAGTATCGCTCACATGTACGTATTACATTAAAATTCATGGTAACACTTGAGAGCTTTCAATACTTGGGTATTGAAAAGTTCGAGGTGTTACAATCTACCCCGATAAACATAATTTAACCCCTAAAATTTAGTACTTGTATTATATACGCTATTTCCTACACCTCTAAGGATTCCTTACTTCATGTGTTCGAGGTAATATGAAAACATGGTTGTAGTGGGTTTGAACCTGATACACGGATCCTTCGCCCTCACAGTACAAAGGATTTACTAATATCAATTCGTAATCCTGTTGAATCTCGATCCTTTGCTTGATCAGGGCATTAGAATCATTTGAGATTTTTTAGGATTTAGAATTTAGGTTAAACCGTGTGAATTTCACGTAAACATAGTTCCATCAGTCCATAATCCTGATTGTTTTAAACTCATGATAAAAAATCATGTAATCTTATATTTTCATAAAGGATAAATCTAACGTGACCCATTACGCTTTCACTACATACTCTGATTATCTGATACATTACCCGAGATTTCTTTTATCATCCTCACTTATTTAATTTGTTAAAATTTTTGAAGTATTACTCGGGATGTAGATATATATGTCTAAGTGTGCGTCTAATTAGTTACATGAAATTGAGATGCTATATGTTGTGTCGCCTCAAGGTGTTCATGTAAATCCACGGTAGCGTTGGACATGGTAACGAATCTCCGTAGTGTGAGAATGCGAGGCTAGTTAGGTTTTTTATAAATTATTTCCACATTGTAATGATCACTACGCATGATAAGTCACACACACTTTGCTAGGCATGCATTTATAAACATATTGGTTGTGCATACTGATACCCCTCGTAGTAGTGGACTACGAGACGTATCAGAACCTTTACATTACTTCTATGAATCTCTTGAATTATTGTTAATATTAAAAGATAACCATCACTATGAGTAGGGCATTGATCCTCTCCGACTGTACAAATGATGCATGTGATGTACAGATTGAAGACCTAGACGGCCATCTCTGTATAGAAGATTATACTGAATGAATAAGAAGATAGTTTTAAGATTAAGTTTTATATTTTCACTGTAAACTCGATAATGTAACAAGCTCCCATTAAGAAGGCATTTGATAATTTGATAATTTGATAAATTCTTTTACTCAAATGAAATAATAAATACAGTTGATTTTATTCTCGTGAATGGTTACCTTTATGAATATAACTAGATATTATTTAAATAAAAAAAAATATAAGGTGGGATTTTTAAAGGATCCAATTTATACATTATTAACACCCGGAATTCTCGGGCACGAGGATGTACTCGGGCCGCGAAAATTCAGGATGTTACAGTTATTTTTCTTCTTTGGACCGTGTGCAGAATAATTTAGTTTTTGGACCTGTTGTCCATGGATGATGATCTATATCATTTAATTATGTTGGGTAATCTTTTGGGCATGAGTAATGCTTAAATAAATATCTAGATGGTTGGAGGGTTTTACTTGGTAGAGGGATCAAGAAATTCAGTATATATGGTATGATGATAATGCTTATCTAATCTGGCCCAAAATAGGGCCATCACCCATGCTTTCTACCTAATATTCAATGGTTGAACATTAAGGATTAATCTAATAATCATTTAGTGAAAGAGGTTTAAGCTTATGGGTGGACAAAATCAAATATTTTTGGGCCGAATTAGACCTTTTGTGGAACGGTATGTTGAGGGAAGAACCATATAACAAGCCTTGTGTTTGAATGCAGGGATTGAAATTTATTGTGTTAGCCACCAAAATGACCTCAATAGGCGAATATCTTTGTTTTTTGACTTCTGTACATAAAATTCAATGATTCTCCATTATAGGATTGCATTAAGTTACATTTGTCTCCATTGTAGGTTGTGGTTAAAATAAAGAGGTATTATCATTTGACAGGATGCAAGTGGTTTAAAGTGATTGGTGATGGTGATATAAGTTTGAGAGATCCATTTCACCCAAAGGTGATGGATGTCTTATGTTTATTTCATCAACATTTTAAGATTCATGTTCAATAGAGCCTCTTGTATGTCACAATTTCTCATAAAGGAGGAATTACGATGATATGCTGGCCTCTTGCCAGGTCATTTAATTGAAGGCTTGAATTAATTGAATTTCAGTATATACATGATGTTTGAGGTTTGCGTTCATATAGAGTTTAAACAGAACTTGTTTATTTATTAATGTGAGTATTATGCTTTGTATGTCTATATATGAAACACTCCAAATTTCTAACCTAATTCAGTGTCATACCTTTACTTACTGGGTCAAACTATCCAAAATAGAAAATGTCTATTGAAATAGTCCTTGGATGCATGGACTTGTACCTAGCCCTAGAGGAAACAAAGCCTCCCAAACTATCTAACTCCAATATGAAATCAGATAAAGTACATTAGAGGGCTTGAACCAAGTCAAATAATGTATCTTAAGATTATGAAGAACTCTATCTCTGAGACCATATATGTTGTCATGCTTAACACCGAGAAAGCTAAAGAGTTCCTGGTCGCAATAGGAAATCAATTACAAAAGTCAGATAAAGCTGAGCTAAGTTCGCTTCTACATAAGCTAACTAGAGCCAACTATAATGGTGTAGAAAATATCAGAGAGTACATTGATGAATTGTCTGATGTAGTTAATATAATCAGCATTGGACCTTAAGATTTAAAGATAAGCTCATACTTTTTTTAATTGTGAACTCCCTACCTCAATACGTTCAAGAGGAAGGGAGACTTAAAAGGTTGTATAAGACAGAGTGTGCATCTAGTGACATTTGGTTAAGGGTGAAAAGGGAATAAGAAAATAAAACTTAATTCATAAAAACATTCTATGGGTCGATGGAAATAAACCACAATATGATGGGAAATTTAAGGAGAAAAATTGAGGTCTTAGTGGTGGCTACTTTTTCAGCAAGAAGCTGGGCCACCAAAAGAAGGAATATATAGAGTTTAAAGTATAGCTCATTGAAAGGGATAAAACCTACTTCTAATATGTTTTGAATCTAATTTAGTTGATATAACTACAGACTCCTAGTAGAACTATTCATATCCACAATTCCATATAGGATATGTTGTAAAGCCGACCACCAACTGATGTTAAAAAATCAGTAAATGTTGGGAACGATATAAGGGTAGACGTGAAAGTTATCGGAGTCTATAGATTGTAAAACCCCAAACTTTTCAATACCTGAGTATTAAAAATTCTCGAGTGTTACCATAGAATTTAAACTATTTTTTACTTGCGTACGATACAAATCTAACTATCCTAACCTTACACCTATTCTCTGACACGAATCTAACCATTGGGAATGATCTCTATTCATAGATCAAGCCATTTGAACGTTAATTTTAAGACAAGACCAACCATCATGTGATTTGACATAGATACCTTCCCTTGAATGAATTGGTGAATAACTTTCTATCTGTAATGATCTAGATGTGAGTCCATTTGTACGAATTGTTTAAAAAGGTTCATACACAAAACTCTTAGCTCAACAATAATTATGAAAATGTTGTTAACCTATACCTTAAATTCTAAATCACAAGGTTCTCGCGATCTATTTGATGAGAAACCCTATACCATCCATATACATCATGAATTAACCATACACGTTAAATTTCAACCCTTACATCAGCAATATTCGTAGTTAAAATAGAAATTCACTTGATATGGATCGCCTAAGGTTCGTGATCGCCTGATACATTCAGATGGGCTATACCTATAACTGACAAAATGAATGGACGGAGTAGATTTCTCTAAAGCATCACTGTGGAACCCATAAATAACCCTGAGTGTGCACGACACATGTGCACCGGCATTGCACTAAACTAAAAGTCGGGTCAAACAAAGTTTGACCCGATCTCCAAAACAAACTCAGTTTCCTGGTACTGGAGTTTTAAACAGACAACATCCGTTTGAGAGCTAGTGGCCAACCTCCATGATCATTCACGATGATCAAGACTGTCCAACATGTCCAGGGGGCAGATTCGACCATAACCTATGTCGTTTCGCACACAGACAAGCTCCCACACATGCACAAATCCAGCTAAAATAGATTGCTCCCGATTTCTCCCTCCTTTCTTGCAGAGGATATCATTCGTGTTTTATAATTAGCGGCTCGCCATATATATCTATTCGAGAAATCCAAATAGTCCATCTTGTAGACGGAATAAAATTGATCAAAACCTAAACCTTTCCACATCAATCTCAATCGGACAACCCAACAGATTCCCATCCACAAAATCCTCTCACGTGTAGTATTAAGAAGCAAAGATAGTTTCAAACACTGACGCATAGGAAAAACCGAAGGAGGTTCTTGGATGCGATCAAGACCATCCAAAATGTGTAAGGGATTCCGATCCCCCACGTCGACTAAAGGAAGGAAAGAAGGGCGGAAGACTAGGAAATCGCCAGACTTACGCACCTTGCAAAAGTTTTCTTCACAACTGCAGGTCGATCAGACCACTGATCTGGTGGGCCAAATTAAATCCCAATAGATCAAACCGGATTAGAAGGGGTCCACGAAGAAAGGAAGGGAGATCTGGAAGAATGTATGTTGGCCATCCCGCCTTCCCTAATAGCGTAAACAGAAGGTGCGTAAGGTCTTTCGTAAGTCATAGTCGCGCAACAAGGGCTGTGTAAGGCAGCCACAGGAAGAGTCTGGAGACTCTTATGGTTATAAGACCCCTCCATCCGATGATTAGAGGGGATATCATAGCAAGAAACAGGAGTGAAAGAAAGAGAAAGAAAAGAAAAAAAAAAAGAGAGGAAAGATAAGAACGAGAAAAGAAAGAGAAAGAGAGAGGAGCAACCATCTCAAGAAAAATATTGGTGCTACCACAGTGAGTCACTGAGTCAATGACTTGGGTCTAGGATCGAGTTAAGTTCAATGTCCCTAGAGTCAAGTATTGTTCAGGTATAAATCGTTTGCCTACTTCATGGCCAGAATTCAAGTTTTCCTTAAATAGTTAAATAGCTAGACCCTAGACGTAGGTCACAGGCATGACCCAAAATTGAATCCAAACCTTACGAAATATGTGGTCTAGGATCAGGATTGATTTGAAGGAATGTATATAAACATCTAGCCTCATTCAAGAATGGTTCAATTTTAAAGGTGAGGGTTTTCTCCTTTAAGCTTACTTGATTTAGAGATGATATTATCTTGACATTTACGTGCTTTCATGACACTTTGAACTTCCCTGTATTTGTTTAATTTATTAACACCAATTGTTTATCCTTTGGAAATAGTGGTTAAGGCGTGATGTTAATCATTCATTGACTTTCAGAATTTATATGAGGATTTTATCCTTTAAGCTTACATCGATTTAAGTTGATATGAATTATCTTGCCCCTTTACCTGTTCTTATAATTTTCTCTTTGCAAATGTTTAATTTATCATCAACAATTATTTACCCTTTGGGATTGTGGTGTGATGATAGTTACGAGTAATCTTTATAAATTTATGTGGGGCGATGGATACAAGCCTTGCCCTTGTCCTTACCAATTTTTGTTGAGTTAACCCTTACTACTCTTCTTTGTATTGAGTTGGCCATTTTCACTCTCCTTATTATTGAGTTAGCCAATGCCTCTCTCCTCCTTGTTCAATTAGCCACTGCTACTCTCCTTATTATTGAGTTGGTCATTGCCACTCTCCTCTTTGTTGAGTTAGCCATTGCTACTTTCCTCCTTACTTTACTAGCCTTGTGCTATTTACCTTTAAGGCTTGGCCATGTGTCTAGATATTCCAAAACTCCCATGATTTAGTTTACAATCTCTTAATATAAGTCATATGCTAAAGGTATCATAAGTAGTAATTCAAATATTTATCGTGCACATAATGAGTTACAGTAGTGGCCCTCTTAGTCGGCACATAATTTCATGGGTTGGTTGGCATGGTGCACAATCGATGTAAGTAAATCGTCATGCATGTTATATCACTTTCTAGGATTGGATGTCGCAAATAGTCACTCCATGAACACATCGAGTTACGTAAATCCCCCAACCACGTTGTTATATCACCTTGAGATGTTTACATAAATCCACGTTAACATTGGACACGCCAGTGAATATCCATAATTATGGGATGCAGGTCGAGTTGAGTTTTCTATAAATTATATTCTACATTATAATGATCACTACGTATGATGAGCTGTATACACTTTGCTAGGCATGCATTCGTATATACATTGGTTGCGCATGCTGATACTTCTCGTAGTAATGTAGTACGTGACATATTAGAACCCTTACATTTCTCTTAAGAATATCTTGAATTATTGTTAATCTTGAAGGATAACCAACACTATAAGTAGGGTCAACCATACAGATAATGCAGGTGATGAACAGATTGAAGACCTAGAGGACCATCATCCTATGGAAGATTATATCAAATAAATGAAAAAATAGTTTTATGATTTAGTTTTATACTTCCGCTGCAAACTTGATAAATGTAATAAGTTCCTATTGAGAGGGAATTTGATTATTTATTTGAATTCTTTTACTCTGATAAAATAATCAATATAGTCAATTTTATTCTTTTGAATGTTACCTTTATGAATGTATCTGAATGTGATCCAAAAAAAAATAAGGTATGATTTTTAAAGAATCCAATTTATACATTATTAACACTTAATTTTCTCGGACATGGGTATAAACTCTGGCCGTGAAAATTGGGGATGTTACACTATAGGCTTAGGTTATCATAATGATACTTTCTAAATCTACTAGATACTATTTGTGTGCCTTCTATAAGGCACAATTTGGTTTCTATTTCCTTTTTAAACAAGTGTGGTTATGTGTTTAGATTGAGAAATAGAAAGTTGAGTATTTGGTATGATTTGGTTGTAATTGGTTATGGCACTTTAGTTAATAACATTTTTTTAATTAGATTTGAATGTTTCACATGTCTTTAGCATTAATACTTAGCATAGAAATACTCAAGGTATTAAGTGAAGTTAGATTGTGAAATTTTTTTAATGTTATACCACAAACAAATATCTCGTGAGAGATTGGAAAGACTTGTGCATAAAGGAATTCTCCACTCTCTATAGTTCTTACACTTTAGGGTCTATATAAACTACATTAATGATAAATATAATTAAGTTAGAAAAGAATATGTCACTAAAGTGTAGGACTCTTAGAAGTGATGCATAGAGACATTTGCAAACCATTTCCTTCAGCATATTGGAATGGGAAGAAATATTTTATGACTTTTATAAATGACTACTCTCATTATAAGAACATATACCTTGTTAATAATAAATTAGATGCTCTATATACATTTAAGATGTATGATGCTAAAGTTGAGAATAAACTTGACAAAAAGATCAAAGTCATTATATTTAATCATGGTGGTAAGTACTATGGAAGGTATGGCGAATTTGGGTGTAATCCAAGGCCTTTTGCTAAATAGTTATAAGATTGTGGCATTGTCGCTTAGTACACCATCCCTGGTACTTCATAGTAGAACATTGTAGTGGAAATGTGTAAATGCACCCTAAAGGATATAGTGTTGTTTATGATCAATAATTCAACATTGCTGGAATCTTTGTGGGGTGATGAGCTTAAAACAATTGTGCATATTTTAAATAGGGAACCAAATAAGTCTGTATAAAAAAATCCATATGAATTATGGACATGACGAAAGCTCAATTCTTTCACGTATGAGGTTGTCTTGCAAAAGCCAAACCATATAATCCACATGAAAGAAAGATTGACCTTAGAATTGTTAGTTGCTTCCTTATAAGATATCCAAAAAGGCCTGAATGATTCAAATCCTATTTTTTGTCCTATTTTATGAGATTCATTAAGACTACGAATATTATGTTTATTGAAAATACTGGAGAGTACAAACTTAAAGAATATTGTATTTGAGGAAGAAATGATTGTGATTCCCACCCTAATTATTCTGAGTAACATGGTCGTCCATCCAGTAATGGAGTCTAAAATCCCCATGAATGGCCATATATAGCTTCAAATGTAATCCATTGATGAGGAAATGAAATTCCAATTCAAAATAATGAGCCCTTAAGAAGATGACATAGAGAGAATATATGTTAATCTAGATGATTACATCATCTATCTATAAGAGTATGAGTTTAACATGAGGGAGAAAAAGGATCATGCATCTTTTTACAGGTTAAATAAAGTGCGAATTCTTCTCAATAGTTCAATGTCGTGAAGGATGAAATAAAATTCATAAAGGACAACAAAGTTTAAGACCTTATTAAATTTCTTGAAAAGATTAGACCAAATAGTTGTAAATGGGTGTTCAAAACTAAATGTGACTCTAAAGGCAATATCAAAAGGTATAAAGCTAGATTTGTTGCCAAGGGTTTCAGTGAGTGTGAAATCATTGACTTTAGGAAGTCTTTCTCACCTTTATCTAAGAAATACTCATTTAGGATCATTATGGCTCTTGTGGCTCATATGGATTTGAAGTTATATCAAATGAACATGAAAATTGTATTTTTTGACAGAAATTTAGAGGATAACATATATATGTTGCAACTAGAAAGTTTTAAAGCCAGAAACTTAGAACATCTAGTCTATAAGCTTAAGAATTTTATTTATGGTTTAAAATAGACATCATGATCGTGGTACCTAAAGTTTCATGAAGTCTTTTCTCATATATTTTCATTGAAAATACTACAAATAAGCGTATATATGTAAAAATCAGTGGGAGTAAGTTTTTTATTTGTCTTATATCTTGACGATATTCTGTTAGCTAGTAATAATATTAGATTGTTGCGTGAAACTAGGAAATTTCAATTTCAAAATCTTGAGATAAAAGATCTTGATAACACCTCATTTGTCATTGACATTTAGATATGTTAAAACAGATCATGTGGACTGCTTAGCCTATCGTAGAGGGCCTATATCAATAGGGTTCTCAAAAGACTTGGTATGTAAGATTATGCTCCTAGCTAAGCACCTATCATAAATTGTGATAAGTTTAGTTAATTTCAATGTCCTAAGAATGATTTAAAAAAGGATATGATGAAAGATATACTTTATGCATTAATATTAGGGAGTATTATGTATGCTTAGGTTTGTACATATCTTGATATTGTTTTTGTGGTTGGAATGTTGGGCGAGTACTTTAACAATCCAGGGATGAACCATCGGATAGTTGTTAAGAAAATGTTGTGTTATTTCCAAAGGATAAAGGATTTCACAATCATATATATAAGGTCTGATCATTTGAAACTAGCTGGATATACAAATGCAGTTTTTATTAAATGCCTTAACAATAGAAAGTTCACCAGCTCATGCTACGTTTTCATAATGGAACTATATCATAGAAAGCATGAGATAGTATGACATCATCTTTTGAAAGCAGAATGCATAACCTTTCTTAAGCCTATGCATAAGGTGATACGACTTTAAGTTTTATTTAGTACCGAATTATCTAGTGTCTGTAGAACTGATCTGTACAAAGCATATGCTGACGGATCTATTCCTTAAATGTTGTTCTGTCATGCTACTTTTGAAGCCTATATCTTCTATAGGAGTTGTTGACCTGAAAAAGTATTGGATTAGTGAGAGCTTTAGTTTAATCCAATTCATTTATAAACATGTGGAGATCTCATTTATTTTGACAATTATGTTATTCACTTTATATCATGCTTCTCCTTCAATGTGCACATTTAGTTTTGAGTAAATAGGAGTTCAGTTTTTGTTTCGTTTGAGACACGTTCAGTAGGATTACTACAACACCCCAGTTCCCAAAACCCAAGTACACTACTCATTTTTCAAAAACTCGAGTGTTAATCTTTAACTGTGGCTCAAATTTCACGTATATATTTTTTTTCTTTATCAGAGTTAGTAATTTGGCAGAATAGAAACAACTCAAGTATAAGAGGGAGTCCAAATATTTGAGTGGTTGCTCGAAAATTCATAAAACTCAATGTCTTAAACTTTTAGCACACATAATAGTATAAATGAAATCAGGAATAGAGAGTCACACGATCATATAGCTCCTCCTATTCCATATAATCACCAGCATGCGCATCATGTGTGTCTCCTGCACCTTAAATACGGTGCGTCAATAGCTATCCCAATGAGGTATAACCCCTAAGATTTATTGTATCATCAAGATAATTAAGCATAATTATCAGAAACTGTCTATAACAAATATTTCATGATGATTATTATAGAAATAAGACAAAGTTTACTAGATACAAATATATTTAATAAATTCCACAAAGATATTCTTATTTAAATGCATGAATGCATGCACATGCTCACAGACTTGGAGATGCACATCCAGCTGGCAAAAAAGTCACTCAAGGAGAACTAGTTACCTAGAAAAATACTTAAAGGTACACCCAAGGAAAACTAGTTACCTAGAAAAATACTCAAAGGTACACCCAAGGAGAACTAGCCACTCGAAAAAGATCATGTAACAAGGACACTCAAGGTAAGATAACTTCCTGGAAGAGTATTCTATGATATGTCCAAGGAAAGCTAGACACCCGGAAAAGTCCATGCGAAAAGGACAGCTCATGGTAGTCGAATGCACATAATAAAAACTTAGGATCACTAGGTAAACTACTCTACAGTACATCTCATAGTGACCCAAGAAAACTTCGCGTCTTGTATCAACCACCCGGTAAAGTCCGTATGCAATGAAGATACATGATTAGCCCAACCATTATTATTCCAATTTTAAATAACCATTTTAAGGAAGCTCAAAGGTCACTATGGGGGTTTGTCACCCAACATAGGCCGACAGCTCAAGCATAGTGTCTCATTCCACCATCCTTAGCTAGTGAGATTAACAAATTAAATGTTTAAAGGCAACCTACTCAACTAGTGGCTAATTATAGTTTTACAAGTGGAACTTACCGTTACAAGGTTATATGAAAACAGTTCATTAAAGCCACATTGGGCAAATATTATATCAAACCGCATATGGTAAACAATCCATACCAAGGATGTGATAAAAAGGGATTATCCCAAAAGTCACTTAGGCAGCAAACGATCCATAAGATGATAAGTACACATCAAATGTTCCATTTAGTTTATTAGACAAAGTGGCCACTAGTTATAGGACCTCCAATCATTCTATCAAGTTACTGCATATTCTAATATTGAATTTAAATCCAATTTATTAATCATCTTAAGGAATCAAAATCAATAAGACCAATGAACCACATTAAGCAATCAATAAAGTAAATGAACAAATATGAATGAGCAAGCTAATTATCAAGATGTAGAAAAGCTTAAAGGGTGATCCTCACCTTAGATTGGGGATTTTGTTTAAACGTGGTTTAGGAGATGTAACCCGGCCCAATTGCGAATTGTAAGCGCGTAAATCTGGAGATGGGATCAAGTATTCCACATTAAAATCATAATTCTAAAGCTAATTAGCCTAATTAAGGTCACTCTAAAATTCTAAAGGAGACTTTAGAAATTGACTCATCTCAACTTCTTCATTCAACTCCACCCCACTTCTACTACTCCAAGTTTGGATTGGGTCAAGGTGGATCAAGAAGTGGGGATTTTGTATGTCAATACCTCTATATCCATTTAGAATTTAGTCGTGATTCACAATAACCTAAATTTGAACTTAAATTCCAATAGAAAGTTAAGAGGGTAATTCACCCCGACCCAATTGAGGATAATTCAATCTCATTGCCACAAGTAGGCAAACCCTTTCATAAGGATTTAAGAGTTCTACATCAATTAACATGTGAAGAATCATTAGCTAATTTTTGGATCATATAGGAGGTTTGGATGAATCAATTTACTTAGAACTTAATCTGCTAGGTTTTGTTTTAAATATAATGAAGGTAAACATATATTCTCACATGCTGGCTCATTTTAAAGTGAAATGAAATCAACATCTAAAATTCAAGATCTATCTTACCTGCTAACCAAGTTAACTCGACTCAACAACTCGGTTATAAACCGGCAATATCCAACCTGGCTCAAACTGCGAGTGGAAAACCATCTTTTCCAGATGTTGAGCACCAACAACTCTAATCTACTAGACAAAATGACTCATCATAGGGTAGATTTGGCCATAGAAGGGTCAACTCGGGTTGTAACTCAGCTGTGCTTGGAAATGTGACCCACCCGCTAACTCGGTAGTAGCACACCCTGATATTCTCTTCTTCTTTTTATGGAGGATCTACTGAGTAAAATAAATTCAGGCACTAGACTTGAGGATGGCAGCTCGAATGACTCACCAAGTCACTGAACTCACAATTAGAACTTGACTCGGTGCAACAAGGGGAGGTGTAAATTGGCAAACTCTCCCACTACCTCCCACTCGTTCTCCCTTTCCTCTTCTTCTTCCTTTCCTTTATTCTTCCTTTTACTTTCTCTTCTTCTTTCTCTTTTGGAACGACCAGGTGAAGCCCTGGACTTGGCCCAATCTTGCAGCGACTCGGACTGAGTCAGTACAACATAGCGTGGTAATAGACGGACGACGCTCTTTTTTTTTTTTGCCTGTCTCTCTCTCTCTCTAACTTTTAGGGCTTCGTTGGCATGTTTCCCGAATTGGAAAGGGAGCTTTTATAGCTACCCCAAGTAACTTCTAGAATTTTTGAACATATCACAAGGTTAGTTACGAGTGCTCGTCCTAATCAAGAGTGTTATGGACAACAACTTAAGACCTAGCATGCATGGCCAAGATCTGATGATATGGATGATCTTCTGATCGTATGGCCCGTCAAAATGACATTTCTAATTAACAAATAAGGCCCACCCCATGACGATGGGTTCTTCGGTCGGTTAGAGAAGAAGGTGAGACCGATCATGACAAGATCTCATTAGAGGGTTGATCTCGAGATCTGACACATATGGAGGGTTCGGATGGGTCACAAGGACCTTGTGGGACCCACCATTTGCACTGTTATTAGTGTTTGCCTAATGGGTGTGGTATTAACATGCGGCAGTGTCTCTTCGATTGCGATAGGACCCTAAAGCTGGCTTGGAGTGTATGGTGGAGATGTGTTGAGGTGGATGGCTAAGATGGAAAGGAAAGAGGGTTCATGGATTGTCAGCTGTTTGCGAAGGGGGTGAAATGACTTCCGTTTTTAAAAATTCCCTCCGTATACACAAGCCTTCTGCATCTGGATTTTTTCTTACATGCATGCACAGCTTCATATGAAACAACCTGAGTTTTGGTCGAGGAAATGCCCTAAACACAATGGACAGTCCAGATCATCCCAAATGATTGTGATGGTGGGCTCCAACGGCCGCAAATGGACACAATCCGTTTAAACTGCAGTTGGGTGGGAAATGGCGAAAGAAAGAGAGAGAATCTCTCTTTTTCAAGAAAACTTGGGTCAAACCCGGTTTGACCGTGAGGTGGGTTCGATACACTGCGGGCATACCATTCATGGTGCACACACAACACTTGTGCGGGGCCCACAGGTATGTTTTGGGAAATTGACTCCATCCAATGAGCTCTAAGTCCGTGATATGATGATCCGACCAAATATGACAAAAATCAGAAACTCAAGTGGGCCATATCAATGGGATTGTGTGTCTAAATGATGATATCCGACGATCATTGGAGATTTAACGGTTAGATCTTTTCCTAATCATTCATTAGTGATTCTTAGGATTTTTATCCCTACCTATATGGAAATCATTAGTAGATTTGATGATCTTGGGGTCCAACTGCAATGATCGAGTGATAGATCATTAAATTGAGTATAATGGCCCGATCATTTGTGGCTCAGATGTTTGAAAAGGCTACCCGATGTACCTTTTGATAATTAGTCATTAATACCAAACAATTTGATGGTTGGATCTTTTTAAACTTTTGGTTCATAGTCTTATGACTATTGGAAGGTATCTAGTTAACGTTTATCGACAATTTAGCGGTCGAATCATTTCAAATCTGAACTTCAATAGTCTAAACATCTAGATGAAGATCCATGGTTGGATTAGAGGTCCAATGGTCTAAGTGTGATGATTAGGTGAAAGGTCTTCAAGTTGGACTCTGACGAATGGTGGATCTGGTGATCTATGACTCTGATTCAATACTTAATGTTCAGTTTCAAGAGACCGTGATTGTCCCTCTTAAGGATCAATAGTTGGAACGGACGGATTTTGAATTATCAATTATTAGGGAATGTCTTAAATTGGGTGTGTACATTTACACAAGTTTGCTAACACGAACTACAATGGTAACATTCGAGTACTGAAAAGTACGGGGTGTTACAATTACTTAAAGGCAGACATGTATGATGATATTAAATATGTAATCTTCATATCATACTCCATGTCATTAATTTATGTCGTTAAGGTTATTGGTATTCATAACCGTGATTTGTTTCACTTTGAAAAGATTAAATGTTGTGTTGACTACCATGATCCAATATTAGTGGTCTTAATGAACCGGATCTGACAAGCATTGTTCATATTTTCTAATAGTAAGAGATTTTAAAATTCAGTAGGATGTCTATTAGGAACATTCACATTTTACAATATATATTCCACAAAATAAAATAAAATGTTTTGTTTTCTGTGAGAGATTAATGTAGCCCAAGTGGAAGAATGCAAGATTTTTATTAGGTGGGGCCACACGTGATCATCAGTTTTTATCTAACCATTAACTTATTTAGATTGAGCATGTAACAGCCTGAGATTTCATGGCCAGAGTTTATACTCGTGCTCGAGAAAATCGGGTGTTCATAATGTATAAATCTAAATGCCTTTGACAATTGTACCTTCTTTTTTTTTTCATTCGAATAACATCCAGATACATTCATGAAGGTAACATTCACAAGAATAAAATCAACTATAATAATTATATTTCATCAGAGAAAAAAGAATAATCAAATGCCTTCTCATTGAAAGCTTATTACATTTATCGAGTTCGCAGTGGAAGTATCATAATTCGTCTTCTTATTCTTTCGACATAATCTTCCTTATGGAGGATATTTACCATGTCTTCAATTTGTATGTCACCTGCATGATCTATACGGTTGGGAGAGGGTCAATGCCCTACTCATAGTAATGGTTATCCTTTAAGATTAATAATAATTTAAGAGATTCATAAAAATATGTAAAGGTTCTGATACGTCAAGTACTCCACACTACAAGAGGTATCAATACGCAATCAATCTATATAAGATGCATGCCTAGCAAAATATATGCGGTGTATCACACTTAGTGATTGCCACGATGTGGAATACGATTTTACCTATCCGACTCACCCCACATACCATACTAGGGAGATTCGATGGCATGTCCCACGCTTAACATGGTTTTACACGGTTATCCCAAGACAGCCAAAACATATGAACAAGGTGAATATGCCCCCAGAGATTGGAGCTACTATTTGCAATAACCAACCCCCCATAAAAAGGAATTGATGTACAGAATGGCTCATGTACACCAACCAGGGCAACATCAACCCGAGAAACATGGAATTACGTGTCGCCCTAGGGCTGCTACTGAAAATGCATTATGTCATCGATATTTAATTAATCGCTAGAGGAGGGATTCCCAACATAGTACTTGCATCAAGAGAGAATTCCTTAATCTAGGGAAGGTTAAGAATATCAAGACACCTGCCGATCCCTTAAGGTAAAAGAGGTGAGTGACAATAACCAACTCGAATAAAAGGCGAGTGATGAAGGTCAACTTGATCGTGAAGAGAGGGGTTAAGGCCAACTCATAATTATTAAAGGAAAGAGCAAGGCTTGTATCCGTAGCCTCACATAAACTTAAGAAAGCCTCTTACAATGGATATCATGTAAAAATCTCGAAAAGGCCAATAATTGATGATAACAGTTTAAAATTAAAACAGAGGGAAAGAAATGAAAATCTGAGGACAAATAAAAGGCATGTAAAGGACAAGTGTAAAGGTAAGAAGAAATGCATTAACTCAATTAAGACAAAACGTTTATAAAAGACGCGACAAAATAGCATGAAGTCATAAAAGGGCAAGATATATATATATATATATATATATATATATATATATATATATATATATATATTGACTTTAATTAACGTAAGCTTAAAGGATAAAACCCTCACCTTGAACTCGACTCAAACCTGGCCCAAACTCAGTCCAGGGATCCAGCAAGTCAGCTCGGGACACAATCTCTCTATCTCTCTTTTTTTTCCTTTCCTTTCCTTTCTTTTCTTTTCTTTTCTTTCTCTTTCTCTTTCTCTTTTCTTTCTCTCTTCTTTTCTTTCCTTCTCTTTCTCTTTCTCTTTTCTTTCTCCTTTCTTTCTCTTTCTTTCTTTCTTTCTTCCTTCCTCTTTCCTTCTCTTTCTTTCTTTCTTTATTCTTCTTTTTTCTTTCTCTTTCTCTCTCGGCTTTATTGGGACGTCTTCCAGCAGTTGTGATCCTCTCTCCTTTCTCATTGGCATGCATGGTGGACGGCCGAGCTTTCTCCCTCCCTTCTTCTTGATCAAACATTCTCTCTCTTTCTATTCTCCCACTTGCAGAACAGACTGACTATTTATAGATGGTCTAAATGCGTAATCCTTGCACAGGATTTCCTTATGCATTGAGGAGGTATCTCTACGTAGTTGTGGGTTGCGTACAACAACGAAATAGAGCTGCGTTCTGTCCCTTTGGACGTTGCCAACTTGAGTTTTCCTATGGTCACAATGCTGGAAGATGTTTCTTCAGTGGAGTGTCGTCATATGGACATCCCAGATTGGTTGGATAGGTGGCCTACTCAGATTAGACGTTAGCTACTTCACACACGGTACGGTGAAGTTCTTTCCCATGAGAAAGTCGGCCAAAAGCAAAACCTCTGTTTTTCTCTTCTCCCTTTAGTCAGTTAGGATGGGATCAGAATCCCCAACCCTTATTTTTGGGTGGCCCAGATTGAAGTCTGGCCCCATGCGTGGGCCATCTTACATGTGGAAGTTGGACTACTTCCGGTTTCTCTGTTGTTGCGAAAGAAACGGTTTCAGTTTCCCTATTGTAGTCGGTGGGGTCCACCCACGATAACCTTTCATTAGATCAAGGTCATTTATTGGTTTTATAGGATTGGGTTATGTCATGAGTCCATATATGAATTCGATTCACATCTTAGATGGACCACACCACAAATCAACGTAGCATTGCATTCTCCGGATGTTGTGAACTCAAGTGTGTGCATGGATGCTCGTGGATGGCATGGGTTTGGTCGAATTCACCTCCCAGATTCAATGGACGGTTCAGATCGTCCTGTTGGATGACCGTGGCGGGCCACATCTCATCCCAATGGATGGACATTCGTCCAATGCGAAAGGAAGAAAGGAATTTCCTTTCCTAACTTGGTTTTTCATTGGGTCAGCGCGCGCTGACCGGGAATCTTAGTCCAGTGCAACGTGCACAGTGGTTGCACCACTATGGTGTACATATAGCACTCGTGTGGGGCCTACTATGATCACTACATGAGTAATCTACTCCATCCATTCATTTATCCATGTAATTTAATGGGTTGAGCCCAAATTTGAAGCATATCCAAAGATCAAGTGGTCCAAAATCGGCGTTTAATGGCTAATCTGTCCATTGGGTCATTCCTACAATGATCTTAGGGCTAAATTTCGATGTGTACAATTAATTTTGGGTTTATAGTCATGGTATAGGATTTCACACCAACCAGACCGTGGGAACCAAGTGACCTAGAATTTAAGGGTCTAGGTTAGTGGCATTCTCATAATTATTGATAATCTAAGAGCTTTGGGAAATCTAATAGTTCTAGATGGTTGTAGGCATGTTTCTAAGTAACTCTTATAAAAGAACTTACATATAAATTCTCATGGATGAGTAGTCATTCGCCGATTCATTTGAAGGAATGTGCGTACGTCAAATCATATGGTCGATGGTCCTGTCTCCAAAATCAACAATCAGATTGCTAGATCTATGCATGGAGATTATTCCCAATGATTAAATTCATGTTATAGAATAAATATAAGGTTAGGATAGTTAGTTTGGTATCATACACATGTATGTATTATGTTAAATTTCACGGTATCACTCGAGAACTTTCGATGCTCGAGTATTGAAAAGTTCGGTATGCTACAATCTACCCCCCTTAAACATAATTTCACCCCTAAAATTTAGTACTCCTATTATTTAAGTCATTTTTCATTCCTCTAAGGATTCCCTAATAGATGGTTGTAGTGGGTTTTTGTCCAATACACGGATCCTTCGCCTGCGCGGTACAGAGGATTTACTAGTATCCATTCATAATCCCTTTAAGTCTTAATCTTTTACTTGATCAGGGCATTGGGACCATCTGAGATTATTTAGGACTTAAATTTTGAGTTAAATTGTGTAAATTTTGCTTAAACATGATTCCATCAGTCCATAATCCCGATTGTTTTAGACCTGTGGGAAATCTCACGTATTCTTATATTCTTTTAAAGGATGCGTCTACATGGCCCATTATGCTTTCATTGTGTACTTTGATTTTCTAGTGTACTACTTGAATTTTGATCTGATTCTATTATCCCCACTAACTCATTAGGTTTAGGTTTTTGATGTAAGTTAGATGTGTATAGGTCTAGGTGCACATATAATTGGCTACATTAATTGGGTTGCTACAGCATACCCCCCTTAAAAGAAAATCTCGACCCCAAGATTTGGTACTGGATAAAACTTCTCGTGCCTTGCTTAATATGGTTTGAAATTCTAGGGTCATGATCACTCTACACCCTTGGGAAATTATTCTTTATTTCACCATGAAAGCCAAAGATCCTAACCGAACTATACGACAATGGCTAGATTAGATTGCATGAAGGATAGGCCAAATCATCCATTCATTGTTTGAACTAAAGCTTTAGTGTTGCCATCGTGAATACCTAAAAATTATCTTATATTGACAGTCAGTCACTCTAAGAATTTTAACTTCCAATCCATATGTCCAATTTATTCGAAATTTGGAACCCAAGTCCTTAACTTGTTCTTGAGACTCTAGAAAAGACTCCTAAGGTAAGGTTTGATGGTTTTGGGGGATGTTTCACCCTTGTGAGGTGTATAGAAACTTGTCGTCCAGTAGTAATTTCCACTTATTTGTGTTACTATCGGATTTTTATGGAATTTTGTACAGATCCAATCAAGACAAAATTTTAGAGGAAGGTTGATGGAGACCTAAGTGCTCTACCAGAAAAGTTTTAAATTTTTTCCAATATGTCCAATTATTGTATCTAGTGGGGATTTCGCAATATGTCAGAATTTCATCACACTAGTCAAAATTTCCAGAAAAAAATAAAAATCTCTATTCCCAAACGGGAAATCTATTTCTTCTTGATTGTAGCCCTATTTAAAAATGGTATTTAGTTCATAACGAGTCTATTTGAAGAATTTAGGGGTTTATTCCGAGGTACTTAGATTTGTAGTTTCTAAATTCCACGTCTAATCTTGATAATTCTAATGGGGAACTTGAACATGGGTTTCTAATTTCTCTACTCCAAATGCCTTTAGGAAATAGTACTAAGTATAGATATCTAATTCAAGATTCTATCCTATTCATATAAAGCTTATGATGGTCAATTCCCCTTAGGCCTAGTTAATCTCATTTTCATGCTCTGATACAAACTTTATAGCTCGAGATTTCATGGCCAGAGTTTATACTCATGCCCGAGAAAATCAAGTGTTAATAATGTATAAAACTGGATGCCTTTGGAAATCGCGCTCTATTTTTTTTCTATTCGAATAACATCCAGATATATTCATAAAGGTAACATTCATAAGAATAAAATCAACTGTAATGATTATATTTCATCTGAGAAAAAATAATAATCAAATGCCTTCTCATTAGAAGCTTATTACATTTATCGAGTTCACAGCGGAAGTATCATAATTTGTCTTCTTATTCTTTCAACATAATCTTTCTTATGGAGGATGTTCACCAGGTCTTTAATCTGTACGTTACCTGCATGATCTGTACGGTCGGAAGAGGGTCAATGCCCTACTCATAGTGATGGTTATCCTTTAAGATTAATAATAATTCAAGAGATTCATAAAAATACGTAAAGGTTCTGATACGTCAAGTACTCCACACTACAAGAGGTATCAATGCACAATCAATCTATATGAGATGCATGCCTAGTAAAATATATGCAGTGTATCACACTTAGTGATCGCCACGATGTGGAATACGATTTTAGCTATCCGACTCACCCTGCATACGATACTACAGAGATTCGTTGGCATGTCCCATGCTTAACATGGTTTTACACGGTTGTCCCAAGACGACCACAGCACATGAACAAGGTGAATATGTCCCCAGAGATTGGAGTGACTATTTGCAACAACCAACCCCCTCCCCCTCTAATAAAAAGGAATTGATGTACTTCGTATACAGAACGGCTCACGTACACCAACCAAGGCAACATTAACCCGAGAAACATGGAATTACGTGTTGCCCCAAGGTCGCTACCGAAAATGCATTACGTCAATGATATTTAATCGATCACTAGAGGAGGGATTCCCAACATAGTACTTGCATTAATAGAGAATTCCTTAATCTATGAAAGGTTAAGAATATTAAGATGCATGCTAAGCCCTTAAGGTAAAAGAGGCATGTGACAATAAACAGCTTGAATAAAAGGCGAGTGACAAAAGTCAACCCGATCGCGAGGAGAGTGGTTAAGGCCAACTCATGATGATGAAAGGCAAGAACAAGGCTTGTATCCATAGCCTCACATAAACGCAGGAAAGCCTCATTCAATGGATATTATGTAAAAATATTAAAAGGGCAAATAATTGGTGATAACAATTTAAAATGAAAACAGAGGAAAAGAAATGAAAATTTGTCGACAGATAAAAGGCATGTAAAAGACAAGTGTAAAGGCAAGATAAAATGCATCAACTCAATTTAGAAAAAAGGTATGTAAAAGGCGCGACAAAATAGCATGAAGGTATAAAAGGGTAGGATATATATATATATATATATATATATATATATATATATATATATATATATATATATATATATATATATATATATATATATATATATATATATATATATATATATATATATATATATATATATGTATCGACTTAAATTAACGTATGCATAAAGGATAAAACCCTCACCTCGAACTCATCTCAAACCTATCCCAGACTTAGTCCAGGGATCAAGCATGTCTTCTCGACACACAATCTCTCTATCTCTCTCCTTTTTTCCATTCCTTTCCTTTATTTTCTTTTCATTTCTTTTTCTCTCTTTCTCTTTTCTTTCTCTCTTCTTTTCTTTCCTTCTCTTTCTCCTTTCTCCTCTTTCTTCCTTTCTTTCTTTCTTCCTTCCTCATTCCTTCTCTTTCTTTCTTTCTTCCTCTTTCTTTCTTTCTCTTTCTCTCTCTGCTTTATTGGGACGTCTTCCAGTAGCTGCGATGCTCTCTCCTTTCTCGTTGGTGTGCATGGTGGACGGCGAGAGCTTTCTCTCTCTTTTCCTCTCGATCGGACGTTCTCTCTCTCTTTCTATTCTCCCACTTGGGGAACGAACCGACTATTTATAGCTGGTATGAATGCGTAATCCTTTCGCAGGATTTCCTTATGCATTGAGGAGGTATCTCTATGCAGCTATGGGTTGCGTACAATAGTGAAACAAAGCTATTATCTGTCCCTTCGGACGTTGCCAACTAGAGTTTTCCTATGGTCACAATGCTGGAAGATGTTTCTTCAGTGGATGATCATCAGATGGACATCCCAGATTGGTTGAATAGGTGGCCCACTTCGATCAAACACCAGTTGTTTCACACGCGGTACAGTGAAGTTCTTTCGAGTGAGAAAATCGGCCAAAAGTCAAACCTCTGTTTTTCCCTTCTCCCTTTGGTCAGTTAGGATGGGATCAGAATCCCCAACCCTTATTTTTGGGCAACCCAGATTGAAGTCTAACCCCATGCATGGGTCGTCTTACGTGCGGAAGTCGAACTACTTCTGATTTCTCCGTTGTTGTGGAAGAAACGGTTTCGGTTTCCCTATTGTAGTCAGTGGGATCCACTCAAAATAATCTTTCATTAGATCAGGGTCATTTATTGGTTTTTTCAGATCGAGTTATGCCATAAGTCTGGATATGAATTGGATCCACTTCTTGGATGGACCACACCACAAATCAACGTAGTGTTACATTCTCCTGACGCTATGAACTCGTGTGTGTGTATGGATGCTCGTGGACGGCATGGGTTTGGTCGAATTCACCTCCCGGATTCAATGGACGGTTCAGATCATCGTGTTGGGTGAATGTAGTGGGCCACATCTCGTCGCAGCAGACGAATGTTCGTCCAATGTGAAAGGACGTAAGGAGTTTCCTTTCCTAACTTAGTTCTTCATTGGGTCAGTGCGCGCTGACTAGGAAACCTAGTCCGGTACATAGCGGTTGCACCACTGTGGTGTACGCACAATACTTGTGTGGGGCCTACTATGATCACTGCATCAGAAATCTACACTGTCCATTCATTTATCCATCTAATGTAAGGGGTTGAGCCCAAATTTAAAGCATATCCAAAGATCAGGTGGCCCAAAATCGGCGTTTAATGGTTTATCTGTCCATTTGGTCATCTCTACAATGATCTAAGGGCTAAATTTCTACATGTACAGTTAATTTTGGGTTTATAGTCAATGTCTAGGATTTCACACTAACCAGACTATGGGAACCAAGTGATCTAGAATTCAAGGGTCTAGGTTAGTGGCATTCTCGTAATTATTGATAATCCAAGAGTTTTAGGAAATCTAATAGTTCTAGATGGTTGTAGGCATGTTTCCAAGTAACTCTTATAAAAGAACTTACATATAAATTCTCATGGATGAGGAGTCATTCACTACTTCATTTGAAGGAAGGTACCTACGTCAAATCATATGATGGATGGTCCTGTCTTCAAAATCAATGGTCAAATTGTTGGATCTATGCATGGAGATAATTCCTAATGATTAAATTCATGATATAGAATAAATTTAAGGTTAGCATAGTTAGTTTGGTATTGTACACATGTACGTATTATGTTAAATTTCATGGTAACACTAGAGAACTTTCGATGCTTGAGTATTGAAAAGTTCGGGGTGTTACAGAGCGATCCAGTGGACCCTATTATAGCTATGATAATTACGTACATGTTTAGGTCAGGATACTTGAATGGTGGTCCTTGTACACGATTATTAAAATGGATGTGGAAACTTATGGTGTGAAGACTTCAGTGGAGAGAAATGTGGTAGGAGCGCCTCTTGGTCTGATGGTATGCTATTCCTGGTGAATGTTAGGCTATTTGGTGCATGTTGAGTAGTTATGTTGTGGATGACTGATGCTTGTTGTCTTCTATTTAGACGAATGTATGCTTAAGGGTGTACTGCAAGGTTATAGTATGATGCCTGTTGATTGTGTCTACTGTTAGCAATGTGATGCGGTTTTTTGTGGCTAGCGACATGATGATTAGCGGCTCTCAGCTGTGTAGCAATGTTGTTCAATTTTTTGAGTTGATTCAGTTTATGTTTTCCTCGGGAAGCTTATGTTGATCTGCTGGTTAGAGAGGCTAGTTATAAAGCTCTGTTTTCTTCAGGGTGGTCATAGCCTTTTGTTTTTTTTCCATTTAGTGTTCAATGATTAGGCGATATGATAGGTGAGCCTGATGTTTTTTGTGGAGCCCACCTGAAAGTCTAGTTTATGTTGTAATGATGTCTTAAATCGAGTCTGTTATTGGGTCTGTCGATGTCATCGACAGTCTGTTCGATGACACCTTTAATGGCATCAAACAGTTCTCAATCCCATAGATGTTTTCTCAATTTTTCTTCAGTTGGTTACTGGACTAACTGGGCACTATTTCGATGGCATTGATGAGTATTTGATGCCATCGACAGGATTAGTTTGATGCCATTGAGAATTTATAAAAAATCATGTTTTATCTCTGAACAGTTGAGGTGTTACTTCGATGTTATCTATGAGTGTTTGATGGCATCGACAGATTAGTTTCACTGTCATCTATAAGTGTTCGATGGCATCAACAGATTCTGTAAGGCCCGTATCCTAGACCGTATCATTCTATAGACTCCCACTATCCTCCCCGTCGAATTTCGGCAACCTTCAACTTCTGATCGTCATTTGCATGCGACCCTAAGTCGCATCCTATAATTCTGGGTCGACTTAACCTGAGACTTATACCTTAGCGACTGCGCCGTCGCCGTGATTTCGACGACGTGTCTTATACACCAATGCAATACCCAGGCTAGGAGTTGTGGGCCCGCATTCATTTCGAAAAAAACATCATGCGTTGTGAATTCTAAGAGAATCTCTACAACCCATCACATCAATCAAACAAGTAAACATCCCATCACAAGTCAAGTACTAACGCATACCCTACCAATCTCTCTCATTCCCAAAGTCAACTCTCTCTCTCTCTCTCCACCCGTCCCTTTCTTACAACATCCATTCCTCCCACCTCATCCCTCTTAAAAAACCCTCTCCTCATTCTCTCCACTATTTCCCAAGTTTCCATGAGAGAAAAGATCAAGGCCCATTTCCTACCCCCTCATCTCACCATCCAACCCTTCAATTCTCATCATCCACCATTAAAGAGAAAGCCCAGGAGCTAAGGAGTCCAAGGAGATAAAGAAGAAGGCCATCGGTGGGTGATCCTAGGATTTTCACCGTTGATTTTATAATTTAAGAGCCCACATGTGGTGGGACCCATCTTGATGTATGCATTGTATGGCAGAAGAGAGCTCATAGTGGCGAAGCTCCCTCCATCGCATGATGATTCTTCTCTCTCTCTCTCTCTCTCTCTCTCTCTCTCTCTCTCTCTCTCTCTCTCTCTCTCTCTCCTTTGTTTTATGGCCCACCATTGATATTGTATGATGATCTATGCCGTCCGTTTAAGCGGGCTTACCCACTGTCCACATTTGGGTCCATTTTGCTGCTCATTTTCTGCCCAATCATGGACGAAGGAAAAACCACAAATATCGACTTAATCTAGCAGTTGGTGAGCCACACCGATGTGGACCCCACCTTGTTAAATGTGTGTGATGCATCCACACCGTCCAAATTTGATGGCTAGGTGGGCCAGGAGCTACTAGACGGCTGCTGTCCAGACCATCCAGTAGGCGTGGACGCTGAAGAACAAAAATACCAGCTTGATTCAAATTTCTGGTGGGCCACCACGTGGGACCCACCTTGATGGATGCATTCTAAATCCACACTGTCCATATGGACGGGTGGTGTGAGGCCACCTTGATGGATGTATTCTAAATCCACACCGTCCATCTAGACGGGTGGTGTGAGGCCACCTTGATGGATGTATTCTAAATCCACACCGTCCATCTAGACGGGTGGTGTGAGGGTACCTTGATGGATGTATTCTAAATCCATACCATCCATCCAGCATTCAAGTTTGGACACTGGACCCTTTTAAAAAAATAAAAATAAAAATAATATATACACATATGATATATATATATATATATATATATATATATATATATATATATATATATATATATATGTATGTATGTATGTATGTATGTATGTATATATGTATGTATGTTTATATGCATGCATGTATGTATGTGGTATGTGGTGGGCCCCACGTGGGACCCACCTGACGGAATGGATTGGCTGGTACGTCTCACACCAGCTATATAGCTGATGCATTGACATCAACAACTTTTGTGGGACCCACCTGATGTCTGAACTTCACCCACACCATCCGTCCATTTTTTAGACGGGTGGGGCCCACCTTGATAATGTGTTTCATCTCAACCGTCCATCTGGATGGTGGGAATCCACCGACTACATAGCCGATGTATTGACATCTACAAGTTCTGTGGGTCTGATCACATCCACACTGTCCCTGCACGTGGGATGGTGTGACCCACCACTATATATGTATCTTATTCCTACCGTCCATCTGGATGGTGGGGACCACAGTGATGTATTTGCCTTACTTACACCGTCCAGTTTGTTGGACGGTGGGACCCACCTTGGTGTATGTGTTACATCCAAACCATCCATCCACCTTACGAGCTCGTCTTAAGGTATGACGAAAAATAAGACAGATCCATCTATCGAGTGGACCACACTGCAAAAGTCAGCGGGGGATCGAACGTCTACCATTAAAACCCTTTTAGGGTCATAGAACTTTTGGATCAATATGAAATTTATTTCCTCTTAATTCAGGTCTTTGTAACTGTATGAACAGTTTGGATGGAAAATCAATGTTATGGTGTGGTCCAGATGATCTTTAAATCATCATCTCCATGGCCATTTGTGGTATGGCCCAAATGATCTTTCAATATGAATCATTTTTTGGGTAATGTTCTAAAATGATCTTTAAAAAAATAGATGTATGGTGTCGATAGTTTACTCAAAACGGTGAGCCTGACTTAATGTATATGAGGCCCATATGATGCGGTCCATTTGATGTATATGAGGCCCATGTATTATGGCCCATTATGATATATATATATATATATATATATATATATATATATATATATATATATGAGGCCCATGGGTGAGGCCTAATGAGATGTATGTGAGGCCCATGAGTGAGGCCTAATGCTATACATGTAAGGCCTTTGTACAAGGCCCAATGTGATGTGTGATTCCACCAAGATGTATGTAATGATGTTTATGATGCCCATCGATGTTCCTGGTTGATATTAAATGGGTCATGCCTTGGAAGCAATGATGGTTTAATATCCATGTTGTATGAGCAATGATGGTTAGATGTCCACATTGTAACTCTCCCTAGGGCCCGTTGTTAGGCCCATTCTCATCTCCCTTTAATGGGCTAACCCAAACCATTAGGCCCCCATTGATGATTATATTACCCATCTTTCCCTTTGATTAGGCTATCCCAAGCCGTTAGGCCCCCATTTGGTAATGATGCTTTCCACCATACCCTGTCGGACCACCCAAGCCTTAGAGCCAATCTTGTGTTTGTATAGAGCCTTTCATAGCGAATGTGGTCCACCTTATGCTTATCAGGCCCTTAAGAAGCCCAGATTGCTACGTGATAAAACGGGCAAGGAAGCCCACTCCTTGTTCTTAGGACCATTCTTGATAGGAGTAGGCCATTTAGGCCCATCCTTAATATGAGGAGAGAACATCGTCATCGTAGATGGAAAGATCGATGGTATCAGGTTTGGTATATCCACTGTTGAGGATTGATCCTCATGTTATAGATTAGATCTGCTGTCCTTTTATAAACACCTCCATATATATAGGCCGATTATCTATTACGATTATGATTGGTATACACACTAAGTATGTGTTAGCATAACATTGTGATTGTATGAGGCCCATTATGACTATGTGAGGCCCATTGTGTGATTATATGAGCCCCATTGGGATTATATGAGGCTCATTGCGATTATATGAGTCTCATTGTGATTATTTGAGGCCCATTGTGATTGTGTGAAGCCCCTTGTATGTGCGAGGCCCAATTATGATGTGTGAGACCCACCATGTGTATGTGATTGTGTTCATGTCACTCATTCATTATTATGGGCCATGGGCCGCCTTATACAGGACCAACATGATGTATGTGATTATAATCATGCTTAGTATAATTCATGATACATGCCCATACGCATCATTCGCAAGCTTATTATGAGGAGTGATTAAACATAGCATGTGCCATTAGGCTGATTGTTTATGGGACTTCCCAAGAGACGGAGTTGCCCCACATAAGCGCGCAGTATGTACAGGTTTAATGCATGACTAGATGGTAGGCTCATGCGTCTCGTATTTTGTGACATAATCATTTAGTGCCCGTGCGACATCAAGTTTGCGGCCTCCACAGGCATATCGTGGACGGCTAGATAGGACACCGAAAATGTTTAGTTTGAGCATATGGGAACTTTGGATGTCCATGGGTGAAAGTCCCTAAACTCTTGTGGTAAGGGGATGCTCCAATATCTAGACCGAGTGGAAGACATGAGTGCCTAGTGTCGAATACCAAAAGGCCGCGCTTCCCACTGTGTAGTGGTCGGTTGGGAGGGGGTGTGGCCTTATCCGCCCGAGTGAAGGGGCTATAAGCTAGGTTGAGTTTGACTAGCTCACAAATGGGTCCACTATCGACGGTCAAGCTGATATTGCTAGGAGGGTAGTGAGGTCTTTTCCACTCGCTGGGCTGCACAGTCGGCAAGGGTTGTAGCCAGCTTAGAGTGTACTAGGTCCCGATAATGATCCCAAAATGTAGATACTGATATGTGGACTTACTGAGTAGCAGTTGTGTACTCAGTATTTGATTGAGGTGCATGACTAACCTTCACTAGTCACTCGAGCTGATGGTGTGCAACTAATTTTTGTGTACCTTCACAATGGCCAGGATTTTGATTGAGGTGCATGACTAACCTAAGATCAAGAGTTTACCACATTAATTCAGGCTATCCAAATTTAAGTATAGGAATGGTTTGGATAGAAGTCCCTTGTGATGAACCTCATAGCCTATCACGCCCCAAACTCGAAAACCGGGCTCACGAAATTTTCGATCGCCGAATCCGGCGCTGACAGCCTCTGTAGAACCCCATTCTCAGCTCCCAGTACCCATTTACCAGATTTCGATCCTGTGATCCCACAAGGAGGATTTCTAATATCAATTTGATTCGTAATGAGCATAACCATAAGCATAACCCACGACCAATAACCACAAGAACACCAGCACAAAATCTACTATAATAAAAAACTTTTGAGTACAATGCGTCTGAAGGGAAATACAAGATAATGCAAATAACGAAAACTCTAAAAGCTCGACTGCACGCTCCCGCTGCTACTATGCTACGGTTACGTCCTGGCGTCACCTGCACGCATCAATCATGCATAAACTTATAAAAAGCTTAGAGGGCGGTGTAAGTGTGTGAGCAATATGAGCGTGCTTACAATATAAGGTCAAAGTAATATTGAATAATGTTGTTGAGTACATGAATGCAAATCAGCCGTACCAAGGCTATGCAGTATAGGATATGAATGCTATCGGTCATATCAGGACCGTGCGATGCAAGATGCAACTCAAGCATACCAATTCAAATCCACATATCAGTACAGCTCATCAATATCAGTACAGTCCTCATTCTGGATAATCACCAGGGTCTAGTACACTCTAGCCATCTTGCCACCCTTATCCGAACATACAACTGGGAGAGTGGAAGAGACTTCACTATCTACCTGCCAAAATCGGGCCTAACTCGTCGATAGCGGACCCATTCCTCAAGCTAGTCAAACTCAACCTAGAAATTTCCCCCTCACTCAGGCAGGTAAGGTCACACCCCTTTCTAACCGACCCCGACACAGTGGGAGATGCGACCTACTAGTATACGTCCCTCGCATGCTCATGTATCCACTCGGTCTTGATGTTGGAGTCATCCTTTGGTACCATCAGGTTTAGGAATTTTCACCTAGGGACATCTATGGCAGCCTGATGCTAAAAATAGTATTTTCGGTATGCAATCCAGCCATCCATGATGTGTTTGTGGAGGCTATGGCCCTAATGTGTTTAGGGCATACAATAATCATAATCACACAATGTAAGTGCATGAATCACTCTACCAGACATGCAATAACTCTTGCGCGTACTGCGCGCTCATGTAGGGCAACTCTGCCTATCAGGGAGCCCATAAACAATCTGCCCAAAGGCATATGCTATGATAAGTCACTCCTCATATTAGGCATACATATGATGCATATGATCATGAATCATAGATCTATACTAAACATGTTATGTGGTGATGGGCTCTGTTTATAACTAAGATGAGCTTAGATGGCCTACACACTACAAGTATGAGCCTATCAATGGGCATTAGGGAGAGTGATAATGTGGACATTTAACCAACATCATCCTTACAATGTGGACATCAAACCATCATTGCTCCTAGGCTTTGGCCGCCAAAACATCATTACATACATTGTGGTGGAATCTTACATCGCACTGGGCCTCACATACATCAAAGTTCGCCCACAGAAAGGCCTCATATCCATCCAATGGGCTGCATCATGTGGGCCGCTCCAATGGGTCAAACATGTATCCAATGGGCCACTGGGCCGAGTCGAGTGCGCCGAGTCAATGAGCCGAATCAAACGGGCCTCCAAATACATCAGATCAGGCCTTATCATGTGGGCCCCAGATATATCAAATCGGCCTCGTCAAGTGGGCCCCTAATGCTTTACATGGGCCATACAAATGAGCCAGATTAACTACACCCTTCAACCATTATTAAAGATTAGTTTAAAAGAAGACATATCCAAAGATCATCTGGACCATACCTCACTTAAGAGTGGTGATATAATTCCCACTATTAGAAATTTAGAGGGCCCACCATGTCATTCATTTTCCATCCAGACTGTTCATGAGGCCACAAGGACCTGGACAGGGAGGAAAACAAATATTATATTGTTTTAAACTGTTGTAACCCAAGGGGGGTTTCAACAACAGACGTTTAAGTCCACTGTTTTATGTAGTGTAGTCCACTGATACTAGATCTGTCTCATTTTTACCTCAAGCCATAAAATGAGCTTGTCAAATGATGGACGATTTAAATGCAGCACATGCATCATGCTGGGTCAGTCACCAAATGGATGGACAGTAGGGATGTAACATATGCATCATGGTGAGGCCGGTCACCAAATGGATGGACGGATTGGATATCATGCCCACTGTGCGTGCAGTAGTAGCTGATGTCGGCTGTTGACCAAGCCCACCCCAAAGCAACTGACGGTGTGGGCATTCATACATTCATCAATGGGTCCCACGTGGGGCCCACCATGATGTATATCTGCCAACCAAACCGTTGAACAGGTCACACAGACCCTAGATGCAATGGAAAAATAAATTTCATATTTGATCCGAAACTTCTGCAACCTAAAAAGGGTTTCAATGGTAGGCATCAATCCTCACTGTTTCCTCCATGTGGGCCACCTGAGCATTCGTATGCGGCTAATTTTTGGGGTGGCCCGCTGCCCTAAGGGAGGCCCACCAAATGCAAAGTGTTGATGATCGACACTCATCACGGTGGGCCCCATAGCTGGGACGCATGGTCCTTGGCCACCGTCCGCATGCAGCAGGCGCTACCTGTGCCTCTGACAACAGCAGTGTCAGCTGCTGCATCTCATTCATTTTAAAAAAAAAAAACATGTTTTTTTGGGAAATTTTATAGGTGGGGCCCTCATCAGGGAAATCTGCCCCGCCCATTGGTTTCTACAGCTCAAGACAAGCCAAACAAGACCAATATGTAACATATTTGGTGAATAAAAACATCAAGACGGGTTTTTTAAACGGTAACTACTACTATTTCCTATGGTATGACCCACTTGATTATCAGATCAACCTCATCTTTTGGCTTAGCGCCTAAAATGGGCCGAGAAGTGAAATGGACGGCGTGGATTATATACATACATCAAGGCGGAGCCTGCATGAGTAGCCCACCCCAAACGTTAAATATTTTTTTTTAGTCGTTAGTACAGACCCATGTCAGTACATGCACCCCATGTTAGCCACAACCCACGTCCAATGTCCAGGGATGTTGGACGGCGTGGGTAGTCACAGACATCATGGTGGGGTCCACATGGATGTGACCCACTTATTGGATCAACATGGTATGGGTGTTTTCCTTCATCTTGGTCGTCTAATAGACCCACTACAAGGTGGGCCTCACGATCGGACGGTCAAGATTAGCTTGCACCGAAGTGACCACAAGATATCTCACAAAAGGAAGAGGGAGGGAGGGAGGGAGGGAGGGAGGGAGAGAGAGAGAGAGAGAGAGAGAGAGAGAGAGAGAGAGAGACGGTGAGATAGAGGGACCCCGCCACTATGGGCCCCTCTTGGTTAATCACATACATCAAATGGGTCCCACCAACAAATAGGCCCTAAAATAAGAGATAATGGTGGATCATCGACCTCTTACACTCCTTGATCCCTTAGCCTCCTTTGCTCCTTGTCTTCACTTTTAATGGTGGTTGATGGACTTTTGATGGTGTGGATGAGAGATGAGAGGGTGGGGAAAGTGGGCCACACTTGGCTTGGGAGAGAGGGAACTTCGACGTGGGCTGTTGCTTGGGAGATTTTTTTTGAGAAATGAGAGAGAGAGAGAGAGAGAGAGAGAGAGAGAGAGAGAGAGAGTGAAGTGATGGGATGATATGGGATGTGTGAGGTGTGATGCATGATGGGTGGAGTGATGGAAGTGATGTGAGAGTTGACTTTAGATTGTTTGTGTAAGAGAGAGGTAAGGGTAGGGTATGGGCTACTTATACTTGACTTGATGAGATTGATTGATCGATTGATGAGATATGTTGTAGAGATTCCCTCAAAATTCACAATGTTGGAACCGCGGTGACGGCGCGGTCGCTAAGATACAAGTCTCGAGTTGGGCCAACTTCGGTATGCAGGTCTCAACTTAGGATCACATGCAAATGTCAGATACGAGTTGAGGATTGCCGAAATTTGACCGGGAGGACCTCGGAAGCCAATGGAATGGTACGGTCTAGGATATAGGTATTACATAGCCTGTGATACTAAGTACTATCATCCCGACTTCACACCCCAGCTTGGTCATTTCATTCACACCACATATTATATTACATTCACGATATATAACATTTTGGGTTGCTATGTTTCTGCATTTATATGGCTTAGATGAGGTTGACGGTATTCATGGACCCATTATGATTTGCATTTTGCATCCTCAATAAATGATATTTGGTTTACCATGACTTCGCGTTGCATAGCTCATCTACATTATTTCCTCAATATATGATATTTAGCTTACTATGACTCTGCATTGCATAGCTGATCTACATTATTTCCTCAGTATATGATATTAGCCTATTATGTTTTGCATTGCATAACCTGAATAAGGCTGATGGTAATTATGGACTTACCGACATGTTTTCGTATTGCTTTGATATTGCATACTTGACACTTACCTTGCACACACACTTACACCACCCTCTAAACTTTCTATAAGCTTATGCACGATAAATGCGTCTACGTGGCGTTATGTTGGAGCAGCGTCGAGCTTGGAGCATGCAGCTGTCTTCTAGAGCTTTGATTATCAATATCTGTGTTTCCTTTTCAGCACTGTATTCTGAAATAGCGGTGAAGACCGCTTGAGTTGAAGTAGGAATATGCCAATATGTCCTAGAGGGGGGGTGAATAGGACTGTTTAAAGATTTATGAGTTATATTAAAATCATATCACTATAATCCTAACAGGTATGCAATTTTCAAGATTACTTAAATGTAACTCTACTAGTTTCCAAGCCCAGTAGAGGATCCAATCACAACACTATTCAATTAATAAGCATGAAGCAGTTATAGTCTATGATGGATGTGACTGTGTGTGTGAAGTGTGAGCAGATATGAATGTAATTAACATAATCACACAAATGATCAAGCACAAGAATCAATCACAGACAATCATTTTTATAGTGGTTCGACTACTTGTCTACTCCACTCCTGGCTGCCACACTCAACCCTTGAGTGTACCGGATTTCACTAAGGAGGTTTTCCAGGGTTCACCTCAAACCTAAGGTTTTAAATCAGGTTCACCTTCAACCTTTACAACCTACACAGAGGCTGACTGTTTATGCTCTCATAAGCAAGGGTCAACACATAGCACCCGGTTTAGGCACACTGGCCAAGGATCTTACCCTAAGACTCTAACAGAAGTTTTACACGATTCACCTCATAACCCAGAGTTTTACTGGTTCACTCCTAACTAGATGTTTATGCCCACTCAGAGCAGGGGTCCACACAATGCACCCGGCACGTACACTCCCGTCGGAGGCCTCCTATGAGGACTTCAAAAGGTGAGCAACACCTATGACCAAATCCTAAATAGGAAAGATCACAAGTGCCCTTTATACTCTAGATACTTACAGATAAGTTGATGAGTCCCTTTTAACGCAGTGATGAAAATCTCCTTCTTATTGATGAAGAGTCTTCTGCTCCCTTGATCTGCAACACAAAAGATGTACCAGTACTAGGCTTCAGGTCGAGTCAAGGTTATAATGGAATTCCACTCTCTAAAGATTTTCCTATTAGGAAGATAGTGATTCCAATCATCTATGCATTCAAGGCATCCCAGCTTAATGATTTGCCATTAAGGTAGTAGCCGGAGGATCTTTGAATGCGGAAGTTCATTTCCCAATCTACTCTATTGAATATCAATGATGAGGGTGGAATGGAGGATGAACTCCCTGAGAGAAAGGGCTTAAGATAAATGATATGAAATTTAAAACATTCAGAAGCACTCTCTTCTTTCTCTACCAGCAATAAAGACAAGCCTCTCTTTAAATAGACAAAAGGTTCCAACGGATATAAAACGGTCATATTTATGACAGAGTTCGATATCATCGAGCAAGAGTCGATATGATCGAGCCTATACTCTTGATTATATCGATGATCTGCTCGATGGAATAATCTTCATGTCATTCACTTTTGAAACCTTTTGTCGGCTTATCGAGTGGATCGATACAGGTGTCGATGTTATCGAATTTTGAACTCTGATTTCATCGATACTGGGATCGAGTTATCGACATTTGAAGCATGAGAGAGACTAGCTTAGAAATATTTCAGGTTTCTAAGATATGATCGGGGAACAGCCGATGTCATCGAAATTTGTATATCTATGATATCGGAGTCCGTGTCGATGGGATCGATAAATCGTATAGATTTACCTATAAGCTTGCTGGATGGTTTATGTCTGATCTCGATCCAATCGACCAGGCCTCGATATGATCGACATATGAATATCAATTTCTCGATTGGCCCCCCGATTAAAGTTAAAAACAACATGAAATATTTGCTGAAAGAAACATGCGCCCACTATCGATATGATCGAATGACTTTCGATATGATCGCACTATCAAAAAATTGAGCAAAGGCTATGGACCTTGGAAGCTTTTAGCTATGGATATAAACCGTAGCTAATTTGCTACAGCTTTAATTCGTAGCTACAGCTTATTTAATCCGTAGCTAAAGTATATATCTTATTAGAGATTGATGGTGTTTAAGAGGCTCCATGGGGCCCATTAGAATATATATGTTTTATCTAAGCTACTCCTAAAATCTGATATATAATTTCAGTGGATGAGCCCAAAAAGTAAGTAGATTAAAAGTCCAATTAGACTACACCATAAAAAATAAAAAATAATAAATAGTAAATTTCTATTGTTAATATTTCATGTGGTCCGCTTACAGCTTTGATCTAATTCATTTTATGGATCAACCTGTAAAATGATCTTTTAAAATGGATGGACGGAGTAGATAAATAACATTAATCACGGTAGGTCCACAAGATCAAAGATTAAGTAGGTCCACAAGATCAAAGATTAAGGACTTAAAAGTGATGTCCCCCAACCCCAAGAGAAAAAAAAAATAATTCCCGCGCACAACCCATATCTCTCTCTCGCGCGCCCGTGCCTCTCCCAAAACCCACTCTCTCATACATACCCTCTCTCGCGCCCCAAACACCACTCTCGTCCATGGCCTCTCTCGTCCATAGCCTCTCTGGTGCCCCAAAACCCACTCTCTGGCGCCCAAGCCTCTCCTAGAACCCAAACCCTCTCTCTCGCGTCCCCTGTTTCCCAACCTCTCTCTCTCTCGCTAGGGTTTTCAAAACCCCCTATCGCTGCAAACTCGTCGTTGATATGTGATCACACCATGTGCTAGGGTTTTCAAGACCACTTTCATCCTACCCTCGTCACCACCTCGTCTTCTCTACCAGCCCCAGCCCCTGTGACCATAAATTTCATCCGTAGCCACCGTCCCTGCTCTGCCAGTGCCACCACCTCCACCGATGAACGCCAACATTTGCCCCATCGAAAGCCAGATTCAGAGTTTCAGCTGGTTTTTCTTATTTCAAATCAAGGGTTTTTTATTTTAGAACATCTTTTCTTTTTCCCTTTTCATATTATATAATTTTTTTTTTTTTGACTTTTAGCCATTTTTCCCCGTTCGATTCGATGGGGATGGTGATTTTTTGATGAAGTTAAAAATTTCTGTGTGGTTGTTATGCATGATGGGGAATCTAGCCTGTGTAGAGTACACATGCTAGTTATCCTGTTCCCCCAGTGGGCCCCGCCATGAAGCTGCAGCCGTGGGATGCTCCTACTGATCCGTAATGGGAGGGTGTAAGAGAATGTTGTCAGCTGAGGACATTGGAAGGGAACATGCTCAACCCATTTTCAGGTTTTGGTTTCACCCTATCCGGAGAAGCCAGAAACATGAGATTTCTCTTCTAATTTCTAATTCTCATTTGTTTTTACCTTCCTCATGACGCATTTTTTTTTTATACTGTGGAACACAGGTGACTGGACTACTACCTAATGCAGTCGGTACTACTTGCAATCAACATCTTGAGAAAGTACTTGGAAAAGATCATGCAAGCATTCTATGTGTTCCATTCAGAATGGAGAAGGGAATTCTCCACACTTATATGGAGGTTAATCGTTAATTAGAAATCTTAGTTTTTTTCTGTTTAATCTGATCTTTTATAGATATCAAGCTTCTACATTTGATATGCAGGCCCCAATCTGCATTTGAAAAGAATGTTGAGGTTATATTCATGAATGCTTCTAATCAAACTTGTTGAAATTACAATACCAATTGAAAGTAGCAAGGAATCTAGCTAATCTCTAATCAAGATGCAGTTTGCTGGTAATGAGAATGGCATCACTGCATTTCAGTTGGAAGGTCAAGACAAATCAAATCAACAGAACTCAGTTTCTTCAGGAGATGCTCTGTTTCTGGCCCATTGGAAAGACAAGTTTTTAAATGTCAAGTTTTTTGTCATGTTGATTCAGGTTTTTTTTCATGTTGATTCAAGTTTTTAATTTTAATTTTAATTTTATTTTGCTGTTGAAGCATGTATGTTTCTATTGCCACTTGTATGCAGGTTTCTATTGCCACTTGTATGTTTCTGTTGCCACTTGTTTAATATTGTAAGAAAGGTTCTAATGATTTGGTAGTGGGCCCAGCCTCTAAAGGAATCAGCCAATCAGCCCTTTGGATTAGGACTTCTGTTCCCTACTCTTTTCTTTAATTTAGTTGCTTTTGTTGCTTGCTCAAAAAAAAAAAAAAAAAAAAAAAAAGTCGTGTCTATCTGCAATGCATGTATTAGGTGAAATGCTATGTCTATCAATGATGAGTTTTTTTAAGGCTGGTGGGTCTAGTTAGTAGAAAGGTGCCATAGAGAACCACCTATTGCTTAGAGAAGCCAGCCTTTTGTCTCCTAGTCTATTCATCATGTGAGTCCCATCTTAGGGGAAAATATCCGTGTACCTACATGTTTGTAATGGTCTAGTAACAGTGTTATAACCTGAGTAGTTTTTTGCTAACACAAGTGGGCCTTTCCTACTGTCTAATATGCTTTTAAAGTTTTGCATTAACATGCGTCTCAACCATGAATGATGAATGCTCTCAGTCTAGTTGGTCTCTCTCTTTTGACACAGTAGGACGGAACTTCGACAGCTGCAGCAGCTACAATGACCATTATTTTGAGAGAAAAAATGTGCATGTTGTCATATTACAAAACATGGTATAGTGTTTAATTACTCTTCTAATCATTTCATAATAGGGTTAGCAAATGGAATTTGTCAATTTCTTTCCCATAATGTGAGTTGTTTTTTGTTCATGTTACAACGTTTACCTGATCTGAACCTACCATCGGGTAGTTTCTCTAGTCTCTACCTTGGATGGGCCATGTCCCAAAATCATTTCATTGGAGTTTTGAGGAAGAAAGTGGATGGTTATCAGAAGTCAACTGAAGTTAATTTGACTTCCCATTTTCACCCTTCAAAATCCTTCAATCTAAGGATTACATTGTCCGATTGGCCACAGGATATGGTATATGACCCATCCCATGTGCTAGTTATGTGTATTCTTTTCCTGCTTTGCGGGCTTTATAATAAATTGTTGTTTACTCTTTAAAAAAAGGTATTGGATTGAACCTTGGATCACTCACACACACCACACCGTCTGTCTACTCATCTAACTAGCGGGAGATATCTAACACACTACATTTTCTTTTTGGTTGGATGTTTCCTTTGGCCATTCTTGAGGCCTGATTTATTGCACATGCTATTTTTTGAGTGCAGGTATCTTGTTCTTGCTGACTTAGCTGTGGGGCAATTTGTTTACATGATTCGAAAGAGTATGAATCTGACCCATGAGAAGGCCATTTTCTTCTTTGTGAAGAATATTTTGCCACCCATTGGTAAGGAATTTGAGACAGATTTCATTACTTCCATGATGCTCCATTTGGATGCACCGAGTGTATTGGATTAGGATCAGATCAGGAAACATTCACATAATGTTTGAATATGGGATAGACCATAAAATGATCTGGCAAAATGGATGGACGGAGCGGTATAAACCCATACATCACAGTGGGCTCCACAGAGCCCGCTTGGACCAAGTCTGTCTAGGCAGGGGCTGGATGCAATCCATTTCCACCTCCAGGGGCCCTATCTCAGATGATACATGTCCCAAAACTCTCCAGCATTGGAGGACTGAAGCCATTCAACTTTTGGCTTCTTTATCGTTGAATTTCCCAATGGCAACAAATTGCAGGAATGGCCCAGTGGATCATGGGTCCAAAATCGGATTGCTAACTGTACAGATGAAATATATGATCCTGGACCTTAGGATATGGCTGAAACATGTGCAGGGGAAATGATACTTTGAGCTGACAGGCCCAACATGGAAAGGCCATTTGCAGGCCAAATGGAAGGGTTGGGATTGCTCCATAAGGGAGTATTCAGGGAATGGATGCGGAATGCGTCCTACCCCGGCTGACAACGTACGGGCAGATCGTGACCTATCTGTTTATTCAAGCTGTACATCCCTTTTCTCATGTCATTTTAAGGTATGATCTAAAAAATAGGCAGATCCAAACAGATATTAGCATGCTACTTAGAGAACATTGACATTATGGTTGGTAATGAGGTGGGCCAGAGCTAGGCAAAATTGATATTTTGAATAGGCCTGGCCTGTCTATTTCAAAATCCAACGCTGAACCAGCCCCAGGCTTGCCCATTGCCAGGCCTAGTTGATATTTAGAGGAAAAGACTTAGTTTTCTCTTCTCTCTTATGAGCTAGGTGGTTTTGTTTGTTGTTTCACAAATTAGAAACAAAAGAATGCATCTATGCTCCTCCTTTTTATCTATTGGATCTTATCTTGATTCAACTATTTTAATTATGATTTTCTCTATGTTAAGTATTGCAAGGAGACTTTTTTTTATGTTTCCCTTTTTTGTTGGTCTTTATCACTAACTAGAGGACAAGACTGCCTTTCTTATCTACTTTCTGTTATACATATATATATATATATATATATATATATATATATATATATATATATATATATATATATATATATTTTAATTTTATTCTTTATGATTTGCAACTTCGCCATTTCTGTGATGCGTGGTCAAATTTAGCTAGTGCATATATGAGGAAAGGAAGACTTAATGAGGCAGCCCGGTGTTGTCACCAGGCTCTTGCATTGAACCCTCGCTTGGTGAATCCTTGTTTTATTTTTTCAGTTAGTTTCCTTCTTTTATTGTAGATGCATTGAAATTACTATTTACAGATCTTCCCCTTATTGGTAGGTTGATGCTCATAGCAACCTTGGTAATCTGATGAAGGCACAAGGCTTAGTACAAGAAGTAAGTCACAGTGGATTCGATACATTATTTTCATTGGATGTTTTTCTAGCTCAAAGTGTCAACTCCATACTTCAAGTCTATGTTAACAAAAGGCATCACTTTCATGTCTCTTTTAACATTTTCAGAAGTTTCATTTAAAAATTCTACCATTTTCCCATTGTTTCCCCAATCTTTCCTTCATATAGCGATAAAATCCCTGATACATGCTATATTTCCTACCCAAGATCAATATGTTTCCGTATTCCAAGGGTGCAATATGTTGATACAATCGTTGATTCTGTTACTGTGAACACTGCTTGTGGCAATGTCTTTGTTTGTGCGTAATGAAGATAAGGTGAATGTCATGGTTTGTATTCTACATCAAACCATGTCTCTAGAATTCAAGACAACATAAAAAATTCTTCAACCTGGATTTTCAGTTTGGAATATTTTTTTTTTTCCATTTTGTGATTTAAAATTTGTTGATTTAGTGCCTAATAGATCTTGATCATTACTAATAAAGTCAATTCTTCTTTAAAATTCATGATTCTTGTTGAAATGGGATCCAGAGGTGTCAAAGACCGAAGGAAGGGTTGCGCAAACCAGAAATGTTGTTATTGGTGGCACAGTAATGGACAATTCAACCAATGAATGGCTTGCCCTTGATCAAAAGGTAAAGCATTGAGTTTTGGTCTTGCTGTCATTCAGCCGCTCCCGTACTATTATTGTGTGCTATTTTTATACTTCCAAGCTTGCAATAAACTTTAAATCAATTAGTTTAGGGAGGTCGTTGTGCACCCACTTTGGAATTAAATAAATTACAAAAAATGAATGATTGCCTACAACCCTTTCATGTGAACTTCACATGCAAAAGCCAGCCCTTGAATTTACCCGTAGAACATTCAAGCTGTGCACTAGGTGGGTCCCACCATGAAGATCACCCGACACAAAAGTCAGGTCGGTCCACTAATTAGAGAGCCCAACCATGTAAATTGAATCAAAATGTCATCTGAAAGAATTAATTGGCGCATGGGCAGGTTGCATGCAATGTGTTGTAGGGGATTCTTCATGGTGGAACGAGGTTTGTCACTATGCTGAAAAATTGGAATGAGGTTTGTCACTATGCTAGAATGTCCCCTGGCTCAAAAATAGGCATGTCTCCTCAGTGGGTCATCTCTTCACACAAAAAAGAGATGGTTGGTTATAAAAGACAATCAATGATTTGCATTCATTTTACACATGCTTCCCATGTAGTGAGTGGACTAGCCCTATTTTTAGCCGGGGAGACATTGACCATGGACCTGCTGATGAACGACCTGGATCCCAGACACATGTTGCATGTAGAGCTTGTGTTTTGTCATTTACAGATGTGTACTAACACCTCCCTGTTTGGCAGCAATAACTATGTCTTATGATGTTTTAGCTTGGTTATGAAATCCATTATTATAAGGATTCCTGTTAGATTATGAATTTCAGCTTGGTTTCTCTTATGATCTTTCAGAAATCCATTATTATAAGGATCAGTATAGTCTTTCTTGGAAGATTTACTTTCTCTTGTTAGGCCTTCATTTTCTTTCTTTCTTTTTTCTTTATCCAGAGAGCTCATGTTTTATTCTCCACAATTGGGGTCACCATAGTACTGTTTCTTTGGATGGTCTGACAAAAAGGCATCAGGAAAATTTTCTAAAGAGAGGACTGGTCTTATGATTGGTTGGTCTGATTTTCATTTAGGGAAAAAGAATTCATCCTATATTAGGCCCAAGCTCAATCCTATGTGGCAGGGACTTGAAGCCTAACAGGCTAGTCTATCCTATTGCCATAACAAAGTCAGCTTTTTCTTGGGTCTTGGTTATGTTAAACATCTTTCTTGGGCGTCAAAGATTCTATTGATGGTAGCATGTGTTCTATGTGCACTGATTGGTATATTTACGATAATTTTTGTAATTCCATGACATGGTATATCATGCTAAACTGAATTAGAATGCACTACTTAACTATGTATAATCTTGCATGTGTTCATACCTGTGGGGTCCATGTTTGAGTGGTCCAAGCCGATGATATAATGTGCCCCATTGCGGATTACCACAACAACGAAATCTCCCAGGGGGGAAAACCTAACCATTTTAAGTAAGAATATGCTGCAAAAATTTGTATTCAAGCAAGAAAATGTTGTATATTATCTATGTATAATCTTGCAGTCCAGGAGATTTTTAATGCATGAGCCATCAATGGATGGACCCACCATATCAATTGTTTGGATCACTCAAGCCGTGGGTCCCACTTGTACAAAATGGAAACCTAGTTTATTCTTCAGAATGTCAGCCCTAGCATTGCATTAATACCTCTTCATTTATATGTGGTTTGTTGTTTCATAACTGAATTTTGGTGGACTATGATTCTTCATAGAGTTGATGCCATGAAATGTTTCTTCATGTTTCTCCATCCCAAGTAAAAAATTTGAATTCTCATGCTCTTGAAATTTGAATTATGATGGTTGATCTTGAGTTGGTATTTAATAATTAGGTTGTCCGAGACATTCATAGATTGTGATCAGATGAATGAATAGGGATTGATTTTTATGGGATTTGGTTGCACATGCTGCAATTCTTATTGGTGTGCAGTTCTTGTAAGAAAATAGAATACAACTTTGAATGTATTTCCAATGCAGTGAATTTTTGAAGTTGTATCTAGTTGTAAACAGGGGCACTTCTATGATTGGAGGCTTCATCTCATCATTAATAATGTCAGGTTTGCTATTTTAAGTCACTAGATTGTAATATCTTACTGATTGGATGTTTCTGAGTGTCCAAAAATAGTTGGACAGCAAGTTTTAGAAAGGCCCAATCATTCAATGATTAGGATCACAATGTGGGGTAATTTGAAGATAATTCTCATGTTTGAAATGTCCATGCCATATTTTGCATTTTACTCTAGTGTTATAAACTTGAGATTTAAAACTTTCTGAAAGAAAGTTGATAATTGAATACTATTTGTTTTGGAGGCTATATATTGCTGATTTTGTTCAGGACATTTTTGAGAAACATGGTGGGAGATATCATGTGTTGGTTATTATTGTAGATAGGCAGGTCATTGTCAAAAGACTAATCTCTATTTCTATTTCCTCTTATCATTTTACAACAATTTGATGCATACTTTTTGATCTTAGAAAGCTGATGGAGACTGAGGGTCTGAATGTTCAATTGAGCTATGATGGCCTACAGATACTGGTAATTCTCTGATGATCCATGAATTTTGGATGGTTATCATGGTATGTTGGCTGTCCCCATTTTTAAATTTCTTAGAAATGTCATTTGCACCCTTTTCTAACTTTTCTTTTTAAATATGGGAGAAACTAGAAAAATCAACATCATTGCCTAAATTTCTCAGCTCCATTAAACCTGTCTTCTCATTTATAATACTGAGATGTTTTGTTTATTCATGCTGGAATTTCCCTATTCAATGATAAAAAATTTAATTCCCTTGACATTTTGGCTGCATTTAGCTCAAGCCATGGGAAAAATCATTCTTAGTTTTTGGGATTACTAGACTTATAAGAATTTCTGGGAAATCATGAAATGATTTTTATGTGTACAAGTAAGATCTCTTTGTTTCCAATATGACAAAAAAGAGCTCCATCTCACAAAATTTGGAAATTCTATTAAAGAGTAGAAGATCCAAAATCACAAACTATTTCTCAAATGGCCAAGAGTAGAAGATCCAAAATAACAAATTCAACATATTAGACTCCATTTGGTCATCACGAACCAAATGAAGCCTAAGCTCCTTTTTAACTCTGCCAATGCAACTCCTTGCATTGCTGGTCCCAAGCCCGGGTAAAGGAGAAGGGAGAATGGGCATCAAGGTGAGTTGTGTACTTTTCCTTCATTTTCTGAGAGTGATTTTTAAAATGCTTGATGGTTAATTTCAATAGTTTTCTGGCTTCTTCTACTATCATTTGAGGACCTCAAAGGCCTAACTAACTTGAGATTTTTATATGTAGGCTGATGTATTTTTAGCCCCACAGATCAATGTCACCACTACAAGGTTCAATATTGAAATGGTAAAGTTTTTAACTATTTATTTTATCTTTGTTTTTTCCTGTTCTTCATAAATAATTTGATGTCTTAGCCTCCTGTCATTACCAGCTAGTCTTGTCATTATTTGTACATATGTCATCTAATGAGTCTTATTATTTGTAATTTTCTTACCCCTGTAGTGATTATTAGAAGCAGTGGGCCATCATCGAAAGATTACCCTTGTAATGAGTCCAATTAAGGTATGGATAATATATGGTTTTAGTTCATGGTAAATGGTACCTATTGTTGTAAGTTCGTATTGATTTCGCTAATTGTAATAGAAAACAGACTCAAGCTCAAGCTGAGGGAGATTGTTACCACAATTCCAACTATCGGTAAGTATAATTTAGAAGGCAGATTTAAATTTTATTTATTTATTTATTTTTAAATTTCCTTTAAAAATGCTAATTGCATTAATAGAGGTGTTGTTATTGGTGTTGTTTATTTATCTATCCTGCAAGTGTAGATAAAACCTTTAGTGAAGCCAACCAAAGACATAATGAAAGTTCGTCGCATTAAATATGCTTGGCATGAGTTTTTTTCTTAAGGGTACTCATCTTTCTCTTGGTCCATGATATCCGGGCTTTTTGTCATTTCATTTGTATAGTTTTTTTATTTTGTCAATGCAGCTAGGTACAACATTAGTGCAGTTATCTTGCTCTGGGCACCTGTAGCTAAATTCGTGAGTCTTCTTTCCTTCATACTATATGATTCATTAATGAAGTGGCCTAGCCATTTAGACAGGCCCATGTTTATATATTATCTCGAAATTGATGAAGTAGATTCGGATGTGCATCGGAGTTATTTAGATATTGAGTGGGGGTCCCTGGAAGGTGGGAACTGCTGTTATGACCATGATGAAGCTGTTCATTTCCTATGGACAGCATTGGAGGGGCCTGACCATTTGGACAGGCCGTGTTTATGTATTTGCTCAAAATTAATGGAGCAGACCCGGATGAGCGTTGAAGCTATCCGGATGAGCGAGGGTCCCTGGAAGGTGGGAACCGTTGTTATGATCATGATGAAGCCGTCCATTTCCCATGGACGACATTAGAGGGGCCTGGCCATTTGGATAGGCTGTGTTTATGTATTTACTCGAAATTAATGGAGCAGATTCGGATGTGCGTCAGAGCTATCTGGAATAGCGGGGGTCCTTGGAAGGTGGGAACCGCTGTTATGACTATGATGAAGCTGTCCATTTTCTATGGACGACATTGGAAGGGCCTGACCATTTAGACAGGCCGTGTTTATATTTGTATTTGCAGGGACCACACCCTTAACCTAAACCCGAACCGATTCTCAAATCCAAAAACCTATAACCTAAACCAAAACTAAAACCTATAACCTAAACTCGAACCCATTCTCAAATCTCAAAACCTGTAACCTAAACTAATACTAAAACCTATAACTTAAACCCAAACCTATTCTCAAATTCGAAAACCTATAACCTAACCTAAACCTATACATATAACCTAAAACTATTCCCAAATCCCAAAACCTATAACCTAAACGTAACCTTAACCTAAACTTATAACCTATAACCTTAACTAAAACCTATAACCAAAACCAAAACCAAAACCTAAACCCGAACCTATTGTCAAATCCCAAAACCTATAACCTAAACCAAAACCAAAACTTAAACCTAAACCCGAACCTATTCTCAAATCCCAAAACCTATAACCTAAACCTAAACCTAAACCTTATCCTAAATCTATAACCTAAACCAAACCCAATAACCAAAACCAAACCTTATAACCTAAACCTAAACCAAAACTTATAACCTAAACCCGAACCCATTATCAAATCCCAAAACCTATAACCTAACCTAAACCTATACTTATAACCTAAAATTATTCTCAAATCCCAAAACCTATCACCTAAACCTAACCTTAACCTAAACCTAAGCCTATAACCTATAACCTTAACCAAAACCTATAACTTAAACCAAAACTAAAACCTATAACCTAAACCTGAACCTATTCTTAAATCCCAAAACCTATAAACTAACCTAAACCTATACTTATAACCTAAAACTATTCCCAAATTCCAAAACCTATAACCTAAACCTAACCTTAACCTTAACCAAAACCTATAACCTAAACCAAAACCAAAATCTATAACCTAAACCCAAACCTGAACTCATTCTCAAATTCCAAAACCTATAACCTAACCTAAACCTATACTCATAACTTAAAACTATTCCCAAATCCCAAAACCTATAACCTAAACCTAACCTTAACTTAAACCTAAACCTATAACCTAAAACCTAAAACCTAAACCCAAACTTAAAGCTGATCCCGAACCCGAACACGATTTCCTAAACCTAAACCTTAACCTATAACCTAAAACTTAAACCTTTAACCTAAACCTATTCTCAAATCCCAAAACCCATAACCTAAACCTAAACATAACCTTTCCCTAAACCTAAACTTATAACCTAAAACTATTCCCAAATCTCAAAACCTATAACCTAAACCTAACCTTTCCCTAAACTTATGACCTAAACTCAATTCCCTAAAGTTAAACCTGCACCTAATCCTAATCTCAACTTCCTATCCTAAACCTAAACCTAAACTTGAAAACCCAAACTTAAATCCAATCCCAAACCTCAACCCGATTTCCTAAACCTAAACCATAACCCATTCTCAAATCCAAAAACCTATAACCAAAACCAAAATCAAAACCAAAACCTCTAACCTAAACCCGAACCCATTCTCAAATCCTGAAACCTACAACTTATCCCTAAACATTAACCTATAACCTAACCTAAACCTATACCTAAAACTATTCCCAAATCCCATAACCTATAACCTAAACCTAACTTTTCCCTAAACCTATAACCTAAACTCAATTCCCTAAAGCTAAATCTACACCTAATCCTAATCTCAACTCCCTAACCTAAACCTAAACCTAAACTTGAAAACCCAATCCTGAACCTGAACTCGATTTCCTAAACGTAAACCATAACCCATTCTCAAATCCGAAAACCTATAACCTAAACCAAAACCAAAACCTATAACCTAAACCCGAACCCATTCTCAAATACCAAAACCAAAACCTATAACGTAAACCCGAACTCATTCTCAAATCCCAAAACCTATAACGTATCCCTAAACCTTAACCTATAACCTAACCTAAACCTATATTTATAACTTAAAACTATTTCCAAATCCCAAAACCTGTAAACTAAACTTAACCTTTTCCTAAACTTATAACCGAAACTCAATTCCCTAAAGAGAAACCTACACCTAATCCTAATCTCAACTCCCTAACCTAAACCTAAACCTAAACTTAAAAACCCAAACTTAAACCTAATCCCGAACTTGAACCCGATTTTCTAAACCTAAACCATAGCCCATTCTCAAATCCAAAAACGTATAACCTAAACAAAACCAAAACCAAAACCTATAACCTAAACCTGAACCCATTCTCAAATCCCAAAACCTATAACCTAAACCAAAACCAAAACTTATAACCTAAACCCGAACCCATTCTCAAATCCCAAAACCTATAACCTAAACCAAAACCCATAACCTAAATCAAAACCAAAACCTATAACATAAACCCGAACCCATTCTCAAATCCCAAAACCTATAACCTAAACCAAAACCCATAACCTAAATCAAAACCAAAACCTATAACATAAACCCGAACCCATTCTCAAATCCCAAAACCTATAACCTAAACCTAAACCTAAACCTTAACCTAAACTTATAATCTATAACCTAAACGAAAACCAAAACCAAAACCTATAACCTAAACCCAAACCCATTCTCAATTCCCAAGACCTATAACCTATCCCTAAACCTTAACCTATAACCTAACCTAAACCTATACTTATAACCTAAAACTATTCCTAAATCCCAAAACCTATAACCTAAACCTAACCTTTCTCTAAACCTATAAGCTAAACTCAATTCCCTAAAGCGAAACCTACACCTAATCCTAATCTCAACTCCCTAACCTAAACCTAAACCTAAACCTAAACTTATACCCAATCCCGAACCTGAACCTGATTTCCTAAACCTAAACCATAACCCATTCTCAAATCCAAAAACCGATAACCTAATACAAAACTAAAACCAAAACCTATAACCTAAACCCGAACCCATTCTCAAATCTCAAAACCTATAACGTAAACTGAAACTAAAACCTATATCCTAAACTCGAACCCATTCTCAAATCTCAAAACCTATAACCTAAACCTAAACCTAAGCCTTAACTTAAACCTATAACCTAAACTAAATCCTATAACCAAAACCAATAACCTAAACCCAAACCCATTCTCAAATCCCAAAACCTATAACCTAAACCAAAACCTATGACCTAAACCCGAACCCATTCTCAATTCCCAAAACCTATAACCTATCCCTAAACCTTAACCTATAACCTAACCTAAATCTATACTCATAACCTAAAACTATTCCCAAATCCCAAAACCTATAACCTAAACCTAACCTTTCCCTAAACCTATGACCTAAACTCAATTCCCTAAAGTTAAACTTGTACTAATCCTAATCTCAACTCTCTAACCTAAACCTAAACCTAAACTTGAAAACTCAAACTCAAATCTAATCCCGAACTTGAACCCGATTTTCTAAACCTAAACCATAACCCATTCTCAAATCCAAAAACATATAACCTAAACCAAAACCAAAACCAAAACCTATAACCTAAACCCGAACCCATTCTCAAATCCCAAAACCTACAACTTATGCCTAAACCTTAACCTGTAACCTAACCTAAACCTATACTTATAACCTAAAACTATTCTTAAATCCCATAACCTATAACCTAAACCTAACTTTTCCCTAAACCTATAAACTAAATTCAATTCTCTAAAGCTAAACCTACACATAATCCTAATCTCAACTCCCTAATCTAAACCTAAAACTAAACTTGAAAATCCAAACCCAAACTCAAACCCAATCCCGAACTTGAACTCGATTTCCTAAACCTAAACCATAACCCATTCTCAAATCCAAAAACCTATAACCTAAACCAAAACCAAAACCTATAACCTAAACCCGAACCTATTCTCAAATCTCAAAACCTATACCCTAAACCAAAACCAAAACCTATAACCTAAACCCGAACTCATTCTCAAATCCCAAAACGTATAACGTATCCCTAAACCTTAACCTATAACCTAACCTAAACCTATACTTATAACTTAAAACTATTCCCAAATCCCAAAACCTATAATCTAAACCTAACCTTTTCGTAGAATTATAACCTAAACTCAATTCCCTAAAGCGAAACCTACACCTAAACCTAATCTCAACTCCCTAACCTAAACCTAAACCTAAACTTAAAAACCCAAACTTAAACCTAATCTCGAACCTGAACCTGATTTTCTAAACCTAAACTATAGCCCATTCTCAAATAACTTATAACCAAAACCAAAACCAAAACCTATATGTAACACTCCGAATTTTTGCCAACCTGGAATTAGACGTCCTTAGGCAATGGGTCAACCATAGCACCTTGGTAACCTCTTAGAACCAATTCCAAAGCCAAAGAAATCATTTAGAACTTAATTCTTTAGAATTTAACGTGAATTCGCCAGCGTTACATTAGATTTCCTGCAAAATCGTCACCAACCACTTTAAATACGATCTGTAAGACCCAAAACCTATAGAATCATTGACGTTATCTTATCCTAAAATTTAGGATCCAACTTTAAACCTGTTTGCTCTCGGGAGCACTTTGAAACTTTGTATTGGATCTAGACCGCACGTCGAAAGTCTGATATCTACAATCTTAGACCATTACGACCGCCTGGTTGGACTTGACAATCATTTCAAAAATGAAGCCCAATTGATGTTCTGAGGCTATTTCATTGAGCCTGGAGTAGGGAGTGTGAGAAAGAGTGAAATCATTTAAAAATTAAATGTGATTTAAATAAATCTGACACGTTTCACTTGCGGGTTAAGTATAAGCATTCAAACCGTCGGAATCTGACCTAAATACACCCTCGGATCAGGGAACATTTCTCACTCAGGTCAGTGTACTTGGAATCCTCGATCGAGTCTCCGTGACCGCTGAACTGAAACTGGTCTGCCACGTGCGATCTGGGAACACTGTCGGACTGAAAACTTAATGTGTTAAGGATCCAACATCCATGAGCTTAAGTCTGACCGCATTCGGCCAGGGGACCTCCCAAAATACTCTTTTGGATCGAAAAAGACCCGATTTGGGTATACCCCAAATATACCTTGACTTAAGGTCTGTTTTGGTTATGTTTAGGCTTATAAAAGGAGCTTAAACCCTTAGCCTTTTAACCCATACGAATTTGGGGAAAACCCTAGGAGAGGAGAGAAAAGAGAGAAAGTGAGGGAGAAGCTGGTGATTTCTCCTGGGATTCTTTCCTACTGCTCCACGTGCCAAATCCACCCTTCTGTATCGCTTTTTCCGTGACTCCGGCTTCGTTCTAGGTAAGAAAACCCTAACCTTAACCTATTTTAGGGATTCTATCAATACAAGTAGCGAAGTAGCTGATGTATCTTGTGAATTAGGTCGTCATATCGCCGTTGACGAAGCGTAGACTTCCTGTTCAATTCGTTACACTTCTACGGCGAAAGGTGTGGATTTTAGATGCTTAGATTACCTGTTTTCAAAACTTTCAATGCTGTTTAATGGTAGATTGCTGACAAGAATGCTATTTGACATGTACAACATGCTGTCCATTTTCCATTTCGCATAAGTACGGTGAATATGAGATTTTGGGTATTTTAGTCATTTATAGGAAATACTGTATACGTCCGTATTTTGCTGAAATGATTGCCATGGGTATTTGTCGTGTTATGATATTAGAAATGCGTGCATGATCTGTTTGGTGAAGAGATTCATCCTAATGCGCACTTTGGGTTGACATACGCTATATAGACTAAAGTGTGTAGACTAAGTGTGTGTATAAATGTTTGTATTAGTATGTATTGAGTAAATGGTGTTGTGAATTAGTTTTGAGATTAAAATCTCAATTACTATGCTGATGTATATGATTTTCACCATGTTGGTTATATGAATTGATTACATTATATACATGGAATGCATGTGTTGGTTGATTCGCTTACGTTGTATGTTATAACATGTGACAACATGCTTGTATTGGTTGTATTTCATTTATGTTACTCTCATATGATAGCTGATGTTGATTTACAAATGCCTGAGGCTATATCCTAGTCCAGGCAGTCGGTAATGGATCGAATTCGTGGTTGGCTTCTATTTACCACGAAGGACGCGTCGATGAACGTGAGTCATGTTTTGGGTAGGCGACAGTGGTTTGGCCACACGAAGTGTTTCATGCACTTCATGTCGCTCAGCTTGAGATGCGCTCGTACTAGTCGAGCCCGTTAAGTAACTCGACTGGCCATTGTATGTTTGCCTTGTAAGAGTCATAACTGCTTGAACTTATGGTACTGAACTTACCATTGAAAACCCTGTTAACCATGGTACCTTGATCCATAAAGACTCATGAGTCGGGCATGGTGGTATGAGACACCGTGGTCGAGCTGTTGGCCTATGCTGGGGCCACAAACCTCCCCGTAGTGACCAGTGAGCACCCTACTCTGAGCAGATTATGGTGGTATGAGACACTATATTTTTGCTGTCGGCCTACATTGATAAGGTGATGGGGGAGTGAAGCAACGAGTACGAGCAATAGTCCTGGCAGCCCTTTGTAGTGACCTTGAGTTTATCCTGATACCGCATGGGGGCGACGAGTCCTGATGCAGTCTTAAGGATATAAACTAGGCCTGTATTGATAAGGTGATGGGGGAGCGGAGCAACGAGTGCGTGCAATAGCCCTGGCAGCCCTTGCAGCGACCTATAAATATATCATCGTATGAGATTACTAGGAGTGACGACCCTAGACAGGATCATTGTTTGAGTATTGATATAAGAAAAGTACCTTAGTTTCTCAATCCTGCAGTATGAAATTGACTAATAACAACTCGGTAATCATATCCACGTCGCACTGCATGTTCTTGGAAGATGTGGAGCACTGTGGGAAGAAAGCATGCTGTGGACACAGATGGTGCCTCATGAGGGAGTATGTCGGTGAGGGCATCCATCATGTCATTTCATCCATGCATTAATCACAGTATTTAGGAATGTTTGTTTTGTTTGCTTTATCATTATCGTGTGATGAATTTGATAACATATTAATCTTTGTTCTATGATTTCACTGAGTTAGCTACTCACTCTCACGTTACGGGATGATGTTTTGGACACCACCAGTCCTTATTTTAGTTTCAGATGAGGGCGCTGCTTGTGGAGCGGAGCTGGACTTGTATGATGCTGAGGAGGACTTCTCCTCCGTGTTTTGATCGACGGGATTACAGGGAGGTTGATTAGATGCCATGACATTTGTCATTTTATATTTTTGGAGCACTCATGTATATTCTTTTCTTTCTATTTTGGAGTATACATGTATTTAGTTAACCTGGTAACATGTTCACACTCTAGAGACTTACAATCATTTATATATTTTATGTATCTATCACATTCTTCTGCTTGTTAATTTAACTGTCTCTGGAGTATGATATGTTGTTTTGGTTTAATCCACCTCATGTTTTATGTAAAGTTACCGACGACATTCATCCATTATTGAAAATGTTGCGTGAGTGATGTTTTGGAACTCGGGAGTTGGGTTTCTACCCGACTCCCGATTTTCGGGGCGTTACACTATAACCTAAACCCGAACCCATTCTCAAATATCAAAACCTAAAACCTAAACCAAAACCAAAACCTATAACCTAAACCCGAACCCATTCTCAAATCCCAAAACCTATAACCTAAACCTAAACCTTAACCTAAACCAAAACCTATAACCTAAATCAAAACCAAAACCTATAACTTAAACCCGAACCCATTCTCAAATCCCAAAACCTATAACTTAAACCTTAACCTAAACTAATAACCTATAACCAAAACCAAAACCTATAACCTAAACCCGAACCCTTTCTCAAATCCTAAGACCTATAACCTATCCCTAAACCTTAACCTATAACCTAGCCTAAACCTATACTTATAACTTAAAACTATTCCCAAATCCCAAAACCTATAACCTAAACATAACCTTTCTCTAAACCTATACCCTAAACTCAATTCCCTAAAGCGAAACCTACACCTAATCCTAATCTCAACTCCCTAACCTAAACCTAAACATAAACTTATACTCAATCCCGAACCTGAACCCGATTTCCTAAATCTAAACCATAACCCATTCTCAAATCCAAAAATCTATAACCTAATCCAAAACTAAAACCAAAACCTATAACCTAAACCCGAACCCATTCTCAAATCCCAAAACCTATAACGTAAACCGAAACCAAAACCTATAACCTAAACTCGAACCCATTCTCAAATCTCAAAACCTATAACCTAAACCTAAACCTAAACCTATAACCTAAACTAAATCCTATAACCAAAACCAAAACCTATAACCTAAACCCGAACCCATTCTCAAATCCCAAAACCTATAACCTAAACCAAAACGAAAACCTATGACATAAACCCGAACCCATTCTCAATTCCCAAAACCTATAACCTATCCCTAAACCTTAACTTATAACCTAACCTAAAACTTAACCTTTCCCTAAACCTATGACCTAAACTCAATTCCCTAAAGTTAAACCTGCACTAATCCTAATCTCTACTCCCTAACCAAAACCTAAACCTAAACTTGAAAACCCAAACTCAAATCCAATCTCGAAATTGAACCCAATTTTCTAAACCTAAACCATAACCCATTCTCAAATCCAAAAACCTATAACCTAAACCAAAACTAAAACCAAAACCTATAACCTAAACCCGAACCCATTCTCAAATCCAAAAACCTATAACTTATCCCTAAACCTTAACCTATAACCTAACCTAAACCTATACTTATAACTTAAAATAATTCTCAAATCCCATAACCCATAACCTAAACCTAACTTTTCCCTAAACCTATAACCTAAACTCAATTCTCTAAAATTAAACCTACACCTAATCCTAATCTCAACTCCCTAGCCTAAACCTAAACCTAAACTTGAAAACCCAAACTCAAACCTAATCCCGAACCTGAATCCAATTTTCTAAATCTAAACCATAACCCATTCTCAAATCCAAAAACCTGTAACCTAAACCAAAACCAAAACCTATAACCTAAATCCAAACCCATTCTTAAATCTCAAAACCTATAACCTAAACCAAAACTAAAACCTATAACCTAAACCATAACTCATTCTCAAATCCCAAAACCTATAACGTATCCCTAAACCTTAACCTATAACCTAACCTAAACCTATACTTATAACTTAAAACTATTCTCAAATCCCAAAACCTATAACCTAAACCTAACCTTTTCCTAAACCTATAACCTAAACTCAATTCCCTGAAGCGAAACCTACACCTAATCCTAATCTCAACTCCCTAACCTAAACCTAAACCTAAACCTAAACTTTAAAACCCAAACTTAAAACCCAATCCCGAACCTGAACCCGATTTCCTAAACCTAAACCATAACCCATTCTCAATTCTTTGAAGCTATAACGTATAACCTTTCCTTAAACCTTTAACATAAACCTAAACTTTAAACCTAAATGTATTCTCAAATCTTTAAACTCAAACCTACACCTTATCCTAATCTCAACTCCTTAACCTAAACCTAAACTTGAAAACCTAAATCTAAACCCGATCCCGAACCCGAACCCGATTTTCTAAACCTAAACCTTAACCTATAATCAAGTTCTCAAAAGCTATAACATATAACCTAAACCTAAACCTATAACCTTAACCTAAACGAAAACTTATAACCTATAACTTAAACTTAATTATAATCTATAGCCTAACCTTAATCTAAACCTTAACACAAACCTATAACCTAAACCAAAACCTATAATCATATGGTGAGATCATTTCTTTTGTGTCAATTTCATTCCTCTTTGAGTTTTTTTTTTTAATTCATTAAGGAAAAAAAAGTTGTTATACATGATGCACTTCTTTCACTTTGTCTTTCTTTTTCTCAATGGGCATTTTAATTTATGTATGACATAACTGTTTGTAAGATGATGGAATATATGAAGCTGTTAAAATTTCAGGGTAAAGTCGAGCATATTTCTCCAATGAAGCCAAAGATTTGTATTTTCAGCATTATGGTAATTGTAATTGTAATTGATTGAATGAATTGGATTGTAATTGTAATTGATTGAATGGAGGATTGTAATTTGATTGTAATTGAGTAAATGAATGAGTGATTGTAATTGAATGAATGAATGATTGTACATGTGGTAATTGAATGAACAAATGATCATATATAATTTTGTAATGTACAAAATAGCTACGGATATTGACCGTAGTCATTAATCTGACAGGTGTAGCCTTAACAATTTAGATATATTGCTACGGACTTTTAGCTACAAATAATACCCGTAACCATTAATCTGACAGGTGTAGCCTTTTCAATTTAGGCATATTGCTACGGACTTTTAGCTACAAATAATATCTATAGCCATTAATCTGACAAGCGTAGCCTTTTCAATTTAGGCATATTGCTATGGACTTTAGCTACAAATAATATCTGTAGCCATTATTCTGACAGGTGTAGCCTTTTCAATTTAGTCATATTGCAATGGACTTTTAGCTACAAATAATATCCGTAGCTGCCTAAAGTTTTTGCTACAAATATAATTGCTACAGATTATATCTGTAGCTATTACACCCTATAGCTACGGATTAAATCTGTAGCCATAGGTTTAAGACATTGTTATGGCACCTACGACAACGGTCAAGCTACAGACAAAAACCGTAGCCATAGGTCTATGGCTACGGTTTTTGTTTGTAGCCTTTGGTCAAGTTTTTGGTAGTGTCGTTATTTGAATTCAGATTGAATTAGACAGTCATCGATATATCGAAGCTTATAGTAGTTTTCTTTAAAAAAATAGGGGTGTCAAAAAACTGCCTGTCGATATTATCGATCCACTTTCGACGGGATCGATATTCGAATATCGATAATATCGATTGAGATTCTGATATATCGATAAATCGTCCAGATGAATGTTTGATTGCTGGATGCTTTTTGTCCTCACTTGATTATATCGATTGAGATGCTGAGGACATCGACAGAGCAGGTCGATCATATCGAAATGTGAATCGATACAATCGACAGGGTAAAAAAACTTAAAGATTTTCCTGTTTGGTAAAAAGTTTTCTTACAATAAAACTCTAAGGTGTTCTACTTAGTTTTAAGGGTTTTAATCACCTGGTGTTTTGGGACATGGGATGTGAGGCTATGATTTACCTATGGCGAGCTTCCACACATCCAGTTGACGCAGACACTTGAATTGATCTTCCTGTTGGGCGCTGTTGTTCGACTAACTCAAATTACACTGTAATTGACAAACCATGGCACTAGTAGGTGTACTTTCAATCTCCCCCTTTATCAATTACGTGACAAAATACCCAAAGAACCCTAAAAAAATATCTAGATAGATGCATCCTAAATTGTGTACATGCATTAACACAATTTTATAAATTCTAATCCATTCATGTACACACCCATAGTTTACTCCTCCTAACTGTAAAGACCCCTTTTTTGGTGCAGCTGCTCCCCCTTACACCTGCAGCATAGAAGAACACAAATATACAATTTTTCACAGGGGTGTTTGTAATTTTTCTCCCCCTTTTTGTTAGTCATTGGTAAAGGCATAATAAGTGATATTGACTGAAGAGTTTAAGCATATGGGAGAACCACAGTCAGATAGATGTATACAGATTTTTAACAGGATAAGCATACATTACTTAAGGTAGGAAGTAAATAGATGAAACAATCAGCACAGTCATTTCATAAGCATCAAGAATGGCAATGAAATATGAATTGAATTCAGCCATATCAACCAGTATCAATATATATATATATATATATATATATATATATATATATATATACTGCCACAGACAACAGTATTATAATCCATCATCCAAATTAAAAAAAAAACCCATTTCAGAGCTGCCAAAAGTTGTAACCAATGTTTCATCCCATCCAAGGGAAAACACAACAAAAAAAAATAACATGTGTAAATAAGGGAGAGAGAGAGAGCTATCACATGCACTCAAGAAAGCGTAGAACTTCAAAAAGATATCATTGTTCATACGCTGAGTTAAAGAGTGAGTGTGTGTGACAGCTTTTAAAAGTCGGTGTTAGGGAGCAGAGTGAGAAGGAGCTGTGCCATCTTACCAACAGGTCATCAGATCGACCAATTGTTGCACAGACTGTTGTACCTTGAGGATAACACGCTCCAAGATTGTAAGTCGCTCTTGCACTGATTGAATGTTCCGCTGAATTGCCCCGATCCTGTCCAACTTGTATCGTTTAGTATGCCCAGGGATTGACATAGATGGGATTGGATCAACTCTGGCAGATTCACCACCTTTCATTTCAGTTTCCTCAGCATGAGGGACACTAGTACCTTCGCCTCCTTCTTCTTGAATTTCTCCTTCCTTGTACTCGTGATAAATCAGATCCATCTTGCAAATGTTTTTAAACTTAAAAACATGAAGTGGAAGTACAAGATCATTTGTAGCAAGAAAGCCAATGCTTTGACAGATTTTGCTAATAATCCAAGGATATGACAGATGTAGATCTCTAAATGTATGTATGACATTGACAAACTGATTGATAATTAGTGTTGGAAGGAAAATCTATGTTCCAGTTGTAACGGAGTATATTATCATGACCATGAGACTTGTGAGATCAGATCGATTTGTACTTCTTGGGTAAAAATTTGTAGTGAAAATCCCATGCATGACTCTAAACTGGGGCTCCATATACCTAGATTTTAAGGCATTCCCTTGATGCCATGAAATATCTCTGTTGTGACATAGGTATTTGGTTATCTTTGATCGGACATCTGGAAGATCGAGATCCCAATTTGGAAGGCCTTCTGGAGCCAACTGTAGAGTAAGAATGTGAGCTGCAGTGGCGGGAGTGATAAATGCATCATTACCATCCAGGGATACCATGAATGAAGGAGGATCAAATACTGGAGAATGACACGCTGCAAGAAAGTTACGTGTTTGTTCTAGTTGACACCGTCCTCCAAAATATAGAATAGGCAGCCATCCGATTGCGGCGGATAGAGGTTTCAAATTATATGGTGCCAAACAGCCCTTGTCAACTTTTCTCTCATGGATCAGCTTTCTTCCCGTGTATTTTGTACGACGTTGGATAACCGGAGGAGGTGACGCAGGTTGAGACGGTGTAGGAACTTCATTTTGGGACCCACTGTGTTGTGATCTTTGCCGAGTGGGGGTCCCACGGTCCGGGACCCTCTCTCTTCCCCTTGAGACAAGAATTTTTTGTCGGGTAGTCCTTGAAGACTCACTCAGACCAGATGCTATACTTTTGTCTTTTCCCATGTGAAATAATAGACTTTTTGAAGAATTTTGGGAAAAATGACAAAAACGCTCAACAAACTAAGAATAAAAAAAAAAAATCTATCGATGTTAAGAAGGATATTACCTGATTTGTGGAAGGATTTGGTTAGTCCGACGTGGCTTCTGGTGATTGGTCGAGAGGATTGGGCAGGGAAGACGACCGAGAAGCCTTTTGAAGAACAAACTCCCCTTTTTTTTTCATCCTACTGACTTTTATCGAGCACTATCTTTCGATCATATCGACCAATGTATCGATGTTATCGAGAAGTTGTCGATCAATTCTATCGATTCTGTCTCAGATGTCATCAACGATCATACGCCTTTTCACATTCTGAAAGGCCGTCGATTGTATCGACCCTCGGTCGATGAAATAAAAAAAGACCGACACTTGTATCGAAAGTAGATGCTATTCAGAATTTTCTCAATTTCAACACAATATTGTATGTTTCCTAACTTGATCAGTATATGTCACAAAAGTTTGTATCAATTCTGTATAATTATAAACATGATAATGTTTATATACAAAAGTTCGAGGTCTTCAACTTCATATGTAACATTGAAGGCTTAACAAAGTCGCATCATTTTAGCAATTATCTAGATCTGTATGCATAACTTGGACTTGTTCCATTTTCTGCTTGATATTTCAGGAAATATACGAGTTAATCATCAGACAGTTCACTTTTTCTTTTACTACCCATTGTGGGACAGATTTCTTCATTTTATTCTTTTCTTTATGTGGTGATGGATGAGTGCTTCTCCTAGATGGACTTTTAACATTCTGAGTTTCTCTGATTGGTTTGAATTTTCTAATGTGATTTCAATCAGAGTTATATAGAGTCCGTCTAGGTGCTAAACATTAAAATTTATAATGACCAACATCACTACATAAATGACAAACTAGAGAAATTCTCATATTGCTACGTGAAGCAGCCAGTTTTGTTAAGGCTTTATTTTCAGTTTTCTTCTTACTTTTATCATATCCTAGTCTACTCTTGTCTCTTCCTAGTCTTCCCATCCCTAACAATTTTTCCGATTTCTCACCACTCTGAGAAAATTTATAGTTTATCTCGGCAAATTTTCTGGATTTTTCTAAGTCAATACAAAGTGAGTGATTCTCATTTTTGAGTTTTGCATTATCATCTCTTAGCGATTCACCCTGATTCATAAGTTTTGATAATTTTATTTTTAGGGATAGGTTTTCTCTTTCTAATTTATCATTGTCTGTGTGATATTGTTCCAAATCATTGGCTAAATGTATGTTTATTTCCAAGGTTCTATCCAAGTCTTTCTGCAACAATTTCTTTTTATTTTCAGACATACCGAGTTTTTTAAGGATATGGATGCTATGAATGTATAGTTGATTATAAGCATCCTGTAGGTTATCCTTTTTAATTTCTTCTTCTTCTTCAAATTCCTCATTGTCAGATGGAAAAGATTCAGTGGCTTGTTGTTCTTTCTAAGGTTTAGTTGGAATGATCGAAGCAGTAGAGACCATGAGTATTTTTTAGGATTTCTAATCTCCATCACTTTCTAGTCACTATTTTCTGAGTTTGACTCTTCTGTACCATCCCATGTGGTAGCCATTGCCTTGCCCTTGATTTTTCTGTTTGGACATTCAGTAGATAGGTGTTCATACTCCTGACAGGCGTAGCATTGTGGTTCTTTGGTCCTTTTCCTAAATTTTCCTGCAGAAGGTTTGTCATCCACCTTTCTACCTCTAGAGGGGCAGTCGCGATTCCTTTAAAAGAACCTTCTGAATCTTTGTGCCAGCAGAGCCACTTCCTCATCTTCATCTTCTTTTTCACTCTCATGTTTTGATTTCTTTGACGCTCTTAGGACAGTGTTTTTGGATTTTTGGGGTTGTGTGAAGTATAGTTCAAAAGTTTGTAGGGAACCTACTAGTTCTTCTACTTTCATCTCATCAATATTCCTACACTCCTCAATTGTTGTTACCTTGGGATTGAACCGTTCCGGTAGAGACCTCAGAATTTTGCTACATATTTTTGATACCGGAACCTTCTCTCCCAATCCACCCATGGAGTTATAAATGATATTCAATTTGGTGAAAAACTCCATAAATGTCTCATGCTCTTCCATCCTGAAATTTTTGAACTGTGAAGTCAAAAGATGTAGTTTAGACCTCTTCACAGTGCTTGTGCCTTCATGGGTTGTTTTCAGTAAATCCCATGCTTCCTTGGATGTCTCACACATACTTATTTGATTGAATATATCCTGGGACACGGCACAGTAGATGGCATTCATAGCTTTTTCTTCAGCAGTCTGTTTATCTTTGTTGAACGCCGTCCACTTTTCTTCGAGTTTAGGTTTTGTCATGGTTATGCTATCTTCGAGTACAATCTGTTCAGATTGTAGCACATATCCACATTCAACATCATTCCAAACATCATGATCCAAAGATCTCAGGAAGTAGTGCATTCTAGCCTTCCAGTATGCATAATTTAATCCATCAAATACTAGAGGTCTAGTGACTGATGAGCCCTCTCCTTTGGCCATATTTCTCAATTTCAGTCAAGATCACTTTCTAGGGGATGAAGCCCTTAAAAAGAGACCCGCTCTGATACTAATTGAAATAGCGGTGAAGACCGCTTGAGTTGAAGTAGGAATATGCCAATATGTCCTAGAGGGGGGGTGAATAGGACTTTTTAAAGATTTATGAGTTATATTAAAATCCTATCACTCTAATCCTAACAGGTATGTAAATTTTAGGATTACTCAAATGTAACTCTACTGGCTTCCAAGCCCAGTAGAGGATCCAATCACAGAACTATTCAATTAATAAGCATGAAGCAGATATAGTCTATGATGGATGTGACTATGTGTGTGAAGTGTGAGCAGATATGAATGCAATTAACATAATCACACAAATGATCGAGCATAAGAATCAATCACAGACACAGTCATTTTTATAGTGGTTCAACTACTTATCTACTCCACTCCTAGCTACCACACTCAACCCTTGAGTGTACCAGATTTCACTAAGGAGGTCTCCCAGGGTTTACCTCAAACCTAAGGTTTTAAATCAGGTTCACCTTCAACCTTTACAACCTACATAGAGGCTGACTATTTATGCTCTCACGAGCAAGGGTCAATACTTAGCACCCGGTTTAGGCACACTGACCAAGGATCTTACCCTAAGACCCTAACAGAGGTTTTACACGGTTCACCTCATAACCCAGAGTTTTACTAGTTCACTCCTAACCAGATGTTTATGCCCACACAGAGCAAGGGTCCACACAATGCACCCGACACGTACAGTCTCGTCGGAGGCCTCCTATGAGGACTTCAAAGGGTAACCAACACCTACGACCAAATCCTAAATAGGAAAGATCACAAGTGCCCTCTGGACTCTAGATACTAACAGATAATTTGATGAGTCCCTTTTAGCGTAGTGATGAAGATCTCCTTCTTGTTGATGAAGAGTCTTTTGCTCCCTTGATTCGCAACACAAAAGATGTACCAATACTAGGCTTCAGGTCGGGTCAAGGTTATGATGGAATTCCACTCTCTAAAGATTTTCCTATTAGGAAGATAGAGTGATTCCAATCATCTATGCATTCAAGGCATCCCAACTTAATGATTTACCATTAAGGCAGTAGTTGGAGGATCCTTGAATGCGGAAGTTCATTCCCAAATCCACTCTATTGAATATCAATGATGAGGGTGGATTGGAGGATGAACTCCCTGAGAGAAAGGGCTTAAGATAAATGATATGAAATTTAAAACACTTAGAAGCACTCTCTTCTTTCTTTACCAGCAATAAAGACAAGCCTCTCTTTAAATAGACAAAAGGTTCCAACAGATATAAAATGGTCATTTTATGACAGAGTTCGATATCATCGAGCAAGAGTCGATATAATCGAGTGTATACTCGTGATTGTATCGATGATCTGCTCGATGGCACAATCTTCATGTCATTCACTTTTGAAACCTTTTGTCGGCTTATCGAGTGGATCGATACAGGTGTCGATGTTATCGGATTTCGAACTCCGATTCCATTAATATTGGGATTGAGCTATCGACATTTGAAGCATGAGAGACACTAGCTTAGAAATATTTCAGGTTTCTAAGATATGATCGGGAACAGCCAATGTCATCGAAATTTGATATCGATAATATCGGAGTCCGTGTCGATGGGATCGATAAATCGTATAGATTTACCTATAAGCTTGCTGGACGATTTGTGTTCGGTCTCTATCCAATCAACCAAGCCTCGATATGATCGACATATGAATATCGATTTCTCGACTGGCCCCCCGATCAAAGTTAAAAACAACTTGAAATATTTACTGGAAGAAACATGCGCCCACTATCGATATGATCGAATGACTTTCGATATGATCGATATTTGAATTTAGATTGAATCGGACAGTCATCGATATATCGAAGCTTATAGTAGTTTTCTTTAGAAAAACAGGGGCACCGAAAAACTGCCTGTCGATATTATCGATCCACTTTCGATGGGATCGATATTCGAATATCAATGATATCGATTGAGATTCCAATATATCGATAAATCATCCAGATGAATGTTTGATTGCTGGACGTTTTTTATCCTCACTCGATTGTATCGATTGAGATGCTGAGGACATCGACAGAGCAGGTCGATCATATCGAAACGTGAATCGATACAATCGATAGGGTAATAAAAATTGAAGATTTTTTTGTTCGGTAAAAAGTTTTCTTACAATAAAATCCTAAGGTGTTCTACTTAGTTTTAAGGGTTTTAATTACCTGGTGTTTCGGGACATGGGATGTGAGGCTATGATTTACCTATGATGAGCTTCCACACATCCAGTTGAGGCAGACACTTAAATTGATCTTCCTGTTAGGCGCTGTTATTCGATTGACTCAACTTACACTATAATTGACAAACCAGGGCACTAGTATGTGCACTTTCATATTCAACTGTTTATATTAGTGGATATGTGATGATGATGTTGCCTTTGTGATTTGGGTAAACTTGTGGTTATATTTTTTATGAGATAAATGTATGTTGAAAAATCTTCCTTGTAGGATCCCAGGATCGGAATCTGGAGTATGGGCACTGGAAGCCAAGAATGGGGTACTACGGAGGCTGTCGGCACCGGATTCGGTGATCAAAAATTTTGTTAGCCCAATTTTGGAGCTTGGAGCGTGACAGATTCTGTGTAGATTTTTCACAAATCTGCGAATTTGCAGGATTTATTTTTGATTTCGTTTGGGATTCTTTTTAAGGCCATATATGGATGTAAACAAGATTGGGAGGTATTTTAAGGGTTTCGAAATTGTCCTGGGGTTTCAAAGGGTGTAGTAAGGGTGAGATTCGAGGTTGTTTAAATCGGATAAGCCTTTTCTCTTTATAATTTCTACTTTCATAGTGATCATCTGTCGCTTTGCGCCATGATTTTTTCCTGAAAGGGTTTTTCCACGTTAAATCATTGTGTTCTCTTTGTGTTTGCTTGGTGCTATTGGATTACTATCCTAGATTCTTCTCTGTGTTCTTCTGCGGTCCCCTAATAAGTGGTATCAAAGCTATCGTTGGGGCACGGGCTTAAATCTGAAGGATAACTATCAATGGAAAACTCTAAGTATGATACTGAGAAGTACTCAAGAAAAAATAATTTTGAGTTATGGAAGGTAAAGATGATTAGCATATTAACTAAGCAAGGCGAAGATGGGGTTCTTGAGGAGCGACGACAATCTATGAGTGATGAAGAATGGAATACTCTTGATAAGAATGCCTTATCCTCTATCCGATTGTGTCTCACGAATGAGGTTATCTATAATGTCATGAGGGAGAAAACCACAATGAGTTTATGGGCCAATGTTAGAGGAAGTTTATGCGAAAGAGTCCTTTGAGAATTGCCTATATTAGAAGCTACAGTTGTTCAACTTCAAGATGACAGAGGGTGGAGATGTGGAGGCCCACGTCGGTAGTTTTAATAAGTTCAATTACAAATTACTAAACATGGAGGAAGTGGTCAAAGATGAAGATCAGGTATGTATTTTGTTGAATTCTCTTATGGTTTCATATGAGTCATTTAGGGACTTATTGTACGCTAGTAATAAGTCCCTGAATGTGGACACCATTATCTCATCCCTTCAGGGAAAGGCTATGAGAAAGATAAACGGTGACATATAGACCTCTTCTAATGCAGCTTACGAGAGGCAAGAATATTGATCGAGATACAAGATCTTTGAAGTCAAGATCCAAATCCAAGGGCAAGGGCCAAGGCAAGTTAAGTGTTGGAACTGTGAGATGACTGGACACATGAAGAAGGATTACAGAAATCTTAAGTTGAAGAAAGAAGACTCAGTCTTCTTCTAGGGAGGTTAATATTGTCACATCTGATGAAGAGACAAACACATGTGATGTTTTGTCTATGTCTATAATTGGACACTTATACGATGATCATAGAGATGAGTGGATCCTTGAGACAGGGGTATCATATCACATGACTCCTCATTGGAGTTGGTTCGCTAGTTATAGAAAATGCGATGGTGGATAAGTCTTTTTAGGCAATGACAATACCTATAATGTTGTGGCTATTGGTATGATGTGCATCAAGATGTTTGATGGGATGAAGCGTACCTTGACTGATGTCAGGCACGTTTCTAATATAAAGAAGAGTTCGATTTCTCTCGTTGCACTCGAAGCTATAGGGTGCAAGTTCACCGGTCTTAATGGTGTCCTTAAAGTTTCAAAAGGGCACTCGTAGTTATGAGAGCGCAGACGCGCGAAAATCTTTATAGGTTGATTGGAAGCACTTAAGTAAGTGGAACGGCAGGGACTATTGTGGATTCCACGTCTGCACGTATGTGGCTTGCTCGTCTGGGCCACACGAGCAAGCAAGGCATGAAAGTAGTTTTTAATTGATGTTTGATTTTAGCTTTTAAGAATTCTGATTTAGATATATGCGAGCATTGTATATATGGTAAATAATCTAGATTATCTTTTAAATCTGAAAAATATGTATGTAAGGGAGTGCTTGATTATGTGCACTTTGACGTATGGGGTTCCATTAGAGGTCTTCATGGTTTTTCTTATTCATTAGCGACTTATAACACCCCGACTTTTCAAGACCTGAGTATTCCACTCGTTTCCCAAAAATTCGAGTGTTAACCTTAAAGGATGGTCTAATTTTAGTATTTTTTTTCTTTCATCAGAGTAAGCAGATGAGAGTAGAATGGACAAGCATAAAGGAAAATTTTAAATTTCATTTATAATATACAAGTGGTTGCCTATAATGACTTATATAAACCAATGTCTCAGAATTTAAACAAGCACAAGATTTACATGATTCAATACATGAAGAATAACAGAAGGCATATAAATATAAGCCGTAAGATCACGCAGCACCTCCAGAAAAATACAGTCATGCATCCTTGGCAATCGTACCCTACTTCTCATTAAGTCTGAACATGAATATCACTTAAGCCGCCTGTACTACCTATAAGGTTGTATATTTGATGGATGAGTGGCCAACTCAGTGTAAATTTCCCTCAAGATTACACACGGCCGCATTAGGTAAGAAATAATATAAAACATCCAGATAACAAAAAAAGAGTAAATGCAGTCTTATTAGATGCATAGATGCATGAATGCAATCATCAACTCGGGTAAAACATCCAGACGGTCTGTGCCCTAGGTAAAACATCCGAACGGGCATTAGGGTCGTCACCCAAGAATGTCACTGGTCATTAGTGCAACACTCAGTGTAATCACATGGGCATGAAGATCCAAGTCATCATCATAAATCGAATGACTGGTCATTAGTGCAACACTCAGCATAATCATATGGGCATAATGATTCAAGTCATCGTAAATATGTCATGTATGCATGAATAGCCAAGTCATTATTAGTCTATTTACAACCAGCCAATTTAGATAAGCTCAAAGGTCATTACGGGGAGCACATGGCCCAGTATAGGCCAACGGCTCAGGAATAGTGTCCCATGACCACCATCCTCAGCTCATGAGACTACCATATTAGGATGTTTAATTGAAACCCATCGACTAGTAGCTAATCATATTACAGTATATGAGGCTTACCATCCCATGGTTGCACAGTATAAAACATTAGACCCATATAGGAAAAATATCAAAATAAAATCATGTAGGGCGAGTATCAAAATATGTCACATAGGGTGAATATCAAAATAAGCCACGTAGGGCGAGTATCAAAACCATGCGACAAAAAGCCATCTGCGAAAACTACTTAGACACAACAAGACTAGATGGTAGGCCCACATCAATGATCCATATAAACCACAATCCAATAACCACTGGATTGAAGGTCCATTGTAATCACCATCAATCGAGTTACATCCCAAGTATGGGTGTACATTTATAGGTGGGGGTTTTCCACTAATATACTAGTTTAAATTCCATAAGCAATCCATAAATAATTCATGAACAAATATATAGGATGAACATTAAGCATATAATATATCAATTCATTTCCAACAGTTAACATATGTGATTATAGAATGGAGACATCAATTATAAATTTTAATAAAAACTATAACTTAATCTAATAAGAAGATGAAAAGCTCAAGGGGAAGAATCATCACCAGGTGGGTTGTGGTTTCTGCCTTAATCCAGATTTCTGTTGTTATCTAGCGGCCCATACCACATGATTGATTACCTAGGGTTATTCCCAAGCCAAAAGTTCGTATTAGATGAGAGTTCTCCAAGATCTTCTAACTGACAGAACCATTGCAAATAGGTGGGGTTCACAATGACTTAGTAAAACACGAATTGGGCTAGATTTGGCCCAGCCCATGTTATACGATCAAGGCCCAGCCTAAGTGTCGCTGATTAGGACCGCTCATTTGATCCAACCCACCTCTTACAGACCACCAAGAAGAGGGAGCTACATCATTTGGATGATCTTAACCATCGAATGAAATATCAGATGAAGATGGATGGATAGCAGATCAGTGTCTGTTATTGACTTTCCAGGCCCATCACGGATTTCTAATGAACATGATAGGTTATGGCACGACTCAATCCATCACTTGAATGATTATGTAAAAGAGGGTTGATGCATGGATGATTAACGTCATATGACCTTTATTCAAGGCCCAAAAACTGGTCAGGCTGGACCATTCCTAGCCCAACCAACTAGATCTGCTCTATAGGCTTGTATTTTAGGATTCTTAAGTGCTAAGGAGATAGGTAGCGAGGTCTGGTAGGTCAAAGTGTGGTCAGAGGTTGAGATCTATTGTAAGTTAGAGCTTTAGCCTGAAAATAAATCAGCCATCATACAACCTGTGCCTGGCCTAAAGGCCCAACCAAAGTCGACACCTCAAGGCCGCACAGTAAGTGGCGCATTAAGTTACACAACTGGGGTCCGCTGATCTTTGATCTAGTAATGTTTATATGACACCAATCACCGAGGCAGACTGTGCACCAAGAATCCTCCAAATTGAAAGATGTTAGCCATGCAATATCAGGCTTCTACTGGTTGATGGGAGCCTTTACCCATCTTCTTCATTTACCGTTTATGGGTTGACCACACACCTTTGGGCCCAGTTCGATGGTTTCAAGGGTGGTCCACTGAATCCGTCATTCAGCTCACTTATTAGGTTGAAGTGTGGCACACTGATGTGTTTTAAAGGGGATGGGTTGTGGTGTTGCTAAGTGAAGCCCACCGAGATCTGAAATGGGCCCACAGTGGTTTCAAAATCCTAGAGTTGGGCTAGTTTCAGCCCGTTTCTAGGACTAATTTCGACCTAGATCCAGGGTTGATCCCAACCCACTTCATGCAACAACTGAAGGTTGTTTTCACGACTCAACTAAAGGTATTTTTCAGCCCAAGCCACGGCCCAACTGAAGGCCATATTAATTCAGTAACTCAGCCCATCAGAGGGGCTGCTCTCAGACATTTTCGGCCTTGATCAGGGGTTAATCTTGGCCCTAATTAAAGGGAATTTCTGGCCCTGGAAAAAGGCTCGGTCTGATGCCTGGAACTCAGTACAATAACGGCCAGTAGTGGCCTTGATCAAGGGAGCCAGTCGGCCTAATCTTAATAGGAATCAAATGGACAAACGGAGGTGGTGTGCTCAGGGTTACCTGGGCTCAACCTTCTCTCTGCAATGGCATTTCTGATCTACACTGACTCATTCGACCTGAACTGATCGGATCGATCTGGTGCAGTCCGGCACTATGTGCACGCTTACGCTGGGCTTTCTCTTTTTGTCTCTCTCCCTATCTTTCCTTTCCTTCTCTCTTTCTCCTACAATGGCTACAATGGCCATCATTGAGCCAATTTGACGCGAGTTAGATGGGTCGACTTGGTGCAGTGCGGCACCGAGCTCGCCTTCCTACACTTATTCTCTCTCTCTCTCTCTCTCTCTATATATATATATATATTTATATATCCTAAAATGATGCTGAGAATCCTAAGAGAATGGAGCCAGTTTTATAGGCACGGAGTGTGCTCAAGCCCTACATCCAACGGCCATAATTTCCTGTCACATGGCTTCATGGCTGGGTGACTGTAACTGTCATTTTCCACATGTATGGAAATGATCCACCATGTAGGATGATTCACCATCATCCTGGCCCATTGAATAGTCCACTTGATCAGGAAACGAGGCCCACATTATCGCAGTGGGTTTTTCAGTTTAACAAGGAAGACGACGCCACCTGTAATGGCATTTTTCTACCTTGGGCCTATCATGGTGATCTGCTCCATTTAGATGGGTCAGATGGGGCCCAAGATCAGTGTGGGGCCCACTTATCTCATCCCTGATCACCACCCAATCATCTCACAAGATTTTCTCCGCCACGGCTCACTTCTCACCTGAGCTAGCCATTTTCTCGGCTGTCTCTAGAGCCGTCCCAACTTAGACTGTCGTGATGATCCTACAGAGCTCAGGGATAGGCTGGGATCACGCCAGCTGGACTTTCTTAAAATAGAAATGTCTCCCATGCCGACCGACGCTACAAGCAATTGCTTACCCATTTTTGGCAGTGGTTGGAACGTGTGGATTTCTACTCTGAGGGACAGCTGGGATTGAGAGAAAATCATGAATGCAGATCACTGACGTGGAGAGCCCTACAACGGCTTTATTCTTGGGGAGATGTCGCTACCCGTTCGTGACCGCCTGCACACATGCACGATGCATGGGTTCAGATGGTCAACATGGAACTGATCGTCTAGAGCCCCCTTATCCAATGAACAGTTCAGATTGTCCGGATAATGGCTCGAAACGAGTCACAACTCATCCCAAGTGGACATTTTCCCACCATCCCTTACCCGTGCATGAGCATGAATGTATGGACCCGATTTGCTGACATGTTTGTGGTCATTTGGATGGTGTAAGATTAATGAGCAGTCTGGATCTTGTGGAAGGTGGCCAGCCATGAATCATCCAAAATGGACGTTGTCCGTTCAATGCATTTGATGAAGGGTCTTCCTCCCCTTTTTTCGTAATTTCACAGGTTTGCGTGGGTTTGACCTTTCGAACAATCTGGTGCACGTCCTGCATGCTGGCTGTGGTGCACGTGTACCCCTGTGTGGGCCCCATCATGATGTCTATGGGAGATCTGCTCTAACCATTTCGCTTGATGGGCCCTCTTAATGTCTTTGACCAAAGACCAGGTTGACCCAAGTCTTAGGTGGGCCATACCAACTAAATCATGACCACAGACTATCGATTATTATCATTTCGGTGGTCAGATTAATCCTAACCTGAACATCAACGGTAAAAATGGTCCTAAGGATCCTAAGAAATGGCCAGGAAATATATACAAGTTGATCTAACTCAAGTGGACCACACTACATGATCTTTGGAGTTTTACCAACATTTAATGGTTAGATTGGTTTCAGGTGTTAATCTGATCAACCCCCACTAATTCTTGAGTTGTTCAGCCCACAAGCTATTATCTATGTCTCCATCCAACCATTCAGTTAGGTTACTTTTGAGCAATTACACATCTTTGTAGTTACATGCTTAGCTACAATATTTTCCCTATAAACCAATGGTCGAATTGATTCAATCACTTATCAATTGCTCTATTAGTCCTAAGGGCCGTCTAAGTGGGCTTTGGTGACTGATTTAATGCTTAGGTGGTTCGATCAGTGCAATCAAGTGGCAGATCACTTTAGGGATGTTATGAGCATGATGGATAAGATGATACAAGCCCTTGTATCAAAATGAGTGGTTTGATTGATTTTTCTGAGTGATTGAAGTCCTATTGTAGGTATCTCTGAAGTCATGATGGACCTTCCTAAACCCTAATCAAATAGATAGTTTGACACATGGATGAGGATTGCTTTTGATGGTTGGATTTAGCCTAGAATAAGGGTGGACGTTCAAGTAAGCTAGGTTAGTGTTCATACTAAGTTGGGTGACATGGTAACACTCAAGTACCGAAAGTATGGGGTGTTACACGACTACTCTCAGAAATTTTAAGCTTACTTCATAAAACGTAAATATGAAGTTTTCACCACATTCAGACAATGGAAGATAATGGTGGAAAAATATTCAGGGCAAAAAATAAAGGTTTTAAGGACTGACAATGGAGGTAAGTTACTTCCACTGAATTTAATGAATATTGTAAAGATGAAGGATCATTAGGCACAACATAGTATGCCACATGCCCGAACAAAATGGTGTGGCTGAACGAATGAATCATACTCTCTTAGAGAGGGCCCGATGCATGTTAAGTAATGCTAGGTTGGGTAAGGACTTATAGACTGAGGTCATTAACATGACCTCCTATTTGGTGAACCGGTCCTCTTATACGCTAATTGATTGTAATATCCCAGAAGAAGTATAAAGTGATCATAAGATGGACTAGTCATATTTGTGTATATTTGGTTGTGAGGCTTACTATCAAGTTTTGCTAGTAGAGAGAGATAAGTTATACCATAAAGCCAAAAAGTAAATCTTTGTTGGCTATGGTGTTGGTGTGAAAGGTTACAAGTTATTCAACAAGGTCACACGCAGGGTCATCTCTAGCCGTGACATCATATTCGATAAAAACTCCCTATTCCGCAAGAATGATCAAGAGGAGCAAGAGGAACCTGAAAGGTTGATCGTAGACGGATAAATTGACATATATAATACTTAAGTAGAGACAGATGCACAGACATATATACAAGAGCAGGTGAAGCAGCCACCTGTGAGAAGAAACTCACCGCGAGATTGCAAGTCGCTGGCAAGATACAAGGATGACTCTAATATCGCATATGCCCTTATTACAGATGAGGACGACCTGTTTACTATTCAGGGGGCTCTTGATGAACATAATGCAGAAAAGTGAAAAATGACTATAGATGATAAGATGAACTCTCTGTACAAGAACCACACATGGGGGGCTAGTCGTGCTTCCAGTGGGCCAAAAAGTGATTGGATGCAAGTGGTGATTTAAAAAAAAAATATGATAGATACAAAGCGAGGCTAATGGCAAAGGGTTGTGCTCAAAGAGAAGGAATCAACTTCACAGAGATATTCACATGAGTGGTTAAGCACATGTCTATTAGATTCGTGTTGGCACTGGTTGCCCAATATAATCTCAAGCTGGAACATATGGACGTGAAGACTGCATCCCTGCATGGGGAATTGGAAAAACAGATATACATGAAGCAACCAGAGGGCTATGAAGTTAAAGGGGTAGACAAAAAAGTTTACAGGTTAATTAGGTTGTTATATGGCTTGAAACAGTCGCTTAGGCAGTGATATAAAAAAATTGATTCTATCATGTTGAGTCAGAAATTTACTAGGAGTGAATACGATCACTATGTCTATTACAAGACACTGAGTGGTGGCAAGCTCCTCATCCTCATACAGTATGTTGATGATATGTTGATCACTAGTTAAGACATGTTTGAAATCGATGTACTGAAGACTTAGTTATTAAAGACATTTGAGATGAAAGATCTGGGGGCTACGAAGAGGGTTCTCGTCATAGATATTCATAAAGACGGGAAGAGGAGCAGGCTTCATTTACCAAAAGTAGGATACCTTGAAAAAGTGTTGATCAAGTATGAGATGACTAGGAAAAATCAATGAGTGTTCCCCATGCAACTCACCTTAAGCTTTCCTTAGAACAATGTCCCAAAATAGACGAGAAAAAGTAGGATATATCTTATGTGCCTTATTCGAATGCGGTTGGCAGTTTAATGTATGTCATGTTTATACGAGACTGAATATTTTATAAGCAGTCGATGTTGTGAGCAGATACATGTCAAACCCTGGCAAGTAATATTGAGAAGTGGTGAAATGGATACTTCAATACATTCGAGGTACAAAAGACTACTTTTTAACTTTTGAGAAGATGGGGGCCAAGTTAGTTGGGTATGTGGATTCTGACTACACAAGCAGTGTGGATTCTAGAAAGTCCACTTTAGGTTACTCATTTGTGCCAACAGGTGGAGCGATCGGCTGGATGTCGAATTTTTAGTCCGTGGTGGCTCTTTCCATGCTCGAAGCTAAGTATATGTCAGTGATAGAAGAATTTAAGAAAGGTATTTGGTTAAGAGGTATGATAAATTAATTATGACTTCAGTAGGAGGTCGTGCATGTTAATTGTGATAGCAAAAACACTATCAATTTGGTTAAAAATTCTGTTTATCATTTACGTACTAAACACATTGATGTCTGTCACCATTGTATCTGACATGTACTTGAGGAATGAGGCATGACTCTGGAGAAGATTCACACCAGCATGAATCTGGTGGACATGCTCACCAAGGTAGTTCCTGCAGATAAGTTCAAGTTTTGTGAGACTTCTCTAGGCTTGGTGATGGTGTAAAAGGAAGATGGAGTGTGCACGAGAAACATTGATGGAGCTATGATGTAAGGAAAAGATAAGAGAAAAGGACAAGAAGTTACATGATTAAAGATTGAAGAGATGGTGGAGATTGTTGTAATAGATGTCTTAAATAGAGTCTATTACTATGTCGGTGCTATAGATAGTCTATTCGATGTCACCTTCAATGGCATGCATCAAATAGTTCTCAATCCCATCGATGTTTTCTAGATTTTCTTTAACTGGTTGCTGGACTAACTGAGCACTTTTTCGATGCAATCGATGAGTGTTCAATTTCATTAACATGATTAGTTCGATGCCATCAAGAATTTTTAAAAAATCATATTTTGTCTCTCGACAGTCGAGGTGTTAGTTCGATGCCATCTATGAGTGTTAGATGGCATCAACAGATTTTGCACAGATTTTTTGCAAAGCTGTGAAGTTGCGGGATTTGTTTCCAATTTCATTTGGGATTCTTTTCAAGGATACACACACACACACAAACACACACACACACACACACACACACACACACACACACACACACACACACACACACACACACACACACACATATATATATGGACGTAAATGGGATTGGGAGGTATTCTAAGGGTTTTTAAATTCTCTTTTTTGAATGGAAAGGTTCAGCCCAACTGGAATGGTCCTACTGGGAGGCCAGGATCCTGAGATGTGCCTCCTCCGGTCATGTGAGATTCACTCACATTCTTCGAGAAGGGAATGACCCGGCTGATGGATTGGTGAGGTGGGCTAGCATCTCCCAGTCGACCTCTCTGATTATGCAGTTTTCCCTCCTCCCTCCACATATTAGAGGTAGCATTTTCCTTAACAAAGTAGGCCTCAGGGCTCCGCGAGTTCACAATTTGGTTTCCCCGCTGAGTTCTTAGCTTCAATAGTGTTTCTTGTCCCTATTTGCCGGTGATCTCTGACCCTTCTTGTTCATAGTCGCTTTACGATATGCTTCCTTCCTGGGCTTTTATCTGAAGGAAGCCTGAATGTCTTGCTCTTTCTTCTTGTTGGTTGTAATTTTCTTGATCATCAATGCAACAGATCCTTTAAAAAAAAAAGTGCTAAGATGTATCCTTGGATTGCCTTTCTGTTTGAGGCCAGGCTACAAAATATGCATCCAATGAGCAATATGTAGCTTCCATATCATATTGACAAAAAAGTGAAACTGATAGATGTTGTTCGACAAGTAATGTAAAGCTTTCATGTCATAATACTAACAAATTATAACCTTCAAATACTACATTTGGAACAGCCTGGAGCTAGGAAGACATACAACATGGAAGTGAAGTGATTAAATTATATTCATGAATGGGTTGTTTAATGAATCATTCTGAAAAAAAAAAAATCTCTTTCTCTTTGTAATTTCTACTTTTATAGTGATCATCTGTAGCTTTGTGCTGTGTTTTTTTCCTGAAAAGGGTTTTTCGATGTTAAATCACTGTGTTCTCTTCTTTTTATTTATTTTTGTTTTTGAAAAGAGTATATATCATGCAAAACCTTTACAACTCATTCGGGATAAAACCAGGGGAACAGGTCCTGACAGAATCCTATCGTAAAGAATTGAAAACTATCTACTTGGGCCTGGCCCGATAATAGGAGCACCTCTAATGTCTCCTAGACCCACTTTATCAAGGAAAATAAGACCCTTGATCGTAGGAGGGAGCTGAGCAAGATGACGAGTAAGAAGAGAAATTTGGAGCTCAGACCACATGCAGGCCATCCCATCCGTTGGGCCGTTACCTTCCCTCAAGACATGAACAAACTTAAACATCTCGTTGACCCTCATCCTGTCTATTCTCTACAACCAATACTTCCAACACCAACTTGGCTTAGAGGAGCAATTAAGGAGAGCCACTACAATCTTGGAATCTGATTCCACCTCATCCTTGGTGAAACCAAAATCAAGGCAATGGGCTAAGCCATTATAACTGCTCTAAGTTTGGCTCTGGTATTCGAGCCAACACTGTAACCCATTGAGAAAGCAAAGCACAGATCGCTGTTCTCCCCTCTACAGATACCACCACTGCCCGACATCCTTGAGTTACTTCTGGATGAACCGTCGATGTTAAGCTTGACCCAACCGCTCTTAAGTCTCAGCCACTTCACTAGTAACAAGAAACACTTATTCAAGTTGGTAGACATCATGCCCAGATCTCACAGCCATGGCTGGTTGGCCTTAAGCTGCCTCTTGCTTATAGTAGTATTTTTACACATTTTTTTTCGAGGGTCCCCTAGGAGAAAAAGAACCTGGGGGACGCCTATCATAAAGCACCTGGAAAAGAGAAACTTTACAAACAGGGAAAAAGGAACCCGCAACCATGTGCAGAAAACCATGAAAGAAAATCAACCACGGTCTTGCTCGGCTCTAGTTCTTTCCCGAATAGATCCGAGGCCCACTTTGTCTAAAAATAGAAGACCTCTAACCTTTGTCGGGAGGGTAGATTGTTGAAGAAACAATCTGCTATGTTGCTCTACACTACCGATTCTCACCATCTAGTCTGCCACTGTGTTTCTTTCCCTATAAATGTGTGAGAAACAAAAATTGCCGAACCACCTAATGCACTTGATCCTCTGGATCCAATAGCCCCATTTCCACCCGGGAGTCGCGGCATAGGTAAGGAAATTAATTACCATTTTTTTAACTGATTCCACAATCACATTTTGGAAGCTTTTGCCTATGCACATGTCCATGCCATTCAAAATAGCTCTCAGCTCCGCGTTCACGTTTGATCCCAGCCCATAGCCGACAGAGAAAGCGAAGTGAAAATCCCCTTTGTCATCTCTACAAACACCACCCCAACCCGAGTTCCCCGGGTTGCCAAGCAATAATCCGTCAACATTGATTTTCACCCAACCACCCTGCGGTCTCAACCATCTCACTACCAGGAAATCTGGCGATCTCCACCTATGGCTATTAGCCACAGTAGCACGATGGGAAGTCGCCACATTAGTCACTCCATAACCACCATTAATGGAGTAAAGCTACCATTTGACTCTTGCGATCACCGAGACAATCGATTGGGGGGGGGGGGGGGGGGGGTTGTCGTCGAAGACAACAGTATTCATGCATTTCCAAATGCACCATAATATTATACATGGGGCAACCGTGGGTGTAACACCCTGAATTTTTGCCAACCTGGGGTTAGACGTCCTTCGGCAATGGGTCAACCATAGCACCTTGGTAGCTTTTCAAAAATTGATTCCAAAGCCAGAGAAATCATTTAGAACCTAATTCTTTAGAAATTTAACATGAATTATCCAGTGCTACACTAGATTTCTTGCAAAATTAGCACCAACCACTTTAAATACGATCTGTAAGACCCAAAACCTATAGAATCATTGACGCTACCTTACCCTGAAATCCAGGATCAAACTCTAAACCTGTTTGTTCTCGGAAACCCTTTGAAACTTTGTATTGGATCTAGACGCGTCGAAAGTCTGATAGTGATAAGCTTAGACAATTACGATCGCCTTGTTGGACTTGACAATCGTTTCGAAAATCAAGCCCAACCGATGTCCTGACACTATTTTATTGAGTCCGGAGTGAAGAGGTGAGAAAAGAAAAATATTTAGAAAATTAATTCAATTTAAATAAATCTGGCACATGTCGCTTGCGTGACATTTTTTAAGTATTCTGACCGTCGAAATCTGACCCAAATACACCCTCGGATCAGGGAACATTTCCCACTCAGGTCAGTGTACTTGAAATCCCTGATCGAGTCTCAGTGACCGCTGAACTGAAACTGGTCCTCCACGTGCGATCTGGGAACCCTATCGAACTGAAAACTCAGCCTGACCTGGATCCACCATCCATGAGCTTAAGTCTGACCACATTCAGTCAGGGGACCTCCAGAAACGTTCTTTTGGATCGGGAAAGACCCAATTTGGCTATAACCCAAGTATACCTTGACTTGGAGTCTATTTTGGTTATGTTTGGGCTTATAAAAGGGCCTTAAACCCTTAGCTTTCTAACCCATACGAATTTAGGAAAAACCCTAGGAGAGAGGAGAGAAAAGAGAGAGAAAGTGAGGGAGAAGCTGGGGCTTTCTCTTGGGATTCTCCCCTGCTGCTTCACGTGCTAAATCCATCCACTTGCATCGCTATTCTGGCGATTCCAATTTCGTTCTAGGTAAGAAAACCCTAACCTTAACCTATTTTAGGGATTCTATCGATCCAAGTAGCTAAGTAGCTGACTCACCTTGTGTTGTAGGTTGCCAATCAGTCGTTGACGACGACGTAGAGTTCCTATTCGATTCATTACGCTCCTACGGCGTAAGGTGCGGATTTTAGATGCCTAGATTACCTGTTTTCAAAGCTTTCAATGCCGTTTAATGATAGATTGTTGATAAGGATGCTGTTTGACATGTAGAACATGCTGTCCGTTTTTCATTTCGAATACGTACGAAGAATATGAGATTTAGGATAATTTAGGTATTTGTAAGAAATACTGTATACGTATGTATTTTGCTGATATGATTGCCATGAGCATTTACCATGTATCTATACTAGTTATACGTGTATGATCTGTTTGGCGAAGAGATTCGCCCTAATGCACATATTGGCCAACATATGCTATGTAGACTAATGTGTGTAGACTAAGTGTTTGGTAAAATGACTAAATCAATATGATTTATGCCTGTCATATGTTTTGAATGTAAGAACATGATCGTTGTGTATTAGACAACTCCTTGATACAAGGATCTGTCATATTATATGTTGAAATCAACATACGTCAAGTACGTTGGAGTTGAGTAGTCTCTGTGTTTGTATAAATGTATGTATTAGTAAGTATTGAGTAAATGGTGCTGTAGATTAGCGTTGAGACTGGATTTTAAACTACTATGATGATGCATACGATTTCCTCCATGCTTGTTGTATTTGAATTGACTACCTTAGGTGTGAAATACTCGTGTATGGTTAACTGCTTATGATGTACGTTATAACATGTTGAGAACATGCTGGAATTTCTTGTATTTCAATTATGTCTCTCTCATATGATTATTAATTTAGATTATATGTGCTTGGTGCTATACTCTATTCCAGGCAGTCACTAACAGTTTAGAATTCGTGGTTAGATTCTATTTGCCACGAAGGATGTGTATGACGAACCCAAGTCGTACTAGAGTTGTCGGTAGTGGTTAGGCCACACGAAGTGTTTGTGCACTTCATGTCGGTCGATTCAACATGCGCTCGTGCTAGTCGGACTCATCAAGTAACCCGATTAACCATTGTATGTTCACCTTGTATTGGTCATAACTGCTTGAACCTAGGGTACTGAACTTACCAGTGATAACCCTGATAACCGTGGTACCTCGATCTCCTAAGACTCATGAGCCGGGCGTGGTGGTATGGGACACCGTGGTCGAGCTGTCGGCCTACGCTACGGCCACAAACCTCCTCGTAGTGACCAGTGAGCACCCTACTCTGAGCAGATTATGGTGGTATGGAACACTATATTCTTGTTGTCGGCCTACAGTGATAAGGTGATGGGGGAGTGGAGCAACGAGTGCGAACAACAGCCCTGGCAGCCCTTTGTAGTGACCTTGAGTTTATCTTGACACCGCATGGGGATGACGAGTCCTGATGCAGTCTTAAGGATATAAACTAGGCCTGTATTGATAAGGTGATGGGGGAGCGGAGCAACGAGTGCATGCAACAGCCCTGGTAACCCTTGAAGTGACCTAGAAATATATCATCGTATGAAATTACTGGGAGTGACGACCCTAGACAGGATCCTTGTTGGGAATGTTATAAGGGAAGTACCCTAGTTTCCCAATCTTGCTGTATGAAACGGACTAATAACAACTCGGTAATCATAATCATATCGCACTGCACGTGCCTGAAAGATGTGGAGCACTGAGGGAAGAAAGCATGTCGCGGACGTAAGATGGTGTCGCATGAGGGAGCATGTTGGTGAGGGCATCCATCATGTCATTTCATGCTTGCATTAATCATAGTGTTTAGGAATGTTTGATTGCTTCCTTTACCATTATCGCGTGATTGATTTGATAACATGCTAATCTTTGCTCTATGATCCCACTGAGTTAGCTACTCACTTCCACTTTACGGGACGGTGTTGTACACACCAACCAGTTCCTATTTCAGTTTCAGATAATGGCGATGCGTTCGAAGCAGAGCCGGACTGATGATGAGGAGGAGGATCCCTCCTGTATACATGTTTTGATCGACGGGTTTACAGGGTTACTGATTAGATGCCAATACACTTGGTATTTTACCTTTTATTTACACACCCATGTATATTCTTCTCTTTCTATTTTGGAGTATACATGTATATGTTTAACGTGGTAATATGTTCACACTCTGGAGACCTACAACAGTTCATATATTCAATATATCTATTACATTCTTCCGCTTGTTAATTTAACTGTCTCTGGAGTATTATCTGCTGTTTTGGCTTATTCCACTTCATGTTTTATGCACTATTACAGCCGACATTCATCCATCATTGAAAATATTGTATAAGTGATGTTCTGAAACTCGGGAGTGGAGTTTATCCTTGACCCTCAATTTTCAGGTGTTACAGATGGTATCAGAGCATGATTTGGATTAAACTGGACCTTGGTTATGGTAATACAATACACACTAGCGCACTCTAACTTAGGAAGGGGGCGATGGAAACTTAGAAACCAAATTAAAATCCTAAGTTTCGCCGACAGGTGAGACTATACGGTAATTTATTCCATAGCATATCTTCGGTCGCGTGAAGCGACCTAAGTCGCCTCTAGGTCGTCAGTCGACGGGTTTGAGTCGTTCCCTGAAGGATTTCAATCCCATAAATGAATGTCCTTGGGTTGTGGGTCAACCACAACCCTTACTCTCAATCTCAAGGCCTAAAACCCCTTTTTATCCAATTCTTTCAAAATCTCTCTTTTCACCACCTCATTCTTTAACTTTTTCTAAGTCCTTTCATACTAGACATAAATCTTAATATATAAATGATGGAGAATGATACTTAAACAAAACTTTACTATAAATAGTAAATATATGTATAAATTAGACTTTTGACCATTCCATTTGTGGAATCTCATAGAATAAATGAATTAGTTGGATAGATTAGTGTTTCCTACCCCAAAATATTATATTATATGTCATATAAAATCATTTCGATTTGCATATTGGCCCCGAAACACCTCAAATGGAGTTGGGGGGCCAAACAATCAAGTTCTGGGAGGATCCAGAGTGGGCCTCACACCTTTTTGGGACCCAGGGGGCAGGAGGACCTCGCCCCATGGGTGAGCCCTGCCAAATAGTCCAAAGGTCGGCGAGGCCTCGCCGGTCAGCGGGCTGGTCGAGCCGGGCCGCCCGGGCCAATGGGTTTTGGGCTCTTGTGGGACCCAATGGTCTAGGGTTCGACCATCATTTCATTCCAAATCTCCTACTTCCTTCACAAACAACCCTCCAATGCTTTCCCTTTTCTTCAAAACTGCTTCTTTCTCCTTCAAATCGCCCTTCTAATCTCTCTTTCTCTTATTTTTCTTCAAGGTTCACGTTCCTCTACTGTCCTCAGCCATACCCATCACCTACTCCCTTCATTTTTTTTTTTGATTTGAGCTCTCACATCTTCCATTTGAGTCTCAAATTCGTGTAAGTCCTCTAACTCATCCTCTTTTGCTGTTCTTCCTCTTCTTTCCCTTTCATTAGACCCTTTACACCTCCATGTCAGGTCCAAAGTCGTGGAAACCCATTAGGTCATCCCTTTTTCTTCATTTCCTTCACTTTCCATGGCTCTTTTGATCTAGTTATAGCTGTCTTCTCGACCCCTATGCTTTTACCATCGGATGAGACCAAACACAGTAGCTTAGTCCATAAACAGTGACCATCTAGTGCTAAGACATCTAGAGTTTTGGCCCTAGAGTTAGTACTCTTAGATTTCAAAGATCTAACGATGTAGGGAATCCAATTTTAAATAGATAATCTTGACTCTAAGCGATAGAACAATCCCCTGTAGAAGAAATGGTATGAAACTATTTAGCGTATAGGCTTAGGTTTTGGATTATATCTAGTGAGTTACAGACTAGGCTACTAGTTGAATTAAGCAGTGTAAAGCCTGTATATGCTAAGGAATAGTAGGTTAGATTTGGTTGGAGTAGAACCTCATGCCTTCGATAGATCCCCTTAATACTTATAGACTCCTGCTATAACCCTTAGGAAAGTTGTTTTCACTTAGAATCATTCATTCTCAGGAAAAACTTATACATCTCTAAGATTGAACTTAGAATGAACCAGCACGCCCCTTTGAATTGCCTTCCCCAAGGGCTTATTTCGTTCAAGAATACGGAGTAAAGGAACTATACATATAAGCGAAGTATACGCGGTTTGAATCGAATTCTTAATCCTGGTAGTTACCAATAAATCCAATGCTCTGATCAAGCAGAAGATCGGGATCGACTAGGATTAAGAACCGATACGGTAAATTTTCTATCCTAGGCAGAAAGTCTATGTATCCGGTTCAGACCCACTACACAACTTTTCTTCCGTGTTGGCCTGACCACTTACAACCAAAAGTTATAACTTTGCCTTTGGGAAATGTTAAGGACATACAGCCAATAAAGATTAGACCTCTTGCCATCAACTCACATCCGTCCTTGAAATCAACCACAACACCCATCATTTCAGCTCCTTTCTATAATCATAGGTACAAATGCCATAGAACGCATCATTCACAAAAGAAGAATAAGGTAGTGAGAAGTTGTTTCCCATTTCATGATAAGGATAAGCCCTAAGTTACACCTCGTTCCGATATACGGATCGAGACATAGATTTTTGAACCTTAAGTAGAACTAAGTTTTAAGGGGGGTAGAACGTACTGAGCCCAATCTAGTTAGGATTATTTAATACAACCGTTGGATCTGAGTAGTGCAGCGGAAGCGTGGTTGGCCTCTTCCCCACTGGCCCAGGATCGAAGAAGTTGATTTAGGTTATACATAAGGGTAGGTCATTAAGTAGGATTTGAACTGTCCTTAGGATGTCAATACGAAAGTCTTTCTAGGGACTCATTACCCTTAGCTAATTTCGGAGACGAAATTGTGTTTTAAGGGGGGTAGATTATAACACCCCAAATTTTTATCAACCTGGGGTTAGACGTCCTTAGGCAATGGGTCAACCATAGCACCTTGGTAGCTTTTCAAAATTCGATTCCAAAGCTAAAAAAATCATTTAGAACCTAATTCTTTAGAAATTTAAAGTGGATTAGCCAGCGCTACACTAAATTTCCTGTAAAATTAGCACCAACAACTTTAAATACGATCTGTAAGACCCAAAACCTATAGATTCATTGACGCTGCCTTACCCTGAAATCCAAGATCAAACTCTAAACCTGTTTATTCTCAGGAACCCTTTGAAACTGTGTATTGCATCTAGACCGCGCGTCGAAAGTCCGATAGCGATATGCTTAGACAATTACGACCGCCTTGTTGGACTTGACAATCGTTTCAAAAATCAAGCCCAACTGATCCTGACACTATTTTACTGAGTCCGGAGTGAAGAGAGTAAGAAAAGAAAAATATTTAAAAAATTAATTCAATTTAAATAAATCTGGCACATGTCGCTTGCGCGACATTTTTTAAGCATTCTGACCGTCGAAATCTGACCTAAATACACCCTCGGATCAGGGAACATTTTTCACTCATGTCAGTATACTTGGAATCCCAGTTCGAGTCTCAGTGACCGCTGAACTGAAACTGGTCCACCACGTGCGATCTAGGAACCCTATCGAATTGAAAACTCAGCCTGACCTGGATCCAACATCCATGAGCTTAAGTCCGACCGCATTTAGTTAGGGGACCTCCAGAAACGTTCTTTTGGATCGAAAAAGTCGTGATTTGGCTATAACCCAAGTATACCGTGACTTGGAGTCTGTTTTGGTTATGTTTGGGCTTATAAAAGGGCCTTAAACCCTTAGCTTTCTAACCCATACGAATTTGGGTAAAACTCTAGGAGAGAGGAGAGAAAAGAGAGAGAAAGTGAGGGAGAAGCTGGGGCTTTCTCGTGGGATTCTCCCCTTCTGCTCCACGTGCCAAATCCATCCACCTGCATCGCTATTCTGGCGATTCCAATTTCGTTCTAGGTAAGAAAACCCTAACCTTAACCTATTTTAGGGATTCTATCGATCCAAGTAGCTAAGTAGCTGACTCACCTTGTGTTGTAGGTTGCCAATCAGTCGTTGACGACGACGTAGAGTTCCTATTCGATTCATTACGCTCCTACGGCGTAAGGTGCAGATTTTAGATGCCTAGATTACCTGTTTTCAAAGCTTTCAATGCCGTTTAATGGTAGATTGTTGATAAGGATGCTGTTTGACATGTAGAATATGCTGTCCATTTTTCATTTCGAATACGTACGAAGAATATGAGATTTAGGGTATTTTAGGTATTTATAGGAAATACTGTATACGTACGTATTTTGTTGATATGATTGCCATGAGTATTTATCGTGTACCTATACTAGTTATACGTGTATGATCTGTTTGGCGAAGAGATTCGCCCTAATGCACATATTGGCCCACATATGCTATGTAGACTAATGTGTGTAGACTAAGTGTTTGTTAAAATGCCTAAATCAATATGATTTATGCCTGCCATATGTTTTGAATGTAAGAATATGATCGTTGTGTATTAGACAGCTCCTTGATACAAGGATCTGTCATATTATATGTTGAAATCAACATACGTCAAGTACGTTGGAGTTGAGTAGTCTCTGTGTTTGTATAAATGTATGTATTAGTAAGTATTGAGTAAATGGTGCTGTAGATTAGTGTTGAGAGTGGATTCTCAATTACTATGATGATGCACACGATTTCCTTCATGCTTGTTGTATTTGAATTGACTACCTTAGGTGTGAACTACTCGTGTATGGTTAACTGCTTATGATGTACGTTATAACATGTTGAGAACATGCTGGAACTTCTTGTATTTCAATTATGTCTCTCTCATATGATTATTAATTTAGATTATATGTTCTTGGGGCTATACTCTATTCCAGGAAGTCGCTAACAGTTTAGAATTCGTGGTTGGATTATATTTGCCACGAAGGATGTGTATGACGAACCCAAGTCGTACTAGAGTTGTCGGCAGTGGTTAGGCCACACGAAGTGTTTGTGCACTTCATGTCGGTCGATTCAACGTGCGCTCGTGCTAGTCGGACTCATCAAGTAACCCGATTGACTATTGTATGTTCACCTTGTATTGGTCATAACTGCTTGAACCTAGGGTACTGAACTTACCAGTGATAACCCTGATAACCGTGGTACCTCGATCTCTTAAGACTCATGAGCCAGGCGTGGTGGTATGGGATACCGTGGTCGAGCTGTCGGCCTATGCTACGGTCACAAACCTCCTCGTAGTGACCAGTGAGCACCCTACTCTGAGCAGATTATGGTGGTATGGAACATTATATTCTTGTTGTCGGCCTACAGTGATAAGGTGATGGGGGAGTGGAGCAACGATTGTGAGCAACAGCCCTGGCAGCCCTTTGTAGTGACCTTGAGTTTATCCTAACACCGCATGGGGACGATGAGTCCTGATGCAGTCTTAAGGATATAAACTAGGCCTGTATTGATAAGGTGATGGGGGAGCGGAGTAACGAGTGCGTGCAACAGCCCTGACAGCCCTTGCAGCGACCTAGAAATATATTATCGTATGATATTACTGGGAGTGACGACCCTAGACAGGATCCTTGTTGGGAATGATATAAGGGAAGTACCCTAGTTTCCCAATCTTGCTGTATGAAAAGGACTAATAACAACTCGGTAATCATAATCATATCGCACTGCACGTGCCTGGAAGATGTGGAGCACTGAGGGAAGAAAGCATGTCGCGGACGTAAGATGGTGTCGCATGAGGGAGTATGTCAGTGAGGGCATCCATCATGTCATTTTATGCTTGCATTAATCACAGTGTTTAGGAATGTTTGATTGCTTACTTTACCATTATCGCGTGATTGATTTGATAACATGCTAATCTTTGCTCTATGATCCCACTGAGTTAGCTACTCACTCCCACTTTACGGGACGGTGTTGTACACACCAACTAGTTCCTATTTCAGTTTCAGATAATGGCGATGCGTTCGAAGCAGAGCAGGACTGATGATGAGGAGGAGGATCCCTCCTGTATACAGGTTTTGATCGACGGGTTTACAGGGTTACCGATTAGATGCCAATACACTTGGTATTTTACCTTTTATTTACACACCCATGTATATTCTTCTCTTTCTATTTTGGAGTATACATGTATATGTTTAACCTGGTAACATATTCACACTCTGGAGACCTACAACAGTTCATATATTCAATATATCTATTACATTCTTCCGCTTGCTAATTTAACTGTCTCTGGAGTATGATATACTGTTTTGGCTTATTCCACTTCATGTTTTATGCACTATTACAGCCGACATTCATCCATTATTGAAAATGTTGCATAAGTGATGTTCTGGAACTCGGGAGTGGAGTTTATCCTTGACCCTCGATTTTCAGGGCGTTACAGATGGTATCAGAGCATGATTTGGATTAAACTGGACTTGGGTTATGGTAATACAATGCACACTGACGCACTCTAACTTAGGAAGGGGGCGATGGAAACTTAGAAACCACATTAGAATCCTAAGTTTTGCCGACAGGTGAGACTATACGGTAATTTAGTCCATAGCATATCTTCGGTCGCGTGAAGCGACTTAAGTCGCCTCTAGGTCGTCAGTCGATGGGTTTGAGTCGTTCCCTGAAGTATTCCAAACCCATAAATGAATGTCCTTGCGTTGTGGGTCAACCACAACCCTTACTCTCAATCTCAAGCCCTAAAACCCCTTTTTATCCAATTCTTTCAAAATCTCTCTTTTCACCACCTCATTCTGCAACGTTTTCTAAGTCCTTTCATACTAGACGTAAATCTTAACGTATAAATGATGAAGAATGATACTTAAACAAAACTTTACTATAAATAGTAAATATATGTATAAATTAAACTTTTGACCATTCCAATTATGAAATCTCATAGAATAAATGGATTAGTTGGATAGATTAGTGTCTTCTACCCCAAAATCAGATATTATACATCATATAAACTCATTCCTATTTGCATATTGGCCCCGAAACACCTCAAATGGAGTTGGGGGGCCAAACAATCAAGTTCCGGGAGGATTCAGAGTGGGCCCCACACCTTTTTGGGACCCAGGGGGCAGGAGGACCTCGCCCCATGGGCGAGCTCTTGCCAAATAGTCCAGAGGTCGGTGAGGCCTCGCCGGTCAGCGGGCTGGTCGGGCCGGGCCGCCCAGGCCGATGGGTTTTGGGGTCTTGTGGGACCCAATGGTCTAGGGTTTGACCATCATTTCATTCCAAATCTCCTACTTCCTTCAAAAACCACCCTCCCATGCTTTCCCTTTTCTCCAAAACTGCTTCTATCTCCTTCAAATCGCCCTTTTAATCTCTCTTTCTATTATTTTTCTTCAAGGTTCACGTTCCTCTACCGTCCTCAGCCATACCCATCACCTACTCCCTTCATTTTTTTTTTTGATTTGAGCTCTCACATCTTCCATTTGAGTCTCAAATTCGTGTAAGTCCTCTAACTCATCCTCTTATGCTGTTCTTCCTCTTCTTTCCCTTTCATTAGACCCTTTACACTTCCATGTCAGGTCCAAAGTCGTGAAAACCCATTAGGTCAGCCCTTTTTCTTCATTTCCTTCACTTTTCATGGCTCTTTTGATCTAGTTATAGCCGTCTTCTCGACCCCTACGCTTTTACCGTCGGATGAGACCGAACACAGTAGCTTAGTCCATAAATAGTGACCATCTAGTGCTAAGACATTTAGAGTTTTGGACCTAGAGTTAGTACTCCTAGATTTGAAAGATCTGACGATGTAGGGAATCCAATTTCAATTAGATAATCTTGACTCTAAGCGATAGAACAATCCCCTGTAGTAGAAATGGTATGAAACTATTTAGCATATAGGCTTAGGTTTTGGATTATAGCTAGTGAGTTACAGACTAGGCTACTAGTTGAATTAAGCAGTGTAAAGCCTGTATATGCTAAGGAACAGTAGGTTAGATTTGGTTGGACTAGAACCTCATGCCTTCGATAGATCCCCTTAATACTTATAGACTCCTGTTATAACCCTTAGAAAAGTTGTTTTCACTTAGAATCATTCATTCTCAAGGAAAACTTATGCATCCCTAAGATTGAACTTAGAATGAACCAGCACGCCCCTTTGAATTGCCTTCCCCAAGGGCTTATTTCGTTCAGGAACGCGGAGTAAAGGAACTGTACATATAAGCGAAGTATACGCGGTTTGAATCGAATTCTCAATCCTGGTAGTTACCAATAAATCCAATGCTCTGATCAAGCAGAAGATCGGGATCGACTAGGATTAAGAACCTATACGCTAAATTTTCTATCATAGGTAGAAAGTCTATGTATCCGGCTCAGACACACTACACAACTTTTCTTCCGCGTTGGCCCGACCACCTACAACCAAAAGTTGTAACTTTACCTTTGGGAAATGTTAAGGACATACAGTCAATAGAGATTAGACCTCTTGCCATCAACTCACATCCATCCTTAAAATTAACCACAACACCCATCATTTCAACTCCTTTCTATAACCATAGGTACCAATGCCATAGAACGCATCATTCACAAAAGAAGACTAAGGTAGTGAGAAGTTGTTTCCTATTTCATGACAAGGATAATCCCTAAGTTACACCTCGTTCCGATATACGGATCGAGACATAGATTTTTAAACCTAAAGTAGAACTAAGTTTTAAGGGGGGTAGAACGTATTGAGCCCAATCTAGTTAGGATTATCTAATACAACCGTTGGATCTGAGTAGCGCAGCGGAAGCGTGGTTGGCCTCTTCTCCACTGGCCCAGGATCGAAGAAGTTGATTTAGGTTATACGTAAGGGTAGGTCATTAAGTAGGATTTGAACTGTCCTTAGGATGTCAATACGAAAGTCTTTCTAGGGACTCATTACCCTTAGCTAATTTTGAGGACGAAATTGTATTTTAAGGGGGGTAGATTATAACACCTCAAATTTTTGCCAACCTGGGGTTAGACGTCCTTAGGTAATGGGTCAACCATAGCACCTTGGTAGCTTTTCAAAATTCGATTCCAAAGCCATAGAAATCATTTAGAACCTAATTCTTTAAAAATTTAACGTGAATTAGCTAGCGCTACACTAGATTTCCTACAAAATTAGCACCAACCACTTTAAATACGATTTGTAAGACCCAAAACCTATAGAATCATTGACGCTACCTTTCCCTGAAATCCAGGATCAAACTCTAAACCTGTTTGTTCTCAGGAACCCTTTGAAACTTTGTATTGGATCTAGACCAGGCGTCGAAAATCCGTTAGTGATAAGCTTAGACAATTTCGACCGCCTTGTTGGACTTGATAATCGTTTCAAAAATCAAGCCCAACTGATGTCCTGACACTATTTTATTGAGTCCGAAGTGAAGAGAGTGAGAAAAGGAAAATATTTAGAAAATTAATTCAATTTAAATAAATCTGGCACATGTCGCTTGCGTGACATTTTTTCAACGTTCTGACCGTCGGAATCTGACCCAAATACACCCTCGGATCTGGGAACATTTCCCACTCAGGTCAGTGTACTTGGAATCCCTGATCGAGTCTCAGTGACCGCTGAACTGAAACTGGTCCGCCACGTACGATCTGAGAACCCTATCGAACTGAAAACTCAGCCTGACCTGGATACAACATCCATGAGCTTAAGTTAGACCGCATTCAGTCAGGGGACCTCCTAAAACATTCTTTTAGATCGGGAAAGTTACGATTTGCCTATAACCCAAGTATACCTTGACTTGGAGTTTATTTTAGTTATGTTTGGGCTTATAAAAGAGCCTTAAACCCTAAGCTTTCTAACCCATACAAATTTGGAGAAAACCCTAGGAGAGAGGAGAGAAAAGAGAGAGAAAGTGAGGGAGAAGCTGGGCTTTCTCCTAGGATTCTCCCCTGCTGCTCCACGTGCCAAATTCATCAATCTGCATCGCTATTCTGGTGATTCCAATTTCGTTCTAGGTAAGAAAACCCTAACCTTAACCTGTTTTAGGGATTTTATCGATCCAAGTAGCTAAGTATCTGACTCACCTTATGTTGTAGGTTGCCAATCAGTCGTTGACGACGACGTAGAGTTCCTATTCGATTCATTACGCTCCTACGGCGTAAGGTGCAGATTTTAGATGCCTAGATTACCTGTTTTCAAAGCTTTCAATGCCCTTTAATGGTAGATTGTTGATAAGGATGCTGTTTGACATGTAGAACATGCTGTCCATTTTTCATTTCGAATACGTATGAAGAATATGAGATTTAGGGTATTTTAGGTATTTATAGGAAATACTGTATACGTACGTATTTTGTTGATATGATTGCCATGAGTATTTACCGTGTACCTATACTAGTTATACGTGTATGATCTGTTTGGCGAAGAGATTCGCCCTAATGCACATATTGGCCCACATATGCTATGTAGACTAATGTGTGTAGACTAAGTGTTTGTTAAAATACCTAAATCAATATGATTTATGCCTGCCATATGTTTTGAATGTAAGAATATGATCGTTGTGTATTAGACAGCTCCTTGATACAAGGATCTGTCATATTATATGTTGAAATCAACATACGTCAAGTACGTTGGAGTTGAGTAGTCTCTGTGTTTGTATAAATGTATGTATTAGTAAGTATTGAGTAAATGGTGTTGTAGATTAGCGTTGAGAGTGGATTCTCAACTACTATGATGATGCACACGATTTCCTCCATGCTTGTTGTATTTGAATTGACTACCTTAGGTACTCGTGTATGGTTAACTGCTTATAATGTACGTTATAACATGCTGATAACATGCTGGAACTTCTTGTATTTCAATTATGTCTCTCTCATATGATTATTAATTTAGATTGCATGTGCTTGGGGCTATACTCTATTCCAAGCAGTCGGTAACAGTTTAGAATTCGTGGTTGGATTCTATTTGCCACGAAGGATGTGTATGACGAACCCAAGTCGTACTAGAGTTGTCGGCAGTGGTTAGGCCACACGAAGTGTTTGTGCACTTCACGTTGGTCGATTTAACGTGCGCTCGTGCTAGTCGGACTCATCAAGTAACCCGATTGACCATTGTATATTCACCTTGTTTGGTCATAACTGATTGAACCTAGGGTACTGAACTTACCAGTGATAACCTTGATAACCGTGGTACCTCGATCCCCTAAGACTCATGAGCCGGGCATGGTCGTATGGGACACCGCGGTCGAGCTGTCGACCTACGCTGGGGCCACAAACCTCCCCGTAGTGACCAGTGAGCACCCTACTCTGAGCAGATTATGGTGGTATGAAACACTATATTCTTGCTGTCGACCTACAGTGATAAGGTGATGGGGGAGTGGAGCAACGAGTGTGAGCAATAGCCCTGGCAGCCCTTTGTAGTGACCTTGAGTTTATCCTGACACCGCATGAGGACGACGAGTCCTGATGCAGTCTTAAGGATATAAACTAGGCCTGTATTGATAAGGTGATGGGGGAGCGGAGCAACGAGTGTGTGCAACAGCCCTGACAGCCCTTGCAGCGACCAAGAAATATATCATCGTATGAGATTACTGGGAGTGACGACCCTAGACAGGATCCTTGTTGGGAATGATATAAGGGAAGTACCCTAGTTTCCCAATCCTGCTGTATGAAAAGGACTAATAACAACTCTGTAATCATAATTATATCCACTGCACGTGCCTGGAAGATGTGGAGCACTGAGGGAAGAAAGCATGTCGCGGACGTAAGATGGTGTCGCATGGGGGAGTATGTCGGTGAGGGTATCCATCATGTCATTTCATGCTTGCATTAATCACAGTGTTTAGGAATGTTTGATTGCTTGCTTTACCATTATCACGTGATTGATTTGATAACATGCTAATCTTTGCTCTATGATCCCACTGAGTTAACTACTCACTCCCACTTTACGGGACGGTGTTGTACACACCAACCAGTTCCTATTTCAGTTTCAGATAATGGCGATGCGTGCGAAGCAGAGCCGGACTGATGATGAGGAGGAGGATCCCTCCTGTATGCAGGTTTTGATTGATGGGTTTACAGGGTTACCGATTAGTTGTCAATACACTTGGTATTTTACCTTTTATTTATACACCCATGTATATTCTTCTCTTTCTATTTTGGAGTATACATGTATATGTTTAACCTGGTAACATGTTCACACTCTGGAGACCTACAACAGTTCATATATTCTATATATCTATTACATTCTTCCTCTTGCTAATTTAATTGTCTCTAGAGTATGATATGCTGTTTTGGCTTAATCCACTTCATGTTTTATGCACTATTACAGCTGACATTCATCTATCATTGAAAATGTTGCATAAGTGATGTTCTGAAACTCGAGAGTGGAGTTTATCCTCGACCCCCAATTTTCAGGGCGTTACAGTGTGAGACAGAGATGACGACGAAGTTCACTACATGAAAAATGGAAAAAAAAAATGACGGATATAGAGATGGTTCTGGACTGTCTCTAAAATTGCTTGGTTTAAAAACGCTGTAGAGACGGCCATAAACCGTCTCTAAAATTAGGGATGGCTCCTGACCGTCCCTAATATTGTCTTTAAATGTTCTGCGTCCGTAAATAATTTAAGATGGTCTTTGACCGTCTTATATACCTCATCTGAGACAGTCAAAGACCGTCCGCATTAGAGACGGTCTTTGACCGTCTTATATGCGGTCATCTGCGATGGTCACTGGCCGTCCGTATTAAAGACAGTCATTGGCCGTCCTTTACTTGTAATGTGAGACTGTCAAAGATCGTCTTTATTAGAGACGGTCCTTAGCCGTCTTATTGCCCTGTCAAAAATCGTCTCGTTTAGAGACTGTCAAAGACCGTCTCTATTAGAGACTGTCATAGACCGTCTCTATTAGAGACTGTCAATGACCGTCTCTATTAGAGACTATTACTAACCGTCTTTAATAGAGACGGTCCTTAGCCGTCATATTACTCTGTCAAAAATCGTCTCTTTTAGAGACTGTTAAAGACCATCTCTATTAGAGACTGTTATGGACCGTCTCTATTAGAGACTTACTGACCGTCTCTATTAAAGACGGTCCTTAGCCGTCTTATTACCCTGTCAAAAATCGTCTCTATTAGAGACTGTCAATGACCGTCTCTATTAGAGACGGTTCTTAGCCGTCTTCTAGGACCGTGGAAGACCGTCTGCATTAGAGACGGTCCTTAACCGTCTCTAATGCTCAGGTACATCCTCCAATAGAAAATAGTTAGGGAGCTTAGAAAAAATAATTAACAATGTTTTTTTTTTTTTTAAAAAAAAAAAAACTGTGATTTTATAAAAATCTACATTTTGAAAAAAAAATAATTTAAGAACTTTGAATAATGTTGATAACTTTGAAAAAAAAAGACTTCAATAAAAAATGATATTTTGAAAAAGAAAATATAAAAAATTTTAAAAAATTGTGAAAAAATTGACAAATTGTAAAAAAATATATATTTTTTTAAAAAGAAAACTAGATTTTGTATTTTGACAAAAAAAATTAAAAAGTTATATAACAAAAGTGAGATTTAAAAAATGATATTTTGAAAAAGAAAATTTTAAAAATTAAACAAACTTGTGAAAAAATTGACAAATTGTAAAAATATATTTTTTTTTTAAAAAAAGAAAACTAGATTTTGTATTTTGACAAGAAAACTTAAAAAGTTATATAACAAAAGTAAGATTTTTTTTTTTAAAAAAATGATATTTTGAAAAAGAAAATTTAAAAAATTAAACAAAATTGTGAAAAAATTGACAAATTGTAAAAAAAAAATATATTTTTTTAAAAAGAAAACTAAATTTTGTATTTTGACAAGAAAAATTGAAAAGTTAGATAATAAAAGTGAGATTTTGATGATGTGTTATATATCCTTATTGCCCCTATGTTTCTCCAACCCATTTTTAGGCCGGGTATAAAAAATTGGGTAGATTTAAATCTTAAGTGGACCACACCACTGGAAAGAATGATAATATAGTACCTCGCCATTAAAAATTATAAAGATCCCATCGTAAGGTTTTAGTAATGTTTATTTGCAATCCAACTTGTCGATAATGTAAAGAAGATCTACATGAATGTAAACCACAAAGATCAAATTGATCCAAAACTTTTGTGGCCTTCAAAAGGTTTTTAATAGTTATTCATCATTGTTTTGATTGGTATGACCCGCCTGAGATTATTGAGTTCTTATGATTTGAAATCACATCCTAAATATAATGGAAAAATATATGAACGGTGTCGATATACATAAAATATATCAAGGTGGGCCCTACACGGTTAGAGTAACACCCATGAGGGCCCATTTGGCCAGGTGGATTGGAATGGATTGGATGGTATTGGAAGGGATTGGAAGTTAAATCCCGGGATTGGCCGGGCATGCCAAACAGGCTGGGTGACCTGATCGCGGGATATAGCAATCCCATGGATCTTAAGACAATCCACTGACAACACCATCATTACCTTTAAATCCCATCCAATCCACCCTAATCCGTTTAAATTTGCCAATGATGTGTTTGGTTAAAGGGATTGGTTGGGCATGCCAAACAGCCTCGATATAGCAATCCCAGGATATAGAAATCCAAGATAATCCACTGACAACACCATCATTACTCATTACCTTGAAATCCATGCCATCCACCCTAATACTATTCAATCCCTTCCAATCCACTCGGCCAAATGAGCCCTAAAGGAGTTACCTAAATAGTGAAATGGTACTATAAGGTCACCTCATGGGAACTTCCCATGAGGTTAATATGTGTGCTCCCCACCATGATGTATGGACGGTGGGATTAGAAGGGATTAGGTGGGATGGGATTCATCTGGTCCTATGCCAATTCCACTCCATGTCTAGGAAGAATGAAAAAGCTCGGAATTACATTAAATGGAATTGCATTGGGTCCGTGCCAATTTCACTCAATGTTTGGGAAGTTACATAGGTCCCACCATGATGTGTGGGCTATATCCACATCCTCCACTCATTTATCGAGATTATTTTAGAGCATGGGCCAAAAAATCAGGTAAATCTAAAGCTTAAGTTGACCCCACCATAGAAAGCAACGGGGATTGAATACTTACTGATGCAAACTTCTTTGGGGCCACATACATAAGTTTTGGATCTACCTCATTTTTATGCCCATGCCATAAAATGAGGTTATAAAATAAATAAACGGTTTAGATATAACACATGTGTGTTATTCTCAGAAATTTCAAATGATGATGGGTACATCCATTCAATGTACCATCGTATTATCAACAAAGCATGGCATTAATTTTATCCCATGGTAATAGGGGACAATCCCTGCCATGGCTAATAATTATGTGTTTTTAATCCCATCCCACCTAATCCCTTCTAATCCCACCACCTAAACAGACCCTTGAATCCCATCCAATCTACCCTAATCCGTTCAAATTTGCCTATGGCGTGTTTGGTTAGAGGGATTAAAAGGGATGGGAAGGTTTAATCCCGGGACTGGTCGGGCATGCCAAACAGACTCAATATAGCAATCCCGGGATATAACAATCCAAGACAATCCACTGACAACACCATCATTATTCATTACCTTGAAATCCATACCATCCACCCGGCCAAATGAACCCTGAAAGAGTTACCTAAATAGTGAAATGGTACTATAAGGTCACCACATGGGAACTTCCCATGAGGTTAATCTGTGTGCGCCCCACCATGATGTATGTAGAACATCAACACCATGCATTTGAAGTATCCCCTTTAAGTCCAAAAATCAATCATATACAAAACTTAGGTGGGCCATAGCATCTAAAACTATGTGAAGACATCCCTAAAACATATAAAAGCATTTTATTGGTGGGGCCCACATGAGTTTCGGATGTGTATGAAACTTGGGCCAACTCCTCATCTAAGTGGGACACACATAATGAATGGGCTAGATCTATGAACCACATCTAAGTGGGCCCAATAAATGATTATGAATGTTTTAATGGGAGAGTAACCCTCTCAACTATAGTATGTGGTGTGGCCCACCCAAGTCATGGATTGACTTTATTTTAAAGCTCATGGCCCAAATTAATGGTTTATCCACACCGTCAATCCATTTTTCCAGATCATTTTAGTGGTTGAGTCCACAATTAAAGCATATCCAAAGCTTAAGTGGACTATACCACATGAAACAGTGGGAATAATGATTTCCATCGTTGAAATCTTCCTATGGCCTATAGTGATTTTTATTTGTCATCCAACCTGTTCAATAGATCACAAATACAAGGATGAAGGGAAAACTAAAATATCAACTTGATCCAAAACTTTAGTGGCCTCCCAAAATTTTTCAATGGTAGACATTTAATTTATACTATTTCCTATGATGTGGTCCACTTCAGATTTTTATAAGCTTCAATTTTTAGCTTATGTAATAAAATTATATGTTAAAATGGATGGATGGAGTGGATAAAATGAATAAATCATGGTGGGTCCCACAGGATTTACTCAGTACGCTTGGAACGGATTGACTACCCCCTGACACAAGCCATAGCCGGTGGTCGGTGCTCTGTGGCCCCCACCATGATGTATGTGTTTCATCTATGCCATCCATATATTTTTACAGATAATTTTACAATATAAGACCAAAAATGAGATATATCCAAATCTGAAGCGGACCACATTACAGGAAACAGTGTTGAATGAGCGTCGACCATTAAAAACATTTTAGTAGCCACAAAAGTTTTGGATCAAGCTGATTTTTGTTTTTTCCCTTCATCTGGTCCTGTATGACCAAATCAACAGATTGGATGTCAAATAAACAGTAAGGTGGGCCTTAGGAGGATTTTAATGGTGGATATCCAATCACTATTGTTCTCGTGTGGTGTGGACCACCTGAGATTTATATTCCTCTAATTTTTTGCCTAAAGCTCTAAAATGATCTTTAAAAATGGATGAACGGAATGGATGAAACACATACATCATGGTAGGGCCTACAGAGACCGTCCATCAACCGCCCAAAATTAGGGGCGCACTCAAAACAGAGTCGCGCGCCCAATCCCTCTGCCCTCTCTCTCTCTCTCGCTCACCCCTGCCCTCTACTATCTCTCGCCGCCCTCCCTTTACCCTCTCTCTCTCTCTCTCTCTCTCTCTCTCTCTCTCTCTCTCTCTCTCTCTCCCTCTCCCTCCCTCTCCCTCTCCCTCTCCCTCTCTCAAAATCCTAGTCATCTCTTTCTCTATCTCTCTCCCTCTTAACCTCTATCCCTGTCTCTCTCCTGCTCCTCACGCCTGATTTCCCTCTCTCTCCCTCACGCATGGAGGTGAGTTTGAAGGGAGTGAAATAGAGATAGCGCCGACGATGATTGCAGAGGGCTAATGGAGATGACAGCACCGGGAGGTGGTTTTGTGATGAGAAAGGGGTTAGGGATTTGGGGCTTGCGACGAGAAAAAGGGTTAGGGATTTGGGGCTTGTGATAAGAAAAGGGGTTAGGGATTTGGGGCTTGTGAGCAAGAGTGGTTTCTCTGGCAGGATTCCGACCATCATTGGTAATCTATTGAATCTATGGGTGCTGGATTTGAGTGGCCAGAATTTGTCCAGCGAGCTACCAATGGAGCTATCTGGGTTGCCAAATGTGCAGGTTCTCAAGCTAGCTGATAACTCATTTTCTGACAATGTCGCAGAAGGTTCAACAGTTAGTTGAGCTTACAGGTCCTGAATCTAACATCCAATGCCTTCTCCGGCAGCATTCCAATGACATACGGGTTTCTCCAATCTTTGGCGATTCTCTCCCTATCAGGCAACAACATATCAGGCGAGATTCCAGCAGAGCTTGGTAACTGTTCCAATCTTGAAGTATTACAGCTTCAACCATTTAACTGGTCAGATTCCTACTCCATGAATCACCATTCCAAGTTGCCCTGATTTTTAGCTTTAAAAAAAAATAAAAAAATTTCTTTTTTAATATTACTTTCATCCATGGTATACAACTATAGATCACTACATGGAGCTTTGTTAAGCCACACACATGGAATAAAACTCATGTTCATGCCACTCATGTGCCACCATGGTGCGATAGTTCTGAGATCCAAGCTATTCATTGGAATGGTGCTATTATGTTAATGCCCTAACCCAAGAATCTGGTTGACCCACCGGTCAGGTGGGAGACAGTTTGCAAAACAAATGTACAGCTCTGAAAATCTTGGTTGAAGTTTTCTAACCCATCTTTCAGGGTGACAAATCTTGGTGATTAGATAATATACTTTAGGTTAGCAGTAGATCCTGTTAAATGGCCCACCCAGTTGTTAAATGGGTACCCTCCTGTTTGTCTTAGGAGTTGGTAACTTCACCCACTATTCAAGCCTTTCTTATGCTATCTTCAGTGAATTTGCTGACATGATTTGGTGCCAATGTTCTCTGAATTTAATACACAGGAATGCTATTGTTACTTAGATTAAGAAGAAAATAGGATCTGGTATTCACAATGTAACCACAGCTGAGGATGCTGAAAAGATATTAACTGCTGAGAGTAAATTGGTCCTGGGATTCCTTGACTCATTGGTGGTACTTTCTTAAACCCTGGATTAGTAAGGAATAATTTCTAGAGGGTTGCACTTATAGTACTATTAAGAGTGCATGGATAAGTGATATGATTAATGGCAGATTGACAGTGTTACTCAACGAACTTGTAGAGTTTACTTGATCAAGACTCTGGTCACATTGGGTAATTTAGTTGTTTTCTTTAACTCATAATAGTTGGACATGATCATGTTCTTGAAAGTCTTGATTGTGTACTTGACAAAGAGTGTGATTGAATATATGAACAAGTTTTGTTCCTGGAGTCAATTTGAGTTATTATATTTTAAACCTTGATTTATAGGTTAACACCCTAGAACACTTTAATTTCTTTTCTTCTTTCTTTTTTCTTTGACTGTTGTTCCATGCCTTCAATTTTTGTGGGAGCTTAGAATAAAGTGGCTTGTCCACTCTTCTACTTGCCATTGTGCTCCCACAGGAATTTGACATGTGGAACCCTAGTGCTGCAATCCAAACCATTCAATCTGTATGGCCAAGTGAATTTGTGTAAACATGGAAAGTAGTGTCTATTTTAACACCTATGAAGCTAAGATGCTCCCTTGAACAACCAAAGCTTGTCAACTAACATAAAGATATCTATAACTTGATTATTTGAATGAATAAATTTAGTGATGATTCTCCAGGGATAACCTTTTCTCTTCTGATTAATCAATAATGGTTCTTGCTTATATGTGCATTTGGGAGGAGCACACTAGAAATACTTGCTGAATTGAAGGTCAGATAATGGTTGGAAGTAGCATGTTGCCAAGTTAGGTGACAAAAGGTGAGATGGTATGAGAGTAGGCATATTTCAAGAATGTATAGGCATTACATGTCCTTTAACAGTTGTACGCTATTTGTTCTTTTTCTTTCTGTTTTTTAAAAATGATTGTTTCTGTTTTGCAGGAAGATTTATTAAAAATGATTGTTTTTGTTTTGCAGGAAGATTTATGGCAAGCTGCATTTCCGGTTAGCACAGAGGTTTGTTTCAATTCTTTTTTCTTCTTCAATCAGTACATCTTCTTTTCAATGTTATATCAAACATTGTTAGAGTAGTTCATGTCAATGGAGTGAGTAGTAAACTATTCAATTCATGCCAGACATGCTACCACAACTTAGACTTTACATGGTTTCTAGCTGTTTCCTTAAAAAACTGTATATAATTTTGTATCTTTTGAGTTTAGATCCATATTTTACACTCGGATTGATACATAATAGCTTCTGTAATATGTCTTTTATAGATAATGGAAGGATTCTTATATCCTTTCCTAGTTTCTCTCCATTGATTTTGCCAACCAGGCATCTGATGCAGTTATAGATAGAAACCAAAAAGGTTACATTCAAGTCACATTTCAGAAAATTAATCTTTTAAGATATGTTTATCATTATTAATGTGTTTGTTTATGCCTCCCTATCTGTTTGTAATTATAAAACAAAAATGATAACACACCTTCAATGGATGGCAAGTTATTGTCCAACATAGATTTGTATGACACCCAATCCATGCAAAAGGTGGGCCATACCATGAAACCTAACGTTACTTCTTGTAACTTCAGCCACTGCTTCAAATGGAGGGACTACACAAAGATTTGGTTAGGCAGACTACTGATGGTGAACTAGCAGCTGCAACAAATATGAGAGTTACAAAGGTGAAAAGAAACATAAGGCGGTCAGTAAGATAAGATGCATGATTTTCCTTTTCAATTGTTAGTCATAGATTGATAGTACTTGTTTCAATTTTCTTGGATGGATGATGAATGTATTTGGGAATGTAAATGAAAATAAAAAACTTATAATATATACATATATATATGTTATCAATGGAGGATACTTGTTTAGGGGGACATAAAATTCTTGTAGCTTATGGTATGGTGCCCCATATTGGTTGTATGTTACTAGTATGTAGTAGATAATACTAGGTTCAATAGTAGATAATACTACAGAATCTCTAAACCTTAACCTATAACCCAACCTAAACCTATTTATAACCTAAAACTATTCTCAAATCCCAAAACCTATAACCCAAAGTCAAATCCAAACCCGAACCTGAACCCAAATTTCTAAACCTTAACCTAAACATATGACCTATAACCTATAACTTAATCCTATACCTAAACCAAAACCCTTAATTATAACCTAAAACTATTCTCAAATACTTAAACCTAAACCTAAACCTTAAGCTTAACCTAAACCTATAAACTAAACTCATTTCCCTAAACCTTAAGCTATAACCTAACCCAAACCTAAACCTAAACCTATAACCTTAACCTAAAAATAAAACCTAAACCTAAACCTAAACCTATACTTATAACCTAAACCTATTCTTATAACCTAAACCTATTCTCAAATCCCTAAACCTAAAACCTAAACCTAAACCTTAACCTATAACCTAAACTTATAACCTAAACCTAAAACCTAAACCTAAACCTATACTTATAACCTATAACCTAAACCTAAAACCAAACGTAAACTCGATCTTGAACCCGAACCTGATTTTCTAAACCTAAACCTTAACATATTCTCAAATCCCTAAACCTAAACCTACACCTAATCCTAATCATAACTCCCTAACCTAAACCTAAACCAAAACTTGAAAACCAAAAACTAAACCTGAACCCGATCCTGATTTCCTAAACCTAAACGTATGACCTTAACCTAAACCTATTCTCAAATCCCAAAACCTATAACCTAAACCTAAACCTATAACCTATAACCAAAACCAAAACCAAAACCTATAACCTAAACCTAAACCCATTCTCAAATCCCAAAACCTAGAACCTAAACCTTAACCTTAACCTATAACCTATAACCTATAACCTAAACGAAAACCTATAACCTAAACCAAAATCAAAACCTATAACCTTAACTCGAACCCAAACCCGAACCCGAACCTGAATTCCTAAACCTTAACCTAAACATATAACCTAGAACTTATAACTTAAGCCTATACCTGTAACACCCCGGATTTTGGCCAATCTGGGATTTGACGTCCTTAGGCAATGGGTCAACTAAAACACCTGGAAAATCGCTCAGAACCCAATTTCATAGCCAAAGAAACCACTTAGGATTAATTCCTATGAAAATTTAGAGTAAGTTAGCTAGCGCAACGCTGGAGTAGCTGGGAAACAGTCCCTGATCACTTTAAATACGTTCTACAAGACCCAAATCGAGTAGAACGTATGACTCCATAATACTCTATAACCTTGGATCAAACTCTAAGCGGGTTTGTTCTCTAGACCACTTTAAATTCTTGTATTGGATTTAGACCGCGTGTCGAAAGTCCGTTACTTCCTATCTTAGACCGTTAGAACCGCCCAGCTGGACTTGACAATCATTTCGAAAATCAAGTCAAACCGATAATCACAGACTATTTCATTGAGCTCGGACTGAAGAGACCGCGAATAGGGATAGAATTGGAATTTCAAATTCAAATCTGGCACACGACTTGACACATCAGTATTAAGCGTTCTGACCGTCAGAATTCATCCAGATTACACCCTCGGATCAGGAAAAATTTCTATTTATTATTATGAGACTTCCAGCCCTGATCTACGTGCGGTGACCGCTGAACTGAAACTGGTCCGCCACGTGCGATCTGCGAACCCTGCCGGACTGAAAACTTGATGTATGCTAGATCCAGTATGCATGAGCTTAAGTCCGATTGCATTCGACCAGGGGACCACCAGAAATGCCCTTTTGGACCGAAACAGCCCCGATTTGGATATACCTCAAGTATACTTTGTTCCCAAGCCTGTTTTGGGCACATTTGAGCTTATAAAAGGGGTTGAAACCCTCACTTCTCTCACCCATCCGAATTTGCTAGAAACCCTAGCTAGAGTGAGAGAGAAAGTGAGAGTTTGTGAGAGAAGGTGGGAGAGCTTTTCCTGCTGCTGCTGCACATGCTTAAGCGACGTATTCCAATCACTTTGCCAGTGATTTCTCCGCGTTTCTAGGTAAGAAATAACCCTAAAAAGTTGCTGATTTGATGCTTCCTTAGTTCCATAGCTTGTTAGTTGATAAATCTCATAAATCAGGTTCTCTATTCGCCGTAGACGAAGCGTATACGCTCCGTTCGAATTTACTCATCCATAAGAGACAAGGTGCGAATTTTAGACACTTTGATTGACTGTTTCCAAAGCCTTCAATGTCGTTTAATAGTAGATTCTTGACGGCAACGCCGTTTGACATGTATAACATGCTCTCCGTTTCCTGTTTCGTAAATTAACGAAGAATATGAGATTTAGGGCATTTTAGTCATTTGTAGGAAGTACAGTTTACATTCTTATTTTGCTGATGTGATTGACATGGTTTGTTGTCGCATTAGGAAGTTAGGAATGCGTGCATAATTAGTTTGGCGAAGATATTCGCCTAAATGCGCACGTCGGATCGACATACTATATGTAGACTTAAGTGTGTAGTGTAAGTATTTGTATAAATGCTTGTATTAGTATGTATTGGCTTAAATGGTGTTATGGATTAGTTTGAGATTGATTTCTCAATTAATATGTTGATGTGAATGATTTCCTACATGTTAGCCATATGTACGATTTCATTATATGTATGAAATACATGTGCTTAATGATTCATTTAAGTGGTATGTTATAACATGTGCTTGATGATTTTCTTATGACTTAGTTGGAGATTGAATTTTCAATTAATACGCTGATGGTGATGATTTCCTATATATTGGCGATATGTATAATTTCATTATATGTATGAAAGGCATGTGTTTGAAGACTCGCTTAAGTTGTATATAATAACATGTGTTAACATGCTCACATGGTTGCATTTCATTTCCATTACCCTTACACAACTGCTGATGTGATTCTATGATTGTTTGGGACTATGCCTAGTCCAGGTAGTCGGTAACCGAAAGAATTCGTGGTTAGCTTATCTTGGCCACGAAGGACGTGTCGATGAACGTGAGTCGTGTTGGAGTTGGCGGCAGTGGTTAGGCCACGCGAAGTGTTTTACGCACTTTATATCGTTCGACTTGCGATGCGCTCGTGCTAGTCGAGCCCGTCAAGTAACCCGACTGGCCGTTGTATGTTCACCCTGCATGAGTCATATCTGCTTGAACCTAGGGTACTGAAATTACCATTGTAAACCCTGTTAACCATGGTACCTTGATCCACTAAGACTCATGAGCCGGGTATGGTGGTATGGGACACCGTGGTCGAGCTGTCGGCCTACGCTGGGGCCACAAACCTCCCCGTAGTGACCAGTGAGCACCTAGTCTCATGAGCAGATTATGGTGGTATGGGACACTATATTCTAGCTGTCGGCCTACACTGATCAGGCGACGAGTCCTTTGTAGTGACCGCGAGCGTATTCTGAGTCTATGGGAGGCGACGACCCTTCAGTAGCAGTAGAGTACAGTAGGCCTGTATTGATAAGGTGATGGGGGAGCGGAGCAACGAGTGCGTGCAACAGCCCTGGCAGCCCTTGCAGCGACCTACAAAATATACATCGTATGAGATTACTAGGAGTGACGACCCTAGACAGGATCTGTGTTGGGATTGATATAAGGGAAGTACCTTAGTTTCCCAATCCTGCTGTTTGAATGGACTAATAATAACTTGAAAATCATATCACCATAGCATTACATGTGCCTGGAAGATGTGGAGCACTCTAGGGAGTGTGGCATGCCACGGTCGTAAGATGTTGCCGCATGAGGGTGATCGTCGGTGAGGGCATACATCACATCACGTCATGTCATATTGCATTAACAACAGTATTAGGATTGTTTGATTTATTGCTTTACTATTATCGCATGATTGATTTGAGAACATGTTAATCCTTGCTCTATTATTCCACTGAGTTAGCTACTCACTCCCACGTTACGGGATGGTGTTTCCGGACACCCACCAGTCCCTTTTGTGATTGCAGATGATGGCGCGGCCTGGGAGGCGGAGCTGGACTTGATGATGAGGAGGAGGATTCCTCCTTTATGCGTGTTCTGATTGACGGGATTACAGGGAGGTTGATTAGATACATTGACACTTGTCATTTTATATTTTTAGCGCCCTCATGTATATTTATTTTGTTTACTTCTGAAGTATACATGTATGTGTATAACCTGGTAATATATTCACACTCTGGAGACATACAACAGTTTATATATATTATACATACTATTACAGTCTTCCGCTTGTTAATTTAACTGTCTCTGGAGTATGATATGCTGTTCTAGCTTAATCTCACTCATGTTTAATGCGTTATCATAGACAACATTCAATCATACATATCTATGTTGCATAAATAACATTTTGGAACTCGGGAGTTGGGTTTTTACTCGACCCCCCGATTTTCGGGATGTTATAATACCCAAACCTAAAACCTTACCTATAGCATAAAACTATTCTTAAATCCTTAAACTTTAACCTATGACCTAACCTAAACCTATACTTATAACCTAAAACTATTCCCAAATCCCAAAACCTATAACCTTAACCTAAATTTTTCCTAAACCTATAAACTAAACTCAATTCCCTAAACCTAAACCTATAACCTAAACCTAAACCTATAAGCTTAACTCAAATCCCTAAACCTTAACCTATAACCTAACCTAAACATATACTCATAACCTAAAACTATTCTCAAATCCCAAAACCTATAACCTAAACCCGAATCCAAACCCAAACCCGAACCCAAATTCCTAATCCTTAACCTAAACATATAACCTATAACCAATAACATAAGCCTATAACTTAAACCTAAACCTAAACCTATAACCAATAACATAAGCCTATAACTTAAACCTAAACCTAAACCTATAACCTAAACTCAAATCCCTAGACCTTAACCTAAACCTAAAACCTAAACCTAAACCTACAACCTTAACTCAAATCTGTAAACCTTAACCTTTAACCCAACCTAAAACTATTCTTAAATCCCAAAACATATAACCTAAAGTCGAATCCAAACCCGAACCCGAACCCGAATTCCTAAACCTTAACCTAAACATATAACCTATAACTTATAACTTAAGCCTATACCTAAGCCTAAAACCTTACTTATAACCTAAAACTATTCTCAAATCCTTCAACCTAAACTTTAACCTATAACCTATAACCTAACCTTAACCTAAACCTAAAACCTAAACCTTAACCAATAACCTAAAACCTAAATGTATTCTCAAATCCCTAAACCTAAACCTTAACCTATTCTCAAATCCCTAAACCTAAACCTACACCTAATCCTAATCTCAACTCCCTAACCTAAACCTAAATCTAACTTGAAAACCCAAACCTAAACCCGATCCCAAACCCGCCCGATTTCCTAAACCTAAACCTTAACCTATTCTCAATTCCCTAAACCTTAACCTATAACCTAACCTAAACCTAAACCCATAACCTACACTTATAACTTAAACCTAAACCTATAACCTAAACCTAAGCCTAAAACCTAAACCTATGACATAAAACATAAATGTATTCTCAAATCCCTAAACCTAAACCTAAACCTAATCTTAATCGCAACTCCCTAACCTAAACCTAAACCTAAACTTGAAAACCCAAACCTAAACCTATAACCTACACTTATAACCTAAACCTAAACCTATAATCTACACTTATAACCTAAACCTAAACCTATAACCTAAACCAAAGCTAATAACCTAAACCTATGACCTAAAACCTAAATGTATTCTCAAATCCCTAAACCTAAACCTACACCTAATCCTAATTTCAACTCCCTAACCTAAACCTAAACCTAAACTTGAAAACCCATACCTAAACCTATAATCTAAACCTAAACCTATAACCTAAACCTAAGCCTAAAATAAAAACCTATGACCTAAAACCTAATTGTATTCTCAAATCCCTAAACCTAAACCTACACCTAATCCTAATCTCAACTCCCTAACCTAAACTTGAGGACCCAAACCTAAACCTATAACCTACACTTATAAACTAAAACTAAACCTATAACCTGCACTTTTAACCTAAACCTAAACCTATAACCTAAACCTAAGCCAAAAAACTAAACCTATGACCTAAAACCTAAATGTATTCTCAAATAACCTAAAACATAAACCTACACCTAATCCTAATCTCAACTCCCTAACCTAAACCTAAACCTAAACTTGACACCCAAACCTAAACCAGATCCGAAACCCGAACCCAATTTCCTAAACATAAACCTTAACCTATTCTCAAATTTCTAAACCTAAACCTACACCTAATCCTAATCTCAACTCCCTAACCTAAACCTAAACCTAAACTTCAAAACCTAAACCTAAACCAGATCTCGAACTCGAACCCGATTTCCTAAACCTAAACTTTAACCGATTCTCAAATCCCTAAAACTAAACCTACACCTAATCCTAATCTCAACTCCCTAACCTAAACCTAAACCTAAACTTGAAAACCCAAACCTAAACTCGATCTCGAACCCGAATCCGATTATCTAAACCTAAACCTTAACCTAATCTCAATTCCCTAAACCTATAGCTTATAACCTAAACCTAAACCTTAACCTAAACCTATAACCTTAACCTAAATTAAAACCTATGACCTAAAACCTAAATGTATTCTCAAATCTCTAAACCTAAACCTACACCTAATCTTAATCTCAACTCCCTAACCTAAACCTAAACCCAAACCTAAACCCGGTCCCAAACCTGAACCCAATTTCCTAAACCTAAACCTTAACCTATTCTCAAATCCCTAAACCTACACCTAATCCTAATCTCAACTCCCTAACCTAAACCTAACCTAAACTTGAAAACCCAAACTTAAACCCAATCCCGAACCTGAATCTGATTTTCTAAACCTAAACCTTAACCTAATCTCAATTCCTTAAACCTATAGCTTATAGCCAAAACCTAAACCTTAACCTAATCTCAATTCCTTAAACCTATAGCTTATAGCCAAAACCTAAACCTTAACCTAAACCTTAACCTAAACCTATAACCTAAACCTAAATCAAAACCTATGACCTAAAACCTAAATGTATTCTCAAATCTCTAAACCTAAACCTACACCTAATCCTAATCTCAACCCCCTAACCTAAACCTAAACCTAAACTTGAAAACCCTAACCTAAATCCGAACCCAATTTCCTAAACCTAAACCTTAACCTATACTCAAATTCCTAAACCTAAACCTGCACCTAATCCTAATATCAACTCCCTAACCTAAACCAAAACCTAAACTTGAAAACCCAAACCTAAACCCGATCCCGAACCCGAACCCGATTTTCTAAACCTAAACCTTAACCTATTCTCAATTCCCTTAACCTATAGCTTATAACCTAAACCTAAACCTTAACCTAAACCTATAACCTTAACCTAAACCAAAACCTATGACCTAAACCTAAATGTATTCTCAAATCTTTAAACCTAAACCTAAACCTAATCCTAATCACAACTCCCTAACCTAAACCAAAACGTAAACTTAAAAACCCAAACCTAAACCCGATCCTGAACCTGAACCCGATTTTCTAAACCTAAACCTTAACCTATTCTCAAATCCTTAAACCTAAAACTACACCTAATCCTAATCTCAACTCCCTAACCTAAACCTAAACCTAAACTTGAAAACCCAAACCTAAACTCGATCTTGAACCTGAACCCAATTTTCTAAACCTAAACCTTAACCTATTCTCAATTCCCTAAACCTATAGCATATAACCTAAACCTAAACCTTAACCTAAACCTATAACCTTAACCTAAACCAAAACCTATGACCTAAAACCTAAATGTATTCTCAAATCTCTAAACTTAAACCTGCACCTAATCTTAATCTTAACTCCCTAACCTAAATCTAAACCTAAACTTGAAAACCTAAACCTAAACCCGATCCCGAACACGAACCTGATTTCCTAAACGTAAACCTTAACCTATTTTCAATTCCATAAACCTATAGTTTATAACCTAAACCTAAACCTTAACCTAAACCTAAACCTAAACCTATAAACTTAACCTAAATCAAAACTTATGACCTAAAACCTTAACCTATAACCTATAACCTAACCTTAACCTAAAACCTAAAACCTAAACCTAAACCTAAAACCTAAATGAATTCTAAACTCCCTAAACATAAACCTATAACCTAACCTAAACCTAAACCTAGAAACTACACTTATAACCTAAACCTAAACCTATAACCTAAACCTCTGACCTAAAACCTAAATGTATTCTCAAATCCCTAAACCTAAACCTGCACCTAATCCTAATCGCAACTCCTTAAACTAAACCTAAACATAAACTTGAAAACCCAAACCTAAACCTGATCCTGAACACGAACCCGATTTCCTAAACCTAAACCTTAACCTATTTTCAATTCCCTAAACCTATAGCTTATAACCTAAACCTAAACCTAAACCTATAACTTATCTTAAACCAAAACCTATGACCTAAAACCTTAACTTATAACCTATAACCTAACCTTAACCTAAACATAAAACCTAAACCTTAACCTATAACCTATAACCTAAACCTAAACCTAAAACCTAAATATATTCTCAACTCCCTAAACATAAACCTTTAACCTAACCTAAACCTAAACCTAGAACCTACACTTATAACCTAAACCTAAACCTATAACCTAAACCTAAGCCTAAAACCTAAACCTATGACCTAAAACCTAAATGTATTCTCAAATCCCTAAACCAAAACCTACACTTAATCTTAATCTCAACTCCCTAACCTAAACCTAAACCTAAACTTGAAAACCCAAACCTAAACCCGATCTAGAACTTGAACCCGATTTCCTAAAACTAAACCTTAACCTATTCTCAATTCCCTAAACCTATAGATTATAACCGAAACCTAAACCTAAACCTGAACCTTAACCTATAACCTAAACCTAAACCTAAAACCTAAATGTATTCTCAAATCCCTAAACCTAAACCTACACCTAATCTTAATCTCAACTCCCTAACCTAAACCTATACCTAAACTTGAAAACCCAAACCTAAACCCGATCCCGAACCCGAACCCGATTTCCTAAACCTAAACCTTAACCTATTCTCAATTCCCTAAACCTATAGCTTATAACTAAAACCTAAACCTAAACCTAAACCTTAACCTATAACCTAAACCTAAACCTAAAACCTAAATGTATTCTCAAATCCCTAAACCTAAACCTACACCTAATCCTAATCTCAACTCCCTAAACTAAACCTAAACCTAAACTTAAAACCCAAACCTAAACCCGATCTCGAACCCGAACCCGACTTCCTAAACCTAAACCTTAAACTATTCTCAATTCCCTAAACCTATATCTTATAACCTAAACCTAAACCTTAACCTAAACCTAAACCTAAACCTATAAACTTAACCTAAACGAAAACCTATGACCTAAAACCTTAACCTATAACCTATAACCTAAACCTAAACCTAAAACCTAAATGTATTCTCAACTCCCTAAACCTAAACTTACACCTAATCCTAATCTCAACTCCCTAACCTAAACCTAAACCTAAACTTGAAAACCCAGAACTAAACCCGATCCTGAACCTAAACCCGATTTTCTAAACCTAAACCTTATCCTATTCTCAATTCCCTAAACCTATAGCATATAACCTTAACCTAAACCTATAACCTTAACTAAACCAAAACCTATGACCTAAAACCTAAATGTATTCTCAAATCTCTAAACCTAAACCTACACCTAATCCTAATCTCAACTCCCTAACCTAAACCTAAACCTAAACTTGAAAACCTAAACTTAAAACCCGATCCCGAACCCAAACCCGATTTTCTAAACCTAAAACTTAAATGTATTCTCAAATCCCTAAACCTAGACCTACACCTAATCCTAATCTCAACTCCCTAACCTAAACCTAAACTTGAAAACCCAAACCTAAACCCGATCCCGAATCTGAACCCGATTTCCTAAACCTAAACCTTAACCTATAACCTAGCCTATACCTAAACCTATAACCTAAACTGAAGCCTAAAACCTAAACTTAAACTTAAAATCAAAATGTATTCTCAAATCCTTAAACCTATACCTACACCTAATCCTAATCTCAATTCCCTAACCTAAACTTGAAAACCCAAGCCTAAACCCCATCCTGAACCCAAACCTGATTTCTTAAACCTAAACCTTAACCTATTCTCAATTCCCTAAAGCTATAACCTATATACTATAACCTATAACCTAAACCTAAACCTAAATCTATATACTATAACCTATAACCTTAACCTTAACCTTAACGCATCGACAAGAGTTGATAAGAGATATTTTTCAAGTTGTGCAGGATCCTTAGAGAGGTTCTATGAACAAAGGAATGATCCGGTAAGTCTTTTTCTCCTCTGTTTTTGTATGATCTTTGGTGCAAGTGTTTGAATTCAGTGTTTAAAGAATATTTATGGTATTTGGCAGAGAACAACTGATTGCATTCAGGTAAGCAACGGAACAGAAGCCTCATCGCATCATATTCTATAGGTAATTCTTCAACTTGGGAGTCTCTATAGAGTATGAATATTATGATTTAGTTTTGGTTTTTGTTAGATGAGAAACTGTTTGGTATTTTGGCTCATGATTTAGAGTTTTGCAGGGTTGGTGTGAGCGTATTTATGCGTGGATGAATGTAATGTGGATAAGATAGTTTGTTTGGATGGATGTAGTTTATGTTTGGATGAATGTAGTTTATGTTTGGATGGATTTATGTAGTTTAGGTTTAGATGGATGTGAATGATGAAATATATTATATAATAGGTATATATCAGGAAGAATACGATGTTGTAACAGGTGTATATGGAAATACGAGACGATTGAAGATCGTCCTTTTAAAAGACGGTTTACGACTATCCTTTTTAGGTTCATAAGAGACGGTCCATGATCGTCCTTTTCAGACTCATAAGAGACGGTTCATGACCGTCCTTTTAAAGGATGGTCATAGACTGTCCTTTTCAGGTTCATAAGAGATGGTCCATGATCGTCCTTTTCAGACTCATAAGAGACGGTTCACGATCACCCTTTTAAAGGACGGTTATAGACCGTCCTTTTCTGGTTCATAAGAGAAGGTCTACGACCATCTTTTTGCAGGTCATATGAGACGGTCTATAACCGTCCTTTTTATTGACGGTCATGAGCCGTCCTTTTTACGGACGGTCTAAGACCGTCCTTTTCAGCTTCATATAAGTCCACTAATTACGTATCATTATAGACGGTCTATGACCGTCCTTCGTTAGAGACAGTCCATAACCATCCTTCTTTAGAGACGGTTTATGGTTGTCCTTTAAAAATACGACTCGTCAAAATTTGACGGTTGTTGCAACGGTCCAGGACCGTCCTTTTTGGCCTTTTGAGATGGTTTTTTACCGTCCTTTTTTTGCTATTTTGGCGTAGTGGTTGATGCAACCACAGACCACCACTGCGTGATCCTAACCTCCACCGATAGCGAATCCAAAATGTGGACTCTAAACATTCGATCAAAATACGTCCAAGTATCCACTGCAATCCGACTAGAGAGGAAACGATGCAAAATGGACTCAGTCACATGACCGTGTTGAGGATTGCTAACGCAACAAGTGCATTTGGATGCCATACTAATGCCACAGCCTTGTACTGTCTCATCAACAACAATCGCATTCCGAAGAATCCTCTAGGTGAAAAGGGAGATCCTTGGCGGGAGCTTGTCATGACATACCACCTGCGCCCAACTTCTAGTAGACACTGACACTCTACACTTCTCCCAAGTCGTAGCAATAGAAAAAGCTCCAGACGGCGTGAACGGCCAGATAGGGAAGTCAGACGCTTCCTAGAGGCAAAAACCCTGCTGAAAAAATAAAATTTATGACCTGTTGGGGTAGAAAATTAAATACCCTCGACGGAGGTAGAGGGCCATTATTACCCAGCACCTGGCATGTATAAATCTGAAGAAGGTTGGGAGGCACTCAGGCTGAAGCTAAACGATGGAGCGGTCTTAGGCCAAACTAATTGTCTAGCCAAAATCTGCATTTACCATCTCCCAGGTACCACTGAGTGTAAGAGTCCACGACCGGGATGAAAGAATGAATTCTCTTCCATAAAGGAGATCTGAAAGATGCGGGGCCTAAAAGGCCGGAGGGAGAAAGGTCACAATTGTATTTAGCTATCATAAATGAGCCCTAAAGGCTCTTCTTCTGATAAATTCTGATATCCCAAGCCATCTTCAACCAAAATACCGACACATTATCTTTAAGTCTTCTAATCCCAAGACCCCCTTCTTCCTTCAGAACCGCAATGGACTTCCAATTTCTCTAGTAGCACTTTAATTTCCCTTCATTCCAGCCCCATAAAAATGCTACAAAATGATTCTCAAGACCCTTCAAAACTTTGGCCAAGATATGAGTGGTTGCCAAGGCATGCATTGGAATGTTGCTCAACACATGACGAACCAAAACTGCCCTCTCGACTTGAGAAAGGCACCTGGATTGCCACCTTCTAATCCGACCTTCCACCCTATCAAGAAGTAGCCTAAAAAGAGCTGCCTTCAGCCTGCCCTTCACCAAAGGAACCTCGAGGTATGAGAAAACCCCCAACGATCTTGTAATCCTAAGAGTAGACTTGATGGCCCTCACCCTGGATTCGGTCAACTTAGATGAGTGGATGAACATGCTCTTGCGCATGTTAACTTTTTGCCCAGAACCTTTCTGATAATCTTCCAGAAATTTCTTCAAAACTCTGAGAGAAGCTATTCCAACATTTAGGAATAAAATGGTGTCATCCGCATATCATAAATGGGAGACAAGCAAGCAACCGATCCTTAGCTTGAAAGGCTGAAAACAACCCTAGGTGCTAATATCTTTCAGGCCTCTACTAAGAACTTTCATCACAATGATAAAAAGACTCGACAATATTAGGTCCCCTTGTCACAGCCCTCTAGATGACTTGAAAAAGCCTAAAACTTCCCCATTGACAAGAACCGAGAACCAAGAATTCGCCCAACATTTCTCCACTAGATCGATCCACTGAGAACAGAAGCCGAATCTACAAAGAACCTGCTTAAGGAAATTCCAATCAAGCTTATTGTAAGCCTTTTTCATATCCAACTTAACCACAACATTGCCTTCCCACACTTTTCTGTTAAGGTCTCTAAACAGCTCCTGAGCAAGCACAATGTTATCTGCAATCGATCTTCCATTAACAAACGCCCCTTGTTCAGCGGAGATGAGAAGAGGCAGTATCTAATTCAACCTGGCTATAATAAATTTAGAGAAAATCTTGTATAAACAATTACATAGGCTTATTGGCCTCAAGTCCGTAAACTTCTTAGCAGCTGCTGATTTGGGGATCAAACATATCAGGGACACAGATATTGCTCTCAGAAGGGGGCCACCTTGAAACAGAAACTTAACTGCATTAAGCAGGTCCTAACCAACTATACTCCAGTAGGCTGAGAAGAAAGAAGATGAAAAACCATCAAGTCCAGTTGCAGAATCAGCTGGAATAGTGAGAACAGCTTGCTTAATTTCTAGCTCAGTCGGCGAGGCCATTAGCAAACCAAAGACGGGATAACATCAAGGAGGTTATTTTGTATGGTACAAGGTTCCACCTGAAACAGGCCTTGAAAATGTTCCACTGTTGCACGTTTGATATCGACATTATTTCCCAGATTTTGCCTAGAATTCAAAGTAATCTCATGAATGATCAAATCTCCTTTGTTTCTCTTTTGCTGTAACATGGAAGAAATTTGAATTTTTGTTACCAGCTTCAAGCCAGGTAACCCTTGACTTTTGTTTCTAGAAGGTTTTCTCTAGCTATTGAAGACGAGCAAGGTTGGAGGAAGCATCATTAAAATCAATGGAACTCGCATTATCTCCCAACCTCCTACCATGTCTTTCGGAAGCTACAATTGTAGCGTTGAAATCACCAGAAACTGCCCAGCGACTGTTAATTGCTGAGGAGAGCACTGCCAACTCAGACCAGAGGACTCTTCTATGAAGTCTGTCGCAACTCGCATAGACAAAAGTCATGGAGATGGAGCTGGTAAATTCTGCAAGGAGAAAACTATGGATAGAGATTGGTTAGAAGATGAAAGAAGGGATGACGAGATTTGAGATGTGGAAAAAAACCCAAATCTTCCCCCCAGAGTCAGACTTGGACAATGACAAATGGAAACCCAGCGATAAGCCAACCCCTACTCTCTTATCATCCGAGAACAAAGGTATAAGGCACACCAAAATCATAGGATCAAATTTTCGGATGAGCCTCTTAGTAGACAATACTGAGCGGCGATTTCCAATGCCGCGCACATTCCTAACAAGCACCCTATCCATTAGTAACGCAACCTGAATTAACCGCCCTTCTCTTTAATCTACGTAGCCTGGATTCCCAATCACCTCTAGAGTATAGCACATTTGCTCGTTTCACCAAACAGGACTTCGAATTTTCCTCAGGAGAGAGGAGTTTGAACCCAAAAACGGTTTTTGAACTGTCTTGGCTTGTATGAAGATTGGGTATCTGCAGGTTGATAAAGTCATTACCTTCCCCAACTCCAAGGTTCTGTTGAGGAGCTATTAAAGGACAATCCACACATTCAGCTTGTGCTGACTCCGTTTCCTGCCTCTACATCTTTTCTAGAGGAGAAAAGTATGGTGAGAAGTCTACTTCCAAGGCAGCTCTACAGAGTTATTGGTTTGGGGACTGAACTGAAGATGGTAGTTCACTGAGTTGCTGAACCTGCCCTGTTAAACGGGTTCTGTTGTCTAGAATTGGCTCCATATATGGTTTATAACCTTCTACTGGCTCCACAGTTGTAGACAGACTGATGCAGGTCTCCTGGTGGAGGATGAAAGGCCGAATTCTCGGTACTCCATTGTTCCTACACCCCTTCTCAGAGTTGGGAAAAGGGGTGCATCCAGCTGATTTGAAGTGCCGGTAAACCACTATTTTTCATTGTATCTTTCGCAGCAGGTTCCCTTCAATCTGTAATGGCATATGGACCTGAGGCTCTTCGCAAGAATTTCTCTCCAACCGCTTGTTTTTCATCCTCCTGATCACTGAGGTACCCGTTAGATCTGGGGAGCTATTAAAGAGAGGTAACAATGCTTGGTCTGTTGTGTATTAGGGCCTTAAATTGATGTTTGGATTTGTATGGACATTATCCTCTATCTGGTCCGACTGGGATATGTGTGGGTGTTGAACGTGAGTCTTATTCATTTGGGTCTTTGTCCCTATTGAGGCAATGTGTTAAACAGGAGGAAGGCAATACTGAGTGACCATTGGTATTGCACTCTCAACCTGATAATGGACAATATGAGTATCCGGCCTTGACATTTCTGCTAAGCTAAGCTCCACTACCTTTGAGGTGATAGGTGATTGTTGTTGAGGGGATTCGCCAAAGGATTTTGCCACCCATTCTTTAGTTGTAGTCATTGTCAAGGTCACAGCAGGGTTTAAAGATTTTCCTCCCATATATTCTTGGTGTGCTATATTGCATACACCAGAAATTCTTCGTCGAGCACCTTGAGACCCAAAACACGACTAAGGTCCGCTCCTGGACGAAGCTTCACCTTAATGCGGGAGAAAACCATGAAAGTCCCGAGCCTTCCATTTGCATCCACTTGAAGTACCTTTCCATAATAGTTTCCCATTTAAATGATCACTGCTTCCAGCTAGGCGTGAGCGGGAATCCCAAATAGTCTTATCCAACACCCGTATTTTTTGGATTCCATAAATCTACCCCAAGGTTGTAACGAGGCAATTCCCATTTGGGAGTGGAGAATAGCATCCGATTAGAACTAAAAGTACTCATGTTTGAGTTTGAATAACAATAGAAATGTACATGAAGATAACCTAGAAATGTCGATTTCGGATGTTGTATAGGAAGAGGCCCTATTGAAATCAATCAATTTCAAAACGAAAATCGAGGGCTGGCCCACCGTACATACCAAACCCAGCTGTAGCTCCTGTAATTTCTAGTGCACTGCCCTTTCATCTGTCGTTGATGAGAAACGATCTAAGCAGTCACTGATATTGCCTCTCCAACGATTACCTTTGGTAGCTACTGCCGCATAAGAGATGTTATCATTCCTTGAATCACGGACCTGCCGTGAACACTCTTGGTTCCGCTCTCCTCCATCGCTAACGATGCCTGCCTTCAGATTGGACTCTGCCTTTTTTCTGTGTTTAGCCCAGCTTACGTTGATGATTCTCCCATCCACACGACGCTCATTAAGAACTGTGATTGCATTAAGAGCATCTTGCTCATAGGCAAACCTCACAAACCCATATCCCCATGGCTTTCTTGTGCTAGGGCGAATGGGAATGTATACATCTAGTAACCGTCCATACCTATTGAAAATCCCCAAAGGTCTTTGCTAGTAGTGTCAAAAGAGATATTCCCCACAAAGAGGCTGAAATTGGATTTGGGGACTCGTGATTCGAAAATCATACTCTTCACTGCTTGCTTCGGTGGTGAGAGAAACCTCTCATAGTGGCGAGAGGAGGGGTTTCGACGTTCCCTATTTCGACAGAAAGGGGATCACCCTCACATTGAACGTGACAGGGATCTCCCCTGCATGGGGCTCGAGATGCGCAAACCCTAGCTCTCTCTAAGGTTAACTTGATACCCATTTACCATAACCACTGGCTCCACTTGTCAGAACTTGAAAACCCATGTCTAGTATCTTTACACATAGACGACAACCTGTGTTCTCTTTGTGTTTGCTTGGTGCTATTGGATTACTATCCTAGATTCTTCTCTGTGTGCTTCTGTCGTTCCCCAACAATTTATACAACGTTTGTTCATATTAACAAAGATTCAAGGGCGTTACCCTTCCTTTTGGAAAAAAAGGAAGGGTTAAGCTTTTTCAACCATATTATTTTTATAAATACATATCTTGGTTCCCTCACTAATATAGACAGAAAATCGTAGTCCCACTGAGAAAATTTCATTAGGTGAAAGTGTGAAAAATCGAGCATCCCTATTCAACGATATCGTGGCATCGAGAATGTCTCTCACTGAGGTATGCGTTTATTATTTCAGTTTGTAATATCTATTAATGAATCATAGATGATGCATTTATTCCACTATTCATATTATAGTTCAAATCTATGTTGGGTAAATGATCTAAATCATCCATGGTCATGTCAGTGTGATATTTATATGGTAGCCCTTAAAATGCATGTTGAACCTAATGAACATTCGGAATCAAACCATTAGACGGCCTTAGTATTGCTGAAATACAAACATTTAACCATTTCTTAACATATTTGACTAATAAAATACTAATCACTAATTTAAAAATTATATTTCAGTGGTAAATATTAAACTAAGTTAAGAGAAGACTAGACTCAGTCAATCCAACTCGACTGGACATCGAGTCGAATGGATGTGAGGGACAAAAACATTGTGTATACTCATGTTCATTTAACCATGGGGATAAAATATGGATACAAGGGCTGCAACTCCCCAAACTTGACTAAGCAAGTTTAGCTAGGGTTAGGTCAGGTTGTCAAGGTCCTCAAGTTTGGTTTGGGTTGAAAAAAGCTAACCTAATTTGAATTCCGGTTGGGACGCCTGCAGAGTGGGCGAGCAGCAAAACCGTGGGCTAAGTGGGTACGGGATGCGAGGCTCCCTTTCAAGATCTCCATTTTTCTCTAGAGGTTAATGCAGGGGGTGATCCCTATTGAGGACGAGATCAAGAAGAAAGGGGTTCACCTTGTATCTAGATGTGTTTGCTGTGAAGTTGAGCTGGATTTCTCTCCCCAGTCAGAATCTCTGGGCCATCTTTTTATCAGTGCGGTGTTGGCAGCAAAGGTCTGGAAGGAGTTTTTTTTTTTTTTTTTTAGAAGCTACCTTGTATAGAAAAGGTCTGGAAGGAGTTTAGCGACATGTTCGGCCTTCATATCCACTCCCACAACTCGGTTGATGATAGGCTTTCCGCTTGGTGGCAAACTTATCTTCCAAGAGGTAATATGTCCCATCTTCGTCGCATTACCCCATGCTTTATTTTTTAGAAGATTTGGGGAGCCAAAAACTCAGTAAATTTCGATGGCATCAGGCTGAATGTTGGCATAGTGGTCGGTCGTATCAAGTGGCTATTGGTGAAAATTAGCAGCGGGCTCCCCAACCCTAACGCAAACAAGAAGTTCCAGTGCTTAATCAACTGCAACCTTGGGATTCCAACCCCATCTCCCACTACTAAGAATCCCCATATCGTGAAATGGGCCAGGCTAGGTATGGGATGGTGAAAGGGCCTAACTATATGCCCTAGAGGGGGGGTGAATAGGGCAATGCCAAATAAAACTAATAACAGCGGAATAATAAAAGATTTAAAGCACAATGCTGAATATAAAACAATCACAATAGCCTAAAATAAAGAGATTGATACTATATCAGTTCTAAGGACAACCTTACACCAAAAACCAGAGGTTTAAGGTAGGACAACCTTATTTCTAGAACGTCCTTTATATCACAACCAAAGAGGAATAATAAGCAATGAAATCAAAGTAACTTACGAAAACTAAATCCTAAGTTATTACAACATTCATCCACAAACACAAACCATAAAACTGAATGAATAAAGGAATGAAAGAATGAAGCACATCCACAACACAACGATATATAGTGGTTCGCCTGTGTGTACACCAACTGTTATCCAACAGCCACACAGATTGCTACTCCACTCCTAATATCCTCACACAGGGGATATTAGCATGCACTATTAAAATAGGTTTCACAGGTTCACCTAAAACCTTCATAATTGTGTCTTTGATCTCGGGCTTACACAATCCAAAAACCCCACAATCTGAGTTTTCTGGCTCTCCTCAGATAACCAATACAATGAGATTTTTCAGGCGAATCTTAAACAAAAACCAGAGAAAGTAAATTACAAAACATGTAAACTACCTGAATCACCTTTTGAAGAAGCCCGATAGAACTAATCGGAGTAGAAGTTCGATTCGACGTTCAAAGTCCAATACTCACTTTAAGAATGGTTCTAAGTCTAATTGATTTTAGATCAAACGGGCTAGATCTATTTGATTTTGAATCCAAGAAGAAAGAATATCAGAAATTCTCTTTTTCTAATAAGATTGGAATGTAGATCAAAATCAAATAAGAATAAGCTAGCAAAAGGAATATTAAATAAGCACAATGTAGCTTAAAATAAATACAAACTTATCTCAGAGAATAGCCTAAAGAATGCTTGAATAGAATTGATTTGAAGTACTAAAACTCTGAAGTTCGTGCTCAATTTATAGACTGTAAAATCTCATCTACGACTGGTCTTAGGATCCTAGGACTGGTCGTAGCTCCAAAGATTTTTGAAAGATTTCCTCGGGATTTGATTTTCAGTTCCACGACTGGTCCCGGGTGGTCTACGACCGGTCGTGGGCCACCTACGACTGGTCATGAGACACCTATGACCAGTCTTAGGACCCCAAAAATGGTTGCTGGAGTTTGAGTCGTAGGGCTACGACTGGTCGAAGGATGAGTCGTAGAACTCACAGAGCTGGTCGTAGGATGTCCAGGACTGGTCGTGGGACAGCTAGAAAGATCCAAAAATCTTCAACTACCTATGACTGATCCTGAAAAACTTAAGACTGGATGTAGCAAAGCTAGGACTGGTCTTGAAGTCCCTAGGACTGATCTTAGAACATTCCAAACAAGCATATAAAAATATATGAGTTATGTATCCGGAATGACCTATAGTAAAGCCTATCTTAAGGTCAATCTAAGGTCAAACAAACCTTAAAAGTGAGATGGACATTGAAAGTCTATACACTCGGATGACCCTTAAGAGAAGCATGTGAATATTCAAAACTTGTAGTAGGCCTTCATGAGCTTGATCTTGACTTGATTAAGTCTTCTATAAAACTTGAACTTGATCAAATCTTGAACATGCAAACTTGAATACTTCTATTCTTGATTTCTTCATCCAAGACTTGAAAACTTTCTTCATTTAAGATCTTTTCTTGAAATGCGATGTCTTGATATGTCTTGATTGTGATGAATAGATTTCAAACATAAAATACAAGATATACAAGACATAGAAATAGGTTTTAGCACCACAAAATTTAACAACTAAAGGGATATGAAATCATAGCACTTATAATCTCCCCCTTTGTCAAATTTGTGACAAAACACATAACATCAAAGATAATAAGAAATGATAAGTCATGACATCACAAACTACTCTACTCCCCCTAGTAATACGAGTATTGCTCATATAATCAATACATAACATGAAAACCTCAAAACTTCAATCCACATATCCATCAATCCACATATCCTTCTCAATCAATACAAACAAACAAATTTAATTTACTCCCCCTATCCATATTACTCCCCTTTTAGCAATGCTGCAATGCTTACTACTCCCCCTTTTTGTCACAAAATGACAAGGAAAAGGAACAATAGAAAGGAGAACATAGAGAGCAAATAATGAGAAGGTGATATGAAAGGACATAAAATAAACCTTAAGCATTAAGTCATAATCCATACTACAAAGTACAATATCCAAAAGGCAATGTTATGAAACCATAATTCATAATACATACCCAAAATAAAAGAAATGTTATACTATTCAGAAGATAATTCACTTAATCTGATCCAGAGGAGGGAGCAGGAATAGATGGATCAATCTGGTATAATCCCTTATTTATGCGACGAAGATATTTTCGCATGTACTTGAATCTCATATCATGGGCTATATTCATATTATCAAGTTTTTCCTCTAATGCACGAAGGCGTGCATCAAAACCAGAAGGATCATAATCTGGATGATTAGGTGAATCAGTTTCTATATCATCAAATAAGTCATCCATATTAACATCTTGAGGAAGATCGCCAGCTTCCTCTTCGTTTCCAGCATCACCACCATCACCACCAACACCACTAACACCAGCTTCATCAAATTGGCTAGGGAGCAGTTCCAATTTCATCTTATTAAGATTGTCATTTTTGAAAATGAGATGAAGAAATGGTGCCTCATTAACAGGTTTATCGACAAACATGTGAGTGGCTAAAATATTCATAAGATAACCGAATGGAATATCACTATGACCTGGATGAAAATGAAATTGTATAATGGAATGACAAATCAAAGAAGGAAGAAAGACCTTGATTCCAGAAGCAATAGAATGAAACACACGAACCATGAAAGAAGTTAACTCGGTTTTATTACCGGACCGAGGATATACATTGGAAATGAAGAAACGATGTAATATTCTGTATTTGGGTAACAGATACTTTGCAGGGAGCGCATTCCCTTTGTGAGTCCAATGTACATCAATTTTGCATAAATCTCTGGTTAACATACGTTTTTCCAATTCTAAAGGTTTGTCATATAAAGTATGAATCGGTATTCCTTCATCATTAACAGGTATATCCATAATACCAGATATTAAATGATGGTCTACTTTAAATTTTCCTTCTCTAGTATTAATTGAAAATGTTAAATTGTCAAGGGAAAAATCTGAAATGCATGCTACCATTGATTGAGCAATGGACTGGTATGCAGACCCACCTTAAAGCAAAATGTTAGTCCAGCCTACAGATTCAAGAAGAGGAATGACACCATATGGAGCAATGTGATTTAGATCAGCGGTATGCTCAACGATAATGTTATGGACATGCAAATCTCATACATCTTAAGTATCATCTTCGGGTGACCGAAGATGCCGTTTAGTTATCGGTGCAGATCTGGATGAAGATGGACCACGGGATGTTTTCTTTTTCCCTCTAGCATCCATATTCAAAAAGATATACAAAGAGCAAGCAAGATGCACAAAAGAAAGATGGGTTTTCTTTAGATCAGCAAATAGAGAGGAAACCCTTAAAAAACTCAACAAGGGATGAAATCAAGCTATACTATGAACAAATCAAAGCATAGAGATCATAAATCTTCAAGAAAAATGATGAAATAGGACTTACCTTGAAGAAAAACTAGAAATCCTTTGACTGGTCGAGCCACGACTCATCGTAGGTGGGTGTGGAAATGAAGAAGAAGGGGATTTTTCCCAAATTATATGATGTTCACGAGATCCACGACCGGCCGAATGTGGTTCACGACCGGTCGAACCACGACTGGTCATGTACATCCACGACAGGTCGAGCATTGACCAAAAATACATTTTAATGAAAAATTTTAAAATTTAAATAATTATAATATGAAATATAATACACTATGATACATGTAAGTAAGAATATTCAATATAAAATGCACATACCAAGATCAAATTTTAATTTATTAAACCTACTTTTGTCGAGCAGTTTAGTAAATATATCAGCAAGTTGAGTTTCGGTTGGTATATATTCCATTAAAATAATTTTTTCTTTAACCAACTCACGAATGTAATGATACCTAATGTCAATATGCTTAGTACATGAATACTGGATTGGATTTTTAGAAATGTTTATAGCACTGGAATTATCACAATGTAAGATCATTGAATCTTGATTAATTCCATATTCGCTAAGCATGCGTTTCATCCAAACTAGTTGAGTACATGCATATCCAGCTGCAATATATTCAGCCTCAGCAGTAGAGAGCGATATTGAGCTTTGCTTCTTGCTGAACCAAGAAACTAAGCAATTTTCAATGTAAAAATAACCACCACTGGTTGATTTTCTATCATCCATATTTTCGGCCCAATCAGCATCTGAATACCCGGCTAATTGAACATTAGTATCAAAAGGATACCAAAGTCCCAAATTTATAGAACTTGCGACATACCTAATAATCCGTTTAACAGCAGTAAGATGTGATTCCTTAGGATTAGACTGATATCTCGCACAAATACCAACACTCAATGCGATATCAGGTCTACTAGAAGTAAGATATAATGAACTACCAATCATACTGCGATATAGTTTAGGATCTATATCTTTACCTGTAGAGTCTTTTGAGAGTCTTAATGTTGTACTCATAGGAGTATCAAAGTTCTTACCATTCTCAAATCCAAACCTTTTAACCAAGTTTGAAGCATATTTGGTCTGAGAAATGAAAATTCCATCAAGTTGTTGTTTTACTTGCAACCCTAGGAAATAGTTAAGTTCGTCAACCATGCTCATTTCGAACCTTGATTTCATTAACTCTACAAACTCAGTAGACATGTTAGAACAAGTAGATCCATAAATAATATCATCAACATATATTTGAACTATCAAAATATCATTGTTATTCTTTTTAACAAAAAACATCTTATCAACACTACCTACTTGATAGCTATGACTAAGTAAGAATTTAGTCAATTTTTCATACCATGCCCTGGGTGCTTGTTTTAGACCATAGAGAGCCTTTTTGAGACGAAATACATGGTCAGATAACTTAGGGTCTTCAAACCCTGAAGGTTGTTCAATATACACTTCTTCATGTAAATCGCCATTCAAGAAAGCACTCTTTACATCCATCTGATAGATTTTAAATTTTTTAAAATATGCGATGGAAATAAAAAGTCTGATTGATTCAAGGCGAGTGACTGGAGCAAAGGTTTCATCGTAATTGATGCCTTCAATCTAATTGTACCCTTGTACAACCAGTCTAGCCTTATTTCGTATAATATTTTTGAGTTCATCAGACTTATTTTTAAAGATCCACTTTGTATCAATAATCTTTTTATCTTTAGGTCTAGGAACAAGATACCAGACATCATTACGAACAAATTGATTAAGTTCATCCTGCATAGCAACTATCCAATTTTCGTCAGAAAGTGCTTCTTTTACGTTGACCGGTTCTATTTGGGATGTAAAACAAACATAATTACATATGTTCTCAAGTTGTTTGCGAGTATGAACTCCAGTGAGAGGATTTTCAAGTATTTGATTGGTTGGATGATCTTAAACAGTCCTTGGTTCAGATTCTTTTTGACTTGATGAGATATCTAGATTGTCAATAATAAGAGCTTTATCATCATCTGAACTTGGGGATGATGTATTCAAATGATCATCAATGACCACATTGATGGACTCTTGAATCACACCAGTTCTCTTATTTAGAACCCTATAAGCTCGACTGTTCAAAGAATAACCAAGAAAAATTCCTTCGTCACTCTTCGTATCAAACTTACCCAAATTTTCACGATCCCGTAAAATATAACACTTACTGCCAAAAACCCGAAAGTATTTGACAGTAGGTTTCTTTTCAAACCATAATTCATAAGCAGTCTTATTATCAGATTTACTAGTATAAACTCGATTAATAATATAGCATGCGGTATTAACTGCTTCAGCCCAAAGATTTTTAAAGAGCTTCATACTATTAAACATAATATTAGCCATTTCCTGAAGCACTCTATTTTTCCTTTCAACTATACCATTTTGTTGCGGTATTTTGGGCACTGAGAATTCATGTGATATTCCCTGATCGCTACAGAATTTCTCAAAACTACTGTTTTCGAATTCGGATCCATGATCACTACGGATCTTGCTAACATGAGAACTTTTCTCATTTTGAATTCATTTGATGACCTTTTTTACTTCATCCAGGGTTTCAATTTTTTCTTTTAAGAATGATACCCAAGTGAATCTTGTATAGTCATCTACGATAACCAAAATGTATTTTTTGCCTCCTCGACTCTCGGATCTGGTAGGTCCAATAAGATCCATGTGGAGAAGCTTGAGTGGTCTAGATGTGGTGTTAGAGTTCACTTTCTTGTGAGAACTCCTAATTTGTTTGCCCAACTGGCATTCACCACATATTTTGTCTACTTTTTTCAATTTGGGTAGACCTCTAATTAGTTCTCTTTTGCTCAATCTAAATAAGTTCCGATAGTGTACATGTCCAAGGCGTTTATGCCATAATTCAGTCTCATCGGTATGGACCATGTAACATGATTGAGTAGATGAGCTAGCATCACTAACGATCTAGCAGTTTTCAGAAGTTCTGCGACCAGTTAATATAATAGAACCCCTTTTATTAACTATCTCACAACCTTGATTAGAAAACTTTACACTATGGTTGTTATCACATATCTGAGAAATGCTTAATAGGTTGTGCTTTAAACCCTCAACATATAAGACATTCTTAAATAAGAGAAGGTTATAAAGTTGAATCGTACCTTGGCCAATAATCTTACAATTGCTTCCATCACCAAATGTGACTGACCCGTCAGTCATATCTTTAAGATCAGTGAATAAAGCTTTGTTACCTGTCATATGCCTGGAGTAACCACTATCTAGGTACCACTTTGAATGGCTTGTTGCTTTGAAAGTAGTGTGGGCAACCAAGCTGGCAACTTTAGGAACCCATTTCATAACTGTTTTGGGTTTAGGAGTATAGATGGTCTTTTTCTGTCTATTGTTGTAGGAACGACCTATAGAGTTCGACTTTAATAGCTCCTTGAGAAGATCAATAATTTTTTCAGCTAATTGATTTCGGTTTTGAAAATTAAAGTTAATATGGCTACTTTTAGGTTTTTGAAAAGTTTTTGAATTTTTAGAAAAACCTTGAAAAGTATTCTTTTCTTTTGAGTTTAAAGATTCTCCTTTTACAAATTTAGGAGTAGTGTTCTTTTGTTTAGGAGATGTATTCTTATCACAGCCCAACCCGGATCAATCGCCACATTTTCTTGATCCGGACAATAATTTTTCCAATTTCGGATCACCTTGGGCATATCTCCATGTGTCTTTCAAACTCAGAAGAGAAGCTACCTCATTTTTGAATTTCTTTTTTTCGAATTTTAAATCTTCAATTTGGAAGGTTTTGAAATCTAAATCATTTTTGGTTTTTTCAAAAGAATCAGAAATATGAGACTTTTCTAAGACAAGAGACTCATAATCTTCCTTAAGCTTAGAAAATTTTTCTTTTTGTAATTTAAGCTTGACAGCAATTTTACAACTCTCTTTATAAAGGACATTATAAGCATCTTGAAGATCATCTTCATTATCGCAATTACTATTCAGATTTTCTTCACTAGATATATCATCATGATCTGAATAGGTGATCTTGGCTAGAGTCATAAGGGCTTTAACATCATCGCCCGATTCGGTTTTAGAATCTTCTGATTTAGAAGAGGATTCAGAATCAGATGATTCATCCCAAGTAGCCATCATGCTTTTCCTTTTCGATTTGTCCTTTTTGGGACATTTGTTAGATAAGTGCCCATACTCTTGACAGTTGTAACATTGACTATCTTTCAAGGATTTATGAGTTCTAGGTTTAGATCGTCTCTTATCATTTGATTTTTGAAAATCAACCTTTTTCTTGTTTTTAAAAATTTTGTAAAACCTTTTGGCTAAAAGTGCCATATCATCTTTGGTATTTTCTGAATCTGAAGTGCTCTCTTGAGAAATATTTTTAGATGATTTGAGAGCTATTGATTTTTCTTTAGGAGCCTTAAAGGATAACTCATAGGTTTGAAGTGAACCAACTAATTCCTCAACACTCATGGTATCCGTATCACGAAGTTCCTGAATTGCGGTCACTTTAGAATTGAACCGTTCAGGAAGTGAACGTAGTATTTTTGCGCACACTTTACTTTCAAGGATTCTATCACCAAGACCCCACATAGAGTTCACAATGTCATTCAATCTAGTGTAGAAGTCCATAAACATCTCATTCTTCTCCATATGAATTTCTTCAACTTTAGTTGTGAGGAGTTGGACTATAGATTTCTTAACAATAGACGTACCCTCGTGTGTCATTTCTAATATATCCCATGCTTGTTTTGCATTTTCACAAGAGATGATTCTTTTGAATTCATCTGGTGATAATGCACAAGTAATTGCATTTAGTGCTTTTGCATTTGTACTACTTTCACTTTTCTGAAGTGTGGTCCAAAGCGAATAAGTCGTTACTTTCATAGATTTTGAACCATCGCCATTAGTTACTTCAGTGATAGGAGGGTTCCATTCATTCACTGTGGCCATCCACACACTTTCAACTAAGATTTAAGGAAGATCCTCATCCTGGCTTTCCAATAAGCATAGTTTGTGCCATTAAAAGGTGGTGGCCTAGTGACTGATAGGCTTTCAAAATTTGACATCTTAATATAGCTTAGATCGTTAGCTTGGGAAATAAATCTAATAAATAAACAATAAGCACGAGCTATTAGGCTCTGATACCACTTGAAAGGGCCTAGCTATATGCCCTAGAGGGGGGGTGAATAGGGCAATGCCAAATAAAACTAATAACAGCGGAATAATAAAAGATTTAAAGCACAATGCTGAATATAAAACAATCACAATAGCCTAAAATAAAGAGATTGATACTATATCAGTTCTAAGGACAACCTTACACCAAAAACCAGAGGTTTAAGGTAGGACAACCTTATTTCTAGAATGTCCTTTATATCACAACCAAAGAGGAATAATAAGCAATGAAATCAAAGTAACTTACGAAAAATAAATCCTAAGTTATTACAACATTCATCCACAGTTGCTTGAAGTGATTACAACATTCATCCACAAACACAAACCACAAAACTGAATGAATAAAGGAATGAAAGAATGAAGCACATCCACAACACAACGATATATAGTGGTTCGCCTGTGTGTACACCAACTGTTATCCAACAGCCACACAGATTGCTACTCCACTTCTAATATCCTCACACAGGGGATATTAGCATGCACTATCAAAATAGGTTTCACAGGTTCACCTAAAACCTTCACAATTGTGTCTTTGATCTCGGGCTTACACAATCCAAAAACCCCACAATCTGAGTTTTCTAGCTCTCCTCAGATAACCAATACAATGAGATTTTTCAGGCGAATCTCAAACAAAAACCAGAGAAAGTAAATTACATACCTGAATCACCTTTTGAAGAAGCCCGGTAGAACTAATCGGAGTAGAAGTTCGATTCGACATTCAAAGTCCAATACTCACTTTAAGAATGGTTCTAAGTCTAATTGATTTTAGATCAAATGGGCTAGATCTATTTAATTTTGAATCCAAGAAGAAGGAATATAAGAAATTCTCTTTTTCTAATAAGATTGGAATGTAGATCAAAATCAAATAAGAATAAGTTAGCAAAAGGAATATTAAATAAGCACAATGTAGCTTAAAATAAACACAAACTTATTTCAGAGAATAGCCTAAAGAATGCTTAAATAGAATTGATTTGAAGTACTAAAACTCTGAAGTTCGTGCTCAATTTATAGACTGTAAAATCTCGTCTACGACTGGTCTTAGGATCCTAGGACTGGTCGTAGCTCTAAAGATTTTCGAAAGATTTCCTCGGGATTTGATTTTCAGTTCCACGACTGGTCCTAGGTGGTCTACGACCGGTCGTAGGACCCCAAAAATGGTTGCTGGAGTTTGAGTCGTATGGTTACGACTGGTCGAAGGATGAGTCGTAGAACTCACAGGGCTGGTCGTAGGATGTCCAGGACTGGTCGTAGGAGAGCTAGAAAGATCTAAAAATCTTCAACTACCTAGGACTGGTCCTGAAAAACTTAAGACTGGTCGTAGCAAAGCTAGGACTGGTCTTGAAGTCCCTAGGACTGGTCTTAGAATACTCCAAACAAGCATATAAAAATATATGAGTTATGTATCCGGAATGACCTACAGTGAAGCCCATCTTAAGGTCAATCTAAGGTCAAACAAACCTTAAAAGTGAGATGGACATTGAAAGTCTATACACTCGGATGACCCTTAAGAGAAGCTTGTGAATATTCAAAACTTGTAGTAGGCCTTCATGAGCTTGATCTTGACTTGACAAAGTCTTCTATAAAACTTGAACTTGATCAAATCTTGAACATGCAAACTTGAATACTTCTATTCTTGATTTCTTCATCCAAGACTTGAAAACTTTCTTCATTTAAGATCTTGTCTTGAAATGCGATGTCTTGATATGTCTTGATTGCAATGGATAGACTTTAAACATAAAACACAAGATATACAAGACATAGAAATAGGTTTTGGCACCATAAAATTTGACAATTAAAGGGATATGAAATCATAGCACTTACAGATGGGTAAAAATAAATGTGGCGGTTCTGCTGTTGGCAACCCAGGCCTGTCTAGGGGTAGTGGGATTTGTAGAAAATCTTTCAAAAATTTCCTTTTTGCCTTCTTTTTAGGATTTGGGCAAGGATCAAACAACATGGCTGAACTCTGAGCGTTGCACGATGCAATGGTCTTCAGCATATCATTTGGCTGTAATCAGGTGGTGATAGAATCAGCCAGTATCATGCACACAATGGATGATTCTAACAGGGTCGACCGCACTAGAGTATCTAATTCTCTTAATCTCAATCCATCTAGTGGGCTTTCAGCATCAACTTTGAAGCCCTCTCATCCTACGGTGGTTACATGGCTGAAACCAAATAGGGAGTAGATGAAGGTGAACATGGATGGATACTTAATGGGAAATTCGGGGAAGTCCGGTGGCAGAGGCGTATGTAGAGATCACACGGCTGATTTGATCTTTGCTTTTACGAATGGCAATGGGGAGGGCTCAAGCACAATTGCCGAACTTAGAGCAATTCATGATGGCCTCCATCACTGTTTCTCCTTGGGGTATTCTAAAGTGGTGGTCGAATCAGATTCGTTCCTCGTAGTGAAATTCATGCAAGAAGACATCAAGTTGGGGTGAAAGTGGAAATACTGGCTTATCAAGATTGATAGGCTTCGGCTTAGAGGTCATGTCATTTTTAGACACATATTCAGGGAAGGGAACGCCCTAGTTGATATCTTAGCACACCTAGGCAGCGACTGCCAATCCCCCTACTTCTATTCCCGTATCGCTAACCTCCCTCCCCATCTTAGAGGTCTCCTTTTCCTAGAGAAGGTGGGGCTAGGAGTGATAAGGGTACCGTAATGTGGGGATTGCCTCTATCTTTTCTTCTCTGGTTGCTCTTTTCATTGAGTTCCCTTATGATAGACGTTCCCTAGGTCCTTTTTCTCTTAGGGTAGTCCGAATGAAAATTTTGGATCATTTTGAATGAAATGGACAATTCTTCTTTTAAAAAAAAGAAGAAAAAATAAGATTCTCAATTTGTGGTAGATGCCTTTAGGGGTAAGTCGAATCTAGAGTGGAAGTGGAGCTATTGGCTGACAAGGATTGAGGGCCTTAAAAAGAGGGGAATTTTTACAATATCCCTAATCCCAAGAGAAGGGAATGGGCCGACAAACGGGCTAGCAAGAGAAGGTGCGGCTACACCCTGATCTCACTACAAGAAAAGTCACTTTTACCTACGAAAATTTTCATAGGTAAAAGCCTGTTTTTCGTAGGCAAAGCCTTTTTCCAACGAAAATTTTCATTAGTAATTTCGTTGCCAAAAGATCGAGGGTGAAAATCTTTAACAACGAAAAAAAAAAAAATCATTGGCAAAAGAAAGACTTTTGCCGACGATTCTATGTCGTAGGTAAAAGATTTTACCAACATTTTCTTTCGTAGCCAAAAATATTGAAAAATATTTTTCCCTCGACTTCGTAGCTAAAAAAGATTTACAAAACATTTTACCTACGATTATTTTCGTAGCTAAAAAGATTTACCTACCAATAGTTTCGTAGGTACAGATTATGGTGAAACTTTAACCTACAAAAAAGTTCGTATGTAAAAATATTTATGAAAGTTTTACCAACGAATTTGTTTCGTAGGTAATAATTATGACAAAACTTTAACCTACAAATAATTTCGTAGGTAAAAATATTTATAAAAGTTTTACCAACAAAATTTTTTCGTAGATAATAATTATGACAAAACTTTAACCTACAAATAATTTGGTAGCCGAAAATATAACATAAGTTTTGCCTACTAATTGTTTTCGTTGGTTAAAATTATTGCAAAACTTTTACCTACGAATGTACACGTAGGCAAAAATTGTCGCAAAAGTTTTACCTACTAATACTTTTATAGCTAAAAATATTTTCAAAACTTTTACTACGAATTTGTTCGTAGGTAAAAATTGTTAGAAAATTTTTACCTACTAATAATTTCGTAGCTAAAAATATTTTCAAAACTTTACCTACGAATTGGTTCGTAGGTAATAAGTTTTTCAAAAGTTTTACCTACAAATTTTGTGGTAGCTAAGAATATTTACAAAGCCTTCACCTATGAATGGTTTCGTAGGAAAAAATATTACAGAACTTTTTCCTACAAAGCAACTCGTAGCTAAACACTTTTACCTACGAATTGTTTGGCAGGTAAACCATTTTGAAAACATATGCCAACGAATATTTTTGTAGGTAAATATATTTTCAAACCATTTACCTACGAATATTTTCGTAGTTAAAACATGACTGCACTTTTCCCTACAAAAATTGTCGTAGGTAAAAACTTGTATGAGACTTTTACCTATGAAAATTTTCGTATATAAAAATCCGACGATACTTTTACCTATGAAAATTTTCGTTGGTAAAATTATTATTTTTTTTAATGTCCTACAAAATATTTCAGATATACACCTGTTAATATTCCCGATATACACCTTTAATATATAAATATTTCATCATATTCACATTCACATCTATTTAAACCCCTAAAGTACGTATATCCATCCAAATATAAATTACATCCATTAATATAACATTCATTCACAAATAAATACAAATAAGTTTAACATCATAAATAAAATACAAAAAATCATAAAGATGAAGGTGGAGGAGGTGGAGCATCAGTGGGTAAGAGTGCAACAAGAGCTTGAAACATCTCCGTCATCCGTCTCTCATGCTCCACCCGCATCTCCTCCATCCTCCTCTTATTCTCCTCTCTCCCTCGTTTGCTCCTCCATCCTCCTCCTATCCTGCTCCTCCCTCTGCCTCGTCAGATCCTCCATCCTCCTCTCCTACTCCTCCATCTGCCTCTCCAGCTGCTCACTCTTCTTCTCCAGCTTCTCTTTAATGTCATGGACGATGACTCATAGCTGCTGAATCTCTTTCTCTGGAATATCAGCTCGGCGGGTGGCGCTCTTGCCAACGACGATGGATCGGGTGGAGGAAGCTCTAGCGGGTGCCATGAGCTTGGCACCATGGCCAAGCCCACGCACATATCCAGAGCGGGTGCCATGAGCTTGGCACCATGGCCAAGCCCACGCACGTATCCAGAACGGGTGCCAAACACCTCACTCAGGATCTCTGGCTCACTCCGCTGAGTACCATCCGGAGTGGGCTGACTGCGTAAGGTATCCATCACCGCCTGTAATGAAAACATATAAATTTTCTCTAAAAAATGACATTATTATAATGTAATACAATTAAACTTTACAATGTAAGGATTTTTACCCAAATCTCGCCAGCTTTAGGATGTTCCTAAGATCCCGTCGCCTGTCGACAGTGAGTGCCTCTGTAGAGGTCTATTGGTCCGAGCTCCTGGCCAGTGACGGGATCTCGCTGCACAATTGAAAGGACAACTGAGTTAATATAAATGTGTAGAAAGAATATATCAACTTAATAATTACCAGTAATTTCTTACCATGCTGTGACGAACTTCTGTAAATGACTTTGAACCAGCTACGTGGTTCACTTCTAACTTTCCTCTGTTGTCAGAATTTATTTTTCTTCTCTTTTAAACACATTTTTCATAATACATTGTTATTAATAGCGAATTTAATTGTTACATTAATATATCGTAAATATGTAAATATTACCTGAAAAGAATCAGACGAAAATCTATCGCAGAGTATCCGCCAGTCGCCATCGGTTACAATTATAGGTCATAGGTTAAGGTTAAGATCTAGGTTTAAGTTAAAAGTATAAGTTTTGAGATTTAAGAATACGTTTAGCTTAAGGTTATAAGTAAAGGTTTAGGGTTAGGTTTTAGGTTATAGGTTATAAGTATAGGTTATGGGTTAAGGTTAAGGTCTAGGTTTGGGTTATAGGTTAGGGTTTTGGGATTGAGAATAGGTTTAGGTTAAGGTTATAAGTCTAGGTTTAGGTTATAGGTATACGAAATGGTTTAGGATATAGGTATAGGTTTTGGAATTTGAGAATAGGTTTAGGTTATAAGTGTAGGTTATAGGTTTAGGGAATGGTTAGGTTTGGGTTATAGGTTTTGGGATTTGAGAATAGGTTTAGGTTATAAGAATAGGTTATAGTTGGGTTATATGTTAAGGTTTAGGGATTTTAGTTTAGGTTAAGGTTGTAAGTTTAGGTTAAGGTTACAATTATAGGTCATAGGTTAAGGTTAGGTCTAGGTTTGGGTTAAAAGTATAAGTTTTGGGATTTGAGAATAGGTTTAGGTTGATTTTATAAGTAAAGGTTTAGAGTTAGGTTTTAGGTTATAGGTTATAAGTATAGGTTATAGGTTAAGGTTAAGGTCTAGGTTTAGGTTATAGGTTAGGGTTTTGGGATTTGAGAATAGGTTTAGGTTAAGGTTATAAGTCTATGTTTAGATTATAGGTATAGGGAATGGTTTAGGGTATAGGTATAGGTTTTGAGATTTGAGAATAGGTTTAGGTTTTAAGTATAGGTTATAGGTTTAGGGAATAGTTAAGTTTGGGTTATAGGTTTTGGATTTGAGAATAGCTTTAGGTTATAAGTTTAGGTTTTAGTTGGGTTATAGGTTAAGGTTTAGGGATTAGAGTTTAGGTTAAGGTTGTAGGTTTAGGTTAAGGTTACAATTATAGATCATAGGTTTAGGTTAAAAGTATAAGTTTTGGGATTTGAGAATAGGTTTAGGTTAAGGTTATAAGTAAAGGTTTACGGTTAGGTTTTAGGTTATAGGTTATAAGTATAGGTTATGGGTTAAGGTTAAGGTCTAGGTTTGGGTTATAGGTTAGGGTTTTGGGATTTGAGAATAGGTTTAGGTTAAGGTTATAAGTCAAGGTTTAGGTTATAGGTATAGGGAATGGTTTAGGATATAGGTATAGGTTTTGGGATTTGAGAATAGGTTTAGGTTATAAGTGTAGGTTAGAGGTTTAGGGAATAGTTAGGTTTGGGTTATAGGTTTTGGGATTTGGGAATAGGTTTAGGTTAAGGTTATGAGTATAGGTTTAGGTTATAGGTTAAGGTTTAGGTTTAGGGAAAGCGTATAGGTTTTGAGATTTGAGAATAGTTTTAGGTTATAAGTGAAGGTTATAGGTTTAGGGAGTGGGTAGGTTTAAGTTATAGGTTTTGGGATTTGAGAATAGGTTAAGGTATAGGTTTAGGAAATCAGGTTCAGGTTCGGGATCGGGCTTGGGTTTGGGTTATAGGTATAGGTTTTGGGATTTGAGAATAGGTTTAGGTTAACGTTATGAGTATAGGTTTAGGTTATAGGTTAAGGTTTAGTTTAGGGTAAGGGTATAAGTTTTGAGATTTGAGAATAATTTTAGGTTATAAGTGTAGGTTATAGGTTTAGGAATTGAGTAGGTTTAGGTTATAGGTTTTGGGATTTGAGAATATGTTAAGGTTTAGGTTTAGGAAATCGGGTTCGGGTTCGGAATCGGGCTTGGGTTTGGGTTATAGGTATAGGTTTTGGGATTTGAGAATAGGTTTAGGTTAAGGTTATGACTATAGGTTTAGGTTATAGGTTAAGGTTTAGGTTTAGGGTAAGGGTATAGGTTTTGAGATTTGAGAATAGTTTTAGGTTATAAGTGTAGGTTATAGGTTTAGGGAGTAGGTAAGTTTAAGTTATAGGTTTTAGGATTTGAGAATAGGTTAAGGTTTAGGTTTAGGAAATCGGGTTCGGGTTCGGGATCGGGCTTGGGTTTGTGTTATAGGTATAGGTTTTGGGATTTGGGAATAGGTTTAGGTTAAGGTTATGAATATAGGTTTAGGTTATAGGTTAAGGTTTATGTTTAGGGTAAGGGTATAGGTTTTGAGATTTGAGAATAGTTTTAGGTTATAAGTGTAGGTTATAGGTTTAGGGAGTGAGTAGGTTTTAGTTATAGGTTTTGGGATTTGAGAATAGGTTAAGGTTTAGGTTTAGGAAATCGGGCTCGGGTTCGGGATCGGGCTTAGGTTTGGGTTATAGGTATAGGTTTTGGGATTTGGGAATAGGTTTAAGTTAAGGTTATGAGTATAGGTTTAGGTTATAAGTTAAGGTTTAGGTTTAGGGTAAGGGTATAGGTTTTGAGATTTGAGAATAGTTTTAAGTTATAAGTGTAGGTTATAGGTTTAGGGAGTGAGTAGGTTTAGGTTATAGGTTTTAGGATTTGAGAATAGGTTAAGGTTTAGGTTTAGGAAATCGGGTTCGGGTTCGGGTTCAGGATCGGGCTTGGGTTTGGGTTATAGGTATAGGTTTTGGAATTTGAGAATAGGTTTAGGTTAAGGTTATGAGTATAGGTTTAGGTTATAGGTTACGGTTTAGGTTTAGGGTAAGGGTATAGGTTTTGAGATTTGAGAATAGTTTTAGGTTATAAGTGTAGGTTATAGGTTTAGGGAGTGGGTAGGTTTAGGTTATAGGTTTTGGGATTTGAGAATAGGTTAAGGTTTAGGTTTAGGAAATCAGGTTCGGGTTCGGGATCGGGCTTGGGTTTGGGTTATAGGTATAGGTTTTGGGATTTGAGAATAGGTTTAGGTTAAGGTTATGAGTATAGGTTTAGGTTATAGGTTAAGGTTTAGGTTTAGGGTAAGGGTATAGGTTTTGAGATTTGAGAATAGTTTTAGGTTATAAGTGTAGGTTATAGGTTTAGGAAGTAGATAGGTTTAGGTTATAGGTTTTAGGATTTGAGAATAGGTTAAGGTTTAGGTTTAGGAAATCGGGTTCGGGTTCGGGATCGGGTTTAGGTTTGGGTTATAGGTATAGGTTTTGGAATTTAGGAATAGGTTTAGGTTAAGGTTATGAGTATAGGTTTAGGTTATAGGTTAAGGTTTAGGTTTAGGGTAAGGGTATAGGTTTTGTGATTTGAGAATAGTTTTAGGTTATAAGTGTAGGTTATAGGTTTAGGGAGTGAGTAGGTTCAGGTTATTGGTTTTGGGATTTGAGAATACGTTAAGGTATATGTTTAGGAAATCGGGTTCGGGTTCGGGTTCGGGATCGGGCTTGGCTTTGGGTTATAGGTATAGGTTTTGGGATTTGAGAATAGGTTTAGGTTAAGGTTATGAGTATAGGTTTAGGTTATAGGTTAAGGTTTAGGTTTAGGGTAAGGGTATAGATTTTGAGATTTAAGAATAGTTTTAGGTTATAAGTGTAGGTTATAGGTTTAGGGAGTGAGTAGGTTTAGGTTATAGGTTTTGGGATTTGAGAATAGGTTAAGGTTTAGGTTTAGGAAATCGGGTTCGAGTTCGGGTTCGGGATCGAGCTTGGGTTTGGGTTATAGGTATAGGTTTTGGGATTTGAGAATAGGTTTAGGTTAAGGTTATGAGTATAGGTTTAGTTTATAGGTTAAGGTTTAGGTTTAGGGTAAGGGTATAGGTTTTGAGATTTAAGAATAGTTTTAGGTAATAAGTGTAGATTATAGTTTTAGGGAGTGAGTAGGTTTAGGTTATAGGTTTTGGGATTTGAGAATAGGTTAAGGTTTAGGTTTTGGAAATCAGGTTCGGGCTTGGGTTTGGGTTATAGGTATAGGATTTGGGATTTGAGAATAGGTTTAGGTTAAGGTTATGAGTATTGGTTTAGGTTATAGGTTAAGGTTTAGGTTTAGGGTAAGGGTATAGGTTTTGAGATTTGAGAATAGTTTTAGGTTATAAGTATAGGTTTAGGGTTGGTTATAGGTTAAGTTTTAGGGATTTGAGTTTAGGTTAAGGTTTAGGTTTAGGTTAAGGTTGTAAGTTTAGGTTTAGGTTATAAGCATAGGTTATAGGTTATAAGTATAGGTTTAGGTTGGGTTATAGGTTAAGGTTTAGGTTTAGGTATTTTGGGGTAAGGTTTAGGTTTAGGTTATAAGTTTAGGTTTTGGGATTTGAGAATAGGTATAGGTTATAAGTATAGGTTTAGGGTGGGATATAGGTTAAGGTTTAGGGATTTCAGTTTAGGTTAAGGGTGTGGTACCTGCAAATACAGATATAAACAAGATATAAATACGGCCTGTCCAAATGGTCAGGCCCTCCTAATGTTGTCCATAGGAAATGGACAGCTTCATCATGGTTATAACAGCGGTTCCCACCTTCCAGGGACCTCCGCTCATTCGGATAGCTCCGACGCACATCCAGGTATGCTCCATTAATTTCGAGCTAATACCAAAATATGTCCTGTCCAAATGGCTAGGCCCTCCCAATGCTGTCCATAGGAAATGGATAGCTTCATCATGGTCATAAAAGAGGTTCCCACCTTCCATGGACCCCCGCTCATCCGGATAGCTTTGATGCACATCCGGGTATACTCTAATAATTTTGAGTTAATACCAAAATACGGCCTGTCCAAATGGCCAGGCCCTCCCAATTCTGTCCATAGGAAATGGACAGCGTCATCATAGTCATAACAGCGGTTCCCACCTTCCAGGGACCCCCACTCCTCCGGATAGCTCTGACGCATATCCGGGTATGCTCCATTAATTTTGAGCTAATACAATTAAATTCTAAATTAGTTACTCATCAAAGGTTGGATAGATTGTTATACTTTCATATTCTCATTTAAACGTCCATGCCAAAAATCCGGCAGTATCTCCCCATGCCTCTCTAGATAAGTTAATCTTACGTTACATTCCGATGTCAAATATCTAAAACAATGTAAAGATATTTGGCATTGGATATAGAACGGAAGAAACATATCTAGAGAGAAACGAGGAGATGGACCGCGGATCAAGCATGATCATTTAAATAGATTATATGAAAGCATACGATCCATCTAACCTTGAACTGTCCAAAATGGGACAATTTGAGTGATTTCAATGCCACCAAAAATACACCATATCTATGTATGCCCCCATAGAAATCCTCAAATGAGTAACAAATTATCTAACTTACAAATCTATAAATTACAAGTCACAACTATAAACTAACTAATCACAATAATATACAAGTCAAGACAAAAAAATATAATATACAAGCTCATTAAGGTTTGCAACGATAGAAATACACATTTTATCTTTATACTGAGAACAGAAATACAATGCTAAGTAAACAAACATTTCTAACAAACTATTACGTGAAAGAAAATCTCTAGAAGATGAGATTTGTCCTCATGTATAATGCTACTGTCAGCTACTTAAAACAAGAGATTTAATTCATATGCGAATGATAAATGTAAAATGAAGAGAAGGATGCCCATTGACGAGAGAGAGAGAGGTTCATCATGTTAGTAGGCCTACAAATACCTTGTCTGTTAGACAGATGTGATTTATGGGATTTCCCAAAGGTTTTCAATCCCTGGCTGTAGATGAGCATGTTAAGAGGTGGATAGCTTTTGGGAGTGATTTTGGGTCTGTGTGTATGCACTAGCCTCCTCAAGTGGAATGAGGTGAGGTACAGGAAGAAGGGGATGCTAAGAGATGTGATTTATGGGAAAGAATGTTAGGCAATTAAAGAAGAACATGATCTTAGGCAGTGTAGTATGAGTAGCAAGATGAGAAATTATAAAATTATAAATGAAGCATTCAAGGGAACTTAGAAACATGTCAAACATAAGAGCAAAAGAGATTCAAAGAATTTAGAAACATAGTCAGAAAAATAAGATGTTACACATGTCAAACATTACTTACATTTCATAACATATGAGGCCTCTATTCTGTTTCCTTCAATCAAACCCATACGAGTATAGATTCAAACTTGTGTAAGGATGACAAGAAGTCTAAAGTTTGAATGGGGGCTATGTGGGGATTCCATACAATGAAATGTGGACCAACATCAAAATGATATAGCAGAATGATAGCAACAACAAATGAGCGCAGGTCTTACTTAAAATCTTTGAGAAGGTAGAGATATGATATGGAATGTGAATAATCCACAGACGATTGGGGACTTCACTTGGTGACAGTAATTATTTTCTGAATAGAACTGCTGCCTATAACAGGCCTATGCAATCTATCAACAGCTTCCACAAAATATCATTTAAAAAAGCAATTTGTCGACGAATGGACCTCGTGGTAACTTCAGCTAAAAGATAAACTTTGTCTAGAATGAAAATTTTCCCTGTCATTCAATAAAAAATAAAAACAAAAACATGTGAATAGATTGAAAGAACAACAATCCACTATCAAAAAAGTGTGAAAAGTAAACTAAGAAGCAAAGGAATGGGAATGACCATTCCACCATGCACTCATATGATATCAACCAAAAACTAAAAATTAAGAAGAATCAAGTTCTTATGCTCAATCAAATGTATTTAAAATAAGCGTGTCTTGAAGAAAATATGTGCACATCAACAGAATGCAGTGCAATATTTAGCACAACTTCCACCCATGTTTGTTATAATTTTAGTTGTTGAGGCTTTTTTTCTTTTCATGTTAATGTGTATTTATTTTTATGCATCTAGAATCAAATTAAATCGAAACTAATTGCAAATTGAAATTCATGTACCATATTGAAACTCAAATAGTCCATAAGCATAGATAGATAGAAGAAGCAGAAGAGACAGAGAGCAAAGTTTAACAGTCCTCTAGCCTTTTATGCTAGAGATCACACAAACCCCTTGCATATTCTTCCAAGGAAAGCCTCTCTTATTGCAAAATTAAAACATCAGCCCCATTTCATAAACTGATAGGAACATGCTATAATATAGAATAGGCTGTAAATATTAGTCGTTGTAGTACCATGGGAAATAGTCTTTCACTGAGAAATACGTAATAGGTTTTTATTCTACTCTATCTTGAAAACTCAAAGCTCTTTGCCTAGAAAGAATATAAATAAACCAAATGAAGTTTCATACTCACAGGAGCAATAGCTAACAACTGCAACCGCAATTCTTGATTTTCCTTCTTCACTGAAGAACACTGGTTACAAGCAAGACCACTTCCTTGCAAACTATTTGTTCAACATGATAAATAAATTCAAAGTAGGCTGCAATCAAATATACCAAAAAATGAAAGCATAGCAATCCATGCACACGTGTGTAACTACTCATGGAAGACATGCAGAGAATCCAAAACTGTCCAGATTATTTGCCTACCGAGGATGAGGTATAGAGAAAAAAAATTAAAATAAAATAAAATTAAAATTAAAAAAGAAGAAGCTGAACTCGCTGATCAATGGACATTTAACCAACGAGGATGGACCCATGAAGATATTTATTTCCATCCGTTTGGTAGCCACCAGTCAAACAGATAGGAGTGCGCGCAATCAGTGTATTTCTTGGAAATGCCCATCCACTCTGGAGCCCACAATTTGAACAATGGAGTCAGCAAGTACATCGAATGTGGGCCCAGGGGTATGTCCATGCATATGACCCAACAAAATTTGACAGATTCAGTATTATTCCTCTATCAATAAATCCATAAACTCCAATTGGGTTATGCCTCTCATGTTCAAGTTCAACAATCCGCTGCTTCAGCGTGCAGACCCTTCATGATATTTCTTTCCATCCATTTGGTGGTCACCAATCAAACAGATAGGAGTAGTGCCCAATCAGTTTAATTTTGGAATATGCCCATCCACTGTGGAACCACAATTTGAATGATCTAGACTCACCATGTACATCACATGTGGGCCCATTGGTATGTCGATGCATATGATCCAACATAATCAGACATTCAATATCATGCCTCCGCCAACAAAACCATAAACTACAACAGGATGGAGATGATGGAGGTGTTTTAAGTCAAGCGGCCATTTGATAAAATGCATTTGAACGGCGATGGCGTGAAAAACCCCACCCGTTGATCCGGTGAGCCCAACCGATGAGAAAAACTGATATTGAGATTGAGAGAGAGAGAGAGAGAGAGAGAGAGAGAGAGAGAGATACCTTGCCGAGCTTCAGAGACAGAGAGGGCATGCGTGGGTAGGGCGTGCGGCAACGGTAGGGTGGAGAGATTAGAAAGAGAGGAAGAGAGAGACAGAGAGAGAGAGAGAAGAGGGAGAGGGTACGAGAGAGAGAGAGAGAGAGAGAAAGAGAGAGAGAGAGAGAGAGAGAGGGTGAGCAGAGGGTGCGAGAAAAAGGGAAAAAATCAAATGGAGCGCGGGGCAGTGGATTTCGAAAGAGGGTTTTAGAAATCCCTCTTCGAAATGGGTTTGGATTTCAAATCTGCAGAGTGTGCGTTTTACATCGTTTACCCAACACGGATGGGATTCGCCAGTGATGCTGGTCGCTGCTCTGTGGACCCTACTATGATGTATGTGTTATATCCACACCGTCCATCCATTTTAAGATATCATTTTAAGTTATGACCCAAAGAATTAGGGAGATAAAAATCTATAGTGGACCCCACCATAGAAAACAGCGGGGAGAGTGATTCCCACTGTTGAAACTATCCTAATGGCCATCGTAATGTTTATTATTTGAAAACTCCACAGCAGGAAGAGTTGTGTGAGCCCCACCATGATGTGTGTCAAACATCTACCCCATCAGTCAAATGCACCATTCCATGGTGGGCTAGGGAATAAAAATCAAGTCAATCTGTGACTTGTGGAGGCCACACCACATACAAAAGTTCAGAGGGGTTAACCTCCATTAAAACATTCATAATTATTTTTTGGGCCTACCAAGATGTGGTTCACAAATCCAGCCCATCCATTATGTGTGTGCCACTTGTATGAGGGGTCATACCAAGTTTCAGACGCATCCAAATTTCAGGTGGGACCCCACCAAGTGCTTTTATATGTTTTAGGCATGTCTTCACGTGATTTTAGAAGGTATAGCCCACCGGAGTTCCGTATACGACTAATTTTTGGGATATCCCATAATTTAAAGGGGACCCATCAAATGCACGGTGTTGATGTTTAACACACATCATGGTGGGACCCACACAGCTTGACCTCATGGGGAGTTCCCATGAGCTCTACCGTATATAACATTTTCCATGTTTTTTTTTATTTTATATATATATATATATATATATATATATATATATATATATATATATATATATATATATATATATATCTATTTCCACCGTTGATACCTTCCTTGGGCCCACAATAATGTTTATTTTCCATTTAACATGTTCATAATATCAAAAAGACACATGAAAACATACATCATGGTAAGGCCAAAAATGAGAGGTATATAAATATCAGGTAGACCACACCACATGAAAACAATAGTGATTAGATATCCATCATTAAAATCCTTGTAAGGCCCAGTGTACCATTTATTTGGCATCCAATCTGTTTATTAGGTCATACAGGCCTAGATGAAGGGGAAAAACAAAAATCATCTCGATCCAAATCTTTTATGGCTCCCAAAATGTTTTAAATGGTTGCGCTCATTCAATATTTTTTCCTGTAATGTGGTCCATTTAAGATTAGGATATGCCACATTTTTGGTCTCGTGCCATAAGATGATCTTTAAAAATAGATGGACGACATGGATTAAACACATACATCATGGTGTGGCCCATAGAGCACCAACCACCAGCCATTGGATGGTGTCAGGGGGAGTAGTCAATCTGTTTCCCTTATTTGTGGTGTGGTCCATTTAATCTTTGGATATGATTCATTTTTTGGATAATTCTCTAAAATAATCTCGAAGAATGGATGAACAGTGTGAGTTGATCCTAAATTTACAGGTAAATCCAAAACTCAAGTGTACCTTTCTTGGACCCACGGTAATGTTTATTTGACATCCAACATGTTCAGAATATCAAAAAAATATGTATGAAGAGAAAACAAAAACATCAGGTGGGCCATTAAATCAATTAATAGTGGTGACGAGGCGTTGCCGTTCGAAGAAAAAGAAAGAAAGATAGTGACAACATCACACTGCCATTAAATCAGCAGATCAAAATCAGCACAAACATGACTAAAAAATTCTTAGAAATTTTTAAGTATAGTTGCATTTCTTTTTTTCAGTTTTGTTCAATAGATCTGTTTACATGAGATCCTTTTATTTTCACTGATTCTCAATAGTTTAAGTGACTGACATATGTTTGTGAGAAAAATTGTTGAGAGTTAGACGCAGATTTAGGGCTTGAGATAGAATCATTTTGGTTCATGAAAAATTTGGTGGTATCTAAGTTCCATGCTGATTTATTCAGGGCACTCAAGAAAGCTATGTGAATCCACTCCAAGCACATACACAACCTAAAGAAAGATCATAAGCTTTGTCAGAATACCCATATCAAAATCTTGTCAGTTGTTACCAGAAACAGTTCCTCAGTATCAATATACAAGAAAATTGCATTATAAATAGAGCGATGCTTCAAGCATCCATCTGCATATGTTAAACATAAGTACCCCTATGTGTCAAATTGGTGCAATTGAATGAGATCCAGGCAGTTCAACACGTGGGGCACATGTTGAACTGTTCCTAACTAAACTATCAGGGTCTTCTAGACATTAGGTGAGTCACACATGTACGTTGAACATCAGACATTGGTTATGCATATTTAGACGTCCATTATTCCATACACCTCAAAAAGTGTGGACTATTCCTTTTTAGCACTAGAACTCATTCACCAGGAGCCTCACATGAAAAAGTTAGTTTGATGACATCGAGGAGGACCCATCAAGGTGTCATCGAGGAAAATCGAAAATTACATGTAGACTAATGACACTCAAAGGGGCCAATACAAGCAATGGTTGGCAAAATGGAAGAACAAGCCTTATTCTAAATGCATAAAGATCACAAGCAATGGATTGAAACGATTGGATCTGAACCTCTACTACTTGTATGGAGTGTCTAACTCACCAGAGTCGGGTTCTTTTCAACTCGGGGGAAATGATACAAGCCCAAAGCCCACCATTGGGCCGAGCATGTAATGATTTTGAATTATTTATTTAAAGATTTGGAGCCTACTACAATTTACTATTTGTGGGAGATATGGGGAGATGGATACTAAGAACCAGAGTCATACCCACCGTTGAAACATATATAGAGTCCACCATGACGTATTTTTGAGATCTAACCTATTCATAAGTTAACATAGAGATGGATGAAGTGAAAACAAAAATATCAGCTTGATCAGAAATTTCTGTGGCCCCTGAGAAGTTTTGAATGGTGGATGTCACTGTCCCCACTGTTTTCTATGGTGGGGTCCACTTGAACTTTAGATCTATCTCATTCTTTTTTCTCATGCCATAAAACTATCTCTCCAAATTAATGGACGATATGGATACAACACATGCACCATGGTGGGGTCCACATAGGTTGGTGATGTCACTTCAGGGTCGATTTGGCTACTAACCTTGAAAGTATGTAATCCGCGTCCGCCCAAATCCGGCCCTCTCTATCTCTCTGTCTCTCGCACCCTCTCTGGCTCTCGCACCCTCTCATCCCTCACTCCTCTCTCTCCCTTCCTCTCCCTCCCTCTCTCGATCTCGCTGATTTCCCTCCCCCTGTCTTGATGTCTCTCTCCCTCATTCTCTTCGATGCACAGTCCTTTCATCAATCTCTCCAACAGTTGAAGAGAATAGAAGAAATCAAATGAGGAATTTGAAGGTATTCTCTCTTTCTCTCTCATTTCCTCTTTTGATGGCCAGAAATTGGGCAGCAGCCATGGCAGCGGCAACCATATCTGCCGCTGTCCATGGCCACCTACATGTGTATTTTAATTGTTTGAAGAAATGCTTCAACTAAGAATCTTCTTGGAAAGAAGCATGCTACTGGTCATGCAACCGACAGATTTTTTTATTTTTATTTTTGTTGATGTGGGTGTACATGATTTGAGTTTTATTGTCACACGATGTAGTGATTTGGGTTATTCTGATTTGATTTTCACTCAATTTTTTATTATAATGATCTGGGCTTTTAAAGATATTGGTTTAGCTGAATTGATTGTGCTGATGCTTTTTATGAGGAAATATGCAGAGCTTCATTTCATTGTTCATCAATTTACAGGTGTAGCCAACCTTTTGGTAATACAAACCATCCATATGGTGGGCCACACTACGAATGTGCCATGCCCCGAAATCATCATTCAGATGATCAAAACTTGATATGGGCAGGCCCATCCTATGATGGTGATCACCATATGAATGATTTAGGTCACCTGATAGGTGGTTATGGTTCTTTTGTAAGCTTACAACATGGTGGGTCCCTTGAGCGTATCAGTGCTAGGCATTTTTCGCTTTGAATATGTTCCCTGCACCATTGCCCATCTGAGTTTTGGATCAGTATGAAGAAGCCCAGACCATATCACTTTTCAAGTGGCTAGAATATGGCTCTAGAAGTAAAAGATATACTTCTTAAGTTAAGGGGTCCAAAAATTCCATTTGGGCTGCAGCCTGCAGGTAGTTTTTTACAACTAATTTAGAACGTTAATGTGTGTTGATATAAATGGGTTGAGCTTGTAGCTGAAAGGTAGATAAGCTTCGTTTCAACGTTGAGGTCTTGGATTTGACCTGGTTTACCTATAAAAAAGAACATAAAAAAAGGAAAAAAAGAAGAAAAGGGAATTATCATTGATTGATGTTTTTTTTTTCTTTTTTTCTTTTTTCTTTTAAATTCTTCTTCTTTTCTTATAACAAATGTTTATAGCTGTAGATGCTCCTGATTGTGACAGGCAAAGGCAAGAATCCCGAAAAATAAATGGGTCCACTATGCCCAGTATTGTATTGTTTGTTGGCGCAACCGATACGCCCACTAATACTGTTATTCAAAACCTTGGGCTCATCTGATGAGTTGCCAGCCTGATTTTTTGGCCTGGTCATCAATAAGGTGGTGCCTACCTGATGATAGCTTGGATGTTCCAACACATTGCTCTAAGTATTAATACTTCTTGTCATATGTAAGATCAAGGTGCTCCCACTTCTAAATCTGAACTCTGTTATGATTGGCTCCAAGAGCTCATGTAGAAAAGGAAGGTTAATGTCTGTTAGAGCTCAAAATTAGTTTAGAGCTTTTGTTTTTCTACAATATTTTGAGATATTACTTCTGAAAAAATGTTATTCTGTGATATACCATGCTATATTTTTTAGTTGCTGTTTAGATAGATTTGGGATATACCATTTGAAGAAGAAAAAGAAAAAACTGAGGAAAAATAGGGTGGTGTTTCTATGACTTGAGTCAATCATTTTGAAGCAACCTCATGGTTTTGAATGAGACATCGGTTTCTGTGTTACAGTTGATCTGTTGAAAGGAATCCTAAGAACCCAATGCTTAGCAGGTCAACTGTTTTGTGATGGGCTCTGCGTCCTTCATCATAATTTTATAATCTCCTTTACACCCCCACTGTTTCCTGTGGTGTGGTCTAATTGAGCTTTGAATCTGCCTCATTTTTTTTACTCATGCCTTAAACTGAGCTGGAAAAATAGATGGCTGACGTGGATAAAACACATACATCATGACAGGGCCCATGAAATCAACATACTTTTGGGCATGCGTCTCAGTGGGTTGCTAATTTTTTTTTTTAAAGTAATGGCATTTTCTTTAATCATATTGTACACTCTAGAATTCTGATTATCTACAAATTTATTCCTTTATTTTGCAAATGCAAAGGATGACACAGAAAAATCTCCTAAAGTGCATGATCCCATTCACATTACACATTTCAGCTCAATTGAACTGTAGAAATTTGTATATACGCACATGCTTTGTAAGGGTGACTCCAAATAGTTGGGACAAGGACATGATGATGATTGGAGTAACAATGTAGGGCATGTAATTACAGGTTATTTTAGCTGATTTAAATTTTCTTTTTTCATCATAAATTAATACTAAGTTTAAACCAGCTATTACATTCTCTGGCATATATATTTTTAACTGTGGAAAACAGTCTTAGAATCTCCATCATGCTGTATATATGTAGTTTCTCTTTCACTTGTGAATTTATTTCTCTACCTAGTTTTAAAACTAATAACTTCTTCGTACTAATTTCATGTAGCATATCTTGGTATCATCAGATTTTGCCTCCATGCAGTAACATATACTGCATCAAAGTTTCTATTGAAATGGTTGTTTCAGTATGAACATGAGCACAGATAATGGTCGACCACTATCTCTTTGGGACTGATATCAAGTTGTTTACATGAAATGGAGTCAAGATAAATTCCAAATCATCATCGAACTTCTTGAGGTACATACTGGTTCATGCATATATACAAATGCCTACCCAGACCCGGATGTGCGTCAGAGCTATCCGGATGAGCGGGGGTCCCTGGAAGGGGGAAACCGCTGTTATGACCATGATGAAGCTATCCATTTCCTATGGACAGCATTGGGAGGGCCTAACCATTTGGACAGGCCGTATTTTGGTATTAGCTCGAAAATAATGGAGCATACCCGGATGTGCGTCGGAGCTATCCGGATGAGCGAGGGTCCCTAGAAGGTGAGAACCGCTGTTATGACTATGATGAAGCTGTCCATTTCCTATGGACAGGATTGGGAGGGCCTGACCATTTGGACAGGTCATATTTTGGTATTAACTCAAAATTAATGGAGCATACCCGGATGTGCGTTGGAGCTATCCGGATGAGCAGGGGTCCCTAGAAGGTGGGAACCGCTGTAATGACCATGATAAAGCTGTCCATTTCCTATGAACAGCATTGGGAGGGCCTGACCATTTGGACAGGCCGTATTTATATCTTGTTTATATCTGTATTTGCAAGTACAACACCCTTAACCTAAACTCAAATTCCTAAACCTTAACCTATAACCCACCATAAACCTACACTTATAACCTAAAATTATTCTCAAATCTCAAAACCTTTACCTATACCCTAAACCTAAACCTTAACCTATAACCTAAACCTAGACTCATAACCTTAACCTAAACCTATTCTCAAATCCCAAAACCTATACCGATAACCCAAACCCAAGCCCGATCCCGAACCCGAACCCGATTTTCTAAACCTAAACCGTAACCTATTCTCAAATCCCAAAACCTATAACCTAAACCTACCCACTCCCTAAACCTATAACCTACACTTATAATGTAAAACTTTTCTCAAATCTCAAAAACTATACCTATACCCTAAACCTAAACCTTAACCTATAACCTAAACTTATACTTATAACCTTAACCTAAACCTATTTTCAAATCCCAAAACTTATACTTTTAACTTAAACCTAGACCTTAACCTTAACCTATAACCTATAATTATAACCTAAACCTAGACTTAAAACCTTAATTTATACCAATTTTCAAATCCCAAAACCTATACTTATAGCTGAAACCTAAACCTTAACCTATAACCTATAACTTATACTTACAACCTTAACCTAAACCTAAGCCTTAACCTATAACCTAAATATATACCTATAACCGTAACCTATAACCTAAACCTAGACTTATAACCTTAACCAAAACCTATTCTCAAATCCCAAAACCTAAACTTAAACCTTACCCTATAACCTAAACCTAGACTTATGACCTTAACCTAAACCTATTCTCAAATCCCAAAACCTTAACCTATAATCCAACCTAAACCTATACTTATAACCTAAACCTATTCTCAAATCCCAAAACCTTAACCTATAATCCAACCTAAACCTATACTTATAACCTAAACCTATTCTCAAATCCCAAAACCTACTTATAACCTAAACCTAAACCGTAACTTATAACATATAACCTAAAACCTAAACCCAATCCCGAATCCGAACCCAATTTCCTAAACCTAAACCTTAACCTATAACCTAAACCTATACTTATAGCCTAAACCTAAACCTTAACCTATAACCTAAACTTATACTTATAACCTTAACCTAAACCTATTCTCAAATCCCAAAACTTAAACCTTAACCTAAAATCTAAACCTAGACTTATAACCTTAACCTAAACCTATTCTCAAATCCCAAAACCTATATTTATAGCCAAAACCTAAACCTTAACCTTAACCTATAACCTATACTTACAACCTTAACCTAAACCTAAGCCTTAACTTAAACTGAAATCCCTAAACCTTAACCTTAACCTATAACCTATACTTATAACCTATAACCTAAACCTATACCTATACCTAAACCTTAACCTATAACTTAAACCTAGACTTATAACTTTAACCTAAACCTATTCTCAAATCCCAAAACCTATACTTATAACCTAAACCTAAACCGTAACCTATAACCTATAAGGTAAAACCTAAACCCAAACCTAAACCCATTCCCGAACCCGAGCACGATTTCCTAAACCTTAACATATACCCTAAACCTAAACCTTAACCTATAACCTAAACCTAGACTTATAACCTTAACCTAAACCTATTCTCAAATCCCAAAACCTATACTTATAGCCGAAACATAAACCTTAACCTATAACCTATAACCTATACTTACAACCTTAACCTAAACCTAAGCCTTAACCTATAACCTAAACATATACCTATAACCTTAACCTATAACCTAAACATATACCTATAACCTTAACCTATAACCAAAACCTAGACTTATAACCTTAACCTAAACCTATTCTCAAATCTCAAAACCTTTACCTATAACATAAACCTACACCTAGACTTATAACCTTAGCCTAAACCTATTCTCAAATCCCAAAACCTTAACTTATAACCCAAACTAAACCTATACTTATAACCTAAACCTATTCTCAAATCTCAAAACCTATACTTATAACCTAAATCTAAACCGTAACATATAACCTAAACCTAAAACCTAAACCCGATCCCGAACCTGAGTCCGATTTCCTAAACCTAAACCTTAACCTATAACCTAAACCTATACCTATAAACTAAACCTAAACCTTAACCTATAACCTAAACCTAGACTTATAACCTTAACCTAAACCTATTCTCAAATCCCAAAACCTATACCTATAGCCTAAACCTAAACCTTAACCTATAACCTTAACCTAGACTCATAACCTTAACCTAAACGTATTCTCAATTCCCAATACCTATACCTATAACCCAAACCTAAACCCGATCCTGAACCCAAACCTGATTTTCTAAACCTAAACCTTAATCTATAACCTAAACCTAAACCTTAACCTATAACCTAAACCTATATAACATAAACCTAAATCTTAACCTATAACTTAAACCTAGACTTAGAGCCTTAACCTAAACCTATTCTCAAATTCCAAAACCTATACTTATAGTCGAAACCTAAACCTTAACCTTAACCTATAACCTATACTTACAACCTTAACCTAAACCTATTCTCAAATCCCAAAACCCATACCTATAACCCAAACTTAAACCCGATCCCAAACCCGAACCCGATTTCCTAAACCTAAACCTTAATCTATAACCTAAACCTATACCTATAGCCTAAACCTAAACCTTAACCTATAACCTAAACCTAGACTCATAACCTTAACTTAAACTTATTCTCCAATCACAATACTTATACCTATAAATCATACCTAAACTCGATCCCGAACCTAAACTTGATTTCCTAAACCTAAACCTTAACGTATAACCTAAACTTGTACCTATAACCTAAAACTAAACCTTAACCTATAACTTAAACCTAGACTTATAACCTTACCCTAAACCTATTCTCAAATCCCAAACCTTATACCTATACTCAAATCCCAAAACCTATACCTATAGCCTAAACCTAAACCTTAACCTAGACTCATAACCTTAACCTAAACCTATTCTCATAACCTATAACCTATACCTATAAACCAAACCTAAACTCGATCCCGAACCCGAACTCAATTTCCTAAACCTAAACCTTAACTTATAACCTATACTTATAACCTAAACTTAAACCTTAACCTATAACCAAAACCTAAACTTATTACCTTAACCTAAACCTATTATCAAATCCCAAAACTCATATCTATAACCCAAACTTAAACTCGATCCCAAACCCGAACCCGATTTTCTAAACCTAAACCTTAATCTATAACCTAAACCTATACCTATAGCCTAAACCTAAACCTTAACCAAAACTTATTCTCAAATCACAATACCTATACCTATAAACCAAACTTAAACCCGATCCCGAACCCAAACCCAATTTTCTAAACCTAAACCTTAATGTATAACCTAAACCTATACCTATAACCTAAACCTAAACCTTAGCCTATAACCTAAACCTAGACTTATAACCTTACCCTAAACCTATTCTCAAATCTCAAACCTTATACGTATACTTAAATCCCAAAACCTATACCTATAGCCTAAACTTAAACCTTAACCTAGACTCATAACCTTAACCTAAACCTATTCTCATAACCTATAACCTATACCTATAACCCAAACCTAAACCCGATCCCGAACCCGAACTCGATTTCCTAAACCTAAACCTTAACCTATAACCTAAACTTAAACCTTAACCTATAACCTAAACCTAGACTTATAACCTTAACATAAACCTATTTTCAAATCTCAAAACCTATACTTATAACCGAAACCTAAACATATACCTTAACCTTAACATATAACCTATACTTACAACCTTAACCTAAACCTATTCTCAAATCCCAAAACCCATACCTATAACCCAAACCTAAACCCAATCCCGAACTCGAACCCGATTTCCTAAACCTAAACCTTAACCTATAACCTAAACCTATACCTATGGCCTAAACCTAAACTTTAACATATAACCTAAACCTAGACTCATAACCTTAACCTAAACCTATTCTCAAATCCCAAAACCTATACCTATAACCCAAACCTAAACCTGATCCCGAACCCAAACCCGATTTCCTAAACCTAAACCTTAACCTATAACCTAAACCTATACCTATAGCCTAAACTTAAACATTAACCTATAACCTAAACCTAGACTTATAGCCTTAATCTAAATCTATTCTCAAATCCCAAAACGTATACTTATAGCCGAAACCTAAACCTTAACCTTAACCTATAACCTAAACTTATAATCTTAACCTAAACCTATTCTCAAATCCCAAAACCCATACCTATAACCCAAACCTAAACCCGATTCCAAATCCGAACCCGATTTCCTAAACCTAAACCTTAACCTATAACCTAAACCTAGACTCATAACATTAACTTAAACCTAATCTCAAATCCCAATACCTATACCTATAAACCAAACCTAAACCCGATCCCGAACCTGAACTCGATTTCCTAAACCTAAACCTTAACCTATATCCTAAACCTATACCTATAGCCTAAACCTAAACCTTAACTTATAACCTAAACCTAGACTCATAACATTAACCTAAATCTATTTTTCAATCCCAATACCTATACCTATAACCCAAACCTAAACTCGATCCCGAACCTGAACTCGATTTCCTAAACCTAAACCTTAATGTATAACATAAACCTATACGTATAACCTAACCTAAACTTTAACCTATAACCTAAACCTAGACTTATAACTTTAACTTAAACCTATTCTCAAATCCCAAAACCTATACTTATAGCCAAAACCTAAACCTTAACCTTAATCTATAACCTATACTTACAACCTTAAGCTTAACCTATTATCAAATCCCAAAACCTATACCTATAACCCAAATCAAAACCCGATCCCGAACCTGAACCCGATTTCCTAAATCTAAACCTTAACCTATAACCTAAACCTACACCTATAGCCTAAACCTTGACCTATAACCTAAACCTAGACTCATAACCTTAATCTAAACCTATTCTTAAATTCCAAAACCTATACTTATAGTCGAAGCCTAAACCTTAACCTTAACCTATAACATATACTTACAACCTTAACTTAAACCTTTTCTCAAATCTCAAAACCTATGCCTATAGCCCAAACCTAAACCCAATCCCGAACCCAAATCTGATTTCGTAAACCTAAACCTAAACCTTAACCTATAATCTAAACCTATACCTAAAGCCTAAACCCAAACCTTAACCTATAACCTAAACCTAGACTCATAACCTTAACCTAAACCTATTCTTAAAACCCATAACCAATACCTATAACCCAAACCTAAACCCGATCCCTAACTCGAACCCAATTTCCTAAACCTAAACCTTAACCTATAACCAAAACCTATACCATTAACCTAAACCTAAACCTAAACCTTAACCTATAACCTAAATTTAGACTTATAACCTTAACCTAAACATATTCTCAAATCCGAAAACCTATACTAATAGCCGAAACCTAAACCTGAACCTTAACCAATAACCTATACTTACAACCTTAACCTAAACCTATTCTCAAATCCCAAAACCTATACTTATAGCCAAAACCTAAACCTTAACCTTAACCGATAACATATACTTATAACCTTAACCTAAACCTATTCTCAAATCCCAAAACCGATACCTATAACCCAAACTTAAACCCTGTCCTGAACTTGAACCTATACCTATAGTCTAAACCTATAACTTAAACCTAGACTCATAATCTTAACATAAACATATTCTCAAATCCAAAAATCTATACTTATAGCCGAAACGTATACCTTAACCTTTACCTATAACCTATACTTACAACCTTAACCTAAACATATTCTCAAATTCCAAAATCTATACCTATAACCCAAACTTAAACTCGATCCCGAACCCGAACCCGAACCTGATTTCCTAAACCTAAACCTAAACCTAGACTCATAACCATAACCTAAACCTTTTCTCAAATCCCAAAACCTATACCTATAACCCAAACCTAAACCCGATCCCGAACCCGAACCTAATTTCCTAAACCTATACCTATAACCTTAACCTATAACCTAAACCTAGACTTATAACCTTAACCTATTCTCAATTCCCAAAATCTATAACCTAAAACCTAAATGTATTCTCAAGTCCCTAACCTAACCCTAATGTAACATCCTGAAAATCAGGGGGTCGAATAAAAACCCAACTCCCGAGTTTCAAAATGTTATTTATGCAATATAGATATGTATGATTGAATGTTGTCTGTGTTAATGTATTAAACATGAGTGCGATTAAGCCAGAACAGCATATCATACTCCAGAGACAGTTAAATTAACAAGCGGAAGACTGTGATAGTATATATAACATATATAAACTGTTGTATGCCTCCAGAGTGTGAACATGTTACCAGGTTATATACATACATGTATACTCCAAAAGTAAACAAAACGAATATACATGAGTGCGCTAAAAATATAAAATGACAAGTGTCAAGGTATCTAATCAACCTCCCTGTAATCCCATCAATTAGAACACGCATAAAGGAGGGATCCTCCTCATCATCATCAAGTCTAGCTCCACTTCTCAAGCAGCGCCATCATCTGCAACCAAGATAGGGACTGGTGGGTGTCCGAAAACACCATCCCGTAACGTGGGAGTGAGTAGCTAACTCAGTGGAATAATAGAGCAAGGATTAATATGTTCTTAAATCAATCATGCGATAATAGTAAAGCGGTAAATCAAACAATCCTAATACTGTTGTTAATGTAATATGACATGACGTGATGTATGCCCTCACCGACGATTTCTCTCATACGGCACCATCTTACGACCGTGGTATGCAATCGTCCCTCAAGTGCTCCACATCTTCCAGGCACATGCAATGTAATGATGATATGATTTCCGAGTAGTTATTAGTCCATTCAAACAGCAGGATTGGAAAACTAAAGTACTTCCCTTATATCAATCCCAACACATATCCTGTCTAGGGTCGTCACTCCTAGTAATCTCACACGATATATATTTTGTAGGTCACTGCAACGGCTGTCAGGGCTGTTGCTCGCACTCGTTACACCGCTCCCCCATCACCTTATCAATACAGGCCTACTGTACTCTCACTGCTACGGAAGGGTCTTCGCCTCCCGTATACTCAGAATACGCTCGCGGTCACTACAAAGGACTCGTCACCTGATCAGTGTAGGCCGACAGCAAGAATATAGTGTCCCATACCACCATAATCTGCTCACGAGACATAGGTGCTCACTGGTCACTACGGGGAGGTTTGTGGCCCCAGCGTAGGCCGACAGCTCGACCACGGTGTCCCATACCACCATGCCCGGCTCATGAGTCTTCGTGGATCAAGGTACCATGGTTAACAGGGTTTACAATGGTAAGTTTAGTACCCTAGGTTCAAGCAGTTATGACTCATACAGGGTGAACATACAACGGCCAATTGGGTTACTTGACGGGCTCGACTAGCACGAGCGCGTCGCAAGTCGAACGACATGAAGTGCGTAAAACACTTCGCATGGCCTAACCACTGCCGCCAACTCCAAATACAACTCACGTTCATCGATGCGTCCTTCATGAAAAATACAAGCTAGCCACGAATTTTCTCTGTTACCGACTGCCTGGACTAAGTATAGTCCCAAATAATTATGAATCCACGTCAGCAATCATGTAAGAGTATTGGAAATGGAATACAACCATATGAGCATGTTAACACATGTTATAACGTACAACTTAAGAATATCATCTAACACATGCCTTTCATACATATAATGAAATTATGCATATCGCCAATATATATGAAATCATTTCCATCAACATATTAATTGAGAATTCAATCTCAAATTAAATCATAATGAAATCATCAAGCACATGTTATAACATACAACTTAAGTGAATCATCAAGCACATGCATTTCATACATATAATGAAATCATGCATATAGCTAACATGTAGGAAATCATTCACATCAGCATATTAATTGAGAAATCAATCTCAAACTAATTCATAACACCATTTAATTCAATACATACTAATACAAGCATTTATACAAACACTTACACCACACACTTAAGTCTACATATAGTATGTCGACCCAAAGTGCGTATTTAGGTGAATCTCTTCGCCAAACTAATTATGCACGCATTCCTAATATCCTAATGCGACAAGAAGCCATGTCAATCACATCAGAAAATTATGGATGAAAACAGTATTTCCTACAAATGACTAAAATGCCCTAAATCTCATATTCTTCGTCTATTTACGAAACAGGAAACGGACGGCATGTTGTACATGTCAAACGGCATTGCCGTCGATAATCTACTATTAAACGACATTGAAAGCATTGGAAACAGTAAATCAAAGCGTCTAAAATCCACACCTTATCTCTTATAGGTGAAACGATTCGAACGGAGCGTATACGCTTCGTTTACGGCAAATTGTAAACCTATTATACAAGATCTATCAGCTATTTCACTATGGAACCAAGGGAACACTAAATCAGCAACTTATTAGGGTGTTTTCCTACCTAGAAACGTGGAAAAATTACTGGCCAAGTGATTGAAGTGTGTTGCTAAACCACGTGCAACAGGTAGGACAACAACAGAAAAATTCTCTCCCACTCTCTCTCACAAACTCTCACCTTTTCTCTCTCCCAATCTAGGATTTTTCTCAAATTCGGATGGGAGAGAGGAGTGAGGGTTTCAACCCCTTTTATAAGCCCAAACATGCCCGAAATAGGCTCGGGAACAATGTTTACTTAGGGTATATCCAAATCGGGGCTGTTTCGGTCCAAAAGGACATTTTGGTGGTCCCCTGGCCGAACGCGATTGGACTTAAGTTCGTACTTGACAGATGTCGCTCACATCCCGTTTTCAGACCAACAGTGATCGTAGATCGCACGTGGCGGTCCAGTTTCAGTTCAGCGGTCACCGCACGTAGATCAGGCCTACAATTCTCGTGATATGAAATAAAAATTTTTCCTGATCCGAGGGTGTAATTTGGCTGAATTTTGACGGTCAGAACGCTTAATACTGACGCGTCAAGTCGTGTGCCAGATTTAAATTTCAAATTCCAAATCTATCCCTATTCTTACTCTCTTCAGTCCAGGCTCAATGAAATAGCCAGCGAATGTCGGTTGGACTTGATTTTTGAAATGATTGTCAAGTCCAGCTAGGCGGTTCTAACGGTCTAAGATAGTAGGTATCGGACTTTCGACGCGCGGTCTAGATCCAATACAAAGTTTCAAAGAGGTCCAGAGAACAAACCTGCTTAGAGTTTGATCCGAGGTTTTAGAGTATTATAGCGTCATTGGTTCTACTCGATTTGGGTCTTGTAGAACGTATTTAAAGTGATCAGGGACTATTTCCCAGCTACTTCAGCGTAGCGCTAGCTATCTTATGCTTAGTTTCTAAAGGAATTAACCCTAAGTGATTTCTTTGGCTATGGAATTGGGTTCTGAGCGATTTTTCAGGTGTTTTAGTTGACCCATAGCCTAAGGATATCTAATCCCAGGTTGGCCAAAATCCGGGGTGTTACAATCTACCCCCCTTAAAATAAAATTTCATCCCCGAAATTGGCGAAGGGTAAGGAGTATCTAGCAAGACTCCAGTCTTGACATTCTAAGGAAGGTTCAAATCTTAGTTAATGACCTAACCTTATGTATAACCTAATTCAAATGTTTCGATCCTGAGCCAGTGGGGAAGAGGCCAACCACACTTCCGCTACGCCACTTTGATCGAACGGTTGCCTTGGCTGACCTAAGTGGATTGGACTCAATACGTTCTACCCCCCTTAAAACTTGGTTCTACTTAAAGTTAAAGAATCTTTGCATCGCTCCGTATATCGGAACGAGGCGTAACTTAGGGGCTATCCTTGACATAAATTAGGAATCAACCTCTCATTACAGTGGTTTTCCTTTGCTAATGATGCGTTCTATGGCATTGGTATGTATGGCGATAGAGATGAGCCTAATCTCTATTGTGGTTGAGTTCAGGGGCAGGTATGAGTTGGTGGCAAGATATCGAATTCTCGACTGGCTTTAAGTCCTCGCCATTTTCCAAAGGCAATGTGATAACTTTTGGTTGTAGGTGGTTGGGCCAACACGGAAGAAAAGTTATGTAGTGGGTCTGAGCCGGATACATAGACTTTCTACCTAGAACAAAAATTTACTGTATCAGTTCTTAATCCTAGACGATGCCGATCTTCTGCTTGATCAGAGCATTGGATTTATTAGCAACTACCAGGATTGAGAAGTCAATTCAAACCGCGAATATATCGCTTACATATACCGTTCCTTTACTCCGTGTTTCCGAATGCAATAAGCCCTTGGGGAAGGCAATTCTAAGGGGTATGCTAGTACATTCTAAGTTCAATCTAAGGGATTCATAAATGTTCCCTGAGAGTGAATGGTTCTTTCCTATGGACAACAACAGAAGTTTATAAGTCATAAAGGGATCTATCAAAGGAATAAGGTTCTTCTTCAACCAAATCTAACCTACAATTCCTTAGCATATACAGGCTTTACACTACTTAAGGTAACTAGTAGGCTAGTCTGTAACTCAGTAGCTATAATCCAAAGCCTAAGATTATACGGTAAATGGTTCCATACCATTACTACTACAGGGAATTGCTCTATCGCTTAGGGTCAAGATTATCTAAATAAAATTGGCTTTCCTATATCGTCAGATCCTTCAAATCTAGGAGTGCTAACACTAGGTCCAAAATGCCAAGGGCCTATGTGACCAGTAGCGTTAAGTTGTATTAGATGGAACTGCATTCCTAGTTCCATGGCGGGATTGGAAATGGCATGCTTGGTAGGAGGGTGGGGTGGGATAAAAACTAATTTTGTAAGCTTAATCCTGGGATTTACAATATGGTAGTGGCAACCATAGGATACTCTCAACCTAGGGACCATACCTTATAGTGAACGAAACGGCATGCATTCCATCTAACCAAATTCGGCTTTATTAAGCCCAAACCACAACACAAACATTCACATAACAAGCCGAAAAATACCATGCATTTCATGAAATCAAAATTGCCACAATACAAGGGATATCTCCTTACAAGTATCATGACAAGAAGTACATAGGAACTAAGATAATTAAAGCTACAACAGCAACCTAAGTGAAACACTAGCCTTAACAGGCTTACACAACTTAAAGCAGGAAACGACTAACTACTAACAACAACATCAAACATCTTATCGCTAGTCTGAGTCAGGTGACGGAGGAGGAGCACCCTTATCCTGCAAGCAGCACAGGATCGCCTTCAAGGTGCGAGTCACCTTGCCAAATTTCCTCTTCATAACGGCCTTGGTATCCTCGACCTCAGTCCGAAGTTCCTGAACTTTTCTTCGTAAGGCGACCTGGCTCTCCTCGATTCGGATAATACGATCATCACCAGTAGCCTGAGCAGAAGGAGGAGGGCTCTCATTTGTATCCTGACCCTCCTCTTCTGCCTCTTCTTCGACTTCTTCCTCAACTTCTGGTCCAGGTTCTCCCTCACTTGGATCTTCTTCATCATCAAAATCATCCTCGCTATCCTCTTCAAGCTGAGTCTCACGGTACTGAGACCCGATCTTCATCTTGACCATGGTAGACTCATCAATGCTGTGAATCGGAACTGGCAATTCTGGCCCAAGTCTGTAAGCAAACTCAAGCGCGATCTTGCATATAAGTCGGCCAAAAGGAAGCGACTCAGACGTTCTTCTTGATTTCTCTATGAGGATAATCTGTCGCAAGATGAAAGTGGCCATACACACATTCTCTCCCTGGGCCACCAGATACAAGAAATCAACCATAAGGCGCGTACACTCAATGCGATTTGTCGACCTGGGATACACGTTGAACGTACAAATGTGGTGCAGCAGGCGCAAATCATCAGACATGTGAGACGCCTTGAGGCTATTATTAGGCTACCATGGAACCAGTTTACCACATAGAAACCTGATACGGTGATCTCGTTCACGCCTACTCCTCAAATTCTTCGCACTAGAATGAACATCACCAAGAGGCACGTTCAGAAGTCGCGCAATCAACCGAACATCGATCGTAGCCATCCGGTCTCTACCAAAAGGAATTTTAAACTGTAATGGCTCCAGTGTAGGATTCTGGATACGAGCGTAGAAGGTAGGAACGGTGCTCACATTAGCACGAGCACGAGCTTTAAAGAGCGGACCCCAATGCGCAGCTTAAATGCGTTCGAATAATAGGAATTCGTCAGAGTCGTCCTTCCACGTTCACCTCAAACAACACCTTATGGTCAGTGTATTCGCCGTGAGGCATCTCTGCTAAAATCACTCGCCCAAGTTGAGTATGGGGATCCAAATCCCGCTTTATGTGGAACTCTTGGGCCATGCTTGGACTTGCGGCGGCACTTGAGCTAGCGACGCCACCCCTCGGTCTTCTCGATTGTGCAGGGAGACTAGGCCCAGCCTCATCGACTGCGGTCTTTCTCTTTCCCATCAAAGAGAGGATGGTGGAGAGAGACAAAAGACCCAAAATGGCTTCAACAAAAGCCATGGAAATGGGGAAAATATAGAAAAATGGCTGCCCAAAATGAAAAAGGGAGATCTAGGCATTATAGAGGGATGCTTCAAGCTCCCTAGGATGGATTTTTAGAAAGAAAAGAGAATGAAAAAGGGAAATGGAGCACTATACGAATTTCAGCCTTATATGGAGATTGTGGGAGCTCCAAATGATAGAAGTGGAGAGGAAGGGAGTGCCAATGGTTGTGAGTGATGGAGTAGGGTCGGTTGTGACCGAAAATGAGATTGGGAGAGGTTTGGCATCGAGATTTGAGGGGAAGGCAGCAAAAATGTGAAGAAAGGAGAGCTTGGAGGGGCATTTTGTAAAGGAGGTACATCTTTTAGGGGGTTTCAAGGTACGACCCGCATACTAGGGGGCTACCCTATCCCCCAAACTCCTCCAGCCCAAAGACCAGACCCAACGGAAGAGTTTGACCGGCGATGCATCGCCGAATCGGCGATGACATTGCTGGTGAACTTGAAAAATAGTGATGGAGGCCATATGGGATGGGTTTCCCCTGCCCTAGGGACCCCAAAAAAGTATGGTTCCCACTTTGGTTCATTGTAGATTGCCCTAGGGAGGCCCAAACATGCATTCGGAGATTTTCGAGGCCAATCTGTAAACCTGAATGTAATCCCCTATTATGCAGCATATGATTTTAGGGTATAAGAAGCTCATACATCCATCTAGCTCATTAGTTTCTAAATATTATAAAGTTAGAATGGCCTAATGGCCAGTTTTCATGAAATTTTACTATTCACTGTTAAATTTTATCGAAGTATGATTTTATGTCATTTTTACCTTAGGATCAATGCCTAGCATGAAAAGGATAAGAAATAATTTAAGAATGGAGTGGTGAGAAGAAGAATTTCGAAGAATTTAGGTGAAACGGGATTTTTAAGCCCTAGCGATTGAATGTAAGGGTTGTGGTTGTCCCACAGCCTAAGGATTCACATTTACGGGTTTAGAATCATTCAAAGAACATACCAATCCACCTACCTACAACTTATGAGCTACTTAGTTCGCTTCACGCGACCCTAGATGCGTTATGGACTCGATCGTGCGATCGATACAAATAGACTTCGCCTATTGGCGAATCTGCGATCCTATAAGTGTTTCTAGACCTTTCTCGCACCCACCTAAGTCAAAGGAGGCGACAGCGTACGTCGCGTGACCATAACCCAGGCCCGGTTTAATCCAAATCATGCTCTGATACCATTTGTAACATCCTAAAAATTGGGGGGTCGAGTAAAAACCCAACTCTCGAGTTCCAAAATGTTATTTATGCAACATAAATATGTATGATTGAATGTTGTCTTTGTTAATGTATTAAACATGAGTGATATTAAGCCAGAACAACATATCATACTCCATAGACAGTTAAATTAACAAGCGGAAGACTGTGATAGTATATATAACATATATAAACTGTTGTATGTCTCCAGAGTGTGAACATGTTACCAGGTTATATACATACATGTATACTCCAAAAGTAAACAAAACGAATATACATGAGTGCGCTAAAAATATAAAATGACAAGTGTCAAGGTATCTAATCAACCTCCCTGTAATCCCGTCAATCAGAACATGCATAAAGGAGGGATCCTCCTCCTCATCATCAAGTCCAGCTCCGCTTCTCAAGCAGCGCCATCATCTGCAACCAAAATAGGGACTGGTGGGTGTCCGGAAACACCATCCCGTAACGTGGGAGTGAGTAGCTAACTCAGTGGAATAATAGAGCAAGGATTAATATGTTCTCAAATCAATCATGCGATAATAGTAAAGCGATAAATCAAACAATCCTAATACTGTTGTTAATGCAATATGACATGACGTGATGTATGCCCTCACCGACGATCTCCCTCATACGGCACCATCTTACGACCGTGGCATGCAATCGTCCCTCAAGTGCTCCACATCTTCCAGGCACATGCAATGTAATGGTGATATGATTTTTGAGTTGTTACTAGTCCATTCAAACAGCAGGATTGGGAAACTAAGGTACTTCCCTTATATCAATACCAACACAGATCCTGTCTAGGGTCGTCACTCCTAGTAATCTCATACGATGTATATTTTGTAGGTTGCTGCAAGGGCTGTCAGGGCTGTTGCTCGCACTCGTTGCACCGCTCCCTCATCACCTTATCAATACAGGCCTACTGTACTCTCACTGCTACGGAAGGGTCGTCGCCTCCCGTAGACTCAGAATACACTCGCGGTCACTACAAAGGACTCGTCGCCTGATCAGTGTAGGCCGACAGCAAGAATATAGTGTCTCATACCACCATAATCTGCTCACGAGACATAGGTGCTCACTGGTCACTACGGGGAGGTTTGTGGCCCCAGCGTAGGCCGACAGCTCGACCACGGTGTCCCATACCACCATGCCCGGCTCATGAGTCTTCGTGGATCAAGGTACCATGGTTAAGAGGATTTACAATGGTAAGTTCAGTACCCTAAGCTCAAGCAGTTATGACTCATACAGGGTGAACATACAACGGCCAGTCGGGTTACTTGACGGGCTCGAATAGCACGAGCGCGTCGCAAGTCGAACGACATGAAGTGCGTAAAACACTTCACATGGCCTAACCACTGCCACCAACTCCAAACACGACTCGCATTCATTGACGCGTCCTTCGTGGCAAATACAAGCTAGCCACGAATTTTCTCTGTTACCGACTGCCTGGACTAAGTATAGTCCCAAACAATTATGAATCCACGTCAGCAATCATGTAAGAGTATTGGAAATGGAATACAACCATATGAGCATGTTAACACATGTTATAACGTACAACTTAAGTAAATCATCTAACACATGCCTTTCATACATATAATGAAATTATGCATATCGCCAACATATAGGAAATCATTTCCATCAGCATATTAATTGAGAATTCAATCTCAAATTAAATCATAATGAAATCATCAAGCACATGTTATAACATGCAACTTAAGTGAATCATTAAGCACATGCATTTCATACATATAATGAAATCATACATATAGCTAACATGTAGAAAATCATTCACATCAGCATATTAATTGAGAAATCAATCTCAAACTAATTCATAACACCATTTAATTCAATACATACTAATACAAGCATTTATACAAACACTTACACCACACACTTAAGTCTACATATAGTATGTCGACCCAAAGTGCGCATTTAGGAGAATCTCTTCGCCAAACTAATTATGCACGCATTCCTAATATCCTAATGCGACAAGAAGTCATGTCAATCACATCAGCAAATTATGGATGAAAACAGTATTTCCTACAAATGACTAAAATGCCCTAAATCTCATATTCTTCGTCTATTTACGAAACAGGCAACGGACGACATGTTGTACATGTCAAACGGCGTTGCCGTCGATAATCTACTATTAAACGACATTGAAAGCGTTGGAAACAGTCAATCAAAGCATCTAAAATCCGCACCATATCTCTTATAGGTGAAGCGATTCGAACGGAGCGTATACGCTTCGTCTACGGTGAACTGTGAACCTATTACACAAGATCTATCAGCTATTTCACTATGGAACTAAGGAAACACTAAATCAACAACTTATTAGGGTGTTTTCTTACCTAGAAACGTGGAGAAATCACCGGCCAAGTGATTGGAGTGTGTTGCTAAACCACGTGCAATAGGTAAGACAACAATAGGAAAATTCTCTCCCACTCTCTCTCACAAACTCTCACCTTTTCTCTCTCCCAATCTAGGATTTTTTTCAAATTCGGATGGGAGAGAGGAGTGGGGGTTTCAACCCCTTTTATAAGCCCAAACATGCCCGAAATAGGCTCGGGAACAATGTTTACTTAGGGTATATCCAAATCGGGGCTGTTTCGGTCCAAAAGGACATTTCTGGTGGTCCCCTGGCCGAACGCGATCGGACTTAAGTTCGTACTTGACAGATGTCGCTCACATCCCGTTTTCAGACCAGCAGTGATCGTAGATCGCACGTGGTGGTCCAGTTTCAGTTCAGGGGTCACCGCACGTAGATAGGCCTACAATTCTCGTGATATGAAATAGAAATTTTTCCTAATCCAAGGGTGTAATTTGGCTGAATTCTGACGGTTAGAACGCTTAATACTGACGCGTCAAGTCGTGTGCCAGATTTGAATTTCAAATTTCAAATCTGTCCCTATTCTTACTCTCTTCAGTCCAGGCTCAATGAAATAGCCTGCGAATGTCGGTTGGACTTGATTTTCGAAATGATTGTCAAGTCCAGCTAGGCGGTTCTAACGGTCTAAGATAGTAGGTATCGGACTTTCGACGCGCGGTCTAAATTCAATACAAAGTTTCAAAGAGGTCCAGAGAGAAAACCTGCTTAGAGTTTGATCCGAGGTTTTACAGTATTATAGCATCATTGGTTCTACTCGATTTGGGTCTTGTTTAAAGTGATCAGGGACTATTTTCCAACTACTCCAGCATAGCGCTAGGTATCTTATGCTTAATTTCTAAAGGAATTAACCCTAAGTGATTTCTTTGGCTATGAAATTGGGTTCTGAGCAATTTTTCAGGTGTTTTAGTTGACCCATAGCCTAAGGACGTCTAATCCCAGGTTGGCCAAAATTTGAGGTGTTACACCTAAACTTGAAAACCCAAACCTAAACCCGATCGCGAACCCAAACCCGATTTTCCAAACCTAAACCTATAACCTTAACCTAAACCAAAACCTATGAGCTAAACCTTAACCTAAACTTATATCCTACAACCTAAACCTTAACCTAAAACCTAAAACCTAAACCTAAACCTAAAACCCAAATGTATTCTCAAATCCCTAAACCTAAACCTACATCTAATCCTAATCTCAACTCCCTAACCTAAACCTAAACTTGAAAGCCTAAACCTAAACCTAAACTTGATCCCAAACCCGAACCCGATTTCCTAAACCTAAACCTTAACCTATTCTCAATTCCATAACGATATGAATAATTTTTTATATTTTATTTATGATGTTAAACTTATATGTATTTATGCGTGGATGAATGTCATGTGAATAAGATTGTTTGTGTTTGGATGGATGTAGCTTATGTTTTGATGAATGTAGTTTATGTTTGGATGGATTTACGTAGTTTGTGTTTTAATGGATGTAAATGTGAATATGATGAAATATATTATATAACAGGTGTATATCAGGAAGAATATGATGAGAATATGATGAATTATATTGTAACAGGTGTATATCAGGAAATTTGAGTCAGAAAATTTTTAAAAAGAAAAGGCTTTTACCTATGAAATTTTTCGTAGGCAAAAGTCTAAACGTTTGAAAATTAAATTAAATATTATATTTTTACCTATGAACTATCTCGTAGGTAAAAGTCCGATACACTTATTTTACCTACAAACATTTTTATAGGGATTATATTTGTACCTACGAAAAATTTCATAGGTAAGAGTGTGATACATGTTTTTTACCTACGAACACTTTCGTAGGTAAAGGTCTAATACACGTTTTTTACCTACGAAACGTTTCACAGGTAAAGGTCGCAACTACATTTGAAATTTATGTTAGAGATTATATTTTTACCTACGAAATATTGTGTAGGTAAAAGTCTCCTACACGTTATGTAGATAGGAAATCCTTCGTAGGTAAAAGTCTCTTGAATATGTTTTTACCTACGAAAATAGTGGTAGTTAAAAGCTTCAAGGACATTTTTTGCCTACGAAATCATTAGTAGGTAAAAGTAAACTTTTCAATTTTTAGTTTTTTAAAAATTCAAAACACCTTTACCTACGAAACTATTCATAGGTAAAGATCACTTTTACCTACAAAATTATATGTCATCGGTAAAAGTAAACTTTTCGAGTTTAAATTCAAAACACCCTTTATCTACGAAAATTTTCGTAGGTAAAGACAGCTTTTACCTACAAAATTATAATTCTTAGGTGAATCTAAACTTTTCGATTATTTTGAATTGAAAACACTGTTTACCTACCAAAAGTTTTGTAGGTGAAAATAGCTTTTACCTACGAAATTAATTTCATCGGTAAAAGTAATCTTTTCGATTTTTAAGTTATTTTAAAAATTCAAAACACCCTTTACCTACGAAAATTTTTGTAGGTAAAGATGTCTTTTACCTACAAAATATATAAACTTTTTGTTTATTTTGAATTGAAAACACCCTTTGCCTACAAACATTTTCGTAGGTGAAGATAGCTTTTACCTACGAAATACAATTTCGTAGGTACAAATAAACATTTTGTTTATTTTGAATTGAAAACACCCTTTGCCTACAAATATTTTCGTAGGTGAAGATTTCGTTGGTAAAAGTAATCTTTTCGATTTTTAATTTATTTTAAAATTTTGAAACACCCTTTTCGTAGGTAAAGATGTCTTTTTCCTACGAAATTATGTTTCGTAGGCAAAAGTACAGCTTCCGTCTCTCCACCAAAGGAAGAAGGGAAAAAACCCTTTACCTATGAAAATTTTTGTAGGTAAAGATGACTTTTACCTACGAAATTGAATTGCGTCGGTAAAAGTTCACTTTTGTCTACAAAAATTAATTTCGTCGGTAAAAGTTATATTTACCTACAAAATATAATTTCGTCGGTAAAAACCATATTTCTTGTAGTGTCTATAGCTCAAGTGATAGACTGAGTGAAAGATACCTCGTTTCAACACTAAGGTCTTGGTAAAAAAAAAAAAAAAACACTGAGTTCTTAGTATCGATTCCCTTATGAGGATTGCTAAGAGTGAAGTCTGAACTGATAGTGGGTGTAGTAATAAGCTAATGAAAAATTAGCAAAAAAAAAAAAAAAAAAAAGGTGTGGCTAGTCAGGGTAAAGCCTTATTAAGAAAGGCAAATGACTTATCCATCCGTATAAAGGGTTTGTATATGTTAGATAAGGTTAGATGTAAAAAAAAAAAAAAAAATGGCTTTGGTAGATCAAATTTAGGGCAAGTTAGGTCAGGTCGGTCCCGTAATGGGTTGAGTCAAGGTTAGGTTATAAATATTGACTGTATAACTAATCCCTAACCAAACCCACTTACTATAGAGCAACCCACTTGCGCGCGCGAAGTGATATGGCACGTAATAGTTGGATTGGTCACCATAGATCACGGTGAATTCCATCCATGCATGGCTGCGTGTAGATCTTGACCATCGGATCGCCTAAATCATTTTAGGACTTCGTCACTTGGCCGTTGAAGGCAAAATTGGAGTTTCCACTACAAAGACCTTGCAAAGGAAAGAAATCTAGCAAAGGAATTTTAAAAATAAAAAAGAAAAAGAAAAATAAATAAATAAATAATAAATAAAAGAGAGAGAGAGAGAGAGGTAGAGCTGAGGAGAATCGAACCCGCAACCTCATGTGAAAGAGGAATACATTTCAAAATATTGTATCCGTCATGTAATTTTCCCCCAAAGAACGAATACATAGGCAATTAAAAAAGAAAAAAAAGAAAAAAGAAAAAAAAAAGCTTTAATTCTTAATTCAATGAGAGAATGCATGAGAAAGAAATGTAAGACTGCCCTTCCTTATGGTAAAGCTTGACAACATTTCCGTCCTCTGGAAAAAAGAATTAATAATAAATAAATAATAATAATTGTCTTTGTTAGTAATTATGTATACTAACAGCCTATTTGGCTTTGCTAAAGGGTTTTTATATTATTATTATTCTGAAAATTATTTTGTAGGCTTTAAATATGTTTGGTTAAACACGTAATTTAATCATCTTAACAAGAAAATTTTCAAATTTGTGCTTTTTCCCGTAACGCCTAGCCCCCGGTTTCATGGGGTAATTTATGCTTCTTCAAACCTGCAAATATCACTTATAAAATTGAAAATCTCTCTTTTGTTGTAAGGTTTGTTAATTGCACACAAATGGAGCCACACACCTCCACACATGCACCAAAATCCATCCATCGGTTGGTCCAACTATGGTTTCCCTCAAATAAATATGGTCTACTTAGAAGGTGGGCCCCAATATTCGAGACAGGTGGGTGGATTAGATAACTTCAACTAAGTGTTTTAGAGCTGTACATTTGTTTTGAAAACTGCGGCCCACTTGACCAGTGAACCTAATTCTTAGGTAGGGACATCTATAGTGGTGTCTTTCTAATGGATAGAGTGAATCTTAGACCTTCGCCTCATAATGGTAAATTGATGCACCTTTCATTAGCCCAATTGAAGAGGAAAGCCCAACTCATAAATCAAGTCCAAGACTGAAAATTTAGCCCATGATTTTCAGCCTAACCGCATTTATGTGTCTTTATAATGTATGGCTTTAAGACCATGTGGTATGTATAGCAAATGAAAGAAATCTTGAGATTCATCTATACCTTGGGATTTTTTAAATGATTTTTATAGTTATATTTTTAGAAATTTGTAGTATGTTCTATGGCTGTTCTAAAATATATTTAAGAGGACTTGGTGTAATTGGTCTATATAAAGGCCTATTTTGCAATGCATAGAGAATTATTTATTTTTTTATTTTTTAAGTTTTAAAAAATATATTATTTCCTACAAATTTCCAACAAAAGAAAGAGTTGAGAGTGATTCTTCTTTGTTTGTAAGTGAGTCCAACTCTATACGGTTCAAGTGGATCCTGATGCATTGGCAACTTTATGATTATAGGAAATTTTCATTTTTGACAGGTCCGTTGCTTACAACATTTTTAGTGCTTCTAGTCAAAGAATGATTTTTATAATTTTTTCTGGTAATTCATCAATAAATCTATTTTCATCCTACAAAATTCATTCCATTCTTAAATCAAGAAAAATTACTAAAATTCTTGAAATTTCAGTTACCTGAAAATAACAATTTTCTGAATAGTTTCAAAACGACCTAAAATTAGTCTCATTTAGTTCCAGTTTTATTTTCTCTTTATTTTTTTCCTGAAACAAGTGAATCACCTCAATTGTAGTTGTATTTAAGAAGATATATGATTTTGAAATCAGTGTATTTAAGCTGTCTATTGGAGTCCATTGCATCAAAGTAGCATCGGAGCAAGTTGGATTTATGATGGAAGAATTTACAAATAATTCAACGTTCATTTTATCAAATATGGACAACTATTTCAACATCTTTGAATGCCAGCATGAAATGGTATAATTCACATTTCTTCCTCTAATATCATAATAGAAAGTGTTATGGATTTGAGTATGCCACTTAAAATAATAATATAAATAAATAAATAAATTATGAAGACGTTAATTATGATATTGCATACAAAAAAGTTGATTTTTTTAGATGGCTTTTTATGAAGATTAATTGTAAAGTTGAAGAGACATATGACGACAATGCTGTGGTTTTTAAAGATGAGAAGGTTTTGTGTGGCAAATAACTTTCAATGTATGGTAAAGAAGTCACAACTACCTTGTCCTCCATCAATCTATTATGTGAAGGTTTGTACAATGTAATTGAAGTAGTAAATAAAAAATTTTCTACGAAGATGAAGTTACATATTTGACTCAACTATATGATAGCAAATGGTTTACATTGGTTTGGACATTCAAGGAAGACAAATCATGTCAAATTGTCAGGCTACATCATTGACTATTAAATCTATTACAAAAGGTATCACATTTCGAACTCGAGGATGAGTTCTTCCAAAGAAGGGGAAAATGAATGCACCTTCCATTAGCCCAATTTAAGAGGGAAGCCCAACCCATAAATCAAGCCCAAGCCTGTAAATTTAGCCCATGATTTTCAGCGCAACTGCATATAAGTATCTTTATAATGCATGGCTTTAGGACCATGCAGTATGCATAGAAAATGAAAGAAATCTTGAAATTTATTTATGCCTTAGGAAGATCTCTCTCTCTCTCTCTCTCTCTCTCTCTCTCTCTCTCTCTCTCTCTCTCTCTCTCTCTCTCTCTTAAAAATGATTTTCAAGCTGTATTTTGTTTTTAGAAATTTGCAGTATATATTGGGACTTAAGGTTATTCTTAAATATAGTTAAGAGGGGTTAGTGTAATTGGTTTATATAAGGATATATTTTGCAACGAGAAGGCAATTCATTTTTTAGTTATAAAAAATATATTATTTCCTATAAATTTTTAGTAGAGTCGAGTGATTCTAAGTTCATTGGCAACTTTGTGATTGCGAAAATTTTCAGTTTTGATAGGTCTATTACTTACACCGTTCCTAGTACTTCTAGTTAATGAATGATTTTTATAATTCTTTTAATAATTTATGAATACGTCTATTTTTATCCTACAAATTTTCATTCCATTATGATTCTAAGAAAAATTATTAAAATTCTTGAAGCACTAGTTGCCTAAAGTTGATGATTTTCTAAATAGTTTCAAAATAATTATGTAAAATCGTTCTCATTTGAGTTTGGGTTTTATATTCTCTTTTTTTTTTTTTTTTTTTCCTAAGATAAGATTTATCAAGGTTATTTTGACTTTTGAATCACCTCAACCGTAGCTGTTTTCATGAAGATATAATTTTGGATTATGTGTATTTAAGTTGTCCATTGTAATCTATTATGACTACTGCATCGTAAATGTGTAGTGTGTACATGAGTCATACTGAACATGCCCCATGGGTCTTAGTGAATCTTATCTCTGGAGAATTGTTGGACAGATGAGACTTTTCCATAACCCCTGCTTACAGTGTAGTGAGGCCCACCATGATGACCATGCAACATCCACTCTTACCATTAATTTCGCCATATCATGTTAGGGTTTGACTCAAAAAATGAGGTAGGTCCTAAACTTAAGTGGGCCACACCACAAGAAGCCATGGGGATTCCATGTTCACCATTGAAACCTTCACGAGGACATTATTTTTCTCAAGCATGTTTGTCAAACATGCACTTTCTCATGTAAGCAATTCTCAAGAAAAGAATCAACTTTGCAATTGCTTCCTAACAAGCCCAAATGAAAGTGGTATGTGAGATATAGAAAGGATGGGAGATAGAAAGTGGGAGAAATTGACAAGGGGAAAAAGGAGAAATTGTATAAAAGATCTAGGCTACACACCTAAAGAGAGAAGGGGGTTTATGATTTTAACAACGGGTAACAATCTCCACATTTTTTTCTACTGTGGCCTACTTTAGCTGTAGGTTTGCCTCATTGTTTTAGGTTAATATTCTCACATGAGCCGATACAACATATGTATGGCACGTATTTCCAATAGCCATCAAGTGGCGCCATAAAGCCTTTGTTGCTAAGTCTCCCTACTATTATGCTCCATGGAGACTACATGCAAAGATGAGAAAAAGTTCAAGCAGGTTAATCACATCAAAGAATTGAACAGACAAGATGCTTGTTGTGAAATCAAGCCATTGTCAAACTCTTTTGCGGATGAAATTTGAATTATATGTTGAACACTGGTCACATACATCTTTTCGCCAAAAAAAAAAAAAAGAAAGAAACACTGGTCACCTTTGTTAGTTCAAAGAATACCTTTGACTTCATTTAAAATATTTCCCCACAACCTTTGAATATTGAAACTTTTTTTTTTTTACCTGCGAAACTATTTACGAGCACAAAAATGTCCAAATGTTACTGCATTTGTACTAGTATAGATTTTTAAGCACACAACTATTTTTGATAAACATTTATTACTGCTCTAAATATATATCATTACATTTTTCATTATGTATCTAGTTAAGTCAAGTAAAGACTCGTCCAAGTTTTCGTGTCAACCCAATGAGGTTGGGAATCAAGTTGAGTCTAAGTTTTGGGTTTTCAAACTGTGCCTAGAAGCAATGGAATTATAACTTAATCAATGAAATTAACGTTGTTATTTTATGCTTAGAAAGTAAAGTACTAATGGTGCCTTTGGAAGTTCTATTGCTTGTTGGAAATCAAATGGCACAGTAATTCAAATCACCATTGGGCTATATTTAGCTACCAGCCAAACGCCGCTCTTATTACAAACGAATGCCGGATTTGATGGAAAAGTGAAAGCATGCAAACGCTCCATGAAGTGCTAAACGCGTTTCTGAAATGGCGGATTTTTCTCGGTGGCACACAAATGGCCCACAAATGCACCAGCGCACTGTTTGGCGTTACTTCCAAATTGCGAAAACGGACACCTGAGTGCGGAGTTACACTGACTAGAAATGGGGCATCTATACAGCTATGACATTAACTTACCGCCCGTTGGCAGGGATATGCTATTCGTGGAAAATTCATATCAAATGTAGATTTTCCTTCAAATTTCAAGATTCTTGTTATTGTTTGATGAAAGTAAAGATCCCACCAATTCACATGTCCACAACAATGCATTGAACATTTCTTTCTTTCTTTCTCCATCTCTATGATAATCAAGAAACTTGAGCATTGAGTACTGCCCAGGCATTCAGTTAGGTTTTTTTTTTTTTTTTTTCCTTCAAAAAAAAAAAAAGAACTTGTTTTATTTATTGAAGAAAAAAGACTACACAGCCCCTGATTATAACTTCGGGCCGCCCCCAGACTCATAAAAACAGCCAGGGGCTGCCTATCACATATGCAAAAAAGGAAAACAGAAACAATGAGCCCAACTCCCTATCACCCCTTGCAAAAACGTTCCCCAGACCCATCTTATCCAGGCGTTCCTTTTAGTTCACAAACAAAAGGAAATAGGACAATTGGTGCCCTAAATACTTTTCATGCAACAAGGTTCATTAATTTGTACCAGAAACAAGTCTTTGGTATTACAAATTCATTTGAGCTTTTAAACTTTCCTGGACGTTTCTCATAGTTCCACCATTGAGACTCTTTAATTTTCGTCAATGAGCTTTAATTTTTATGAAGTTTGTCATTTTCCAGATTGATATGGAAACAAGTTGAGCTTGAATGCAACATATGGAAGTTGATAATGGAAACCGTGAACATTACAAAATGCAACTTGTAGTTTCTAGGTCTTAGAAAATTGCTGCAAGTCTAATATGTCTTGGATTCATGATATTTCAGGCCGCATTTGGATGCACTGTTGAATTGAATTGATTGCTTTACTGTGGAGAGTAAAACAAATAAATAAATAAAACCATTGACTTGGATTGCGATTATCAGTCCAAGAAGGGGCGATGATCAAATTCTATCCAAAACTAATCACCTAAAGGCACCTATGCTACTATTTGTGGTACAAGGCATTTATAGTCAGAAGATACATCGAGGGGGAAGATAAAAATTAATTATTTTAATGCATCTTGTGGCTAGAAAACCTCATACCGCAAATAGGGGTGAAGGCTGTACTAGGACAGATACATGTCTACCCATACAACCTATATACAGCTGTAAATAGGCTAGAGATAATTTTAGATTCACATAAGCTAGACGTACGCGTATGGTAATCTGTAGCCTGTATCGTTGTATGTACGCTGTACAGATATACATGTATATCTATCCTAAGACGTTTGTAAGTGACCAGTACTCTCAATTCTATTTACCTTCCTAAGCATCATATAGAGGGTTTTGCTTCTGAATTCCAATAATGTTGGTTTCAAGTTGGACTTGAAATGAATGTAAGTTCCATTTGAGGGCTACTCCTTTGTTATGAATGCTACATTAATATGATTTGATCATTTCCCCCTTGATTGAACCAATCGATCCATCGGTGCATCTAAACGCAACCTTATAGATGGAAGATGATTAAAACATAACACTAAACAAAGTATTTTGTGTTGGTCATCAGTCATGTTATTTTGTGAAACTTAATCCAACTTTCCATCTATAAACATGGTCTAGACTAGAAGTCCACAAAATGAGATATACTAGGAAAAGGTTGGTGAATTTATAACTCATAGGAAAGTGAGGAAACCACATCAAATACAAAATCACATAACCAGATACAAAAAGGATAAAAGCAAAGAACAAAAAAACCACTGATAGATCAACGAGCATGAAGTAAACCAACTTCGTGGAATCACATATGAAATAAAATCCTACTGGCAAGATCCTAGCCCTTAAATTCTTCCTTCTTTTTTTTTTCTCAAGAGGAAATTTTTTATTAAGAAGGAGAAAGCTACAGACATTCAGGCAGGGCCCCACAAAAAAGGTAAGGGCCCCACTTATCATATGAACTCATATACAATGCCCGATCCAAACCCTACAAGAAGGCAGCCTATAATCGACGTCTCCTAATTATCCTAGCCCTTGAATTCTTAACCACCCTTGGAATGTCCAAGATCCAAGCACTAGATCTCCTTATAATCTCTACCACAATTATCAAAAGAATAGCATGGGTTCCTTTTCCATGTATTCTACATCATAATTAAATTTCAATTTTCACTGTTGCACGAATCTCTATAAGCCAACTGATGTGGTCGCATGTGCTGGACAATGTTGCATGGTGGTTGGACACATTCAACGATGTATGATGTAAGTAACAAGCAATCTCCTTGAAGATGCAATGTGATGTTTCAGTCTACAAATGCTTCCACCGGATGAGCCAAATCCATAGAGACAATGCTAAAAACAAATTATCTGCTAATCACCATTATAAGTGCATTTGTTTATGTTGACGGTTGCCAAGTTGTCCACACAAATCTTTTAATATAGAGGACGTATCTGATACTCTGGCAGTGTGATGGATGATACACAGGGACTTGCATTTGTGCACATGGTGTATATTTAACTCAGATTAAAACGTCCAAAATATTGGAACTCACTATAGACTAGTTCGAAAGCTAAAATAACATTAATTGGATGATTGTAGTATTCGACTACAGCAGTATGTTTTACGAACCTGAACCGTTGATTGATTTTCATGTTGACCGACTGTCCATTTGATATCAACTAATTGTCCAGTTAAGGCATTGTTATACTAAAACTGGAATTTTTTAAACCATCTAAGGAGGTCTCATTATATATGTACGGTTTAAATTTAGTTACATACATGCCAGGCGAAAAATTTCTGAGTGCCTGTGTATCATCCATCACAATCTGAAGAGTATCAAAGCGTCTCTCTATAATGTATGTTTGTATGCTCACTGATAGTATTATATGTGCTTGCTTCAACACAAAGCACATGCACGGAAGAATGATGTTGTGTCTGTCCAGATTCGGATTTTTTCGACCCACGAGCAGTAATATAATAGAATACACTATCTTGTTTAATATTTGTGGAAAGTAGTCATGTGGGTTTTTCAGATTGTGCAAGTGTAGCCCATGTTTCAGTCATCCAAATCGTTTATTATGATCGGCCCGAATCTTGATGGTCTATACAATGAAAACCTTCCAGGATGGCAAAATCCTACTTCTTCGATTGGTGGCCTGAAAAATATAGATGGTTAAGAAAGGAAATCAGGAACAATCTGTAGTCATCTCAGAAAATGACAATTATCCAATGGTTAGGATCTTCAGATCTGGGCATTTTTTTGTGCAGATCAGTGAATCATCGCCCACTCGTAAAAGCTCAAAACCTGGAAACTGTGTAAATGTTACTCGGGTCCAGCTTTGTGTAATACATCCACTACTAAATTTTGATACCTAACTTATCAGGTACTCTAGCTACATACATGCGGCACACATGTACAACATCAATACCGTACATATCTCTGGCCACACCCCATAATCACAATGATCCCATGATCTAATTTCCCCATTTGGAGGAAAGCTTGGCAGTCAACAAATGGTTGGCCATACCATAATCGTCCATTTCAGATAATCAGGAGTCCTCCAACCAGTGGCCAGGATCATTCCACCTGTTTCTAAAGCATCCAAAAGAGGGTCATGGTCCAGATCCCATACATGTGCCTACGTGCAGAGTTAGAATGCCTGATACCTGACTCACATTAATACATGCGAATAAAACATCCGGAACGAGAATACAAAATCTACTATATTGTACGTAGTCATGTGTGTGCATATATATGAAAGTACATATTCGTAAAATAACCTTTCACGACCTACATGCAACCATGCACGGGGTTTCGTGACGTATGCATGTGACCGTGCATACATCCATCCATCCATCTATGCATGCATGTTGCATGGTAACCTCGAGAAATTACTCTTTTCTTCGTGAATGAACATGCAGTGTACACATCTTAACGATATCAAACCCTCACCACCACAAAAAAAAATAATTTAATAATAAAAAATAAATAAATAATAATTTTAAAAAAATTAAAAAGAAAAAGAAAAGAAAAGAACATGAAGAAGTAAAATCGGACGTGTAATGATTATAAGAGAAAGCAAGATAATCACAGCCATTGGATTCTCTGACAATATGAAAAAGGTAATCAAAATAAAAGATCAGAAGCGCCCGTGACAATTCCGACAAAACTGCCACTCCACATTGAAAATAATTACCATAACGACATCCCCCATATGCCTTCTGCTGCCCTCCGGTCGAGACCATTTCTTGTCCACGACAGAAGCTCAGAAATTCAAAAAATAAAATATAAAATATGTAAATGTACGGTTCGGATTGATTGCGCAGGTTAAGCTGTGCATGTTAGAGCGGCTTAAAAGCAAAACGGAAAAACACTGCAAGGGAAATGCAGGTACGAATAGAAAGCAGTAGGAAAAGATCCGTGCCAGATGGAGGTAGCTTGGTCTGCCCTCGCAGTTACCTCATACGAAAATGAAAATAAAAAGGGAGAAACGATCACATACAACGCTTCTTTTCCTCTAGAATATTAAATTTTTAGGAAATCCAAACCGTAAAATAGGTGACCAGAATCATAGAGATCATGTGTACCGAAAATTGGATCAATCTATTTATTAGATGGCTGAAGATAGTATCGTGGATTTATTTTGATGGTTTAGAAATTCTTATAATTAGGACAACCTGATCTAATAAAATGTGATATTTATGATGTTTCCTATGATTTGAATGGATCGGATTTCATACATTTCTAATATATTAGCGAGAAATGGGTGATATACCTGAAATTCACAACGCAAAGTTGTATGGAAACAACAAGAGCATTTTAGATAGATGAAATGGAATCATTACCAAAGGCTGTTAAGGTAGAGAGTCAAACGTGGTCAGACTCAAGAGAAAGAGAGAACGTTATTAGAATGTCAACAAAGCAATGTAATTACAAAATTCTCTATTTTCAAGGGAGTAGGTAAGTGACAAAGGCCAAACCACGACACTCCCTGCACCTGCCAATGTTACACGTGAGAGATGTGGACCATTCATTATGTTGGCTCCATATGGAGTTACCTAAAAAATCAAGCCTGTGATACCATCAATTGGACCACACACCTAAGGAAAATGGACGGTTTGAATAAATTAACCAATGGTTCACATTCGACTTGTACATGTGGCCCACCTGATTAACCGGAAATGATCGATTATTCTGATGTGGACATATATGAGGGGGACCACCTGATGAATGGGTTAGATCTCACAGTCAGATGCCACATTGGCTAGTAATATATCAGAACTTACTCTTGCGAGTAGCCATAGCAAAGCTCATACAAGAGAAAATAAAATAAAATCTAGACAAGAAGATAGGATCACGTCGACCCTCTCTCTCTCTCCGTGAGTGTGTTTGTGTAAATTCTCCACAGAACAAAGGACCTTTTATATAATAATAAAAAATCTCCAATATCTCTTAGGAATAACTAGAACAGGAGAAAGAACACGAAAAAAAGCATGCATTCAAGTTCAAGACTTTCTTATAAAGAGAAAGAAAACTAGTTAAGGGAAGAGATTAAAAAAAACCATGAAGGAGATAAAACCCTCAAGGCACATATACGTGTATAAAATCCTAATATGGTACTTATTAAACAATAACACCACATTATCCTCAACAAATATACCAAGTTGAGTTACATACCTAGACGTCCTTCTATCTCTCTCTCTCTCTCTCTCTCTCTTTCTCCCTCTTATCATTCTCATTGCAAGTTCCCACCTCCAAAGGTCCGATTTGTTGTGGCAGACTTCATTTCCGAGTCCAAAGAGCCAATGTCTATTCCATGATGCTGGTCTCTTTGTGAAATTGTGCCACTCATGCTCCTGACCATCCCTGCGACGCCAAGGAAGTCTCTTGTGAGTCTATCTGATCCCCCAATACTCATAGCAAGGTTCTGATGTAGCTTTGCTTCATCGATGTTACACAAGTTTGTGTTGTGATGGTGTTGTTCCATGGAGACTCTACTAGCATTGAAACCACCAAATCCAGTCTCCTGTTCATGTCCACCAGTAAATGTCGCAACTCCTCCGGATCCACCTCCAAACATAGAAGAGCTTCCATTTGTAAGAGAATTCATGAGATCTTGGAACTGGCTTTCATTTTCCAGTTGTGATCTCATGTTCTCTCCACCACCACCACCAAAACTACCCCTAAAAGTAGTAGACATTTGTGGCCTATCAGGTTTAGCACCACTTGAGGAGCTGCTTCCAAAGCCTCTCAACAAAGAGGCACCATTGCCGCTTGTGGTTGCACCCATTTGAGCAGCTTTTTGCAACAAGGCAGTTGCGGACATTTGAGGGATAACGGCATCATTTTGCATTGAAGAATTATAGAGAGAAGAGACACCGGATCCCATGTGGTCGCCCATAAGGTTACTTGAAAAGAGTGTTGTTGCCTCCCCGCCACCATTTCCATTGCTAAACTGATCAGGAATCAATAATCCAGAAGAGGACAGATGGCTGCTGCTGCTGTGGTTGTTCACATTGTTGCTGTTGTTGATGCTGGTAGTGCTACTACTGTTGGAGAAGAAGCTAAGGTTGAATAGATTCGCTGCGGCTGCAGCAGCAGCAGAAGAAGAGTTGGTGTTGCTTTGGAGATCAGGTAGCTGCATCAATCCATGGAAGGATTTGCTTTGCAACAAGCCATGGTGGGATTGGGATTCATCATGGAAGTCTTGGTTTGAGGGGGGGAGGAAGAAGGTGGAAGATGGGCCCGGTTGTGTCGGACGGAACGGTGATGGATTTGAAGGAGATATTAGGTGATCGAATTGTGCTCCTCCAGGTCCCCTTAGCCTCAAGAGATCAGCAGATGGGTGGTTTTGGTCCTGTAATGAGGAAATTTGAGAACCCACTTGAGATAGGCCTAAACCCATGTTGCTACTCCCATACAAATGGCTTCCCATGGTGTTGAGCCCAGTGGGCAGCCTTGCACTCTCTTGAGCCAGTGCATCACAGAAGGCCCTGTGGGTGATGAAGCTATCCCTCCTACAAGAAGCAAAAACAACAATGCATGAAATTCAACGCATTAACCTTGCATAGAATGTAAAGTGGAAGCAAAAAAGAAAATGTGAGATTTACTTAACTAAGAAGAAAGATAGTTTCTTTTAAGGTGGAGGTCAGACAATTTCAACAAAGAAGCATAGAACAAAGCAAATTGTAAGAAGCAAAATATAAGATTTTTCTTCACCAGAAACAATGGAGAATTGCAAGAGCCTAGCTCATTTTCCATCACAATAAATAAATAAATAAATAGAAATAATTCAATGAAGTTCACACCGTAGAAGATGTATGAATATTGCAAAAACCTGAAAAGCATAAATGACTAAAACCCCATTTTTAGATCTGGTTAATTCAATTAATTTACTGAACAATTTACATAAAAACATGAAATACAAAGGGCCTCAATTAATTTCACTTCACCAAGAAACATAATAATAAAAGAAAGAGAGCTTAGGGAAATGCAAGCATTTTCCTTACTTCACCATGGAACCAAAAAATAAAAAATAAAAAAACACACACACGAAAGAAAGAAAGAAAGAAAGAAAAAAGATACTTGCATGAAGTTGCTCCATTTCCCCGATAAGAAAGGGAAGAACAGAAATTAAAGTGGCGGAAAGAATTTTGCAGGATCAGGAAATGTGAAATAGATCACTCAATCAATCAATCAAAGAAACCCCACTTCTAGGACTAGCCCCGAATTAATGAAGCAGGAGAATTCTAACAAGATAGATAAAAGCCATCAAATCAGGAAGCCCATTTCTAGGACTTGTTCTTCAATTAATGCCCCAGACCAACGGCCTGTTTGTTTTCCCAAGCTGGAACTCCACTCCAAAACATGAAATTCACCAGGGACCCCATTTCAAGTACTCCTATTCATGGAACTCTTTGTTTCTTAATGGCAACAACTTAGATTCAAATTGCAAAATATCATCAATAACGTTCCACCTCCACCCCTTCCCAGGCACATCTTCAATCAATGCAACACATGAGAGAGAGAGAGAGAGCATCTAGCTAACGTTTTCATCAAAAGTGAAACCTGCAGGGACCCAGCACTGCAAGCTCACATCTAGCCACCCACAAGAGAACAAACCTGCTAACCCTCGATACATGGCAGCACGTGAGTAGGAAAGGGGCAGCAAGAGCGAAAAAGGGCGGTGGTTCCAAGGAGAAAAATGAAATGTTCTTTCTTTTGAAATCCCTATGACCATGGCAGTCTCAGAGATAATTCACGTGGGAGCAGTTCCGCTACCTTTTCCCTCCACGTACTAATCCCATCATCCTCTTTCTCTGTCTGAAAATTTTTATTTATTTATTATTTTTTTTAAAAAAAAAAAACCATATACCCAAAACAGCCCCCTTGGAAATAAAGACACCCAATTCCACGTCTCCACAAATCTTTTCCTCCTCATGTCACACAAAGGAATCAACCCATAACAAACCCTAGAACAAAAATTGTAAAAAAATAATAATAATAAAAAATTAAAAAAAAAAAAACCTCCTACAAAGCCCACATCTCCAATTTCATTTCACCCATCCCAAACCCTAAGATTACTAGTTGTAATTTTATCATTTGTATTAATTGTAACATACAAAGTATGATAATAAGAATAATTTACCTTGAGAAAAGGGTGCCACAATCACATCTGTACTCTCTTGTGCCACAAGTCTTCGAATGGGCCTTCCAATCAGACTGCACAGCATATCTTTTAGAGCACTTATCACACTTCCATTTCTTCTCACCATGCTTTCTACAGAAGTGTTTCTTGATGCCTGTGAGGTCCCCAAGTGCCCTAGATGGGTCATGGTGCACACATGTGGGCTCTGGGCATAGATACACCTTCCTCTTCACCTCCTTTGTAGTCTTCTGCCTAAGCTTCCATGGAAGGTTGTGGCCTCTCCTATGCAGCTGTAGGTTTTGCTCCCTTTGAAACCCCTTGTTGCAAACCTCACATATGAACCTATTGGTGGCCATCAGGGTCTTGGGGGACAGCGCAATCACCTCTGCATCTGGATCTGTGAAAAAAAAAAAAAAAGATAGAAAAGAAAACCATGCAAATGAGATTATTATTAGGAAATTACAAGAGAGAGAGAGAGAGAGAGAGAGAGAGAGAGAGAGAGAGAGAGAGAGAGAGAGAGAGAGAGAGAGAGAGAGAGAGAGAGAGAGAGAGGGACCCAACTAGGATTTTCGTGAATGAGATAAGATGGAGATGTGTATATGAATGCATGAATGTAAGTATGTGGATATAGCTACTTGCTTGGTGTTCCTGGGAGATTCCTCTTCTTTTTTTGAGGAGGCGGAACTGTTGATGAAGTGGGTGTGGAGGAGGATTGCTGTTGCTGGTTTATCTTGTTCTGATCTTCTTCTCTGATGCTGAAGAACGGCGTCGATGAAGAAGCTGCTGCCATCTTGAAAAATTCCTACTATCTCCTTGTCTTTCTCCTTCTTCTCGCTGACTAATCTAAATCACCCCAAATCTCAGAACCCAACATGAAATCTCAAGCTCTTCTATAGGTCTGACCCACCCCTCCAAGCCCAAAGAGGAGAAGAAATAAAAGAAAGAAGAGAACTGAAATTCTACTATATGAGTATTGATCTACCTCCACGAAACTCTATTACAAAGAAAGAAAACCCAAAAAGGAAAAAAGAAAAACCTGAAAAGCTAAGATACAGTTTTACTCAAAACTAGAATAAGAAAAGAAAAGAAAGAAAGAAGAAGACCAAATTCAAAGACCTTCTTCTCCTCTCTTCTTCTCTGTTGTTATTGAAATTGAAGCGATTCTTCTTCTTCTTTAGCTAGTACCGTGATATGTTCCAATTCCCTTTTCATGGAACAATTTTCCTTGCAGCTACAAGCTTTGGCCTGAAATTGCTCTCTCTCTCTCTCTCTCTCTCTCTCTCTCTCTCTCTCTCTCTCTCTCTCTCTCTCTCTCACCACAATAAAATACAAAGGAGGAAAAATGAAACACTAAATGAAGGAGGGAGGTCTGTGTTCATGCTACTCTCACGCAGGCTACTGTGTCGTTACGCGGCGATGGATTGGGGCCACCGACCTGTGGCCCTTACCCTCTCTCTCTCTCTCTCTCTCTCTCTCTCTCTCTCTCTCTCCTCTATTGCCCGTATCTTATCCCCCACGTCCCGACAAACCTTCCCCTTCTTCCTTCTCACCATCCCCAGTGGTAAAAATAAAATTACAATATTTGTTATGCCAGTAAAAGAATAAATTATTTATATATTTCTCAAATTTACCGTTTTGACCTTTCTAAATATTTCTTTAATTTTTTTTCCATTTAGGCCCTCTTCGGCTTTGGTTTTTTTTTTATACCTTGGGACAATAGGTCTATTTGGGGCCACATTACCATCATTTAATTTTAACTCTGCACCTCACTAGCATAGTCATCAGAGAAACTGCACTTCCTCTATTATTAGAAAATTATAATTTAGTAGAGACGCAGTGAATAACTCACACAATGTGCCATGTATTCAACTAGGCACGCCATCACAAGAGATGGCCTCTTTTTGAAAATTAGGTAGTGGGCCACAATCATAGACAATCTTAACTGTTGGTACAAGTTTTAATAGATGTCGATACTATTGATAGTGCATGTTAGCCCAGTAAATTTATTTTGAATGGCACTCACACCCTAAAAAAACGAGAATATCAGGAAGATTCGATTTATTAAATTGTGCCAACCAATCCACTAAACATGCGGCGCTTGCCTACGTCAGTGGAAATCTTGAGTCTAAATATAGATAAGGGTGGCAATGGGCCACGCTACCTGACACTTTAGGGTTAGGGCTTGGGCCCCTAAATTTGGCTCAAGGGCTAAGCTGATGCTTAAAATTTAGGTTTGATGTTAAGCCTGGCTAGGCTGGGAAAATGATGAATGGCCTAGATTAGAAAAAAGGTCGTGGTTATACAAATGAATGCATAGTTTAAAGATATTTATAACTAGTTCCCATTTAATGTAAATGTGTAGTTTGAAGGCACTCTTGGATTTTGATCGATGTTTCAATGATAAAACCATTTATATGGTGGGACTTGCAGCAGTTGGAGGGGATAACCCAAAGTTGAGGTTGAGGCCTGTTTTACCTGCTTAGTTCAAAGGCTTAAGGAACTAGGGCCAACCTTGCAACAAGCTTAGCTGGCACTCATTGCCATCCCTATCTGTTGATAGAGGCCCTTGGAAATGACACTAATTAATGATCTTTACCATTTGAGTTTGCGTATGAGTTGGAGCAGTTAAAATATTTTTTTTACTGTCCATTTGATAGCCATAGATTGTTTGATTCAGTGTGATTTTTTTTTATACATATACTTCTTTTTTTTTCACACTATATGGCTTGTGTAGGGGTGGCAATGCACTGGGTTTGAGTAAGGTACAAGAGTACCCATACTTACTAATGAGTGTTGCACCCATATACCAATATTGGGCTTGAAATGAACATCCATACTTGTATCAATTAAGGTGTTGAGTACTCATTTATCATTTATGATTTGAATTTTTTTTAAAAGTAATCAATGGTTTAAAAAAAAATAAAAATAAAAAATAAAATTGTATAATAGAAATAAAAAAACAATGGGCTTATTAATAGATGCCTAAAAATGAGGAAACAACACATCACTCACACTCCCCATACTCACACCACAATGGGTACTCGAACCCATGACCTCGTGTTGAACCCAATATCTCATTCTATTTTTATTTTTTTATTTTTTTTAAGAAAACATATCTTTCATTGATGGACAATGGCTTTACAAAAGGGACTCAGGCAAATAAAAACTGGGGCTGAGGCCCAACAAAAATAGCTGCACATTCAGGAGGGCCATGCATCAAGATGGCCCACCTATCGTAAGGAGCAACAAAGAGCTAGGAGACCCGAACCCCTCCCAAGCCCGCTCTGTCCAAGGTAAGATCACCATAGGCTAACGAAGGGAGTTGAGAGGGGGAGGAGAAGATGGACTGGGCTTGGTAGGCACTGGCCCAGCGAGCAAGGCAGTCCACCACCCTGTTTCCTTCTCTTGGGGTGTAGGAAATGACGATGGATCCCCTGGCTCTAAGGGCTTCAATTTTCTTCAACTAGTAAAAGGAGAACCACAGAGGTTTGGACGCCCCCAAGAGGAGGTCGACCACCGTACGAGAGTCGCTTTCCACATCGACGAAGGTGTATCCTTTGGAGAAGCAAAGGGATAACCTGTCCGCCACCGCTTTCACTTCTACTAGGAAGCTGGAGCTATGGCCATAACCTTTGGAAAAGCCGAACTTGAACCCCCCCCCCCCCCCAAAATGGTCACGGAAAACTCCACCACCACCTGAGGGACCTGGATTGCCAAGAGAGGACCCATCAACATTCAGCTTGAGACAACCCATAACCGGGCGTGCTCAGTTGACCAAAGAAACACCGCAGGGAGGCCCCTCCCTAGGGGGTAGTCGGAGATCCAAAATCGCGTCTCTGTCCCTCTGATTTTTTCCTGGAGGGAGAGAGAATTCGGAGGCGAGGCGAAAAAACCAATTCCGAACAAGCTCAATGGCCCTGGCGAGGGAAGGTTAGCCACCATCATATCTGACTGAGTTTCTGGCAGACCAAATGACCTAAAGGATCAAGGAGGGGGCGAGGCCTCTCAGGGTCCCCAAGAGTGAGGAAGGAGATGAAACAGCCTACCATTGGTTAGTTCGGGCCCAAAGCGATTGGCCTGAGAGGAAGTCAACTGAAAGGATCGCCGCAAAGTGACCCTAGAGACCCGTCGCAAGCTCACCCGACACAAAGAGATGATCAGATGACTCCTTTTGCCGACACGCCTGGTCGCAATAGTTACAGGAGGAGGCAAGCTGCACGCCTTTCCCTTGGACATTGCTGTCGACAGGCACTGCACCATTCAACAACCTCTAAAGAAGAGCCGTGAGCTTAGGCGGGAGAAAAGAGTTCCAGGCCCCTTTGGCCCATGCCGTCTGGAGGCCTCGCTAGCAGGAAATCTACCAAGCAGAATTAAGTGAAAACTCCCCAGAATTTGCTATAGTCCAGACCCATGAATCTTCCCCAGAGCTGAGCGAATCCCCTTCATATTCGATGTGCTGACGCACTACAACAGGAAGGGAAGCAGGGAATGGCACATCTGTACACAGACCATCAGGGCCTATGAGGTCCTTGATCACCAACCCCTGAAAGTGCGACGGAATAGCCCTAGGTAAAAATTTACTACGGGGACCGAGGCCGAACCAGTTGGCATCATAGAAGCTGCTAGACCCCTCTCCCAAGAGGAGACGAGAGTGAGCCATAAGTAACCCAAATTGATGCAAAAGTTTCTTCCAAGCAGGAGAAGCAGCACTACGCCCGACAGCAGGGGAACGGAAGCTGTTGATCCCATACTTCGCACACATAAAAGAAGCCCAGGCCTCTTTCATCAGTGGGAGATGAAATCCTGTTCCAGCTGACCCAGTGGGCTTTTCTCTTACCTTTCGACCATCCCCAAAAGAAGTCCGCGAAGCCAGATTCCACCGCAGCCAATATCTCATTCTAATTAACAGTGATTATAAATTAAAGTTCTTAACGTCTAACATACGATAGGTTTATAGTAGTAATGATTTTGTATTAGAGATTAAGATCTTTAATACCTAATTGTCATTAACTAGAATAATATAATTCATTTTTAGGCATCTACACAAAGTGTTGCAAAATAAGCTTATCTTACACTAATGCTTACATAAGGACCATCCTTTCTCTTATAGTTTTATTAATTACAAAGTTTTGATTATTATTATTAATTGAAGTGTTGTACACACACATGCACAAACAAAATAAAACATATATAATTAGATTTGGATTTGGGTTTGAGTTTGGGTATGGGTGCATGAGCATGGGCAAGTGTATATCCACATTCAACCCAATTATTAATGGGTTTAAATTAATACCCAAAATTGGTCCAATAACCATTTGGCTTCATTGGCACCTAGCTTATCTGAGTTTGGCCTCAGGGCCCACTCGAACCATTGCTTGGATTTGGTGGGTCTAGATTGGTAAATGTCCCTTCTAGGTGCATAGGAATTAGTTGCCATAATTTTGTAAAATGTGTATGGTATGCATTTAGTTTCTATATATGTGTGTGTATGCGCCAACGAGTGTGTGTATGCATATGTGTATGTATGTATGTATATATGTGTGTGTGTATGTGTGTGCGCGCGCGCGTGTGCGTGCATGCATATACATATACATACATATATGCATACACACATGTATGTCCCCTTTTTGTTGATAGGTCCGCCCAAATTTCTGTTTATATAGTTACCCACCTTTAATGAATATCTTTTGCAAAAAAAATGCAACACCCCATGTTCTTGTGCATAAAATGTGAATCGTCCATGTGATGCAGCACCCTATGAAACCCTCTGAACCCAACCTTCATCCTTATCCAAAACTTTGGCGGGCCACTGTAAAAAGAGTGACAAATCAAAGGAGGAAACTATTTCCTTTTTCTATGACCCACCAAAGTTTTGGATAAGGGTGAAAGTTGGGCCCTAAGGGTTTCATAAGGTGTTGCATATCACATGGACAATTCATATTTTATACTCATCACATGAAATGAGTTCTAAAATAGTTCTCATAAGATCTCGTGAGAATTGGTGCACAGGTAAGCATTCATCTATATATATATATATATATATATATATATATATATATATATATATATATATATATATATATATATATATATATATATATATATATCTCGTGAGAACTGATGCACATGTGAGCATTCATCTACACACACACATTTTTCCCATGAGGTCGAGCTATGTGGACCCCACCATGATGTGTGTCTGACATCAACACCATGCATTTGATGAGTCCCCTTTAGGTTATGGGATATTCTAAAAATCAGTCATATACAGAATTTAGGTGGGCCATACAATCTAAAATTATGTTAAGTTATTCTTAAAACATGTAAAAGCACTTGGTGGGGCCCCTCATCCAAGTGGGACACACACAATGGATGGGCCAGATTTGTAAACCACATCTCAATGGGCCTAATAAACGTTTATGAAAGATTTAATGGACGGGGAACCCTTCTCAACTGTTGTATGTGATGTGGCCCACCTAAGTCATGAATTGACTTGATTTTTAAGCTTGTTGACCACCATGGAATGGTGCATCTAACTAATGGTGTAGATTTCAAACACACATCACGGTGAGGTCCACAGAGCTCGATCTCTTGGGAAAATCTCATGAGGTCAACCTCATAGTACTATTTCCATAAATGTGTGTGTGTGAAATCTGAACTATCCATATGATGTGACACTCCATGAAACCCTCAGGGACCAATTTTCACCATGATCCAAAAATTTAGTGAGCCATAGCAAAGAAAGATGCAAATCAAGGGAGGAAACTATTTTCTTTTGCCATGGCCTATTAAAGTTTTGGATCAGGGTAAATTTTGTGCCATAGGTGTTTCATGGGGTGTTGCATCATGTGGACCATATACTTTGTGGGCACACATCACGTTTGATAAGTTCTCAAAAAGTTCTCATGAGAACTCATAAGAATTAGTGTGCAGATCAACATTGGGCTACATCTGTAGATGCATTACACACACACACACACACACACACACACACACACACACACACACACACACACACACATCTTAGGCATAGGATCTGAATGGTTCATGTGATGCGGCACCCCTTGAATCATCATGAGCACAACTTTCAGCCTGATCCAAAACTCTAATGGGCCATGGAAAAAGGAAATACTTTTCTCCCTTAATTTGCATTTCTCTTTGCTATGATGCACTAGAGTTTTGGATTAAGTTGAAAATTGAGCCCATAGAGTTTTAAGGGGTTCCACATCATGTGGACTGTTCAGATTATGTGCCCATGACATGTGTGTAAAGGTGCGCACGAGTGCTCATGTAAAAAGGTGCCCTGGTGAGCATTCCTCTCTCTCTACACACACACACACAGAGAGGAATGCTCACCTTAGCACCTTTTTACATGAGCACAGGTGAGCACCACTTTCCTCTCTCGATCGAGACTCCCTTCCAGCCTCCATCAGAGGTCTTCTGTTCATATGATAGGGGGGCCCATTCCCTTTTTGTTATTAGCCCATCCTGAAAGTTTCCTTATAAGTTGTTCTTGGCCTGCTCCTAATATATATAAAAAGTCTGATTTCTATATATATATATATATATATATATATATATATATATATATATATATATATATATATATATATATATATATATATATATATATATATATATATGCGCATAAAACTGGACTATTGTGTAGGTTTGCTACATTAGGGAGCATAACAGCATATTAAGGTACATATCCATTACAATCATCCATATTAATAAAATTGGGGAATTGATCATTATTTTTAACCATCAATTGGATATGGTCACTAATTATACGATAAAGATTGTCTATAGTTTTAGACTAGCTCCACATATCTATTGGTGGACAATAAAATGATCTTATTTTCACTCATCGAAAGATTAGATTGTATCATGGACCTACTTTCCTTCTAAGCTTCATTCATTTAGTGTCCCACTACATCAAATGATACTAATAACAATTGTACAACAATTATTTGTCCACTAAGGTCTTTATGCTGTAGAGCAATCCTAAATATTGAAGATGTTGTCACAACTCACAAGTGCCCAAATGTTGCATCTATTCAAGAATCAAATGATGTGGAAGAAAACAAACTCTACACAACGAAAATCAAGTTGTGGAAAGAACAAATATACACAAGAATCTTAGTTGGGAAAACAAAGTACTTAAAATAAATGAAAGAAAGATAAGTTAAATGCGCATTCTTTCTTGAGCAATACTTGAATAATAAAAGGGAACTCCAAAATGGTTACCATCTTATATAGAGGCTCTCTTTTATTTATAAATACATAAGTTCAACTAATCAGTTTCAATCTTATTCTACTATAATTTGTATCCTTTCATGACATATACATTTTAAAAAAAAAAAATTGTCATAAATTAAATGATATAAGAATTGCATGATCTTGAGGTCGATATAAACTAATTCATTAAGCTTTAAAATAAGACTAATTTCACATTATTCTTATATGTTGTTTAATACCCCAACACTAAGCCATTTCAAATGATGAAAATAACAAGTGAGACTTTAACACTATCAATAAAAATAATAAAAAGACTTTGAGGAAGTTTCTCTAAGAAGACTATCTTAAGTTGGGACTCACTCCCTCCTTTCATTCTTCACATGGGCATTATACTAGCCCACTTGTTACATGATCATGGGCACAGTCCTTCATGGTCAAAGACGTGAATCTATGTGGTATGGCTAGAAAATCCATGTCTTCATTAGGTTTGATGGCAAGTCGTACAAAAATCAAACATGGAGATTAGATTAGACATGTTCGCCCATTATTATTTTACTTTTCTGACATTTTTTGGAGAGAGAGAAAGAGAGAGAGAGAGAGAGAGAGAGAGAGAGAGAGAGAGAGAGAGAGAGAGAGAGATCTTGAGCCTTAACAGTGACCATATTTTTGTAGGGAATGGTGTAGTATTTTTAAAAGTTGGACACATGCATATATCATGCAAGCATGCCAATATAAAGAGTCCAAACCCTGCTAATCATTGTGGATGGACTATAGCATGTCCTAAATCTATCAATAACAAGGTTTTTCGATGCCATCAACATACCACTTGATGTCATTGAGCAAACGTTGATGCCATTGATAGGTGCTTGATTCCATCAGAAAAATCTAGAAAATCCATGTTGGTTGTTAGAAAGTTTTGGTGTTGCTACTAGATGTCATCCAAGGAGTTCGATGTCATTGTCAGATCTTCAATGGGTTATCGATAACATCAAAGGTCTCATTGAGCGTGTGGGAAAAATTGCATAAGTGTAGGATTTGTTCCTTATTCTGGTTGTGATGCTTAATATATCGAGTGTAATCAGAATTTGTGAGATGAGGATCTAAGGCTTTCTAAATCATTCTTAATGGTTCAAGGTCATAACTAGGGCTTGTTAAAAGAGATTTGAGGCTTGTTCGAATTGGTAAGCTACTATCTCTTGTAATTTCTGCTTTCAAAGAGCATTACTTGTCGCTTTATGTTGTGGATTTTTCCTAAAAGATTTTATCCATGCAAAATTTGGATTGTTCTTGTTTGGACTTGGTTGTGCAATTGTGTGTACTTTGTTTGATTCGTCTCTAAGTGTTTTCACGATTCCCTAACAAGTTGTATTAGAGCTGACGTTGGGAAGAAGATCAAATCTGAAAGCAATGTATAAATGGCATCCAACCTGAAGTTTGATGTAGAAAAATACTTCGGTAAAAATAACTTTGAATTATGGAAAGTCAAGATGAACGGCCTACTTCAATAATGATTAGATGAACTTTCCTTGAAAAGCGATCAAAATTTATGACAGAAGAAGAATGGCACAAGATGGATAAGAAAGCTAAAATCTCTATCCAATTGTGATTAATGGATGAGGTCCTCTAAAATTCCATGAGTGAGAACTTCAACAAGTACATGGGCAAAATTAGAAAATATCTATGCGAAGAAATATCTTGAGAACTATTTGTACTTGAAGCTACAATTGTTCAAACTGAAGATTGCGGAGGGCATTGACGTTGAAGCCCACATGAGTAACTTTAATAAGTTGATTTACAAATTGTTGGATGTGGAAGAAATAATAAAAGATGAGAATTAGGCATGTATACTAACGAATTCTCTCACAGCATCGTATGAGTCATTCAAGGACTATTTGTGCACCGGTAGAATGACTATTAGCATTAAGACCATTATCTCAACCCTTCAGTCAAAAGCAATTAGAAAGAAAAATAGTGACATGGATGCTTCTACAGATGCACCAATTATGAGGGGGAGAAATTCTAAGCGAGACAGTGGACTTTGCGTTGAAGATCCAAATCTAAAGGCAAGGGCAAAAGAGAGTTGAAGTGATGAAAATATGCATGTTTGGGCACATGAAGAAGGATTGTCAAAATCCTAAGTCCAAAAAAGAGAATTCAGAAAGTTCTTCCAATGAAGTCAACACTACAGAATCTAGTGAGAAGATAAGTGATAGTGACATGTTAACTACATCAAAATCTGGGTACTTCAATGCAAATTGAATTTTGGATATGGGAGCTTCGTATTACATAACCCCTCATAAGAGTTGGTTCACCACTTACAGTGAATGTAATGGTGGCCAGGTGTTATGGGAAATGATAATACCTATAAAGTGGTTGGTGTTGGAACTATAAGCATTAAGATGTTTGATGGCATGGATCGTACTTGATCAAAGTGAGATATGTTCCTAATTTGAGGAAGAGTCTGATATCTCTAGGAACACTCGAGGCACTAGGGTGTAAATTCACTGGTCTTAATCATGTGTTTAAAGTTTCAAAGAGGGCACAGATGAATGAAAACCTTTATAGGTTTATCAAGAGTACATCATCTGGTAGAACTATAACGTCTATAGTTGATTTCATGTCTGCACACATGTAGCATGCATGCTTGGGCCACATGAGTAAGCAGGACATGAAGCTACTTTCTGACCATTGTTTGATTCTGACTTTTAAAAGTTTTAATTTTAGTATATGCAAGTATTGTATATATGGTAAACATTTAAGGCTATATTTTAAATATGGGAAACATATTTGAAAGGGGATTCTTGATTATGTACATTCTAATATATGGAGGCCGTCGCCCGTGATTTCTGGTGGAGGGTCATCATAGTTTGTCATGTTTATTGATGACTATTTCAGAAAAGTATGTGTTTATTTTATGAAAAATAAATCTGAAGTTTTCACCAACTTCAAACAATGGAAGGCGATTATGAAAAAACAATCAGGGAAATTTACTTCTAAAAATTTAATCGGTATTGTAAGGATGAATGAATCGTGAGGCACAACATAGTACGCCATACACCGGAGTAAAATAATGTGGCTAAGCGGATGAATTGGACTCTCTTGGAGAGGGCCTGATGCATGATCAATAATGCTGAGTTGGGCAAGAAATTATGGATTAAGGCCATTAACACGGCTTGTTACTTGGTGAATCAGTCCCCTTCTATGGCTACTGATTGTAAAATTTTAAGGCAAATGTGGAGTGGTAGCAGGTAGACAATCGGGATTGTGTATATTTGATTACGACACTTACTCTCATGTACCGTCATTTGAGAGAGATAAGCTGGACCAAAGGGTTAAAAAGTACATGTTTATCCACTATGGTAATTATGTGAAGGGGTACAGGTTGTATGATTGAGTCACATGAAAAATTATTCTTAGCCGTGACATCAAATTCAATGAAGGATCCTTATTTTGTAAGGATGAGCATAAGGAAGTGGAAAAGTTTGTTGTGGACATCCAATTAAATAGAAACAAGGCATACGCTGATACATAGATGCAAATACAAGTACAAGAGCAGGTTGAGCAGCCACCTATAAGAAGGAATCCTCCGAGGGATTATAGGCTAATGGTAAGATATATGGATGACTTAAATGTTACATTTTCCCTTATTACAGACGGTGGTGATCGATCTACTTTTTGGGAGGTTCTTAACGATGTAGATGTTGGAAAGTAAAAATTAATGATGAATGATGAGATTGACTCCTTATACAATAATGAGACGTGAGAGCTAGTGGAACTTCTCGTCGGTCGAAAAGCAATCACATATAAGTGGATCTTCAAGAAGAAACCAAATAAGTACAATGCAAGGTTGGTAGCAAATGAATATGCTCAGATAGAAGGTGTGGAATTCACTGATATATTTGCGCTAGTAGAAAAATAAGTATCTATCATATTCATATTGGCACTAGTTGCCTATATAATCTTGAGCTAGAATAAATGGATATGAAGATTTTCTTTCTGCATTAGGAATTGGAAGTGTTAATTTACATGAAGCAACCAGAATGTTTCAAAATACAAGGGGCAAAAAATAAGGTTTGTAGGTTAAAAAGGTTGCTGTACGCTTGAAACAGTCACCTAGGCAATGTTCTAAGAAATTTAATTCTTTCATGTTGAAGTAGAAGTTTACCAAGAGTGAGTATGATCATTGTATATTGATGACATGCTTATCATTAGTCAGAACATGTCTGAGATCGACTTACTGAAGACTCAGATATCAGGGACATTTAAGATGAAAGATATGAGGTTTGCAAAAAGGGTTTTTAGCATTGACATATATAAAGATTGGAAGATGAGCATGTTATGGTTATCTCAAGTGGTATACGTTAAGAAGGTACTGACGAAGTATGGGATGAACAAGGCAAAGTCGGTCAACATTCCTCATGCAGTTCATTTTAAGCTTTTTCTGAACAGCGTCCTGAAACAGATGAAGAAAAGCAGGTTATGTCTTGTTTTCCTTATTTGAGTGCAGTTGGTATCTTGATATATGCCATGGTCTGTACAATACTAGATATTTCACATGTAGTGGGTGTTATTGGTAGATACATGTTTAACCCCAATAAGTAACATTAGGAGGCAATGAAATGGCTAGTTCGATATATTCGAGGTACATGGTACTACGTCTTATCATTTGAAAAATTAGGGGATAAGTTAGTAGGTTATGCAGAATCTGATTATGCGGGCAATGCGGATAATAGATGGTCGATTTTTGGCTCCTCATTTATGCTAGCAGGTGGAGCTATCGGTTACATGTCAAAACTTCAGTCTATGATAGCTCTTTATATGACCAAAGTTGAGTATATGGCATTGACAGAAGCATTCAATGAAGGTGTTTAATTGAGGGGAATGATAAATCCATTGGGGCTTCAACAAGAGGTTGTGTCGGTCAATTGTGATAATTAAATCATGATTAATTTGGCTAAGAATTTTGTTTATCACCCACGTGCTAAGCATATTGACGTGCGTCAATATTTTATCCGACATAAGCTTGAGGAACGAGGCGTGACTCTAAAGAAGATTCACACATGCATAAACATAGTTGACATTCAACACATCTGACATTCTTTCTAAGGTGGTTCCCACGGAGAAGTTTAAGTTCTATGTAACTTCTTTGGGCTTGGCGAAGTTATAAATGGAAGACGGAACATCCACGAGAAGCGATGGTAAATATATAATGAAAGGAGGAATTACAGATGAGGATAAGAAGCTATAATGAATGAAGATTGAAGATATGGTAGAGATTGTTGCTGATGTCTTAAATCTATCAATAACAGGGTCTCTCGAGGCCATCGATAAACCACTCGATACGATCAAATAGACGTTGATGCCATCGACAGGTGCTCAATTCCATTGAAAAAATTCAAAAAATCTATATTAGTTTTTGAAAAAATTTGGTGTTACTACTTGATGTAATCAAAAGAATTCGATGACATCGACAGATCCTCAATAGGTTATCGATGCCATCGAAGGTCTCATTGAGTGCACACGTAGAATTGTGTAGTGTGGGATTTGTTTCTTATTCAGGTTGTGATACTTTATATATCGGGTTTAATTAGGATTTGGGAGATGAGGATGGTGTTTTAGGGCTTTCTAAATCATTCCTAAGGGTTCAAGGCCATAACTAGGACTTACAAAAAGAGATTCGAGACTTGTTCGTATTGGCAAGCTACTACCTCTTGTAATTTCTAGTTTTTATAATGTATTACTCGTCACTTTGTGCTGTGTTTTTTTCTTAAAAAAATTCACATAAAATTTGAATTATTCTTGTTTAAACTTGATTGTGTGGTTCCATATACTTTGCTTGATTCAACTCTAAGCATTTATGCGGCTCCCTAACATAAATTAGTGTTGATAGAATGATCTTAACCATCTGACCTTCTTGATTTCAACCGATGATTACCATCCGGACACTTAGGACGGTCCTACGAGTATGATTTTCCGCCCGTGCTCCAATAAAAATGGAACTAAAATCTGTACACTATGGGTTGGTGGGCGTGCATGACAGATGTGCTTGGATGCCTTGTTAGTGTAGTGAGCTATTGCAAATGGACATTCTAGCCAATTTTATTATCCAGAGAAAATAGCCAATTTGATATTAGAAAGAGACTATTTCTATTTTAATAATAAAGAAGGGAGCTGCTATTAGCACCTAGCTTTTTTCTTAGATGCTATTCTTTTCAATTTTAGCAAAAGAATAAGTCATTTATAATGTTTCATTACCAAAAGTAGTAAAATGGGGTGTATCAATCAAATAGAATGGGTGTAGATATTTTATTTTATGTTAATCTGCCAAGGAACAAAACTGGTGAAGAAAAGAAGGGCACTTCATTGAAACGCTAGAAGCAATTTGGGTGCACGTGCTGACCACAAGATCTAAGCTGCTTATCTGATTGGTCCTATAGTGTGAATCCCTAGGCAAGTGTTTAGCCAACTCACTATTTTAGTGGTATGCACCTCTAGGGTTAGTTTAGGTTTGTGAAAAAAGAAAAATAAGAAAATTATGTTTATTGTAGTGGGAAAAATAAAAGTTGTTTTTCCTTTGATTGTTTCAACAAAAAATTCTTCGACAATTTTTCTTCATATCCAAATTCATTATTTTTTATAAAAAAGTGAAAATTTTTATGAAAATTTTACTATAAGATGGAAGGCCACACATGTGTGCAATGAAGATGGATTGTGGCATGTATTACATGTGCCATGTTATCACATGTGCCATTAGTACATATGGTGTGGGATGCTATTTAATACCAATGGTGTCACATGTTGCACATATGGCATGTTGAGACCAATGGTACATGTGAAGTGCATAAAGATGAATGGTAACCTAGGCACAGTAGCACATGGAGGGTGCTTGAAGATAAAGGCAGCATATGTTACACCTTATTATTATTATTATTATTATTATTATTATTATTATTATTATTTATTTGAGAAAAAAGGCCTTTATATCATTGATAGACTGAGCATCGAATGTACATGGAAACCACAAATTTAGGAGGGCTCCACAAAAAATCTCAGGCCTCTCCTATCATATCTCCTAACTATCAACAAAAAAGCAAAAAAAAAAAAAAAAAAATCAGGGCCGCAACTCCTATAGCCCGCCACCAAAGGTGAGAAAAGAGCAACAAAATTCCATGGAACCTAGGGACATTAACTTTTTACACGAAGGGTCCGAAGAACCCTTAATCCAGCCCTGTCAAGGACGAGCAGCCCCTGCACCTGCTGCGGGAGGGAACTCGAGTGCACATGGAAGGAATGCGATTTGCACTCACTACCCATATGGGTCATTCCATCCGTTAGCCCATTCCTTTCTCTAAAGGTATGAATAAAGGTCAAAGAACCTCCCTATTTGAGGGAGTTAATCCTCAAGACCCATGCTTTCATCGGCCACAGGATGCGGCATTTCCCAAGGACGAGGTTGAGAGTGACTTTAGAGTCAGTTTTAAATTCAATTTTCTTCGATCCTCTCGCCAAACAAAACATGATCCCATCGTGGATCCCCCGCAACTCAGCAGGATTGTTGGAGCCCACCCCATAGCCTGAAGAGAAAGTGAAAATGAGATTTCATTTTTCCTCCCTACAAACATTGCCTCCCCTTGACAAACCTAGGTTACCTCTTGCTGACCCATCCATATTCAGCTTGACCCATCCTGCTGCCGGCCTGATCCATCTAATGATATGAGAGAAAAAATGTTGTTGCCGAGGAGATGGGATTCCCATTTCAATTTTGAACCGCATTGACATCAAGCCACCGCATGAGTCATCCTGGAGAAACGTTTTAGCCCACCATTTGATACGAGCAATGGAGGACGCAATCTTCATCTTTTTACCCTTGAACTTAGCTTCATTTCTAGCATGTCAAACCTCCTAGTATATGAGGATGGGGAGTAAATACCTTGTGGAGGTTGGCGCACATCCAAATTCAACCGCACGACGCCACTACGGTACCCTCCCCTCTACAGACTAATGGGGTATGGGAGAAATCCTAAAAACGAGATCGAAATGGTTCCATACTGCTGCTGCATGCTGCTCGTAAAGGAGGAGATGAGCAATGGACTCTGTGGCCATGGTGGGAACCTGAAAATCACCTGTACAACAGCAACACATAGAGGCCAGTAGTACCCCCTTGGACTGGACACGTTTGTCCACCGGAATGGCCCCCTGCAGCAGCCTCCAATTGAAGACTGAGATTTTTTATTTTATTTTATTATATTATTACTATTATTATTTTATTTATTATTATTATTATTATTTTTTTTTTGGGGGGGGGGGGGGGGGGGAGGTGATATGCTTGATTCAAGGCCACTTACTCCATCTAATGTTCAAAATCGATACACAGCTCACTTTCCATGCTGACTTGAGAGTGAACCACCCTGACGGGTCAAAGTGCCAGAAACAGTTTGCATCTTCAGCTGAGATAAAGAAGCCACCATTGAAAATATGGGCCAGAACCTGATCAAGCAGATAGATGAGGTTGGAAGACGAAGGGAGGGGGCCAACTATACCCAAAAAAATCACTGACTTTGAGGGCCAATACCTCGTCTAGAATCGGGCAAGATGCGAGCCGCTGAAGGGGCCCCAAACCTGACCAGTTATCTTTCCAAAGCTTCAACTCCCCTGAACCCACCTGTCATTGAACATTGTTTAAAATGAAAGGAAATTGTGCTCTAATTTTTCTCCATAAAGGAGATGAATTCACCAAAAATTTGTCTGCCACCGACCCCAGCATGTCTCTATGATGCTTGACTTGCATGAGGGACGCCTAAGGATTGACTATCTTCCCAAATTTCACCTCCCAAGCCATTTTCATTCTGAGCACAGTCATCACTTCCTTAAGGCGTCTGATGCGCAGCCCGCCTTCGCCAATAGGTCTAGCAATTTTGTTCCATGCAATCCAGTGTAATTTTGTCTTACCTTTAATCCAACCCCAAAAGAAACTAGCAAACATACTCTCTAATATCCCAATTACTTGTCCTGGTACATGCATTGCTGCCATGATGTGAATAGGAATACTTCCCAACACATGCTTGATTAACATCATTCTGCCTGCTTAAGATAATATCCTGGACTTCCACCCACAGACTCTTTTGCTTACCTTATCGATTAGAAAATGAAAATTAGCAACCTTGGTTCTACCCTTGCGAAGTGGCACTCCTAGATACTTAACAACATTTGACGACTTAGCAAAGCTTAGGATATGCTCAATATTTCTGGCCCTACCCACCAGTAACCCCTTTGGCCTGAGGAAGCAGCTCTTTCTACAATTGATTTTCTGACCTGAAACCTCTTGATACTCGTCCAGGAAGCCTTAACCGCGAGGAGAGATTTTCAGTTCCCATTGAGGAATAACAGAGTATCATCCACATAGAGTAGATGGGATAGGGTGAGGCACCCTCGTTGAGGCTTGAAGGGCTGAATCTTGCTGTTCTCCACCATGTTTTTAAGACTTATTAAGAAAGCTTCCGTTGTGAGAATAAAAAGGCCCAGTGAAAGAGGATCACCCTTGCGCAAGCCTCTCAAGGATTTGAAAAATCCTGCCATTTCCCTTTTCACTAACACCAAAAATCAATTATTTACCCAACACTTTTCCACTAAGGATATTCATTTGTTGCTAAAACCAAACTTCGAAAGAACTAATTTTAAAAAATTTCAATCAACTCTGTCATAGGTTTTCTCATCATCCAACATGATAATGATAATGATGTCCCCCCCCCCCCCCCCCCCACGCACCTTTCTATCTAGTTCTCTCATCACCTCTTGAGCCAGGGCGATGTTCCCTGAGATAGTTCTGCCTTACATGAATGCTCCTTGCTCTTGCGAAATCAACTTAGGCAGAATTTTTCTTAGTCTGGCGGCCAGGACTTTTACGATGATCTTATAATGACGTTACATAGGCTGATAGGCCTGTGTAACGGAAAAATTTTGAGGTTGATGGAGATTTGGGGATGAGGCAAATTAGGGAAGAGGAGAAAGCTCTCGGCATTTCTCCACCAGCGAAGAAATCTACCGCCACCTTATGGATATTAGACCCAACTGTATCCCAACAATCCATAAAAAAATACTATAGAAAAGCCATCCAGCCTTGGAGCCCCATCTTTCGGAGTGGAGAAAACTGCCTCACGAACTTCATGTGAGGAAGGGGGAGCTAGGAGATGGATATTGTCTTAGGACGTGACTAGGCAAGAGATAGACTACATGAAATTACACTACCGAGAGGTACGCTCTGCCTTGAAAATCTCCTTAAAGAAATGTATTGCAGCTTCTTTAATCTCTTTGTTCCTCTACATCTATAAGGAAGGAACGTAAGCTAAAATCAGCAAGGAATGGGTGCAACAGCCGAAGGAGCGTTTCTTCACCATATTGCTAGAGAAACACGCAACGTTAAATGCCTTGCCAAATTCTACCACGAGGTTTTAGGGTTTGAGAGGATTGAAACTCCTAAATTCGACAACTTAGAAGTGATATGGATGAAGCTACCCTCTGCATCCTTCCCCATCCATTTCATCAAGACAGATCCCCAATCAACGACTCTCGAAGGCCCATTGGATTTAACGGTTGAGATCGATGCGGCTGATCCCAAGCATCTCTCTAGGGGCCATCATCTTTGCTTTGCCGTCTCTAACTATGATTCCTTAGTTCAGACTCTAAAGGAAAATGGAGTGAAGATTTTTGAGAAGACCCAACCAGATGGCAAAACACGGCAGACATTCTTCTTCAACCCAGATGGTAATGGCCTGGAATTAGGGACTTGGGTACAACCATGAGAAGGAACCTCCTCAGTCGTCACATGTAAAACAAAACAATGTCTGCTATAACTGGCAGCCTATGTTTTTTGGTTTCGAGTATTGTTGTATCTATTGCTTTTTATGCTGCTGCCTTCTACTTTCTTTTTCTTATTGTAAAGGGATTATATGAATCATGACCTGCACCGTTATAAGCAGTATATGGTGGTACACAGGTTTTTGAATTTGACAAGTGGGGTCCATGGACAATTTCTTTGATTCATTGCACTTTTGGATTATCCCCCAAAACTCTCCTGTATGTGACGACCAATAGATAGATGGTTAAGAAAAATACGGCCAATGACCTGATTCAACTGGAAAAAAAAATCTCCTTGTTCCCGACCTCATCTTTGATGGAAGTGATAGCCGCTCGCCTTGTTCTTTCCCTCGCTGAAGCATGAAAGAAATTGGTATTTTTATCCCCTTCCATCAGTCATGTATTTCTTGCTTTTTGCTTCAAGAAGACTTATTCCATCTGTTGAAGTTGATCAATCCGCTGTTTGATAGCCACACTTTGATGTATCATCTCGTCATTGGTGACATCCTGCAGCCGAGTATCAGTGATCTCTAGGTCCTCCTCAGCCCTGTGAATTTGATGGAAGATGTTCCCGAAGGTCTCTTTGTTCCAAACCTTTAACAATTGCTTGCATTTCTTTATTTTGAGTTGAACATTGATCATGGGCTAAAGAAAACATTTCCCCTCCCAGGCCTTCTTGATTAAAAGTTGGAATGACTCATGGAGTGTCCACATTCTTTGGAAATGGAAGAGCTTCACCCTGGGCTAGAATTGGTTAGGGAAGGAGAGCAGCAAAGGGGCATGATCAGAGTTACTACGCGGTAAATGCTCTACTTGAAAAGCAGGAAAAACTATCCCTCATCTATTGTTGAAGAGCACTCTATCAAGTCGGGTCCATGTGCACGCACTCCCTACCCTGTTGTCGTACTACGTGAATCTATTTCTAGAATAACCAGCGTCTTGCAATGAAGATTCTACATTGCTTTCAAGAAATCAGTCATACTTGTTCTGTCTGGACTTTGAGTTCCCAATCTCTCTTCCTATTCCAAGACTGCATTAAAATCCCCTCTAATAGCCCACGGGACTTGAATGCTACTGGCAGTAGCAGCCACCTCTCTCCAAAGAAATCTCCGATGTGTTCTTCCGCAACTAGCATAAACAATGGAGATGCATATTAGCTAACTATGGACCTGCAATGGCAGGCTTAACGAAAGCATTTGATTAGAAAAACTAACAACAGATACATTCAAGAAGGGCCGGTAGAAGACCCAGACTTTATTCCCTTCTTCGCTATTGGACAGCGAGGAGTGAAAGCCAAGCTTCAAACCGATGACTGCTCTTTTATCTTCTCTCAACATTAGCTCCAGTATGGCTATAATAGAAGGATTAAACTTTTTTATTAGATTCTTTAAAGATCTCATGGTAGACACATTGCCCACCCCTCGAGCGTTCCATATGAGGGCTCTATCCATCTGTAACATATCCCGAATTCATGACCCTACGCTTCAGTCTTCTAAGTCTACTGTGCTACTCTCCTACATCATGCTGTCTGAGGAGTTTCTTGCCTGTGGGTTTCCTCACTTTCCTCTTCTCTGTGACTGGAATGGCCACATTTATTGCCTTGTTCTGATCCTGACTTCTTGTACCTGCACCGTCATCAGTAGAATAGTGGATCTGGAGCTTTTCAATCAGCTCATCTGTCTCCTTGTTGGTATCTGATTCTTGCTCGATCCTTCCACTAGGAGACTTGGGAAAATACGGTGAAAGATCCACTAAGATCTGACCCCCACTCTCCTCTTCACTTGTTTGCTCCTCTTGCTGATCTGTAGCATAGTTCTCCCCTACCCCACGTTGACCTCTAAGCCTGGTGGGTCCATCCATTACTTGGGATCATGTTGTAGCCTTAGCAGAGAAGCTCTAAATAATTTTTCTTTGATTCTATTGAGGTTCCTAGCAAGGGTAGCAATGTAGCAGTGCCCCCTTGGAGAGGATGGGTTAACAGCTGTTGTAAGTTCCTTCATCTAGCCCTGAATCTAGGTCACTCGATCTGTTCTAGTGCCATCAGCTGCTGGGGTGTTGGTGGTAGTATGCAGCGAGGCTGTCTCCACTCTCGGGAGATTTAGGACTAGTCGAGATACGGGGTCAACTGAGATTAGGCCATCTCTACTGTGAGAATGAATGACAGATTTATGGGACCCACAGGATCTACATATGTTACACATGTCACAACGGGACATTTTTCATATTAGGGCATTTGGCGTGTAGGCACATTTGACAATGGTAGTTGCACATCACATTTGTGGCAGATTGTAGTATGTAAAGCACCTCAATGTGGCAATTAATTGGCACACAAAAGTCACATTAGAAAAAAGGAGGAATAATTTCTTTCATTTTCTTCAATTTCTTGAAATGACATTTTTTTTTGGCCTATTTGGTTTTCCAATTACAATGATAAATGGTTGTATGTGAGTAATGATTATTTACTCTTATAATTGTATGAAGATACTATTTACATTTGATTGCTTACTTTTGTAATTGCGTGAAAACATTATTTATATTTGATTACGATGATGATTTTACTGCCTTATTTATATTTGATTGCGATGATGATTTTACTGCCTCATTTATATTTGATTGCGATGATGATTTTACTGCCTCAATATGCACCTGTAACGAAAGACAAATATGACTAAAACATGCAAAATGGTTAACTTTCAGTGTGCTTGTGACCTAAAAAATGCGCAGACTAGCTTGGTTTGTGGTCCAACTAATTAGAGGGTGAGGCCCACCTAACATGTGGCTTTGTTCGCGACACTGGTATGGACCGCAAGTGCAGTGACCAGTGCACTTTCAGAGTACACTGGCATTTCTTGAAAGGAGACAAGCATTGGTACTCTAGAGAAGCGTGATGATCCATATGCATGCAACAGTCTCGCGCAGACATGGTACTCATGCACCATAAATAAAAATCATGAGCGCCTTCATATCTAAGTAATCTAACAGTCATACAGGGTTGATGATCTTAATGGATTGGTAGACTCTTAATGGACAATTAACAGAAAAATACTCAACAGTTTAAATTTATAAAACAAAGGTCCTTTAATCACAAGTGAAGATTATATAATTGGTCTCATTTTGGGCATGTGGTCCATCTATCTAAGATTACACAATATACGAAGTTATCTTTAATAGTTGTACCGCCAACCAAGTGAATGTGTATGGCTCGTGATGCCCTGCCAGCGTATTAAATAACTCCTCAATCATAGGGTTATTTTTGCCTATGGCACCCGTGGGCGTGGATATTCCTGTGGCACGACGTGGCCCAAGCTCTATAGGGCCGACTGTGATTTATATGCTTCATCCATGTCGTACATCCATTTTCCAACTCATTTTAGGGCACCAGCCCAAAAATGATGCATATCCAAAAATCAAGTGCACCACATCGTAGAAAATAGTAGGGGATTGAACATCCACCGCTAATTATTTCACAAGGCTTGCAGTGATGTTTTATTTGTCATCCAACTTGTTCATAAGGTCACATTGACATGGATGAAGGGAAAACACAAATATAAGCTTTATCTAAAACTTTTGTAGATCTGAAGAAGTTTTGGTGTCCAATTCTCACTATTTTCTAGCATGTAGTGTGCTCGAGCTTTGGATCCATATTATTTTTAGGATCATCTTTAAGATGAGTTGGAAAAATGGATGGTTTTATTGTACCATATTTCTAACTGATAGAAGTAGAGCTAATAATGAAATGACATGTGGTAGAATAAGAGATGTATGAATAGATTTTCTTAGGGATTTAGTGTGAAATCATAGCTAGTATTAATTTGGTGCTACATGTCATCAAAGGAGGGCATGTGACCTGTGTTGTGCTTAAGAAAAATAGAAGTTCAAAGTGTGGTCGAGAGACAAAATGTAGTAAAAAAGAATGAACTATTACTGGAGGAAATAGAGTGTGATAGATAGAAGAGGAACGATCACATAAGAGAAACGTATGGAAAGAAGTATAGAGAAACACTTTTCGACTACTATAATTGTTGGAGTAATGATAAAAATAACTAGAAGAATAAGCTCTACAACAAAAATATATAAATAGGAGGGGAAATCTACAGATCAAGCACTGAACACAATCCAATCCAATACAAAAAAAATACTAATAATAATAATTTTAAAAAAAATAAATTACCACTTTACTTTATCTCAGTTATCATAAGAGAAGCAATAATCCAGTAGTAATAATTCTTAGTGTAGTTCTTAGTTATAATCTAAATCTACACTCATACGGTATATTTGTCTTTTATCCAATATCACATAATTCTTTCAAGAGACTTATTCTTGCAAAATTTCATAGTGATTGATTATGAGTTTTCCCTTTTATTTAATTGCACTGGTATTTTGAAAAGTCCTTTTTGGGGAAGGCAAAGCATAACCCATCTTCGGTTGAAGAACCCCACCTTCCAACAATCGCCTGATCATTATAAAATTCTATAAGTGATTAAGTGACCCATCTTCTCACAATCCAATCATATACGTTCACATTAGATATATCTACTTATTTCAGCACTTAGGGTCAAAAGTTGTTCGATTTGGATCGAGCTACTATATCGATTCTGGCATGCTCATGCATTCACACACATGACAAAAAATAAACTGGATAAAGAGCGCCAAAAGTGTTTGGCACGCTTGGTGAGACTCAATTATAAAGTATACTTACCAGTGCAATAAATTTTCATAATCATGAACCGAAAGGTTGGTCTTAATGCTTTAATAGCCCCCCAATAATGCTATTGTTACCAATGAACCTTTTGCTCAGGAGGAAGAGTTACAAGTTTAATAGATGCCCAAGCAAGTAAATCAACCACCTAGTCTGGTGCCTCTTCCACCGAACCTGAATAGACCATTGACATCCTAGGTTAAACCTATTGAAATTATGTTAGTCAAGATAGTTGATGTGTAAAGGAAAATTCAACACATCGCAACATTGCTGCGACTTCATGCTGAAGAGTCACAAGCTCAGATTAAAGCCTTTAATAGGTGGATAGTCAATCATACCAAGAGGATGAATCAATTGGTGCCTTGTTTGCCAAAAAAGCACCTGTTGCACCTCTACAACAGGTTGATACTAGTTAATTCTGTTAGGAATCTGACACATGTACTACCAACCAAGTCAATGCCACAAATACTTCCTTTATGTCAAAACACACCACTTATTCCTATCCTTAGTTTAATCTAGGACATGCAAAATTTACCAACACATGCAGATTTCAGACGTCCTGAACGTGTTCCTTTCCAGGACATGTGAAATTCACCACTTTTGGTAGATTTCAAGCGTCCTGAACGTGAGAATAGAAACTTAATCCCTGAAGCCAGGAATCAAGGGATACCTGGGGGGTAACATTTTTCTAGAAATTAACTTTATAATAAAGAGCAATATCAGGTTGCTCTAGAAATACCTCCAGTCGTTGCACAACAATATTAGGATCGTAATCAAATTGTTCAACTGGTTCAGGAAGTAGTTGGATAAGTTCTCAGCAGAACTACTACTCCAGTTTACCATAAGCCATATCCTGACTGAATCAACAGGTAATATCTATTGCCAAGGAATTATTGACTTGATTTTACACTGTTTACAGGTGGTACAAGTCAATCGACTGTAAAACACATAGATCATTTTACCATACAATGTGGAGAGTTGGCCAATAATGATTATTATAAATTGTAATTATTTGGTCATTCACTTAGTGAGGTAGCTTTCACTTGGTATTCCAATTTACTTCCAAAATTTATAAAAAATTTCATAAAAGATGAAAGAAAAGTTTTATACCCAGTTCTTCTATAAGGACAAAAAAAAATACTTTGGCCGATCTTACTCGTTTTCGACAATTAACAAGAGATATTGGTCGAAAATTATATTGCTCAGTTTAAGAGAGCAAAACAATCAATGAAAGCTAGTCACGATTGAAACAGAATTTGTCCAGTTAGCTTAAGACAAACTAGAATTCAAGCTTCGAAAGAAGTTTATTGGGATGAAATTCACATATCCCTCTGATTTGACTAAAAACGTGTCTCGGTATGAGACTCTACTTTAATAGTCAACGCAACAAAAGAATTCAGTAGTAGAGATATACTATTATAATCCTAATTATGATGTTGAAGTAGAGGAAGTAGTGCCTAACATCCATTCATATGCTCATCATTAGTTAAAACAGAGGCAATAACATCTTCTAATAAAGAAGTTTAAAAAAGGTACACTTTTGATATAAAAAAAGTGGAAGCGAATTGCGTACAGTTAATGTACTAAGTAAACTCTGTGACTTTCACCATAATTTATATATTTTATCCACTCTGTCCATCTATTTTATTAGATAATTTTAGCGCTTGAGCCCAAAAATGAAGCATATATAAAGCTCAAATTGACCACACCACAAGAAATAGTGTGAATTAAATGTCTACCATTGAAAAAATCTCAGGGGCCACAAAAGATTTGAATCAAGCTTATATTTGTGTTTTCCCTTCATCCATGTCTATATAATCTCATAGAAAGGTTGGATGACAAATAAATATCACTGTGGGGCCAGCAAGGTTTCAACGGTGGAAATCATTACTCCTATTGTTTCCCGTAGTATGATCCATTTGATCTTTGGATATGCTTTAATTTTGAGCTCAACGGGCCCAATTGAGTTTACTAAGTACAATAAGAGTGGCCCAACTAAGTTTACTAAGTACAATAAGAGCATACTGGTTTACTCAGTACGCAATCCTTCGATTTCGAAAAAAGTAAGAAGGAAAATGCCTGCAGTTGAAATCTCTTTGGATCGACCGTTATGTTTATGTCATCCATACCGTTCATAAGGCCATTCCTAATAGGATGAACTCAAAATAAAAAAACATTAGATTGATTTAAACCTCCCCACTGGCCATGAATGTTCAATGGTGGACATTTAATCATCACTGTTTCCATTTGTGTGGCCCACTTGAGTTTTGGATCGCCTATTTTTTCGGCCACGTCATGGCATGATCTAAAAAAAAATAGGGAGTGGATTTTTCACAAACATATGGTGGGTGTTGTAGCTTTCTCTCAGGCGGCATCCGCCTCTTTAAGAAAATGACGTAGATGGAAAACTCAGTGCCCTGCGCCACAATAAAAAGTGGGCACGGATGACTTTGGTCCTAGAAATCTTAGATCAGGATGACATGTTTTTTTTTTCCCCTCATCTGCATGGGGATCATCTTAATAATGGTTTAGATGACATATAACATGTCCCAATAACATTTCAATGATGCCCGAATTTCAGAGCAAAAACACTATTAAAACCCAAGTTTAATGACTTTTTCAAAAACATCCTAACCTAGGGTCTTTCTAAGGTTATACCATATGTATTTTAGCAAATATATTGGACAACATGCCTTGAACTTTGACTTGATCTTTTCTTGAAATCAGGTGATGACTACTTGAGAAGATATGCTGATCTTGAGCTGATCATAAGCTGATCTTGAGTTGATCTTCATGCATGTAAAGTAGTTGAGATTCCGTTGTGATTTTAAACTTGTGATCTGACTTGAAATACTTTTGTCTTACGAATTTTGACAATCTATGTGTGCTAAACATAAAAGCACTTATATGAATATTATCCAAGACAACATCAATCAAGGGTTGCTGAAGTTTCCTGAAAGTGAAAAAAAAGTGAAGTTAATTGATAATGATATGTTTCTATTTAATATAGACTACCTCGCCAAATGGAAGAATATGAGTAAGGGCATAAATATCACTAATTGTTGGACCCATAAGGTCGTAGCCAAAGTGAAAAGTATTTGTCAATCAGCTCTAGAAAGCCAACACCCTGATCCATAGCTCAAGTGGTAGACTGAGTGAAAGATACCTCGTTTCAACACTAAGGTCATGGCATCAATTCCCTAGGGGGATGGCTAACAAAAAAAAAAAAAAAACTCTAAAAAGCTGATATAGATGCTAATCGACTTCCAAATATTGCCATGTTGTTTAGATAAGTAATTATAACATTCTTCCCATCCATCTATAAGTTTTGGCCAAGCCCTTGGGGGTTTGAGTGCAGAAGAGGGATTCAGAAGGGTCAATTGAAGAAGGAGATTTTCATCGGGATGTGTAGTGAAGAATCGGCTCAATGAATGAAGTTAAGAGGAAGTCGTATCAAGGTCAAAGACTGGCCCTAATGCATGGAAAGTCATATTGTCGGAGGTAGAGAATTCGAATAGAATCTCGTTTTAATTCTAGTTCTTGAATTATTTCCTCTTAAGTTGTAATTACCGGAGAATAAGAAGATGAAGCAGCCATGAGAAAACTCATAAAGTTATCAAAAGGAAATGATAGAGATAAGAGCAAGGAAAGCAGTAGAAGTGTAACACCCCAGATTTTGGCCAATCTGGAATTTGACGTCCTTAGGCAATGGGTCAACTAAAACACTTGAAAAATCGCTCAGAACCCAATTCCATATCCAAAGAAACCACTTAGGATTAATTCCTATGGAAATTAAGCGTAAGTTAGCTAGCGCAATGCTAGAGTAGCTGGGAAATAGTCCCTGATCATTTTAAATATACTCTACAAGACCCAAATTGAGTAGAACCAATGACTCTATAATACTCTATAACCTCGGATCAAACTCTAAGCAGGTTTGTTCTCTGGACCACTTTGAAATTTTGTATTGAATCTAGACCGTGCGTCGAAAGTCCGATACCTGCTATCTTAGACCGTTAGAACCGCCTAGATGGACTTGACAATCATTTTGAAAATCAAGTCCAATCGATAATCACAGGCTATTTCATTGAGCCCGGACTGAAGAGAGTGCAAATAGGGACAGATTTGGAATTTAAAATTCAAATCTGGCACACAACTTGACGTGTCAGTATTAAGCATTCCGACCGTTAGAATTCAGCCAAATTACACCCTCGGATCAGAAAAAATTTCTATTTCATATCATGAGACTTGCAGACCTGATCTATGTGCGGTGACCGCTGAACTAAAACTGGACCGACACGTGCGATTTGCGAACCCTGCCGGACTGAAAACTTGATGTATGCTAGATCCAGTATGCATGAGCTTAAGTCCGACCGTATTTGGCCAGGGGACCACCAGAAATGTCCTTTTGGACTGAAACAGCCCCGATTTGGTTATCCCTCAAGTAAAACTTGTTCCCGAGCCTATTTCGGGCAAGTTTGGGCTTATAAAAAGGGTTGAAACCCTCACTCCTCTCTCCCATCCGAATTTACAAAAATCCCTAGATTGGGAGAGAGAAAAGGTGAGAGTTTGTGAGAGAGAGTAGGAGAGAATTTCTTACTGCTCATGCCACCTGCTGCAAGTGCCTAAGCAACACACTCCGATCACCTGGCCGGTGATTCCTCCGCTTTTTCAGGTATGAAATAACCCTAGAAAGTTGCTGATTTGAGGTTTACTAGGATTCATAGCTTGTTAGCTGACGTAACTCGTGAATTAGGTTCTCTTATCGCTGTAGACGAAGAGTATACGCTCCGTTCGAAACGACACGTTTATAAGAGACAAGGTGCGGATTTTAGACGCTTTGATTGACTGTTTTCAAAGCTTTCAATGTCGTTTAATAGTAGATTATCGACGGCAACGCCGTTTGACATGTACAACATGCTGTCCGTTTCCTGTTTCGTAAACCGGCGAAGAATATGAGATTTAGGGCATTTTAGTCATTTGTAGGAAGTACTGATTTCATTCATATTTTGCTGATGTGATTGACATGATTTGTTGTCGCATTAGAATGTTAGGAATGCGTGCATAATTAGTTTGGCGAAGAGATTCGCCTAAATGCGCACTTTGGGTCGACATACTATATGTAGACTTAAGCGTGTAGTGTAAGTGTTTGTATTAATGCTTGTATTAGTATGTATTGAATGAAATGATGTTATGGATTAGTTTGAGATTGGTTTCTCAATTGATATGTTGATGTGAATGATTTCCTACATGTTAGCCATATGCATGATTTCATTATATGAATGAAATGCATGTGCTTGATGATTCACGTAAGTTGTATGTTATAACATGTGCTTGGTGATTTCATTATGATTTAGTTTGAGATTAAATTCTCAATTAATTTGCTAATGGAAATGATTTCGTATATGTTGGCAATATGCATAATTTCATTATACGTATGAAAGGCATGTATCAGGTGATTTGCTTAAGTTGTATGTTACAACATGTGTTAACATGCTCATATGGTTGTATTTCATTTTCAATACTTTCACATGCTTTGCTGATGTGATTCCACATGTTTGGGACTATACTTAGTCCAGGCAGTCGGTAACCGAACGAATTCGTGGTTAGCTTATCTTCGCCACGAACGACGCGTCGATGAACGCGAGTCGTGTTTTGGAGTTGGCGGCAGTGGTTAGGCCACACGAAGTGTTTTACGCACTTCATGTCGTTCAACTTGAGATGCGATCGTGCTAGTCGAGCCCGTCAAGTAACCCGACTGGCCGTTGTATGTTCACCCTGCATGAGTCATAACTGCTTGAACCTAGGGTACTGAACTTACCATTGTAAACCCTGTTAACCATGGTACCTTGATCCACGAAGACTCATGAGCCGGGCATGGTAGTATGGGACACCGTGGTCGAGCTGTCGGCCTACGCTAGGGCCACAAATCTCCCCGTAGTGACCAGTGAGAACCTAGTCTCGTGAGCAGATTATGGTGGTATGGGACACTATATTCTTACTGTCGGCCTACACTGATCAGGCGACGAGTCCTTTGTAGTGACCGCGAGCGTATTCTGAGTCTACGGGAGGCGACGACCCTTCAGTAGCAGTAGAGTACAGTAGGCCTGTATTGATAAGGTGATGGGGGAGCGGAGCAACGAGTGCGTGCAACAGCCCTGGCAGCCCTTGCAGCGACCTACAAAATATACCTCGTATGAGATTACTAGGAGTGACGACCCTAGACAGGATCTGTGTTGGGATTGATATAAGGGAAGAACCTTAGTTTCCCAATCCTGCTGTTTGAATGGACTAATAATAACTTGGAAATCGTATCACCATACCATTGCATGTGCCTGGAAGATGTGGAGCACTTGAGGGTCGATTGCATGCCGCAGTCGTAAGATGGTGCCGTATGAGGGAGATCGTCGGTGAGGGCATACATCACGTCACGTCATATTGCATTAACAACAGTATTAGGATTGTTTGATTTACTACTTTACTATTATCGCATGATTGATTTGAGAACATGTTAATCCTTGCTCTATTATTCCACTGAGTTAGCTACTCACTCCCACGTTACGGGATGGTGTTTCCGGACACCCACCAGTCCCTATTATGATTGCAGATGATGGCGTGGCCTGCAAGGCGGAGCTGGACTTGATGATGAGGAGGAGGATTCCTCCTTTATGCGTGTTCTGATTGACGGGATTACAGGGAGGTTGATTAGATACCTTGACACTTGTCATTTTATATTTTTAGAGCACTCATGTATATTATTTTTGTTTACTTTTGGAGTATACATGTATATGTTTAACCTGGTAACATGTTCATACTCAAAAGACACACAACAGTTTATATATGTTATATATAATATCACAGTCTTTCGCTGGTTAATTTAACTGTCTCTGGAGTATGATATGTTGTTCTGGCGTAATCTCACTCATGTTTAATACATTATCACAGACAACATTCAATCATACATATGTATGTTGCATAAATAATATTTTGGAACTCGGGAGTTGGGTTTTTGTTCGCCCCCCCGATTTTCGGGATGTTAAAGATGGTATCAGAGCATGATTTGGATTAAACCGAGCCTGGGTTGTAGTCACGCGACGTATGCTGTCACTTTCTTTGACTTAGGTGGGTGCGAGAAGGGTCTAGAAATACTTCTAGGATCCCAGATTCGCCAATAGGCGAAGTCTATTCATTTCGATCGCGTGATCGAGTCCGTAGCGCATCTAGGGTCGCGTAAAGAAACCCGAATAGCTCATAGGTTGTAGGTAAGTGGGTTGAGATGTTCTTTGAATGATTCTAAACCCGTAAATTTGAATTCTTGGGCCGCGAGACAACCACGACCCCTATATTCAATCGTCAGGGCTTAAAAACCCCGTTTCATCCAAAATCTTCAAAATTCTTCCTCTCACCACTCCAATATTCAATTATTTCTTATCCATTTCATGTTAGGCATCAATACTAATGTTAAAATAATATAAAATCATACTTTCACAAAATGTTATAGTGAATAGTAAAATTTCATAAACAATTTCCATAATGCCATTCTAACTTCTCTTTCTTTGGTAAATAATGGGCTAGATGGATGTACTAGCTCCTTTTACCCCAAAATCATATGCTGCATGATAGGATTTTGTATTAGGAATTGCAGATTGACCCCAAAAAGCCCCGAATTCATATTTGGGCCCATATAGGTCAAAATGCAATGAACCAAGGTGGGGCCCATAGTCATTTGGGGTCCCTGGACCATGGAGGACCAAACCCATGTGGTCTCACCGCACGACCAGAGGTTTGGTTGGCGATGCCATCGCCGGCCATAGTGGTCCATTTGGTGCATGCTTTATTTTGTGAGGGTATTTTGGGTACTACACACCCCCCATGTATGGTTCGTGTGTAGAAAACCCCTAAATCGTGTACTTCCTTCACAAACATCCCTTCCCCTAGCCCCATTTGCATTTTCCAGCTGCCGTACCTCCAAATTGTGGTTCCAAACCACCCCTAAATCCATCCTTGGCCAAAAACGACCACCCTCCATCAATCTATTTCGATTTGCAGCCCTCCCTTTAACAGATTTCGTCGTTTGGAGCTCTAAAAACTCCCAAATCGAGCTGAAATCATGAGGTGCTCCATTCCCCTTTTTCATTCTCTTTTCTTTCTGAAATACATCCTAAGGGAGTTTGAATCATCCCTCTACAAGGCCTAGATTTCGTTCTGTCCATTTGGGCAACAATTTCTCCGCATTTCCTCCTCTATCGCCCGACTCGGACTAGTAATCTAGATCCATATATCGCGGGTTGTAGTTAGTCATTTCCTGCTTTTTGTGTGTAAGCCTCATAAGGCTAGTAGTTTTCTTATGTTGCTGTAGTAGCTGACTGACATAATTCCCATGTACTTCTTATCATGATACTTGTAGGGAGATATCCCTTGTATTATGACAATTTTGGTTTAATGAAATGCATGATATTTTTTGGCTTGATATGTGAATGTTTGTTTTGTGGTTTGGGCTTAATAAAGCCGAATTTGGTTAGATGGAATGCACGTCGTTCCGTTTGCTGTAGGTATTGTCCCTAGATTGGGAGTATTGTAACTCCCGGGATTCAGCCTACAAATTAAATTTTTATCCCACCCCACCCTCCTACCAAGCATGCCGCTCCCTATCCCAATATGGGATTAGGAATGCAGTTCCATTTGATATAATTAAATGCTGCTGACCACATAGGCCCTTGGCGTTTTGGACCTAGAGTTAGCACTTCTAGATTTGAAGGGTCTGACGACATAAGAAATCCAATTCCATTTAGACAATCTTGACCCTAAGCAATAGAACAATTCCCTGTAGTATAAATGGTATGGAACCATTTAACGTATAATCTTAGGCTTGGGATTATAGCTACTGAGTTACAGATTAGCCTACTAGTTACCTTAAGTAGTGTAAAGCCTGTATATACTAAGAAATTGTAGGTTAGATTTGGTTGAAGTAGAACCTTATTCCTTCGATAGATCCCCTTATGACTTATAGACTTCTGTTGTTGCCCATAGGAAGGAACATTCACTCTCAAGGAACATGTATAAATCCCTCAGATTGAACTTAGAATGTACTAGCACATCCCCTAAAATTGCCTTCCCCAAGGACTTATTGCATTCGGGAACGCAGAGTAAAGGAACTGCATGTAAGCGATGTATTCACGGTTTGAGTCGACTTCTTAATCCTAGTGGTTACCAATGAATCCAATGCTCTGATCAAGCAGAGGATTGGCATCGACTCGGATTAAGAACTGATACAACGCATTCTCTGTCCTGATTAGACAGAAGGTTCAACGTATCCGGCTTAGACCCACTACACAACCTTTCTTCTGTGATGGCCCAACCACCTACAACCAAACAAGATCACATTGTCTTTGGAAAATGGCGAGGACTTAAAGCCAGTAGAGAATTAGACATCTTGCCACCAACTCATACCTGCCCCTGAACTCAATCACAATAGAGATTAGGCTCATCTCTATGATCATAGGTACCAATGCCATAGAACGCATCATTAGCAAGAAAAACCATGTATAGAAAGGTTGTTTTCATTTTAGGTTAAGGATAGCCCCTAAGTTGTGCCTCGTTCCGATATACGGATCGATGCAAAGATTCTTCAACCTTAATTAAAACTAAGTTTTAAGGGGGGTAGAACGTATTGAGTCCAATCTAGTTAGGTCAGCCAAGGTAACCGTTCGATCAGAGTAGCGCAGCGGAAGTGTGGTTAGTCTCTTCCCCACTGGCCCAGGATCGAAACAATTGAGTTAGGATGTACGTACGGTTAGGTCAATAAATAGGATTGAACCTTCCTTAGAAAAAGTACTCCTTACCTTTCGCCAATTTCGGTGACGAAATTATGTTTTAAGGGGGGTAGATTGTAACACCCCGAATTTTGGCCAATCTGGGATTTGACGTCCTTAAGCAATGGGTCAACTAAAATACCTGGAAAATCGCTCAGAACCCAATTCCATAGCCAAAGAAACCACTTAGGATTAATTCCTATGGAAATTAAGCGTAAGTTAGCTAGCGCAACGCTAGAGTAGCTAGAAAATAGTCCCTGATCATTTTAAATACGTTCTACAAGACCCAAATCAAGTAAAACCAATGACTCTATAATACTCTATAACCTCGGATCAAACTCTAAGCAGGTTTGTTCTCTGGACCACTTTGAAATTTTGTATTCGATCTATACCGCGCGTCGAAAGTCCGATACCTGCTATCTTAGACCGTTAGAACCGCCTAGCTGGACTAGACAATCATTTCGAAAATCAAGTCCAACCGATAATCACAGGCTATTTCATTGAGCCCGGACTAAAGAGAGTGCGAATAGGGACAGATTTGGAATTCGAAATTCAAATCTGGCACACGACTTGACGTGTCAGTATTAAGCATTCTGACCGTCAGAATTCAGCCAAATTACACCCTCGGATCAGGAAAAATTTCTATTTCATATCATGAGACTTGCAGACCTGATCTACGTGCGGTGACCACTGAACTAAAACTGAACCGCCACGTGCGATCTGCGAACCCTGCCGGACTGAAAACTTGATGTATGCTAGATCCAGTATGCATGAGCTTAAGTCCGACCGTATTTGGCCAGGGGACCACCAGAAATGTCCTTTTAGACTGAAACAGCCCCGATTTGGTTACCCCTCAAGTGAAACTTGTTCCCGAGCCTATTTCGGGCAAGTTTGGGCTTATAAAAAGGGTTGAAACCCTCACTCCTCTCTCCCATCCGAATTTACAAAAATCCCTAGATTGGGAGAGAGAAAAGGTGAGAGTTTGTGAGAGAGAGTAGGAGAGAATTTCTTGCTGCTCGTGCCACCTGCTGCAAGTGCCTAAGCAACACACTCCGATCACCTGGCCGGTGATTCCTCCGCTTTTTCAGGTATGAAATAACCCTAGAAAGTTGCTGATTTGAGGTTTACTAGGATTCATAGCTTGTTAGCTGACGTAACTCGTGAATTAGGTTCTTTTATCGCTGTAGACGAAGCGTATACGCTCCGTTCGAAACGACACGTTTATAAGAGACAAGGTGCGGATTTTAGACGCTTTGATTGACTGTTTTCAAAGCTTTCAATGTCGTTTAATAGTAGATTATCGACGGCAACGCCGTTTGACATGTACAACATGCTGTCCGTTTCCTGTTTCGTAAACCGGCGAAGAATATGAGATTTAGGGCATTTTAGTCATTTGTAGGAAGTACTGATTTCATTCATATTTTGCTGATGTGATTGACATGATTTGTTGTCGCATTAGAATGTTAGGAATGCGTGCATAATTAGTTTGGCGAAGAGATTCGCCTAAATGCGCACTTTGGGTCGACATACTATATGTAGACTTAAGCGTGTAGTGTAAGTGTTTGTATTAATGCTTGTATTAGTATGTATTGAATGAAATGATGTTATGGATTAGTTTGAGATTGGTTTCTCAATTGATATGTTGATGTGAATGATTTCCTACATGTTAGCCATATGCATGATTTCATTATATGAATGAAATGCATGTGCTTGATGATTCACGTAAGTTGTATGTTATAACATGTGCTTGGTGATTTCATTATGATTTAGTTTGAGATTAAATTCTCAATTAATTTGCTAATGGAAATGATTTCGTATATGTTGGCAATATGCATAATTTCATTATACGTATGAAAGGCATGTATCAGGTGATTTGCTTAAGTTGTATGTTACAACATGTGTTAACATGCTCATATGGTTGTATTTCATTTTCAATACTTTCACATGCTTTGCTGATGTGATTCCACATGTTTGGGACTATACTTAGTCCAGGCAGTCGGTAACCGAACGAATTCGTGGTTAGCTTATCTTCGCCACGAACGACGCGTCGATGAACGCGAGTCGTGTTTTGGAGTTGGCGGCAGTGGTTAGGCCACACAAAGTGTTTTACGCACTTCATGTCGTTCAACTTGAGATGCGATCGTGCTAGTCGAGCCCGTCAAGTAATCCGACTGGCCGTTGTATATTCACCCTGCATGAGTCATAACTGCTTGAACCTAGGGTACTGAACTTACCATTGTAAACCCTGTTAACCATGGTACCTTGATCCACGAAGACTCATGAGTCGGGCATGGTAGTATGGAACACCGTGGTCGAGCTGTCGGCCTACGCTAGGGCCACAAACCTCCCCGTAGTGACCAGTGAGCACCTAGTCTCGTGAGCAGATTATGGTGGTATAGGACACTATATTCTTGCTGTCGGCCTACACTGATCAGGCGACGAGTCCTTTGTAGTGACCGCGAGCGTATTCTGAGTCTACGGGAGGCGACGACCCTTTAGTAGCAGTAGAGTACAGTAGGCCTGTATTGATAAGGTGATGGGGGAGCGGAGCAACGAGTGCGTGCAACAGCCCTGACGGCCCTTGCAGCGACTTACAAAATATACCTCGTATGAGATTACTAGGAGTGACGACCCTAGACAGGATCTGTGTTGGAATTGATATAAGGGAAGAACCTTAGTTTCTCAATCCTGCTGTTTGAATGGACTAATAATAACTCAGAAATCATATCACCATACCATTGCATGTGCCTGGAAGATGTAGAGCACTTGAGGGTCGATTGCATGCCGCGGTCGTAAGATGGTGTCGTATGAGGGAGATCGTCGGTGAGGGCATACATCACGTCACGTCATATTGCATTAACAACAGTATTAGGATTGTTTGATTTACTGCTTTACTATTATCGCATGATTGATTTGAGAACATGCTAATCCTTGCTCTATTATTCTACTGAGTTAGCTACTCACTCCCACGTTACGGGATGGTGTTTCCGGACACCCACCAGTCCCTATTGTGATTGCAGATGATGGCACGGCCTGCGAGGCGGAGCTGGACTTGATGATGAGGAGGAGGATTCCTCCTTTATGTGTGTTCTGATTGACGAGATTACAGGGAGGTTGATTAGATACCTTGACACTTGTCATTTTATATTTTCAAAGCACTCATGTATATTATTTTTGTTTACTTTTGGAGTATACATGTATATGTTTAACCTGATAACATGTTCATACTCAAGAGACACACAACAGTTTATATATATTATATATACTATCACAGTCTTCCGCTGGTTAATTTAATTGTCTCTGAAGTATGATATGCTGTTCTGGCGTAATCTCACTCATGTTTAATACATTATCACAGACAACATTCAATCATACATATGTATGTTGCATAAATAACATTTTGAAACTCGGGAGTTGGGTTTTTGCTCGACCCCCCGATTTTCGGGATGTTACAAGAAGAGAGAAATATTTAAAATTGTGAATATATCAGTTGAGATTGTGTGCATTAATGAGGAGGTAATCATAACCCATCGGATGATGTAATCGAGTGCAACGTGTTGCAAAAGGAGCGATGAACAAACTGTCATTTGGTTCTCTCGTTTGCATTGACTAATATAGAGATGTCATATGGCAAAAGACTAGGCACATTAATTGTATCGGGGCAACGAAATAACATCATCATTACTTTTTTTTCAAAGGCGGAAAGGTAATGTTAGGGAAAATGTTGTACCCTATTTTTGACTGATCAAAGTAGAGCCAATAAAGAAATGACATAAGTCATTACACCTCGAATAGGAGGTGTCTGAAAAGATTTTCTTTAAGGATTTAGTACAGAATCATAGTTGGTACTAATTTGGGACTACATGGCCAACAAGATGTCCAAGGGAAATAGAAGTTTAGGGTGTGGTCAAGAGACAAAATGCAGCCGAAAAGAATGAACTGCGACCTGTGACCTGTGACCGAATGCTATAGAATGTAGTCGACAGAAGATGAACAATCACGAAAGGAAGATATGACCTCTAACCGAGGGTAATAGGATGTATTCGACAGAAGATGAACAATCACATAAGGAAGATGTAACAAAAAAGAAGGTTATAGGAAAAAGCTTTTTTACCATCTTACCAACAATTCCGATTGTGGTTGAGTAGGAATATTCTTTTTGTTTTTTTTTTTTTTTTTTTTTTTTTTTTTTGTTTCTTTTTCTTACACACATACATGCACACACACACTCACACCGTGGTGGGATTTCACCACTTATGGGTACTTAACCCTTGACCAGGTGTTAAAACTACTAAAAATCTACCACCGGAGCAAGAGCATGGGTAATGGAACCCTTCACCACCTATGGGTACTCGAACCCTTCGGTCACATGCATTCACGCTGACTGTATATGCTTATTTCCATGTTTGGAGTCGAAAGTTGTTTGGTTTGGATTGAGCTGGTGTATTAATCATGGGATGTCCTTGTACTTATGGTAAACAAATCGGAGCAAGTACGCCAACAGGTTCAGGGTGATAAAAAACATACATAAGGGTGACCGACGGGGATATCCGTGTGCGGGTGCTACCTGCATTCCGCTTCCGGTTATTTGATGGGATTATTCGGTACATTGTAAGCGTACGATTGTTGGAGTCCATATAATTCGCAATTCAATTTAAGCATTCCAGATCGTTAGACATTCTGAAGGTATGTTACAACCACAAAATCTAATTGATAGGACGAGTGTGACCTGTGATAAAAAGATATTCATGCGTTGAACTTAGATGGTTGAACTTTTATTTTGGGCCGTCCATTAGAAGTCTAAAATCACTATGTAATAATCGGAAGTAATCCCACATTATGGACAGTCGGTTTCTTTTGATGCTTTACCACCTATACAACATCTGAGTGCAGGTGTATAACCATCTCACGCTCCCCGGAGTATCAACGATTTTGATCTTATTACTTATTTGTGTGATAGGGCTTTTTCCTTTTAATACGATTTTTAAGGGTTTTAAAGGACACGGGCCGTTTCTCCATCGGGAGCGGATTAGGTGCGCCCCCGGCCTCACCCAAGATGGTGCGGCCCTTACCGTGGGACCCATATTGATATATTTATTTAATATCCACGCCGTCCATCCGTTTTTTCATATCATTTTATTGGAATAAACCAAAAATGAATTCGATCCAAGTCCAGGTAAACCATACTATAGGAAACTTTGGTGATTGAACGCCCTACCATTCCTAGGTCCCACCATAATGTTTCCTTAATGTTTATTTGCCATCCAAACTGTTTATAAGCTCAAATAAACGTGGATTAATGGAAGGAACAAATATCAGCATGATCCAAAAATTCATTGTCTCATTAATAGTCAATCACCATTTTTTCATATGGTATGTCCATATGAGAATTGGATCTAATTCATTTTTTGGATAATAACTCAAAATTATCTATTAAAACGGATGAACGAAATGGATAGAATAAATACATCAATGTGGGCCCCACAGTAAGGGCCGCACCGTACTCGTTAAGGCCGGGCCGCACCTAATCCGCGCTCTTTTCTCCAGCGAGAAAAGCTTTAATACTCCGGCAGAGCGCGATAGATGATGCGCAGCACTTAAAATTGCTTAGAAATTGCATTAGTGGGGTAATATAAATTAAACTTTCAAAATCACGGGTCCTAGTTGAGATATACTGTTAACCAAATCCTGATCTTATTTTATCATCTAACCATGAGATTGGTAGAAGTTTGTTTGACGGTTAGGAATGAAAAATATCCAGTGGTCCTGTTACAATGAGAGTCTCCCCGAAACACAGTTTAGCAATGTTCAACATATATGATTTTGGAACTCTACAATTTTCGATGTTTAATTTTAATTAATGCATGCCACGTCCACATCTTCGGTGTGCTGCGTATCAAGCCGTGTAATCTGCCAGAGAATCAAACAGCTGCCCTTTTCGAGTGTGGCTTGATACCAAGAAAAAACGCGCCTTTTGGCAGCTTTTATCTTCTCTACGTAGCTGGGACGTATGCCCTTTGCCTATTTTTAGATATTTCACACCTGCAAAACCGCCCCACGGACTCTACCAACTCACGAGTAAGCTCAACTAATTTTTTATTTTTATTTTATCATTAATAATGACAAATTATAACAATAGTAGACTATGGCACGTGTATACATACACACATAAGAAATGAGAAAAAAATAATAATAATAAAATTTAAAAAAGAGTTTAAATAAAAAAAAAGTTATGAATTACCTTCAGAGAGTTAAGGTATATAAGCTACATGCAAACGGAGAAGATGGGTGTGAACTGCACCTAAAAAAAATGGAGAAAAAAGCGCAGGTGTGTATTACTACTCATGTTATGTATAATAGAGATGCATGAGGTTTCAAGTTAAAAATCGTGGGGCTATGCTTTCATTGCCCCGATCGTTGTTGGGTGGGGTCCTACGATGATGGACTGTGTCCCAAAAATCGCCAAATAAAAAAGATCCTAGCTACAAATTGAAATATTACGGCTGTCTTGTCAAGGAGATTGTTTGTACATGGTCTGGAGGGGATTAATCAAAAGAACAATGGTGTCGACATACTCTTCATGGGACCCACTTAGGTCGCAGGAGATCCTGTAGTTCCTTTTGATATATTACTGTTCATGAATTTTCATGTATCAATAGAGAGAGAAAGTAGCATTAGCTCATTGACATAGAGAAGGTCATGGACACTTTCATGTTGAAGATGGAACAGAGGATTGATTGAAGGCGGAAGTGATTAGGATTGTTAAGACAATATAACAGGTATATCTCACAAACTGAAACGAGTTATTCAACATATCATATATGATTTTATGTAGGAGAAGCTACTTTAGCCAGCCAACCCTGCCATGCTAGATTCCATCACATTGACAGTTGAAAATTCATTTTATTTTAATTTTTCCTATTTATAATAAGTTTTAGTTTGATCATAACTATTCATAGCCTAGACTTTAAGAGTTGTGTACTACATGAAAAAGGCTTAGAAAATTTAGGATAACAATGTGGTTAGGCACGCTAACTATTTTTGGCTGAAAACCATGAATTCTTAGTTTTTTATTTATAGTAAGTCATGAATCTTTTGGAGCTTGAGCTGGAGTTTGATTTTGAAACTTCTTCAAAGGTTTAGTATCACTATTTAATTGATGTTAACTTTTTATTTATTTATTTATTATCAATCAACTTATTTATGATTTTATTAGAATTAGTTCTATTTTTCTATTTTCACTTGTGGATTCGAGGAATCTCCATGTGGAGTCCAGAAAAGTTTCGTGGATTCGAAGTGTTTACTCCTAAGGAAGACGGTGATCAACCTCATCATGTCCATCCCTGTGTCACTCATGGACCCTCTTGACCATCAAGTTCACTCCAATCCAACCCAATGTACTGCAACAGTACAAGTTGGGACTTAGCAGTTAGATCAGGATCATTTTCAGTTAGTTGAACCGTTTATGATGGGCCTCACCTTGGATAGGGGATGATAAAGAAACTATTGTACTGAAATATTCCAGACCTTTGATTAATCAAAGGTTAAACAAACCGTCGATATTCAAAGAATGAGAGTCATATTATTAAAGGTCATAATGTTCCAATCTAAGATATTTTTAAATTTTGGATATAACCCATCCAAGGTGAGACCTGGTATATAAACGGTTTGAATCATTGGCTGATGATCCAGGTCCAAAGGCTATGTGATGTCACGTTTAGTGGGGCCCCTGAAATGTGCAGCTTGGATTTAGCATACATGTGCCACGTCAGAGAGGCGAGTACAGTAAAGTTGTACTCATTCAAACTTCAGTCAGTGTTAATCCAAACTCATGTATGTATGCAGGGAAAGAGGAGTCCAAGGAAGACTCGAACTCGTGCTTGGTTCCTTCCCAGTGTCTCAAATGGCACAAAACTCCAATGCCAGTCGTACGGAGAATACCTCTCCTTCCTACCTTTTTCTCTTGACGCATTATGCCCTCCCCACGTTGCGTACAATCTAGTCGTTTCTCGTTGTTAACAAGTGGAGCCCATTTTATAGTGATCCAAACCGTTGATACGATGGATGCTCCAAATTGATTCATATTGAGAATCACTACCCTTTAATTGGTAGCCAGTAAACAGACGGATGACTAGGAAAATACAACAACGGTCCACGTTCAATTGGAACGTTCCAACTGATGGCAAGCATACAGACAGCCAAGAAAGAAAATACGGTAGCTGTCCACATTCAACTGAAAAAAGGCCAAAGATACGACGGCTAGGGTTTTCCCTTCTGAAAGATTTTTGATGGGTGGGATATCAGCAGCTTGTGGCACGGTGGCATCTTTGCCGCCAACATCACGCTTTTGAAGGAAATCAGTGCCATGAAAACGGTAGGCCTCACCATGAAGATTATCTGGTTCAAAAATTAGTTGGATTCTCTCATCAGTATGTCCACACTACTGGAATCAATGGACAACCAGCAGTCTGACTCAACTTAAAGGCATGGTCTAACTATTGGTCCGATCAGCCTGATTTTAGATAAGGGTGATCATCATGGTGTGGCCTATTCATTTTACGGTGCTGATTTTCTGTACAATTGGCAGGTTGGTAAGAAAGATGGTACGGGTACTACAAGTTTTGGTGCCGTTACCTTTACGTGATCAGTTTTCTTTGAGCTATTTCTTCATGCTAAGGCCTGGAATGCGCCGGTTTATCATATTACTGGATTTTTCTTCGAAAGTCTCGTGAATAGAAATTAAAACATTAAGAAAAGGCACTAAACTAGATATTTAATTTAAAGTTTACCTTCAATTCGATACCTAACCATCAGATGATTAGGACGAATCAACGTCATATTCGGACTGTCTTTGTTTTCTTAAGGAGCATATGCAAGGGTAAGTTCTATGCCCTCTCCTTGTCTAGTGTAGATTTTGAATCTACCAGTAAAATTATTTGTGGTATGCTCCATCATTCTTAAATATATATTCGGACAGTCTTAAGTTTAGATTAGACTCACATATATAGCTAGAGGGAACCTTTCTTTTCATGATATTCTATATATGTGAGTCTAATCTAAACCTCCCAAATTATTAGGTTCATTATGATTGAAAGACTGTTTGAATATATATTTAAATCGTGCTTAATAATTAAATATCTTAATTAAATTAAGACTTAATCATGATTCTTAACACTCTTTATTATTGTCAATTTCTATTTATACTTATCATTCTCAAACTTCTTTTGAAGAAATTAAAATTATATATGCTTAGTGCTTTAGGCAAAATACCTACCGCTTGGTAACTTTCAGAGGTGTGAATAACTTTGCTTCTTTAATCATGACCTGCTCATAAATGACATAATAATGGACCATCACATGCTTTGTACATGCATGAAATGCTAGATTCGATGCCAGTATGATTGAGCTAATAGTGTTACTTATGATTGGAATGAGATTATTAACTTTTTCTTCAAAGTTTCTCATCAGTTATGTCAACTACACACTTTCATATATAGCTACCATTGTAGGTTGATATTCAGCCTTTGTAGCATTTTACTTTATTTTGTATATTCACTTGCAACTAGTATCTTCCTTTCCCTCTTGAAAGGTTAAATGGGTCTTATGTGCTATTCTTTTCCAATGCACCAATCTCTTCCTTCATGGCATGCAGCCATTAAGGATCATTAATAACTCCTTTGAATATACTCGGCTATAAAAATCCATAAGCTACATGATATAAACATAATGTACATTTGTAGCACAATAATTTGTGTCTTTTAACAAAAAACCTTTAATAAATAGGATGTCTGTTGGAGTATGTCTTGGAAAATCAATATGAGCCCTAATCCACTAGCCACATGGATGAGACAGGGATTTTTTTTTTTTTTTTTTGATCAAAGTGGACTCCTGCCACTTAAATTTCATTAAACAGAGAAATTTACAGTATTTCGGGAGGGTCGCTACAAAAAGACCACGAACCGAGGGTCGTTAAAAAAAGACCACGAACCGCTCCTATCGTGTCACCCCTCTAACCTAAATTAGCTGATTATAACAACTAACAACACAATGAAGAGAGAAACAACACAGCAACAAGAAGGGACGGGTCGTCCAAAAGGAAACCCCTATGCCCAGTGATAGGGGAAGAGTCCACAAGACCTATAGAGGAAACCTGTAAAGAGGGGTGCGGATCAAACCGAGGCCGACCTTATCAAGAAAAATTAAACCCTTGACATGCCTGGGTAGAGAATCGGGGTGGTCATAAAGGAAAGTTTCCTGGGTCTTGCTCCGAATTTTCGCCAAGCCATCAGTCGGGCCGTTGCCTTCACAGAAAATATGGTTGAAGCTGAAGTTACCCAACCTTCTCAGATTGTTGATCTGGTTGACCCACGGTTTCTAACTCCACGAATATGCAATAGCACCCTGCAGGGTGTCCATTAGCAGCTTTGAATCCGACTCCACTATTCTTTGACTCATCCCTTTTTTTAAGCATAACATCATACCATCATGAATTGCTCGTAATTCGGCGAGGTTATTAGTGCCAACCCCATACCCGGCAGAGAACGCAAAGATTAAAGAGCCATCTTCCTTTCTGCAAATGCCTCCTCCACCGAAAATGCCTGGGTTACCCTTAGTTAACCCGTCAATGTTTAATTTAACCCAGCCCGGGAGGGGTGTTTCCATTTGATCACCAATGACTCAGAGCTATTACGTTTGGGAATTGGAAGATTAGGGAGGATCCTGATACGGATAGGAGCTTGGGGACCAGTCTGGAAATTGGGGATTGTTTGAGTCGCCCACCAATTGATTCTATAAATGGAAGCTTTGGCGTTCATCGCAACAACGCCGAAAGTAGCTTCATTTCTAGCCCTCCACTGTAGATCATAATGATATGGACAGCTTGATATTTCTTAGTGGTTTAACATCACATTGAATTACATGTATATGGGTTGGTTTAGGAGTAAATCATGTGGTAGTCCTTGGGAATTAGAGATTGAACACACCGTTGTTCACTAAAGAGAGTTCGGATCCATAGATCTCATTATGCTATTTAGATCATGACTGACATAGGTATGTAGGACATACATGTGGACACTCTATTATGATATGTATGATCATCTTGTATGAAGGGAATTCTTTGGATTAGGATGGACATTCTCCAACATTAGAGAGAAGAATTGGTGTTGTTCTATCTTTGCCCTTATCTCACATAAGAGTGTGATTGTACCATGGATAGAAGATTTAAGCCATGGCATTTGATCACTTACATTTGTTAGATTGACTTGATGGTGCATTAAAAATGATTAATCCTCATACCAGAGGATGTGTAAGGGTCATGGCCTTAATTGGTAGGCTTCAGTTTTTCCTACCAGGCTACCTAAAAGCCATTGAAATTGGACAACTTGAGTACTTCCATAAGAAATTGTTAGTTTTTACATGAGTAACATAAGATCCACTGAAATTGGGCTCTCCTCTGTCATAGTCGAAACAAACTCGCATACTCTCTTCATAGCAGTCTCTAACCTCTTTAGCTCTTACGGTTAGAAACTCTGGTACCATCTAAAGACCATTCACCAACTCTCTCTTAAGTTCAATCTCAAATTCAGCCACACCTTCAGGGAAGGTAATTCAGTGGCGAACGATCTCGCCAATATCGCTAGCAGTGGCGCCCCCGACAAGTTCTTCCTTAACTATGCAGAGCTTCCCAGGCCCATTAAAGGTTCCATGGTATTAGAAAAATTGGGGGTAGGGAAAATCAGATAGAGGCGAAGTAAAAAAGGAATTGGCTAATCAATCCCAGCCTGGCTCGCTTCCTGGTCTCAGTCGCCATCATTTTACCGATCGTTGGGCGCTACTGGCCTCCCCCCTGCCCCAATTTTCTACTCTCCTACTTTGGCCATGATGCAACTGGTCCCTTCTGATGCTGGCTCCAGTACCCTCATCTCTTGTCCATCCATTTGTACTTTCTCATCATACGATAGGCAAGGCCCGGTTTCCTTTTTGTATCGGGGCCTACCTGAATGGTTGTACACTCTGTTTCATTAATACAAAGGCAATGGCTCCATCCACTTTATATATATATATATATATATATATATATATATATATATATATATATATATATATATATATATATATATATATATATATATATATATATATATATATATATATATATATATATATATATAACATAAGATCCACTGTACTTTGTCTAAGGACTTATATATGAATAGATTTATTAAACCAAAGACTCATCGAATAATTTTTCCAATGAGCCTAAAACTTAAGATATTTTAATCACTTTGTATAAGGTTTTCAACAATTTAAATGTTGTTTTAACCATTAAAATTGACTAAATCACACTTGATGATGATTTGATGGTCTATTATGTGATTGGCATGGGATATTGATCTCTTATGAATGGCCATAAAAATGAAAGGATTAAATCATGATTATATACATGTATGTGGCATATCAATAGTTCTTTTATAGTGTGTTGTATTGAAGTTTAAAGGGCTTCAAAGCATCATACTAGTTGCACACTTGAAATCCTTACCCCTCCTTATATATATGATCTTATTTTAGAGGAGTTATAGATATTTTTTTAGACTCTTAAAAGCCCAAACTCCCTTGAGCATGTGAAGAGGAGAAGAAAGAGTGTGTGTGTCTAAGAGAGAGAATGAGATATCATATCTATTATGGGAAGATCCGAGCTTCTGATAAATCCAAGAGTAAGTACCAAACTAATTCAACCAAGTGCATGAACAACCGAGGAGATACTTGTCCGACCTGATGTGAGCATCCTTAAAAAAGTCACGCGCTATGAAGGTGCTCTTACTTCGAGGCTGCGGATAAAGGTGACATCCACACTCCAATCGAAAGTAGAGTTATCTACTTAACGTCTAACAAAAGATGAACGATCCGACCACCAATACCAATTGTAGGAAATCCGACCCGATAAGATGAACCCGACACCTTACCTTGGACCTCAAAGAGGAGGATTCCAGAGCACCAGTTCAGTTCAGAGCTCAGCTCGGACTGAGAAAACGTCGCTCTTCAACTAGAGAAATGGTCCAGGCTAAGTGGCGTCATGTCAGTCAGACGAGCCGAGCTGAAACAGTATGCTAAGACGGGCATTTCGCCTACCAGATTCAGAAACTACCATAAGCAAACGTGGCTGGTTACTTCGGTCACGAGCGCGCATTATCCACCTGATACGTTACACGATCCATGGATTGCGCATGATATCTCCACGATCTCAGTATCCTGCTGATTGAGTAAATCGTGCCAACAATATCGGACCCAGACCGTCCAACATTCAGGTATAAATACATTGAGACCCCATTGCTACAGGTATGTAAGATCTCATTCTCTCCTCTACTCTCCACTTAGACCTAAATTCCCTTGACTTGATTTAGATATCGGAGGGTCCCCCGTCTTAGCCAGGGTTACCTTTGCCTGTTCTCATTGTGCAGGATTAAGACGTTGAAGAGATCTAGGGTTCGAGAGACTGAGGGGAGAGCCGACCAGATTTTGGTATCAACATTTTTTGGCATCGTCTGTGGGAATCTGATACAAAAGGTCAAGTTTCTATTTTTGAATATAATGGCAAGAGGAAAAAAGAAAGCAATACCTGCGGAACCGGAGCCAAATGAGCAAAATCCTCTTTATCACTGCTTCATTCAAAGTCAACACCGGGGCCTTCTCAGCATTCTTGCAACTGGGCGATCAAATATCGGACCATGCAAAATGAGATTTAGGCCCTGCGCGATGAGGTAAACAAATAAAGCAGCGACAAGAGCCACAACCGCATCCAATCCAGGAGGATCCCGTTCCCGAGTAAGTCAGATTGTTTGTAGAGGCTCACTCTGTGCCGAGGAGTATGAGGCCCGAGGCACCCCAACATTCTCGAGCACCGGTTTCGGGTCAGAATCCTCCTTCGGTACACGTTAGAGTCTCAGCGCGAAACACCACCACTCGGGCTCCCACCAACAACTCAATCACTTCAGCTCTGACACCTACGGATCTCCATCATCAACTAGAGTGGAGAAGGGAAAGGAGAACTCTAGAAATACAAGATGCCTCAGAGATTGTCGCTGAGAATAAAGATCCTTGGAAAGCACGGTTTACGGAACTCAATGATAAGTTCTTAACCCTGGAAAGGAAGTAGCAACTGTCGACAATTCCTGCCACGGTTCAAGCGATGATGGAAGAGACCGAACCTTCCTTCACCTCCACCATCATAGATGAGGTGATGCCGCAAAGGTTCCGAATACCTCCCGTCATCCAATATTCTGGGTCCAGTGACCCATCTGAGCACTTAGAAGCCTATAGTTCATGGATGTAGATCCAGACAGCAATGGATGCAATGATGTGTAAGGAATTTTTCATCACCCTTACGGGATCCGCTCGGAGTTGGTATCACCAACTCAAGCCCAATTCCATCAGCTCTTTTGCAGAGCTAAACCGACTATTCCTTACCCAGTTTATAAGTGGTAAAAGAAGTCGAAAGCCGAATACTTACCAGCTCACCATCAAACAGGGACCAAAAGAATCACTAAAGCACTACATTGCTCGCTTGTACAAGGAAGCACTACAGGTAAAAGACTACGACGACAAGATGGTGCTCGTTGCAGTGATCAGCAGTCTGAAACAATGAAGGTTTACTTTCTCCATTGGAAAGAACCCGCTGAAGATGCTCGCATACTTCGCAGTAAGAGCTCAAAAATATACTAACGTCTACGAGTTTACTAACGCCCACAAGAATATGCAAGTAGCCAACACAACCGACAAAGGGAAGAGGACTAGGAATGAAGAATCTCAACCGACCGGCAAAGGGGCAGATGACCGCGCCCCTCGTGATCGTCGACCGAGCCGAAAATCGAAAGGAAAATTCTATTTCTATACCCCCCTCAATACATCTGCCAAGCAAATTTTGCTAGATATTCGAGGAGAAAAACTTCTAAACTGGCTTGTCTGCATAAAGGCCGACCCGGAGCATCGAGACAAGTGGAAGTTCTATCATTTTCATAGGGAATACGGCCACAATAAAAATGATTATGTGGATCTCAAGGATGAAATAGAATCTCTTATCTGTAAAGGACATGTACATCGATACACTAAGAGAGAGAGAGATCCGCTCGGAAGGAAGAATGAGACCAGGAGCGACCAAACCACCCCACGGAGGAACCCGCTGAAATTCGTACCATTTTCGGGGGCTCAGCCAGAGCAGGGAATTCAAATAGGGCCCAAAAACCTACTCATGAAAGTTTGATCTAGAACACTACGTCCATTTGACCGAACGCCCTAACAAGGAGCTCCGGATTAATCTGTGCAGCATAACATTTATGGAGGATGACACGCGCGGAATCCAGCATCCGCACGACGACGCCCTAGTGGTCACGATGACTATATAAAATCACAAGGTATACCGCATCCTGGTCGACACCAGAAGCTCAGCCAACATGATCTATTTTGAGGCTTTTGAAAGAATGGGGGTTCCCCGATCGCGCCTCTGACTCGTGAAGACCCCCCTGCACGGCTTTGCCGGAGAAAGAGTGATCTTCGAAGGAGTCATTTCCCTCTAAGTAACTGTGGGAGAAGGGCAACACTAAGTCACCCTTATGGTGGACTTTCTTGTTGTCAATGTGCCATTGGTGCACAATGTCATCCTGAGCAGACCCTCCCTCAATGCAGTCGTCTCAACGTATCACTTAATGATGAAATTCTCAGCTGAGGATGGAATAGGCTACCTCTGAGATGATCAACACGAGGCTCAGAGATGTTATGCCATAGTGGTCAAAAAAGGATCTGTCAAATAAGCACTTACTATCAACGTCCTGGAGCCCCGAGGACCCGTTGGGAACTCGTCTATAGAAGATCTAGAGAAAGTGCTCCTCGAAGAAGCAGACCTGAGCAAGACTGTTCAGCTCGGAACGTTACTAAGTTCCAAGCAACAGGTTGAAATGCTGACTTTTTTAAGGCAACACAGGGACGTCTTCACGTGGTCACATGCAGATATGTCAGGGATCTCCCCTAATATTTTGTTCCATAGGCTGAATGTGGACCTGGATCATAAACCGGTAAAGAAGAAGAGAAGACCATTCGATGTCGAGCGCTATGAAGCCATTGCCGAGGAGGTATCCATCCTACTCGAAACCGGCTTCATAGAAGAAGTGTATTACCCCGACTAGATTGTAAATGTGGTGCTTGTTAGAAAATCCAATGTGAAGTGGCGGGTTTGTGTAGATTACTCAGACCTGAATAAGGCATGCCCTAAGGATAGCTTCCCATTGCCTCAGATTGATCAACTGATGGACAACACAGCTGGTCATGAGTTACTCTCCTTCCTGGACGCTTATTTCGGGTACAACTAGATTGTGATGCATCCTCCATACAGGTAGAAGACTACCTTTGTCATGGACAAGGGACTCTACTATTACCAGGTTATGTCGTTTGACCTGAAGAATGTTGGGGCAACGTATCAGAGGTTGGTGAACCAAATGTTCCCCAAACAGATCGGACGTACTATGAAAGTATACATTGACGACATGTTAGTGAAAAGTATTAAGGCGTCTGACCACTTAACAGATCTTGGGGAGACATTCAGTGTTCTCCGAGAATACCAGATAAAGCTAAACCCCACAAAGTGTATTTTTGGGGTTAAATCAAGAAAGTTCCTTAGGTTCTAAGTCAGTCAGAGGGGAATCGAGGCAAACCCCGACAAGATCAAGGTGCTCCTTGACATGAGTCCACCTCGGACCACCAAGGAAATATAATATCTCACGGGAAGAGTCACCGCACTCGAACGTTTCATATCCAGAGTAACAGAAAAATGTCTCCCCTTCTTTCAACAATTGAAGGGTCATAAGAAGGCAGGGTGGACGCTAGAATGCGAGCAAGCCTTCCAACAGCTAAAGTAGTACCTAGGCTCACCTCCCCTCTTATCCAAGCCTGAAGAAGGTGAGACCCTGTTCTTGTACCTCTCGATCTCAGCCTCTACTGTCAGCTTAACCCTGATCAGAGAAGTTGGGAACAAGTAATACCTTGTATATTATGTAAGAAAGGTGATGGTACCCATTGAAACAAGATATCCATCCCTGGAGAAACTAGCACTCAACCTTGTTGTTTCAGCTCAGAGGTTGCGTTCGTACTTCCAAGCTCATTCCATCATTATATTGACCGACTCCCCTCTAAGACAAGTTCTCCAGAGCCCAAAGTTTCAAGACGGATGACCAAGTGGGATATTGAGCTCAGAGAGTTCGACATCCAATTTCGCCCAAGGACAGTAATCAAGGGCCAAGCTATGACAGACTTCATCACCGAGTTCACCACTTTGAATGCAGAAGATATTGATACCGAAGTCAAGATGACCCCACCTATCCCCCTAGGTAACCAAAAGGCAATGTTGGACCCGGGATGGGTCCTCTATGTTGATGGGTTGTCCAATGTCAAAGGAGATGGAGTCGAATTATCTTGGTCGCCCCCGATTCTACGACCATCCAATACATAATCAGACTTCGATTCAAAGCCTCAAACAATAAGGCAGAGTATGAAGCCTTACTAGCCGGAATTAGATTGACGGCAAGTCTAAGCGTTCAGTCCCTCCAAATCCAATATGATTCACAGCTGGTGGTAAACCATATCTCCATCAATTACGAAGCTAAAGAGATGAGGATGGTTGCTTATCTCGACGAAGCGAGGAAGTTGATCAAAAAAGTCTGGAGTTGCATTATCAAGAAAATCCCAAGAGCAGAGAACACATGGGTCGATGCCCTTGCAAGGCTCGCCTCGACCGCAGAGGGGAAGATCCCGCGATTCGTCCCTGTTGAATTCATAAAACATCCGAGTATTAGCCAGAAAGAGAGAGTCAATCCAGTGCATTCTACTCCGAGCTGGATGGACCCGATCTGCAACTAACTCACGTCCAGTGAAATCCCCCCGGACAAATTGAAAGGGAGACAATTGAGAGTCAGAGCGGCTCGATACGTCATTCTATACGGTATATTGTATAAGAAGGAGTATTCCTAGCCCTACCTCAGGTGCCTCTGACCTAACGAAGCCGATTATGTGATTTGGGAGATTCACGAAGGAATCTGTGGAAACCATTCAGGTAGTCGGGTCCTGACCTTGAAGATACTTCGTCAAGGGTATTTCTGGCCCACCCTCAAGCAGGACTCAAAAGACTACGTTAAAAAATGTGACAAATGCCAATGTTATGCAGCTGTGCTGAAGAGACTAGAAGAAGAAATGACTCCCATGAGCGGACCATGGCCATTCGCCTAGTGGGGGATCAACATCATCGGCCCCCTACCTACCGGTAAAGGACAAGTCAAGTTCGCTATCGTCATAGTTGACTACTTCACTAAGTGGGCTGAGGCCGAGCTTATTGCGAAGATCACCAAGCAGAAAGTTAAAGACTTTGTTTGGAAAAATATCATCTGCTGGTTCGGGATTTCGTGCACCATCATGTCAGATAATGGCCGATAATTCGACAACGACAAGTTCCTAAGCATGTGTCAAGGGCTTGGCAACACAAATGCATATTCATCACCTCGACACCCACAGTCTAATGGGCAAGGGGAAGCGGTTAACAAGGTCATCAAACACCATCTCAAGACAAAATTAAAAAAAGTGAAGGGCAATTGGGTCGAGGAGCTTCCATTTGTACTTTGGGCCTACAGGACCACAGTTCAGTCCTCAACTAGGGAAACTCCATTCTTGCTCACCTACGGCTCTGAAGCAATGGTGCTAGTAGAAATGGGCCTTCCTACCGCCTGGGTAAAGAATTACCAAGAGGACCATAATTCTGAGTAGATCGCAGCCAATCTGGATCTACTTGAGGAAGTCAGAGACGCTTTAAGGCTCTGAGTCACCTCTCGACACCAACAGGTGGCGCGCTTCTATAACTCCAAAGTCAAGGTCAAGTGGTGTTGAGGGTCAAATATTGCATATCAGAACCAGTTATTACCTGGATTTACGAATATGATACCATTTAATGGCCTGATTTAACCGTGTTTGTGCTGCAAGGTATAATTACAAGCTTGGACTGAAATAAGAGGCTAAAAGCATGATTTAATGTTCAGAATTCACCAAAGCATTGAACGAGACTCCATGAGACCAAGATCAAGGATTTAAACGCTGGAGATCAGAGAAATTCCAGCCACTCACTTCAAAAAGGCCTGAAAGTCAGCCAGAATGCGAGATCACAGGTTCCCACCATTCGTTCGGCTCGAAACTTCATACATGGCCTGAGGACTATAAATTAACCGTACACATTAAAATATGGTGATTAGATCCCTGCATAAGTGGCCCAACGGACAAATCAGCTCATAAATTGATGATTTCAGGCTCACCTGTTCTCTGGATATGCCTCAATTTTATACTGGATGCCTTAAATGAGATGAGAAAAGGACTAGACGGAGCGGACTTCTCACACAGACCCCAGGAGACTTCACTGAAGTACATACAAGTGCACAAGTGTGCACACGCCAGCTATACACTGTAACTTAGATCGGGTCAAACCGACTTTGACCCGATCTCATTCAAAAACAAAATGGCAATTGCCGTGTTCTGCTACAACAGACGAACAGAGGATCATGTGATCCTGCAATGGGCCATCAAGATTGATCCATTCGAGCAATCAGGACCGTTCAATCGAAGCAGGGTGGACCACTGACCAAAACTGACTGATTCTCGTCGAAAACTGACCGAGCGTCATCTTAGACCGTTCACTACGTTCATACGATCGCAGAGGATCTGATTCAATGGGCCACATCAAAATCGAATCAAAAACTTCTTTCGAAGGGTCAGCACTTCGTGAGGAAGCTGATGAACGGCGTGGATTTCTCAAAACATCAAGAAATAAGGGCCCTACAGCATTCATCGTAACTTATTTTATGTAGGGATTGCGCGTCCGCGAGTTTCGAACGTTGTGGAACATTGCAGCCCACCACCGTTGATCAGTCCGTCCATCTGGATTGTCTAAAAATAGTCTAGTGGATGGACGACCAAAGCCATGGTGATTGAATGACTTGGATCTTGCGTCAGGGACGTCCTTGGGCTCAGTCAAAACGCAACTCCTCTTGCATTTCTGCATTTTCTGCATAGGCTGCAAATTTCACTTTGAAAGGCACCCCTGACTCCAGCAGTAACGTCAATTCTCCAAACTGACTCCCTCTCCACGGCCCTTGGCAACTATAAAGAGAGGAGAGAGAGGAAAAATGGGGGATCTATCTGGGGTTGGACGTTTGTAAGAGAGAGAAAGAGAGAAAGAGAGTAGTTTCTGTTTGCTTTGTTTTATGTTTTTGGGAGAGATCTAGTCCATCCATGTCGGGCTAAACCTCTTAGCTAGAGCTAAGAGGTGAAGCTTGTAGCATGATGGAAATTTCTACGGCCTGAATTTATGCTTGAATGGAATTGATTTTAGTTTGATTAATAAGGAATGCTTTAGTTTTTTTATGATTTTTTGTGACGTACATTACAATAGATCTGTGATGGCTTGAGTATTGCTTTTCTTTTATGTTTATGACGTCAGGAACCCCTGTTGTTCACCATCGCCTCCTAGGCATGGTCGGATGACGGTACCCTTCCTAACCTTCATACATTGTGATTGGTTGGAAATTAGTTTAATTCTGTTGTTTACTTTGTCTCCTGGGCATGGTTTGGTGATAGAATCCATTCTAATTCATATACCTTTCATCTCTTGAAAATATAATCAAGGAAGTTCAGTTTGATTTCATAGTTACCACCTTCAATTGAATGAAGATGGACTTTAAATCCAGTTGAATTCTTAAAGCAGGCATAAGATCTCCCTGATCTCTACAAGTGGATCCTCTGAATCCCTAGTTTCTTACCTATGATTTCTCTAAAGTTTTAGACTAATATTTCACAATTATTCCCTAAATTTCATTCAGTTAGATTTCATCTTAGGCTAGTTCTATTCCTACTTATTTTCAGATTACGTACAGGTATCAGTCCCTTGGGATTCGACCTCGGTCTTACCGAGTTTATTACTACATCACAACCCTGCACTTAGGGAGTGAACAGGCGGTTCCGCCCAGGGGACTTAGTCATCTGCCCTGTCTTCCAGAACACTGTCGAGTCGAGGGCTGGCACACTGAGACCTAATTGAGAAGGACCATATCGAGTGGTTTGATCAATAAAGCTAGGCTCCTACTACTTAGAAGATCTTGAGGGCCGTCAACTCCCTCACCCTTGGAACGCTGAGCACTTGAAGATCTATTATGCCTAATATATCGGCCTTTAAAGCCCCTAATAACTGCGTGCCTCCAAGCAACCGGCCTTTAAGGCCCCTAATAAAATCGCCTCCGAGAGACCAGCCTTTAAGGCTTTCAATAAAATTCATGATTCATCTTCTACACGAACAAATTTATCTACTAAGTAAAATTTACATCTCATATTCAGAGGCGGACTGATGGGCTGATCCCTTAAAGAAGGAGTCAGAACGTAATCTCACGAAAACTCGACATGGCATCCCCTCTAAGTCAGGGAAAAAACCAAAAGATGACCCTACTCCCTAGTAGGGCAATCGGCTCATCAATCGACTAACACACAGAACTGGGGTTTCTCGCCAATCGTGGGACGAGCTGAACCCCAAGGGGTTCAGACTCAACAATGATCAAGTCAGGGAAGCCTAAAGGGTCTACTAAAAGGCATTGGAGGGAGTTGACCCGTCAAAGGATCGACTCGGCTCATCTAGGCATGGAGACAAACCGACAAGTTAACGATTCGGTTCGGCAATCAACAATCAGCATCAAACACTCAAAAGTTAACGAATTAACATAAGGAAAATCGTCATTAGAATGCCCTTTTCAAAGGGTCAAAAATAATTATCCACGTCCCCTCTTTAGAAGGATAAAAAGACAATATCGGTAAAAAAGAAATATGGAAAAAAGCTATGTAGTCGGGGGCGCCTGGGATCAGGGGCTTGGTATGGACAGACAATTTTGGCAGGCTTCTCTCCAGCATCGTTGGGTAACAGGGGCTCAAGGTCAAGGTCCAGGTACAAATCTTGGACCGTGTCAATACAAGCATCGAAGCTGCAGTTGTAAAACTTGGTGGCTTAGGCATCCCTTTCTTTTGAAGCCTTAAAGGCGTCAATCGTGGCAGCCACTGCTCCAGCCAGGGAAGCCTCATCTTCAGCTCATTGAGCCTCTATCGCTTGAGAGACAACTCAGTTCCACTCTTCTGCCGCCTCGGCCTTAGTTCGTTCCAGGACTTCTCCCAGCCGGGTAACCTTCTTGGCCAACAAATCTCCATGGGCCCTAGCCTGCTTCAGCTCAGTCTCTGCATCCCCACACCGGGCCTTGAGGTCACTGGTAACCTTCTGTAACTGGAGCTCTCTGGCCTTCTCATCTTCAAGCTGCTGTCGTAGCTCGCCCAACTCGAGTTGGTGAAGAGTAGCCTCATCTTTACGGACCTCCACCTCGTTCCGGAGCACCTCCACCTCAGCATCCCTCCTTTCGAGCTCCCATATCCTCACCTCAGTCGAAAGGAGCTTCGGGATGGTCAGAACAAAGATGGAAAAATGAGCATGTGGATGAGGAGGAAATAGAGAGAAGTAGAAAAACAAGTAATACCAAGTAAAAGACAGTAACCAGGTTGTTCAGAAAAGAGTTGTCTGACTTGGTGAGAAGTTTGGCTATCTCCTCTTCTAGGGCATGTTTGGTAGTCCAAGGTGTCAAGTAAGACAGGTGTTAACCCGGATCAAACCTCCCGCCGCCCATCCCCACCTGGGTCGAGCCCACTACTTCCCCAGCCTCGATCCAACTGCCTGCTGAGGCTTGAACTTCTGCCTCGAACTCATTTCTAGCTTTGGGAGGAGAGAACATGTCATCAGTCATCCTAATGGCCTCCTTTTGTTTAGAGGAAGAGGGTACGACAGTGCAAGATAGGGGGTTACGGGGGGGGCCTCCGTGGAGAGGCGAACGACAGTGGGAGGAACGGAAGGAGCTATGATTACTGGGGCGGGGGTAATGCTTGCTGGAACCTGTATATTGGCAAGCACCGCATGCAGAGTCACCGCATATCGGTAAGCACCACAGTTGGAGCCACCCGCGTATCGACAAACACCGCAGCTGAAACCACAACAACCAAAGCCAGACCAGAGGGGCCCTCTTCGTGAGGGATAACCTATTTCCTTCGAACGTTGGTCTTCATCCGGGGCTTGGTCCTCAACATTTCCTCTGCAGTTGGAGCGACTTTCCTCTTTCGAGCGCCAGACGCCTTAGCCATACCTCCACAAAAGGTAATAGATCAGCAACCAAGCAAGTGAGATTGCATTATCGAAGTGAGGGATCAACTTACTAAAGGATGTGGGGAGAGGTTGGGACTTACAAAGCTCGGACTAGTGGAGGTTAGTCACAATGATCAGATCTGTCCAGGAGCGAAGCTCCCCTGATCACGCCCTGACCTTAGCAATACGATTCTTCTGGATCGAGTCGAGGAGTGGCGAGCTCCTCAGGAAATCTATAAAAAGAGGGACTCTGATTTGATTAAAGTGAAAGGATGATTAAGAGGAAAAAGAAAAAGAATTTAAAGCCTTACCTGGTCTTGAGAATCAGGTGGGGACCCGTGTCAACAGAGTCCCAAGCTCTGCCGCTGACACCTCTCATTCATCCGTAGCCCAGAACCACTTATTCTTCTAATCCTTGTTGGAAGACGTAAGGTTCATAACTAGCCCCGACCCTTTACTGCCTCAAGTCGCGAAGTAATACCATGGTTCTTTACTATCGTGTTTAACTAGGTATAAGCTCATCAGCTCCTCCGGGGTCAAATATGAATTCCCGACTTGGTGCCAGATGATGAAGGAAGAGATGAGTACCCTCCAAGCATTGGGGGTGAATTGCCCTAGTGCAAGTCCGAGGTAAGCGGTAATGGCTCGGACGAAAGGATGTAGAGGGAGCCGAAGCCCACATTGCAGCGCACAGAGGAAGATTGTAACTTCCCCCTTAGCAGGGGCGTCAGGAGTGTCTAGGGGCCCTGGGGCCCTTATCTGAACAGAGTTCGGGATCTAGAACTCCGAACGGATCCATCCCATTTGGGACTCCGACAGAACGAAGCCTCGAGGGACTACCTCCGAGGCTCGCCCACTAGTGGGCATTCCAACGGCCTCGGAAGTAATCTGGGGAGCTCGGATGACTTTCTTCTGACTAGCCCGTTGGGTCTGAGCACCTGCCCCCTTCTATTTTCGAGGCGGAGGGTATAAAGGGACAGCTTTAAAGGGACCTTCTGAGGCCTTTCTCCCACTATCAGAGCTCCCCGGCTCGGAGTCATCATCATACTCCCAAGTAGTCTTGAGATCGAACGACATTAAGAAAAGCAATAAAAGGAGCGACGAAGAGACTCACCGAACGATCACCGAAAATTGCCTTCTCCGGCACGCGCTTGAACTTGGAATGCAAGTGAAGAGAGCGAGTCCATTAAGAGATTATATAATCTAAAAAAATCTCTGCATTAATGGCAAAGAGTAATGGCCACAATCGAATCGTCATGAGCCGATCCCCCAACACATGTGGTTGTCCGCTGTTGGCCAAGCCCCTGCCAGGTAGTACAGCTCCGACATCGAGCAGCATGCTCCGATATATAAAACGACACTTGAATAGGAGGAATTGACGCATGGACTCTTCCTTGGTCTTACGTGGCGATCCATCACAGGCTGAGCGATTATTTGAAATCGTAACCGTCGCCACGCGTCTACATGAGAACAGCTCACAGCCAGAAATCCAAGGGATATGGCACTTCAAATTCAAAAATCATAATCACACTAGCATGAGCGGGCGATCTTCTACGTAGTTACTCTCCAAGTCTACAATTGAACTCGAAGAGTAGGGGGCTTTTATTATGGGAAGATCCAAGTTCCTGATAAATCCAAGAGTAAGTACCAAACTAATTCAACTAAGTGCATGAACAACTGAGGAGATACTTGTCCGACCTGATGTGAGCATCCCTGAAGAAGTCACGCGCTATGAAGGTGCTCTTACTTTGAGGCTGCGGATCAAGGTGACATCCACACTCCGATCAGAAGTGGAGCTATCTACTTAACGTCTAACAGAAGATGAACGATCCGACCACTAATATCGATTGCAGAAAATTCGACCCGATAAGATGAACCCGACACCTTGCGTTGGACTTCAAAGAGGAGGATTCCAGAGCACTAGTTCAATTCAGAACTCAGTTCGCACTGAGAAAATGTCCCTCTTCAACCAGAGAAATGGTCCATGCTGAGTGGTGTCGTGTCAGTCAGACGAGCTGAGTTGAAACAGTATGCTAAGACGGGTGTTCCGCCTGCCAGATTCGGAAACTACCATAAGCAAACGTGACCGATTACTTCGGTCATGGACGTGCATTATCCACCTGATACATTACACGATCCATGAATTACGCACAATATCTCCATGATCTCAGTATCCCACTGATTGAGTAAATCGTGCAGACAATAACGGACCCAGACCGTCCAATAGTAAGGTATAAATATATTGAGACCCCATTGCTACAGGTACGTAAGATCTCGTTCTCTCCTCTACTCTCCACTTAGACCCGGATTCCCTTGACTTAACTTAGGCATCAGAGAGTCCCTCGGCTTAGCCAGGGTCACTTTTGCCTGTTCTCATTGTGCAGGATCAAGACGTTGAAGAGATCCAGGGTTCGAGAGACTAAGGGGAGATCCGACCAGATTTTGGCATCAACAATCTCCATCTTTTATCACCGCTTCTCCTTGGCACATGTGCTCTTATAGTCCACTACTGCGGATGGTGTCGTTAACCTTGACACCTACTATATAATTCGTGTGGATTTTTTTGCCTCTCAGAATTGGGATAAATCAGGGAGAGAACTCTTGGGTTAGAGGATCAACATCAACATTAAAATAATTTATACACCATTATATTGTTGATACATATATGATATAAATCATTCAAGCTTACATTTATTTGAAAATATGATATGATTGTTTGTAGGAGACCCTAGGAGATGGGTTTATGTTCTATGATTTGGAAAATGAATTTCATTTCACTATAATTTCTGATGAAACCTATCAATATCTTCATTCTAGATCACCAATTGATAAGGCAATAACTTCATTTTCTATTGATTATATTGACTAAGAACTTTTTACTAATTTAAATGATTATGGAGTGGACGATCATGTATTTGAATCTACATATGATAAAAGCTTTGAAAACTCCACCTGTTTATTTAAAGCTTGCTTGATACATATTGTAAATTCTCATCGAAATTCAAATTCTATTTCTCGTGGATATGATGATTTACTAAATCATAATATTGGTATGGTTTTTATTTTTTATATATTTTTTTTATTTTTATTTTTGAGATGAATATTCAGGAATAATAAATTTTATGGCATTCTTATCAAACTTGTCATAATTTTTATCATTGTACTTCACATAAGCTACATATCGAAACACTTGTTTACATTAAATCTAGTTTCTCCTTATAAAGAATGTCAAAAGTTAACTTTGAAACATAGCGAAAAGTAAAAACAAAAAAATTAAATTAAATCGCATCTTAATTAATTTAATGTCGAGGAACCTATTGTGATAATCTCAATTTTTGATGATCCACACTCCAAGAAGAATGGTTGAGATCTTATCTTGGCACGATCGAATTGCGTTCACAATTTTTCAACGATGAAAAATAATACATTTTATGTCATTCTTATCAAGCTTATCATAATTTTCATATTATGCTTCACATAAGCCACACATTCAAACACACGGTTGCATCAAATATAGTTTCTCCTTGTACAGAATGTTGGAAGTAATTAACTTTGAATTATAGTGAAAAGTTAAAAATAAAAATAAAAATAAAATTCCATCATAATTAATTTAATGTCCAGGAACCTATTGTGATAATATTAGTTTTCTATGATCCAAACTCAAAGAGGTATGATTAAGATCTTATCTTGGCGCGATCGAATTATATAGACAATTTTTTCATGATGAAGTTGTTGATGTTGATCATATATACTAAAAGATCTCTTCCCTATATATCACAGGTAGAGGAGATGAGAGAACTAACATCTACATCTCTAATAGGGGTTGAAGGAGATGCACTAAAGTTGACCTCACACAATCACATGTGTGAAAGTGAAAATGAAAAGAAGAAGATGGATGGAGTTTGTATGCACACACTCTCTCTTTCTTATCTCTCCAAGTGACGCTTAAGAAGGTACATCTCTACAATAAGATTTATAAATAAGGACTTGAGGTTTTAGAGATGCACACTGTATTGAAATTAGGTGCCGCTAATTTATACTGAAGAGGAATTTTACATAAGATCGACACCTTGGTCGATTTAATTGAGAAATTTTGGTTTTTTTTTTTTCTTTCCAATTGCTCGTTAGATCACTTTGGTCTTTCTCGATTCAATCGAAGTGGCTCTAAATTCAATCAAGAAAATCTAAAAATACTAGTTTACTTTTTGGATGATTTTGGGCATTTTCAATTCAATCGAAAGTGTGCTCGATTCAATTGATGGTCCTTGATTGGAGTCAATCTTATCGAAGGTCCCATCGACAATTTCTGAAGTTTTACGTAATTTTCTGATTTTATTTCTAATTTTGGATTCAGGTTATATCTATGGGTGTAATACAGGATTCAGACATTATAAGGTGATTGGAAACTTATTTTAGAGAGAGCTACGGTTTAGAGAAAGGGGATGTAGGGTTTTCGACTCTAAGATTTACATGTAAATTGATTTCATCTCTTGTAATTTCATTTTCATAGTGGATTATTTTTCGATTTGTACCATAGTTTTTTCCCGCAACGGTTTTTCTACATAAATTGTTGTGTTATCTGCGCATGCTTGAATTTCTATCTACGTGCTTGTTTGATTCACATTTGGGTGACTTTTTATGTTTGACGCACTATTATGGTTCCCTACTACCCTACGATTTTTTTATTTTTTTTGTACCTTATTGTGCAGAAAGTCTATCAATTAGCCTCATACATGCACATATTCATGATCCAAGTCCTTAACTATAATGGTCATCTACTATGTATTTAGATCTCATGAGATTAAATAGTGGACCATCATATTTAGGCGCCCCATCAGGTCATCATCAAATTTAATGAAATCGTCTTACTTATTAAAATAAAATTTTATTAGTTGAGAACCTTCATAAAGTTGATTACAGCCTTTTAAGTGTTGGGCCCAGTAGTAAAATCACTTTATTTAATAAAATTTAGCCATATAATTAGTCCTTACGTAAATCCAATGGATCCCATGTCAGACCGATTAAGAATTAATGAATACCAACGAACACACTCGGCATCACCCACTTTCAATGGTCTTTAGAAAACATCATAAAGTGAGCTATAGTCGTCCAATCAATATCACAACCCTTACCCATCATCAGGTTTAAGGATCAATTACCTTTCATGTATCATCAAGTCCTTGATTACATGATCATAGTTTAGGCTAATGGGTCACTAGATTATCAACTTGAACTCAATCTTCAATGCAAGTACTGTCTAAATGTGCATACCTGTTGATTTTATATCTATGGAACACTTACATTCCTATATAGGGTAAGGGATAAAACACAATTGACACCAAGTCCGCTCTTGATGATGAAGACTTTCCATCTTGACCTAAGTTAGTCCCCTCATATAGGAGATTTATACATTAATAAAAGATACGTAGTATACTTTAAGTGTGTATGTGATTCCACTGGGCTTGGTCCCTAAAATCATGATAGATGACTTCAAGTAGATAACATGTTGTGGTAACAAATAATGTGAAAGGATGATGTGCCACTTTTTTAAAGTTATATAGCTCATACATTTGATTTCCATTATACTTTATAACTAGTATTCTAGTAATGAGTCTCTTTCTTGACATGTCTCTAATTCTTAAAAGGTTGCAGTGACCCAATCTCATATGCCAAAAATTGACAACTTTGAACAAAGAATTTATAAAAACCAATTTCATCATAAGTGCAAATAATCGACCAAAATTTTCTACTTATAACAATCTTATCATCATTCTTTGATAGAATTTCATATATTTCATCACCAAATATGACTATGTAGCCTTGATGTACAAGTTGTCTTATAAACATGATATCCTTATGCAACTTTAGCACATATAATATATTAAAAATATGCTTTATATTCTCATTAAAATCTCGCAAGGTGTTGTTATCATATCTTTGACTTTAAGGGAGGTGTTATCTTCAATGATAACACTCGATGAACTTCACACTAATTCTTTATTAGTGAAGAGATCTTCTCTTAGTGTCATGTGATTAAAGCACGCTGAATCTATACACCACCCATCTATAGTTAACTTTTAATCTTGCATTGCACAAAGGGCTTCTTCGATCTTCTCTAAACCATTTGTTTGTTTATCTTCAATAGTTTAGTTTTCTTCATCATCGAATCTATATGTTGCATAATACTTATATTTTTAGCAATTATAAAATTTAACTCGATTTAGACCTAAACTTTATATATATATATATATAAATTACCTTGTTTGTTATTAGTGATGGGTGATTGAAGTTGATGATGATTTTTAAATTGTTAGTTATTTTGGTGAAAATTTTGAGAATTTCATCCTGAGCCACGACCTCTTCCCCATCTATAGAATTGATAATTTGTTTTGTGAAAATAAAATATCATTGTTTATCTCCTTTTTTAAAAGAACTACTTTGAGCCTCTAATATCTGTCTTTTTAAAAGATAATATTCTTGTAGAAATATACTCACCCATGCTTTCTGGGCAACTTATTTTTAGAGATAAGTTTTATGACACTCTCATAACATTAAAGTCAATTCGTAAATTTTTTGAGATGATTGTTTTTTGAGTATTGCTCCCTAGCTTTATGCCAATTCCCTTTATCTGATAACATAAATCCTATACTTTTCGAGAAAACTCTACTATAGAGTTATTATTTTGATTGAACATCCTTAATTTTGCTTCAAAAAATTGTATTTTTACACTGCTCGCTTTCTCATGTATGATACCCAAGCGATCCCATACTTCTTTCGCGTAATATGATTCCTTATCATAGGAAATTACATTTTATCCACAATAAATTCGCATAACAAATAATATCTACCCATTATTCTTACTTTAATTTGCAAGTCCTACTTAGCTCATTATTGGTTTGGGATCGCTATTGTAAATGATATCTTAGAGGCCTTGGTCCATTATATAATTTCATAGTCACACTTTTCAAATTTTGTAGTTTTTCATTGTAAAAACTTCATGAACAATAGAACTCAACATTCCAATATCAAAAAAAGATAACCTAACAAAAAATAGAAGTGGAAAAACTCAGAACATGACCAATCTACTCATCTATGAGGATCTATCACCATGTAAAAATTCATAGAAGCAAGGCTACAGAGAAAAAGGTACTATAACATTGTAGAAGAAGGAAAGGCATAAGAAGAGTGTAGAGAAGATATATGGAGAGAAAAACTACTTTATTCAAAAGGTAAGAGAGAATAGACAAAAAGGACTTTTTATAAACTATTGCTAGCCCTAATAGAAAATGGCTTATTATTTTTTAATTTTACTCCCACCGTAATGATAAAAGAGAAATTAACTAACATCTTTCTTATTTTGATTCAATCTACACTAAATAACCATGTATCTTAATTAAATTATTACTTGGGAATAGTCTTGGTAACATGCATGTGACCGGACCACCATTTTATTAGTTCACACACTTGGAAGTAACCTTAAGCCAATCCTGATTGTCCAAACCCTAAGGTTGACTGTCGATCAAACTTGACCTTGAAAGCTTCTTGGATTAAGCCATCGCAACTTTCCAATTGGTGGTCATTAAGTGAAGTCATAAAATAAATGGTTGCCACCAAATTATACATGAAAAATTAGATGGTTAAAATCAATTGACCTGTAGCGTGATTTGGTTTAGAATCATCCACATTGTGGCCCAAGGATTGGACATCGAGATTGATATATGTGGTGACACATAGACTTTGATGACCTACCACATTTAGTCGATTGTGGCAATTAGGCCAAGTTCAACACTAAATGTAGACAATTTTGAAACAAATAATGGAAAAAAAAAAAAGATTTTGACCAAATTTGCCTTGCGGTATTGCTAAACACACCCAAAAGCCAACCTTTTAAAGATATTTTTTGGTTGGCTCTCTGACCACTTTTTGGAAAATTAGTGGATGAAAATACCCTTGCTTCGGAACCTAGTGCCCATACAAAGCTTCTTCTTCTTCTTCTTCTTTTATTGTTTTCATTGGACTTCTTCTCTTTCAAACATGTCTTTCGGCGACCCACCACCACCCATTCTGACTACATTTTTCGACATAAGGTCATCGCCATCAATTTCTTCAGCGTTTAGGCACTGCCAACAACTCCTATGACCCTTAAAAAGAGTGTTATTCTTACTCCTCGACAACCATATTTCTTAGAGATGAAAGCCATTGATAGGTGGAAAGATTTTTTTGAATGTGTATATATATATATATATATATATATATATATATATATATATATATATATATATATATATATATATATATATATAATAGCATTTTCTTAAAGATAGAAACCACTTTTGATTATGGATAGAGAAGGATGGTCGTGATTGTTATCATGTGAAGAAATGATTGTTATAATGGATTTGAGATGGAGAGGGATGGTTGTAATTGTCATATGGAAGACAATGAATAAGATAAAATCTGGATTTTGTAATGTATTGCCTTAGTTGAAGTGGTTGTCATGTGTTAAAGGTCTATGTTATCATATGTTAAGGGTTTTGGGTAGTGGGTGTTTGTCGGGGCTGTGTGTGTGTGTGTACGCGCGTGAGAGAGAGAGAGAGAGAGAGAGAGAGAGAGAGAGTGTGTGTGTGTGTGTGTGTGTGTGTGTGTGTGTGTGTGTGTGTGTGTATGTGTGTGTGTGTGTGTGTGTGTGAAAAAGGGTTTGGATTGTGGTTGTCATATGTTAAGGGTCTAGGTTGTCATGTGTAAGGGTAAAAGTATGTGTCATGGTTGTCATGTGTAAGGGTAAAAGTATGTGTCATGGTTGTCATGTGTTAAGGGTCGAGGTTATCATGTGTTAAGGGTTTAGGTGATCATGGTTGTCATGTGTTAAGTGTCAAGGATAACACATGACAACAACAACACAGACCCTTAACATATGACAATCTAGACCCTTAACACGATCCAAATTCTTAACACATGACAACCACAACTCTGACCCTTAACACATGACAACCTTGACCCAAACCCTTAACACATGATGACCTAAACCCTTAACACATGATAAGCCACACCCTTAATACATGACAACCTAGACCCTTAATATATGATAATCCGGACCCTTAACACATGACAACCACAACCCTTATATATATATATATATATATATATATATATATATATATATATATATATATATATATATATATATATATATATATATATATATAAAGGATTGTCAGCCCAGCATAGGATATGGGTCGAATCTACTCCGTTTATTGGATTCAGAATTTAATTTAACAACATGGGTTAAAGAATAAGTTACATCAACAGATAATGTGGACCTCACCACAAGGAAATAATTGAGAGTAAACAACCATTGCTATTGGTTGTTGTGGTCTATCATGATTTATATATTATATCCATGCCGTCTATATATCTTAACAAAATAATTTAGAGCATGAGCCCCAAAAGGAGGCAAACCAAAGGCTCAAGTGGACCACACTACAAAAAATAATGGGGATTGAACTCCTATCATCGGACACTTCTTAGGACCCAATGTGATGTTTATTTTCCATCTAACTTGTTCTTAAGGTCACTTAGACCTCTACGAAAGGAAAATATAAATACTAGCTTGATCCAAAAGTTTTATGGCCCCAAGAAGTTTTCAATCTCACTGCTTCTTGTAGTGTGGTTCACTGGATCCTTTAATATGACTCATTTTTGGGCTCATGCCATATAATGATGTGTTAAAATGGATGACTGACTGACTATATATATATATATAGTGGGCCCCATAGAGTACTTGACAAGTCCTATTAGGGTGGTACCCAATCTGCATTATGTAGAATCACAAGGACACGAGATTTCGGGTGAATGCCTTTTGTAGGAAGTTCCTGCCACCAGAAGCTATGTTGGGCCCACGCCATGATACTTGTGAGAAATCTACTTCGTGCATTTGTTTTGTCAAATCATGTTAAGAGGTGAGACAAAAGTCAAGAAGACCTAAAACTTAAGTACTGGGCCATGCGATTGGAAATAGAGAAAAGGAGTTGTCTACCATTCAAACCTTTCTAGGCTTCACTTGATGTTTATATGCAATCTAAACCATTCGTAAAGTACCCCAAATGTTCATAAGGTCATTTCCTACAGGATAAACTAAAAGAACAAAACTATTAGCCTGATCTAAAGCTTTCACGGCCATGAATTTCAATCGTGACTGTATAATAACCATTATTTTTTGTTGTGTGGCCCACTTTGGATCTAACTCAGTTTTAAGCTCATACCATACAATGATTTTGGAAAAACAGGTAGACAGGGTAGATTTCTTACAAACGCCATGGCCGCGCCACAGGGTACACCTAGGATGGGTAATGCGCTTTCCTCCCGCTTCAATGCCATAACTGGCTAGGCGCTCCACGCAACAGGGTAATTTCATTCCTTTGAAAATTTAAGAAGGTGTGTGTGTGTAAATTTAAGAAGGTGTGTGTGTGTGTGTGTGTGTGTATGTTGAGGTCAAAATCTGGTCGGCCCTCTCTCCATGTCGTCCTCTACGTGTCGTCCCTAAAGCCTGCACCAAGAAAATGGGTAAAGGTGACCCTGTCTAAGCCGGGGGACCCTCCGATGCCTAAGTCAGGACAAGGGAATCGGGGTCTAGGTAGAGAATAGAGAAGAGAAGAGCTTGATATCGCGTACCTGTAGATATTGCGTCAGGTAATATTTATACTTGCCTGTGGAATGGTCTGGGTCCGATAATCTCGGCACGATCAGAAGGATTCTAGGATCATGGAGATACTGCCCGCAATCTACTGATTGTACAGCGTATCTGGTGAATCGTGCGCATCTGCGAGCGAAGTTATCGGCCATGCTCAGATATGGCAGTTTCCATGTCGACAGATGGGATGTGCCCCCCTGATTATCTACTCGGTTCGGCTCGGCTCGTCCGACCTCAGAATAAAGGACAATCTCCAAGTTAAGCGGCGTCTGACCCGACCCGTTGAGTCGGATCGGATGCGGCCGGCCTCGGGTATGTCCCGGTTGGCTTGTCCGATCGGATTGTTGGGACACCTCCAAGCTGAGTTGCACCCAAAGACTCACGTGTCGTTGTTGTAATGCAGGAATCAGGTCAGATGGGTCGTGCCTCGGGCGCCTTAGACGTAACGGCATCGAGTCGGCTCAGACTTACAGTCAGATTGATGTTATTTCATAGGCTTGGATCTCCCCATAACAATATATATATATATATATATATATATATATATATATATATATATATATATATATATATATATATATATAATGATGTGTTCGGCGATGTGTTCGGCACTACCCTAAGACTGCCTTGGTCAAAATTTCTGAAAATTTTTAAAGAAAATGGCCAAATACACTCGCTGTTGAGCAACTGGAAAGAGGGCATAGATATTTGGGCATTATAAGGGTTAATACGCAGGCACTAATAAAATGCAAACGTGGCATAGGTTGCTTGTACATCTAGAATTACACTGATATGACTTCTTATTGGGTGATCGATGGACGTTTAATCGTTCACCAAATGAAAATATTTAACGGTCCGGATTGAAGAGAGAAATGCCCATTAATCATGGTTAAGATCATTCGACAAATCTGAATTTTAGTTGTGACCTAGATACGGCGGATTTCATGTCTCTGGAGTTGAACTGGAGCAAAGTTCGTCATGTGTGCATTCTAAAAATGTCGCGTATCAACCATCACACTCAGCCGGAGCATCAAGCAACTACCGAAAGAAATGTATCTTTCAAGTTGGAAATTTCACTTTTGGGTTTGACTATGACTAGAAGAGTACGTTTGCCACACTTTAGAGGTAGTCACTCGAGACACTTATGTAAGTTATAGTTCGGATCGTATGTATTGTAGTGGGTACCATTTTTTAGCGAGCAAAACCCAAAAATCACACCAACTGTGCAATCTTAACTGTTGAGGTTAAAATCTGGTCAGCCCTCTCTCCACGTCGCCCTCTACGTGTTGTCTCTGAAACCTGCACCAAGAAAATGAGCAAAGGTGACCCTGCCTAAGTCGGGGGACCCTCCGATTCCTAAGTCAGGACAAGGGAATCGGGGTCTAAGTAGAGAGTAGAGTAGGAGAGCTCGATACCGCGTACTTTTAGATATGGCGCTGCATGCTATTTATACTTGCCTGTGGGGCGGTCTGGTCTCGATAATCTCGACACGATCAGAGGGATTCTCGGATCGTGGAGATACCGTCCGCAATCTGTTGGTCGTGTAGCGTGTCCGACGAATAATGCTTATCTGCGAGCAACATTATCGGTCACGTTTGATTATGGTAGTTTTCAGATTTAGCGAATGAGATATGCGCATCTGAGTGTCTGTTTGGCTCGGCTTATAGCAAAGAACATTCTCCAGGTCAGACGACGTCCGACCCGACCCGTCATGCTGAATCCGATGCCGCTGGCTTGAGCCGACATCCGACTCGACCCGTCATGCCGAATCCGATCGGATTGTTAAGACCCCTCTGAGTTGGCCTTCTTCCAAAGATGCTCACGTGTCCTTATTGCGATGTTGAAGTCTGGTCAGATGGGTCACGCCTCGGGTGTCGACTCGGAATTACAGCCGGATTGATGTTCTACCATGGGCTCGGATCTCCCTATAACATTAAGCATTAATTACTGCATTGAAATGGGCCCTAGAAACCTTCCTTTTATTAGTCCATTTGATAGCCACCAATCGGATGGTTATGATTGTCCGATCAGTATGACTCCCTCCATCCTTAAAGGGACCGACGATATGGATGATCTGTTTGGAGCCGCTAAGGTACAGCTACGCAAATAAGGAAACGGATTGGCTACTCCCCCTGACACCAGCCCATGGCTAATGGTCGGTGCTCTGTGGGATCCATTATAATGTTTGTGCTTCATCCATGCCTTCCATCTATTTTTATAGACCATTTTACACTGTGAAACCAAAAATAAGGTATATCAAAATCTCAAGTGGGCCACATTACAGGAAACAGTGTTGAACGAGCATCGACCATTAACAAGCATTTTGGGGGATATAAAAGCTTTGGATCAAGATGATTTTTGTTTGTTCTCTTCATCTAGGCTTGTATGACCTAATAAATAGATTGGATGTCAAATAAACAGTACAATGGGCCTTAGGAGGATTTTAATGGTGGATATCCAATCACTATTGTTTTCATGTGGTGTGGTCTACCAGAGATTTATATTCATCTAATTTTTGACAAAAAGCCATAAAATGATCTGTAAACATGGATGAACGGAGTGGAGGAAACAAATCCATCATATTGGGGCCCACAGAGCAGCGACCACCTGCCAGGTGTCCCCGTTTCCACCAAATAAGTCACGAATTGCCTCCTTACTGTAACTTTTTTAGTCCTTTCGGACTAGTAAGAACGTAGCCAGGGAAAAGATTTCGATCTTATCAGATCCGATCCGTCCATCAGATGGACCACACCTTTAATACCCATGATCCAAAAACCTGGATAGTCTGAAAATAAGTCTGGTTGTACATTAATTCCTAAACAGAGAACAGTTAAAAGGAACCGAAAACGATCCACATCCGGAGGGAAAATATGGACCACCTAATCCCTGAACTAGCTTGCCAACGTGATGAACAGAATGGATCTTGTACAGGCATGGAAAAATGGCACACGTGCGGAAAGTAAGATCCTCTGGAGTACCTTATCTACGTGCTCCTCTTTAGTGTGAGGTGTGGCTTTCTGCCTACACAGCTTGACGGGACTGGGTCGCCGTGGACCCGGACCCAAAGCAAAGACGTGACGACAGATCAGTCTCTTCCGACACGAGGGCTGGCTCTCTCTTCGAGAGACTGACGGGCGGCTTTCAGCTCGTGTATGCAACCATATTCAACAACGACGGCATCAGGAATTATCGGGTCCACTTCATCAGCAACCCAGCAACCGTATAATTTACTGACGAACAGGATCTTGTACGTTTAAATCATCGATTGGTGATCTAAACCGTTGGTACTGTCGAGCTTACAGAAGATGGAGGAAAACCAAAACCCTCTCTGATTTGACAATTCCCAAACCTTTGATCGTTGGACTGTTTTCTGTTAAATATTGGCCGTTGATGTATGCCCTCCTTAGCTATCCATTTTCTAGACAAATGATCGTACGGTTAAGGGCTCACTATAATGCTTATTTGCCATCCATCCTTTTGATTAGGTCACGCAGACCTGGATGAACGGAAAACACACGTATCAGCTTTCCCCCGAGAAGTTTTTAATGATGGGCGTTGAATCACCGTTTCCTATGGTAAGGTCCACCTGTGAGATTTGGATCTGTCTCACTTTTGAAATCATCTCTTAGAATGATCTGACAAAGACAAAATAGATGGACGGCGTGGATAAAACACTTATATCATAGTGGGCACACAGCTTTTCCAAGTAGCACAAGGTACCGAGGTTGGTGCTGCGTGCTTTGGAACGGAGGATTAAATGGTATGGAAATTACCATTGTTGTTGCATAATGACTACGTTTATGAAAATATCATGGCATTTTATCATCTAACCTTATATTTGAGATTGAATTTTTTACCCCCAAAAAATATAATATTAAGTGAAATTCACGTTCAAAGTTGTGTTTGGTAGGAATGCGGAATGCATGGACCTCGATGGTTTGTTGGTGTTCAAAGTTCTATGCGCTGCACTTTGATGTAGGATGGTGTGTTGAAGCTCAAAATTTTATAGGCCGCACCATGGTGTAGGTGTTATATCAACACCGGTTTATTTTGTAAGATCATTGTATATCATGAGCCGTCCTTCCCCTTCCTCCCCCTCCCCCCCCCCCTCCCCCTCCCCCTCCCCCCAAAAAAAATTAAAAAATAATAATAATAATAATAATAATAGGGAATAATGACTCTTATCATTGAAACCTTTCCAATGCATACCATAATAATTATTTTCCAACCAATTTGTTAATAAGGTTAAATAGGCCTGGATGAATAGAAACACAAATATTAATTTGAACCAAAACATATGTGGTCCCGTGAAGTTTTCAATGGTAGGCATCAAATTTGCCTTTTTACTTTATCATCCACTTAAGGTTGGGATCCACATCATTTTTGAGCTCAAACTCTAAAATGATCTTGCAAAATAGATAGATGGTGTGAATATAGCATATACATTATGGTGGACCTCACATAACTTTGCTGCGTCAACACACCTATGAGGCAAGTGTGTGTGTGTGGGGTATAATCCGCTTCCGTGACCTTATATAAATAAACAGCGTGGATAAATACAATTAATATGTGGCCTAAAAATATAATAGATTTCGAAATCCACACAAAATCCCGTGGTATATAATACGGGACCAGATGATGTGATACTGGAATAACCTAATCCCTCTAGATGTTCCCAACAGCATGATGGAATTTAGATGGAACAATGCAATTTCATCCTATATAATCCCACCTAATTCTAGGTTACAAGCAAAACCGGCCACAGAGTCCGTTGACCGGCACGCCGCGAAATCTCCGAGATGGGTAGATTATGTCTTTTCAATCAGCGGACTAAGAACAGACGGTTAAGTAAAAAAAAAAAATGCTTCAACCGTCCAAAACGAGGCTAAAGATTGGATGGATAGGATTTTCTATTATAGAAGATTTTACGGAACGTCGCATCCACTTAGTGTTCCATCAGATCAACGGTTTGGATTAGGAATCATGGCTTTCATTTGTACGGACTGCAGGATTCGAAACACTATTCTCTTACGATGTCCCGGTTGAGTACTACAACCCATGGACACGTGAATACATGCAAAGTCACGACGATAGGACAATCTTAGCCATCTGGTATTGCGCATTCAATTAGGACTGTTCGACCGTTATCTTTTGACGGTCACGATTTGGATAGTTAAAATCATCTAATCAGTGTGATATTCGCGTCATGCTCCATCCACAATCAAGCCCACCGTTTGGGTGGTCCAGATTCACATGCATAATGCCACGTGTGCTGCTGCCCCAGCCTTCTTCAGTTTTTCTTTTCCGGAGACTTTTTTTTTAAAATAAATAAATTCGAGTAATGCGTAAGTACGCACGGGCGTGATGAATCTTTAAGTGCACGACCAGGGTGCTTTTATACACATGGGACAGTCCAACCATTGATCTAGACCGTTAACTTGGTCCAGAGTACTCTTCTATGTCATAATCAAAACCATACATATCTCAGAAATATCATTAAGAGATGTAAGTCTTCGAAGTGATAGATGGGATGGTTATGATTATCTGATAAAAACTATTGGTAAGAGACATACGCTATCGAAGGTGAGTACTACGGAGCGGATTTCTCGAATTGATGATTTTTTATTTCACATTATACGAACTGTCTGTTTTTTAGGGAATTTATCAGATTGAGAGGATCCTCCCTTCATTGTAGTTTTCAAGGCGATCATGACGAATGGGCCGAATATAATGGACGGTCCAGATTATTGATTGGACTATCTACACGTATAATAGCAAAGGGCTGTTCTTAAAGCTTAAGTACACCTGGGTTACTTCGGCACACATCAAAGGCTCGCCTGAAATCACTTGCCGAAAATAGCAGATAGCATATCCAAATGGCACAAAATATCTTGATACTCTGACAGAGTCTGAAGATAATACGCAGGCAGTTAGAGATTACTGAGAAGTTGCATACACGTCATACGCATAAATGAAACTCAACTGGCAAAATTATTGGTGCCAGTTTTGACGCATCGTGATGAAAAATTGGTCTTATTTGGTTATCTAAACATTACATAGCTGGGCATTAATATCCAATGGTCTTATTTAAAAAAAGGATGTGTCCACAAATCAAAGGTCAGGATTGTTCAACCCATCTGATTTTTAGCCTGTAACTTAGCAACAGTGAATTCCATAATGTAGTCGGTTTAATATTCGAGTTAGTACATGTCATGTGTATTATTTTTGAGTGCATGAGTATCAAGCGTCATAGGCAGCTAGAGTAGAAATAAATCGCCGTCGAAGTAGCGTGAGAGGCAGGTAACTGAACAGTGTAAGACCCACTTGAAGTGGTAGGGCCCACCGTGTATATGCCACGAACGGTCCGGACGCGGATTGCCTACTGACGCTGCCCGTAGCGAGGTACCTACTAGACAGTGCCTTGCAGGCCCCACCATGATACGTGTGTTTTATCCACGCCGTCCATCTATTTTTCCAGATTATTTCAGTATAGGATGTCAAAAATGAGACGGATCTAAATTTCACTGGACCACACCACAAGAAAACAGATTTGATTGAACGCCCACCATTAAGAATTTACTGAGGCCACTGTTTATTTTCCATCTGACCTGTTGATTTGGTAAAAAAGACCTGGATGAAGGGAAAACACAGATATAAGCTTCATCTAACACTTTTATGGCATCCAAGATGTTTTTAACGGTGAGGTCCATATGAGATTTGGATCTATCTCATTTTTTGGCTCATGTACTAAAATGACATAGAAAAATGGATGAATGGTGTAGATAAAATACATACATCATAGTATGGGCCCACATAGCACCGTACAGTAGCCATTGGCTAGCGACAGCGTCAGTAGGCACTCTGCGTCTGAACGGTCCTACCTTTCCTTAAAGTGGATCGTACCACTGAAAGAATCGATTTTCAATGTAAAAGTCCGACCGTTTGTCGATTGTATCTCTTCCGACACTGAATTGCTTGTATCGTTTGTGGCTACTCATACTTTGCCCCTAGACACCGGCCTGATCATGGCCCACCTTTTAAACAGTTCATAACACAAACCAGCAGGCTCTGGATTCACTTCAGCAGTTGCGGGACTGCTTCGATTGAGACATGACCATGTGCGTGGATTACACCCTAAGATTCATGTATAAGGAATCTCCACCGTTCAAGCAAGTTGCATGCCCCTTGGGAATCGAGAGGCTGTGGCCACTTCCTTGATGACCATATCCTAAAATTCGTATCGTTTGGTTATTTAGCAATTGAACGTCCACGAAAACATTACTCCGACGGGAAGATGATTAGGCTCGGGGAAGGTTTAGTTGTCACTGTTCTCAGATTAGCCCATCCATGGGATGGTCGGAATGTCTAGATTGCACGGTACTTTCTCACGAGATGGATGGCAGCCATATGTATCCAGAGGAGCGTGTCTCGCCGGACCTAGACACCCTATAAGAATATCCTAGCAGGGTGTGAAGATGATTTTCAGTCACTTAGAAACTACTGTGACACTGCATACGTGCCGTGTTAGTTATCTAAATTAAACTGTCAAATTTAGGTCTCTCCATTTTGAAATATATTTAGTATTCAATGTCATCGTGAACTAAAGTATCGTTTGGCGGCGTGGATTCCAAGAGGTTTCAAATGCCCTTATCGTCTGGCAGCATAGAGTTACTGAGGGTTTTAATTGCAGGGGTTTGAAATCTCGGGGGTTTGAAATGTACGGTGCGAGCTTGGATTACATTTAAAATTATTTCAAGAATTGTAAGTGTAACATGTGTGTCACCGTACTATTATTCTATTGGGCACATGGCTTACTAATGATGATCAACACCGTCCAAACATTGTCCAACACCGTCCAAATATTGTCCATGTAAATTAACGATTAAAAATCGTTGGTAATTATTGATTAGTCACTTTGATATGATCTTGTGCTTGTGGCCTATCCTAGACTTGGAATTTCATCATCTTTAGGCAAATCATATATTTCAGTGCACTTGTGACAACTATTGTGTCAAAAATTACATATCTTACTAATTAGATATGTTGGGGAAAAAGGTGACAAGTCCAGAGACCTGGTTATGGAATGGACCAACTCTACTTATACTGCCCGAGGCAGCAGGTCAGACTGAGACAAGGCAAAGCCTAAAGGAGAGACTCAGCTCGGATTGCAGGAAATGAATCTCGACCGATACTTGAAGAGTCAAGAGTCATAGGCAAAATGTGTAAGAAGCATAAAGTTGACTTCGCTAACGAGACAGTAACGTCTAAGGGGACCGATTAAGGCCCAAAAGCTAAAAGTTACCTGACCGAACATAAAATTGACCCATGTTAGGCCAGTTATGGTGTCAGCTATCGGATTAAGGAAGGAAGTCAGTTCCAAACCGACTCCGTTTCGTCTGACAGTAGGCAAAAAGCCCCATCCTTATAGCCAGCCGAGACTGATTTACTACCAAGGTTAGTTAAGGTCGAGCCAAGCAAGAGAGAGATGGTGTAAGCCTAAATACCGTCCCAAAGATCTTGTAAAAGGATTCCTGATTTCAAAAATATCGGGATTGGGAAGTATCCGTAAACAGATTGTAAGTAAATTGAATCTCCTAGAAATCAGGGAGAGAATCCCCACATGCTGGGACCTCTCACTCTTATAAAAGGAGGACTCTCCAAGATCCAAGGTACACAAAAAAATATCTTGAAAAAACCTTCTTCCTGGTCCCATTACTAACTTAACCATTGGAGGTTCCCTGACTCTAGTCAGGGTTTTCTTTGTCTTTCATCACTGTGCAGGTGGGGAGTATAGGGAGAGGTGCACCAGGTTTTTCACATCAATAGTTTGGCGCCATTTGTGAGAAATAGAACAAAAAGTCATTTTCTACGCTCTATCCAGAAGCTGTAAACATACTTTAATGACGAGAACTAGAAGAACGGTCCAAGAAGAACTAGATAAAGCCGCTATCACCGGACAACCGGGTGCGAGCGTAGCCCAAGGGGCTCAGAATTAACCCGACAACCTCCAAGGTTCCGTGCCTCACCCAGCAACCTCTGTTGTGACTAACGCCCAGCGAAACTAAGATAATGGGTGGTTGAGCTCAGAGCAGATATAAACGTTATGAAACAAATGTTAGAATAGATGCATCATTAACAAGTTCAATAGCTTCATCAAGGTCAGGCGACGAACGTTCTACAACAAGTTGCCGACCCTCATCCCACCGCTCTGCAGCCCCATGGTCCATCTGAGCCAGCTCCCGCTCATTCTGTGACTGTCGTGCTACCCCCACTAATCTCTGTCATGAAATATATCGGCAAAGGCACAACCGGCCTCTGGTTGAGGGAGTGGTAGAAAGTGATGAGCCCTGGAAAGCTGACCTCCAGGACTTTAAGAAAAAAGTGCAGGAAGAGATTGTGGACATGAAGCAGGGTCGGGATGCACATTAAATCAGGCTCGAAACAAAGACATCCCCATTCGCTGATGAAGTAATACACGTTCGGCTACTGAAAAGATTTCGCCTCACACAGATTACACCTTTCACCAGTAAAACCGACCCAACTGAACACATCGAGTGCTTTCGAACATACATGAAACTGCATGATGCTTCGGATGTCGTAATGTGCCTAGCTTTCTTCCTCACCTTAGTCAATGTAGCTCGACTTTGGTTCAAACAGCTGAAACTAAAGTCTATCAATTCATTCGCGGAGCTCAGCGACTCTTTCCTCACCAATTCCATTGGTGGAAAGAAGAAGTTGAAGCCCCCTGCGCATCTGAACAACATAGTTCAGAAGGAGGGAGAGTTATTGAAAGACTACATCAAGCTCTTTAATTTTGAGTCGCTTTAAGTTTAGAAACATTCAGAGGAGACAACACTCAATTCAATCATACAAGGCGTTAGGGACAAGCTGTTTCTGGCATCTCTGGACAATAATCTGCCTATGACTCTGGCCGAGTTCATGACTCGATCGGACAAGTACACGGATGTAGAGGAAACACGAATTATGTGTGAAGCCGCCTAGAACGCAAAAGCTTCAACCAAAGAGTCAGCCAAAAAGGAAGTTGACTCGGCTGGAGGGAAGAAGCGCAAGGATGACCGAACGCGCGATGAACGTAAGTAGAGTAAGCGACCTGACTGAAAGTTTTCTACATACACCCTGCTCAGTAAACCTCAAGAGAAGGTGCTGATGGAGATTAAAGGTGAAAGATTCATCAACTGGCCAGATAAACTCTGAAGTAATCCCAACCGACGGATTAAGAACAATTATTGTCACTGTCATCGCGATCATGGACATAATACGAGCGAATTCTATCACCTGAAGGAAGAGATTGAAAGGCTCATCCGAGAAGGCTGGCTCGGAGAACACATCAAAAGAACCGAGATAGCAGAAGAATGCCCGGGTGACAACCGACCCACGGAAGAAATTCAGACTATCGTCAGTGGCCCCCGAGGTGGAGGAAACTCTAACAATGCTTGGAAGAACCATGCTAGGAGCATTAGTTGGCCTGAGTCCGAGGTCTTAATATTAGCTCAAACTTTAAAGGAAAAGAAAAGAGAGAAGTATTGTATCTCATTCCCTGATTAGGATGCCCGAGGCATTCATCACCCCCATGACGATGCGTTGATTGTTACTCTTACTATCGCAAACCGAAAGGTGTTCCACATACTCATCGACACAGGATCATTCGATGACGTGCTGTTCACTCAGGCATTCAAAAAAATGGGTGTTGAACGATCAACATTGCAGCCGGTTCGTACCCTATTAATCGGATTCTTAGGAGGATAGACACTCCTAGAAGGAATCATCTCACTGCCACTTACTACTGGAAACCGTCCACACCAAGTGACAGTAATGGTCGACTTTTTGATAGTTAATCAGTCGTCCGTTTACAATGCTATACTTGGTCAGCCATTTCTAATTGTCATTCAGGTCGTGGTATCTACATATCACCTCTCCATCAAATTTTCGACTGAGTCGGGAGTAGGAGTCATCAAAGGAGATCAGTAAGATATACGACGCTACTACGCGATAGCCATAAAGGTCCCGACCGAGGTATCTATAATTGAGACACTAGATCCTTGGGTCGAGACTCATGAATGAGGAAAACTGGTGGAAGACCTTATCTCGGTACCTTTGATCGAGACAGATGAATCTAAAATGGTACAAATTGGCTCATCTTTGCAATCGACTCTAAAAGACAATTTGATAGCCCTGCTCCAATGATACGCTGATGTATTTATATAGAGCCATGAAGACATGCCGGGAATCAACTCATCAGTGATCACTCACCGACTCAACATCGATCTGACCTACCGGTCGATCCGACAGAAGTGATGTCCACTCAGCCTTGAAAGGTACGCTATTATTGAAGAAGAGGTTGACAAGCTCCTTAAGGCCAAATTCATAGAAGAGATATACTACCCAGAATGGGTATCTAATGTCGTACTTGTTAAAAAAGCCAATGAAAAGTGGCGAGTCTGTATTAACTATACCAACCTAAACAAAGCCTGCCTAAAGGACAGCTTTCCTCTTTCGAGGATTGATCAGTTAGTGGATAGCACCGTGAGACACGAACTTCTTAGTTTTATGGATGCTTATTCAGGGTACAATCAAATTGTAATGCATCAATCTGATAAATCTAAGACCACTTTTGTCACTAATAAAGGTCTTTATTATTACCGTGTGATGCCTTTTAGTTTGAAAAATGATGGAGTGACTTATCAAAGATTAGTAAATAAAATCTTTGCTCGACTAATCGGCCGAACCATGGAAGTGTACAATGACGATATGCTCGTCAAAAGTATACACGCGGCTGACCATATATCTGACCTAGAAGAAATTTTTCTGATCTTACGCAAGTTCCAAATGAAACTGAATCCGAGCAAGTGTGCCTTTGGCCTAAGTTCAAAAAAGTTCCTCAGATTCCTGGTTAGCCAGCGAGGGATCGAGGTAAATCCGGAGAAGATCAAGGTATTGCTCGACATGGAGTCTTTGAAAATAATCAAAGACATATAAAGGTTGACTGGATGAGTAGTCGTACTTAACCGTTTTCTCCCCCGAGCCATCGAAAAATGTCTCCCGTTATTCAAATAACTGAAAAGACGACAAACGGTGGATTAGACGAAAGAGTGTGAAGTAGCATTCCAGCAATTAAAGTCTTATCTCGGATCTCCACCTCTTTTATCGAAACTTGAACCAGGGGAAGCTTTGTTGTTATATCTCGCAGTATTCGAGACAGTAGTTAGCTCGGCTCTAATACGGGAACACGAAGGAAAGAAACTGTCGGTCTATTACGTCAGTAAAACATTACTACCGGCAGAGATAAGATATCCACTCTTGGAAAAAGTGGCCTTAGTCCTGGTTGTCTCCTCACGATGACTTCAGCCATACTTCCAAGCTCATACTATTGTCGTTATGACTGACCTCCCGTTGCGTCAGATTCTACAGAAACCGGAAGCATCCGGTCAACTTACGAAATGGGCAATTGAACTCAGTGAATTCAACATTCAATATAAGCCAATGTAGTAATCAAAGGGCAAGCCGTGGTCGATTTCATTAGTGAAGTAACACCACAAGCCGACCCAATGATTGAACAAGCTACCGAGCCTGTTGAAGAATCGACGACCGCTTCTCCGGAGTCATTGCCCAACCCATTCCTCTGGAAGTTGTATGTCGACGGCTCTTCCAACTCTAAGGCAAGCAGGGCAGGAGTTGTTGAGGGTCAAATATTATATATTAGACCCCGTATATTGTCTGGATTTATGTACATAATATTGTTTAACGGCTAATGTAATCGTGTTTATGTTACAAGGTGAATTTAGGAGCTTGAGCTGAAAAAGGATACTAAAAGCTTGGACTTAACGCTCTGATGATCATCAAGGCCAGCGACGGAGCCAAGGGGACCACAATCGATGAATGCACACGCTAGAGACCCGCGAAAATTGGGAAACCAAAGCTCAAATGGCCCGAAAGATGTCCAGAATGCAAGAACACAGGGTTCCCACCATCCGTTCGGCTCGAAACTTCATACATGATTAATAGACCATAAATTAACCGTACATATCAAATCTCAGCCTTTGGATATCTCGGGAGGTAGGCCAATGGACAAATCAGGCCATAAACTGTTGATTCTGGGCCCACCTGGTCTTTGGATATGCCTCGGCTTTGGTCTCGACGGTTTAAACATGGAAACAAAATGAATGGATGGTTTGGATTTCTGAGAAACATCACAATGGGCCCTGTATATACACGTGTGCATACACAATGCACACGTAGCCGCCGTGCATGAAAAAAACCAAAAACGGGTCAGCATATGCTGACCCGTCTTCCTCTCCCAGCTGCGAAAGAACGAACAACGTTTACATTGTCCGTTCATTTTTTTCTTAGTGGGCCCCACTCATGGCCTAGATCAGTGATCCGAACCGTTCAACACGTCCATATGTGGGTCGTAATCATCTTCAAGCTTTCTTTTCGGTCTCATGCAAAAGTAAGCGTCTAAAAGCACCGTCAATCGCAGAATGGATGGCGGAATAGAAAACGATGGGGGACACACCGATTCTACAAAAAAAATGGATATTTTCAATTGGTTTTTCGAGTACAGTTCAATCATCGGTGTGGATTTGGCAACCAACATCGATTATGGGTCCCACCATTATCACTGCGTACGTTTACGCAGGCCCTGTTCGCAACAGAGCCGGCAAGCGAAGCTTTGTGGGCCGCCATGGTCCATGATTCAGTTAATCAGGACCGTCCATCAGGATTAAAATGGTCCTCTTATCATAGCCTAGAGGATAGAATTTCAATAGACAGTGAGAACAGGTCCCCTGCCGTTTAAATGTCGGACGGACGGTAGTCTGAAAGGCTTAATAGGCCGAATCAAATCCATAAAAAAACCATATGTTTTCAGGTGGTTTTTTGAGGCAAATACAATAAACGGATTGGATTCGTTAGATGTCAGCTACAATGGGCCCCACTAGACCAAAACGCAAGTTGGCTTGCGGTTTCCTGCGCACGCAGATGTGTTACATAAAGAAGACCTCCTTCCGCACCGACTTCCTGCTGCTATAAAAGAAAGGCCTCGAAGAGAGAGGGGGGATCTAAAAGGAGGATTCAATCAGAATCTACGGCTGGAAAGCTTGGTTTTGGACGTGGAGCATAGAGGCAGCCGGCTGAGGGTGTTTTATTTTGCTGTTTTTTATTATTTAATTTCTGTGATTAGCCAAATCATGTTGTTAGGCTAAACTCCTTAGCTAGGGCTAAGGGGTGAAGCCTGTAGCGTGATGGGAGTGATTTGCTTATGCCTTTTGGATTGAATTGGCGTTAATTTATAGTTTTATTAATATTGGAATTGTTTTTAGTCTTTAATGGTCTGTTGTGACTGAAATTACAATGGGTTTGCAATGGCTTTGAGCATGTCTCTTTCCTTCTATGTTATGATGCCAGGAAGCCCTGTTGTTCACCAGAGTCCCCTGGGCATGGTCGGATGACGGTACCCTTTCTCACCTTCATAACATGTTGATTGGTTGGTAATTAGTTTAATTCTGTTGTTTGCCATAGTCTCCTGGGCATGGTTTGGTGATGGAATCCATTCTAATTCATATACCTTTCATCTGTTTGAAACTACATCAACGGTAGTTCAGTAATTTTCATGATTTTTTATGACAGGCATAAGATTTTCCTGATCTCTACAAGTGGATCCTCTGAATCCCTAGTCTCCTTTCCTTTGATTTCTATAAATTTTAGATTACTATTTTCACCATTATTCCTCAAATTACACTTAGTTTAGATTTCATCTTAGCCTAGTTCTAGTTCTAGTTAGTTTTAGATAACGTACAAGTTTCAGTCCCTTGGGATTCAACCTCGGTCTTACCGAGTTATTACTACATCACAACCCTGCACTTGGGGAGTGAACAGGAGTCGTCCTGAAAACTTCCGATTAAACCTACATGTAGTATGCCTTAAGACTCAGATTCTAAGCCTCGAACAATATAGTGGAGTATGAAGCGTTACTTCTCGACCTCCGACTCGCGATCAGTTTAGGTGTTACGCATCTCAACATTTTTAGCGATTCACAGCTAGTCGTTAATCAAGTCACCAGTGTGTACCAAACACGAAAAGAATAGCTGAAAGCATATATGGAGAAAGCCAAAGAACTGATTGGCAGCTTTCAGTTTTGTGTCATTACTCAGAACCCTCGGATAGAAAATGTCAAAGCCGATCTATTAATAAGACCAGCCTCTGCCGACAAAGACGGCATACCCAAGTCTGTTCTGATCGAGTATGTCACTAAGCCGAGTATCAATGAACCAGTTAGCTTGATTGTATTGTTCACTCCCTAAGTGCAGGGTTGTGATGTAGTAATAAACTCGGTAAGACCGAGGTCGAATCCAAAGGGACTGAAACCTGTATGTTATCTGAAACTAAGTAAAACTAGAACTAGACTAAGATATAATCTAAATCAAATAGAATTTTATGAAGAATTATGAAATAATTATCTAAAACTTTAAAGAAATCAGAGGTAAAGAAACTAGGGATTCAGAGGATCCACTTGTAGAGATCAGGGAGATCTTACGCCTACTTCACAAATCATGGAAATTAAACTGAACTTACTTGATATAGTTTAAAGAGATAAAAGGTATATGAATTAGAATGGATTCCATCACCAAACCATGCCTAGGAGACAAAGCAAACAATAGAATTAAACTAACTACCAACCAATCACATGTATGAAGGTTAGGAAGGGTACCGTCATCCAACCATGCCCAGGAGACTATAGTGAATAACAGGGCTTCCTGACGTCATAAACATAAAAAGGAGAAAGAAATACTCAAAGTCATCGCAGATCTATTGTAATTTCAGTTACAAAAAACTATTAAAAACTGAAAGTATTCCCTTAATAATCAAACTAAAATCAACTTCAATTTAAAAATTAAAATTAAATTAAAAGTATAAAATAGAATCTCCCATCCCACTACAAGCTTCACCTCTTAGCCCTAGCTAAGAGGTTTAGCCCATAAACATGATTAGGCCAATCTCTTAAACAAAATAAAATAAACAAAAGAAAAAGCAAAAGAGAACAACTTTACTCTCTCTCTCTCTCTCTCTCTCTCTCTCTCTCTCCTCTATGCTTCATGTCCAAGCTCCAAGCTCTGACGATCTCTCTCTCATGTCCACAACCTCCTTTTATAGTTGTTGGAAGGCTAGAGTTAGTGGAAGAGTCACAACAGGACACGGAGTGTAACTTTTCGCAGCTGAATTTTAGTGCCTCAAAACTCACCACTTTTCCTGCTCAATTTCCAAAGAAACACTGTCTCTTAGGACGTTTTTGAGTCCTCTGCATGATAGACGGATCAGATCTGCCATATAATGAAAGATGGTGGGCTACAACAGCCTGAAAATTTGGATTTTCGTGGATGCACAAAAGCTTTCGCACCTCTTTGCCGCGTAGCTCGGTGGACCCCACAGAAGTGTTTTCAGGGAAATCCACCCCGTCCATTGGATTCAGGATAAAATTTTAGTCAAGAATGGGTGGTTTTGAACATCCATTGACGCGGCCCAGAGAAGAAATCACGTCAAAAATTATTTTGAACGCCGTAAGACCGCCTGTTTATGGCCTCTGTATCGCACACGTGTGCATGTATGGATGCAAAAATTTAGTAAGGTTTTGAAGTAATCGAGGCCATCTACAAGATGGACGGCTTGGATCTTCCGTACAGGTGACGTATGGGGCCCACAGAGGTCAGTAACAATGGACAGCGTCCATTCATTTCGCGGTCGTTGAAATCGCATTGCATGCGGGCGGATGTGGAAGGCGGTCACGGTCAGCAGTGCTGACAGCCTTAAGTTGGCGCAGTACACGGCGTATATGCATATGCAATGTGCACATGCCTCATACACAGGACTCACTGTGATGTTTACGAGAAATCTACACCGTCCATCCTCTTTCTCATATTATTTTAACCGTCGAGAACAATTTTGAAGATATCCAGATAGCGGGTGGACCCCAAATTGAAGATTAATGGGCTGATCTGTCTGTTTGCCCACTTTCCTAGATCTTCAATAGCTAAAATTTAATATGTACGGTTAATTTATGGCCTCCATCACATGTATAAAGTTTCAAGTCAATCGGAAGGTGAGAACCATGTGATCTTGCATTTGGGACCAATTTTGGCCCTCTTTAATATGAACGACTTGATTTCCTCGGATCCCTGTCATGTAAATCCATTGATCTTGATTCTTTGGAGTGCGTCCCTTGCTCTGGTGACTTCAGAGCCTCAAATCCATGCTTTTAATATCCTTTTTCAATCAACGCTCCTTATTTTATCCTACAATAAAATACAATTAAAATATGTCGTTAAGTCTTATCATGTACGTAAATCCTTGTAATAATAGGGGTCTAATATGCAATATTTGATCCTCAACACAACCCCCAACCAGCATTTTGCTAGTCCCAAGAAAAGTATGCGAAAATAAGTTGAGAATTACTGGATAATTTCTATGGACTCGAGTGATTTTTGAAAAGTAATCCAGATACTAAAATTCAAATATTCATGAATGTTGGGCATTACTTTCTCATGGACTCAAGCACACGGTAAGTTCCATAGTTGAGTTCAAATTATTTATCCATCAATTAGAAAAATTCTTAACATTGAGTTCCATAGATGTACAGTGTAATCTTAGCTTATCAACATTAAGATTCAATTCTCCATTTCAGGATATCATTGGCAATCACAAGAGAATTCATGATAACCAAAACTTGCCTCACAAATCATTCTTTCAACTTTTGATTTGATTTTTTTTTTTTTTCATTAATAAGAATGCCAAGAAAGGAAATCAAATCCTTACCTATAGGGAGTAGACCTATGGTAAAGACCATTCGCCTAGCCCTTTCCGACTGTCAACTGTGGGGAATCAAACCTTCACGTATAGGGAGTAAACCTATGGTGAAGACCATTCGCCCAACCCTAGGTATTTTCTTTTTCTTCAATTCTTCTTTTTTTGATCATGATAGGTAAATTTTCCCAAGATGATTCCTTTCATGCTTAATGATTACCAAGTTAACCCTTCAATAGCAAACCGAAACCTTAATGTGAAAGCGAGATGTGATATGTGAAATCATGACTAAATCAATGTTTGAAACTTCTAATCATGGAGTAATAATTTAAACTTAACTGTGAAATCTAACAGACTCTGAATCCAAGAGTCATAAATCACCAACATCACCTATCTTGAAATTCTAAATCAAGGGTATCCATCAAAATCACTTCAAATTCACAAGATTTCCCAGAAAATTTTAAAAATTTTCACAATTTTTGCTCAAGACCAAGAAAACACTGATTAGGTAACCTAATCCCTCACCCCAACTTAAAATCTACATTGTCCTCAATGTAAAAGATATAACATGCAATACACATAGGACAACGAAAGTAAATGAGAAGTGATGGGAAGATAGTACCTAGATAACGAATCGAGAGAGATTTTTCAAAGATATCTACGTAAGAGCAGGTCAGCACAAGAGAGAATGAAAAACAAAAATAACAAAAATAAAATCCTACCTATACCACTTTCGCAGGTGCTCTCGCTTGCATTTAGCGTATGCAACAAGCCTTTAAACCCCTAGGTTGTCCCTAGTGGATAAGTTGTAGTCTCGTGAGGGTTTGCAGCAATGTTACCCACAAACATTGAACTAACTAACTAAAAAATGAAATGGAATAAAAAGCTGGGTTGCCTCCCAAGAGAGCTAAATTTACTGTCTTTAGCCAGACAAATAAAGCAAACTACCCTAGTCCTATGAAAGCGATAAACCTACCCATGTCTCCATCAGACTAAGAGATCAATCATGGTAAACAGGAACAGTTAGAGGTATGGACATGTCCTTTGAATCAAATTTCTTGACAAATGGTTTTAATCGATGTCCATTTACCTTAAACTCCTTACCATTGTCGGGATCTTTTATCTCGACGGCCCCATGAGGATAAGCAGTAACAACAATATAAGAGCCGGTCCAACGAGATTGAAGCTTGTCTAGAAAGAGATGTAGTCGAGAGTCATACAAAAGGACTTTCTGACTTGACGTGAATGATTTCTGTAGAATATGTTGATCATGAAACGCCTTCATCCTGTCCTTGTAAATTCTTGAGTTCTTGTACGTATCGTTCCAGATTTCTTCAAGTTCATTTAACTGAAGTTTGTGTAGCGAGCCAGCATTATCTAGATTGAAATTCAAATTTTTGATCACCCAGTATGCTTTATGTTCCAACTCCATAGGCAAGTGACAAGCCTTCCCATAGACAAGTCTAAAGGGAGACGATCTAATAGGGGTTTTAAAGCAGTACGGTATGCCCATAAGGCATCGGTCAATCGGGTAGACCAATCCTTACGATAAGGGTTAACCATTTTTTCTAAGATATGTTTAATCTCTCTATTGAAAATCTCAGCTTGTGCACTTGTCTGTGAATGGTATGAGGTGCTCACCTTATGAGAGATACCCATTTTCTTCATTAAGCTCTCAAATGGTCTATTACAAAAGTGTGAGCCCCTATCACTAATGATAGCTCGAGGCGTCTCAAACCGCGACAGGATGTTTTCTTTTAAAAATTTAATGACCGTGTGATGGTCATTGTTGCTGCACGGAATTTCTTCGACCCATTTAATGATATAATCTACGGAGAGAAAAATATACAAATTTCTAAAGGATTGGGGGAAAGGTCCCATGAAATTAATGCCCCAGCAATCAAATGCTTCTATGATAAGGATGGGATTTAAGGGCATCATATTTCGATGGGACAATGCTCCTAATTTTTGACAACGCTCACAAGCCTTGCAAAACTCATGAGTGTCCCTAAACATAATGGGCCAATAAAAGCCACTCTGTAAAATCTTGGTTGTGGTCTTTTTAGCAGAAAAGTGACCACCACAGGCCTGTGAGTGACAGAAGGAGATGACACTCTGATGCTCATCGTCTGGCACACATCTCTTTAGGATTTGGTCTGGACAATATTTAAATAAATATGAATCGTCCCAGAAAAAGTTGCGCACCTTGGTAAAGAATTTCTTCTTATCTTGTGCAGTCCAATGCGTCAGTATGGAACCTGTGGTAAGATAATTGGCAATGTCAGCGAACCAAGGTGAATGGAAGACTCTGAACAGTTGTTCATTAGGGAACATGCCATTGATATGGGTCACCTCAAGGGAATCAGAGGTATTAAGGCGAGAAAGATGATCGGCCACTACGTTCTCTACTCCCCTTTTATTTTTAATTTCCAAATTAAATTCTTGGAGTAGAACGATCCATCGTATCAAACGGGGCTTAGAATCATTCTTAGAAAGAAGATACTTAAATGCCGCATGATCTGTGTAGATAATGATCTTGGATCCGATCAGGTATGACCTAAATTTGTCCAATGCGATCACTACAGCTAAGAGTTCCTTTTCCATAGTCGAGTAGTTCACTTGGGCAGGATTTAGAGTCCTACTTGTGCAATAAATGACGTAGGGCCTCTTATCTTTTCTCTGGCCTAGAACCGCTCCAAGAGCTCAATCAGAAGCGTCGCACATAAGATCAAAAGGCAGGCTCCAATCGGGTGGTTGCATGATAGGTGCAGTGGTTAACATGCCCTTAAGCTTAGTGAAAGCTTCTTGGCATTGCTCAGTCCACTCGTATGGTGCATCCTTTTGAAGAAGATTACATAAAGGACGAGAGAGGAGACTAAAGTTCTTTATGAATCATCTGTAAAACCCTGTGTGTCCTAAGAAGGATCGCACGTCTCTGATGTTCTTGGGTGGAGGTAGGTTAGAGATAAGATCGATTTTTACCTTATCTACCTCGATTCCCTTGGACGAGATGATATGCCCAAGGACAATTCCCTTTTGAACAATGAAATGACACTTCTCCTAATTAAGTACCAAATTCCTTTCTTCATATCTTTTCAGCACATATTTAAGCCTCTTTAAACATTCGTTGAAAGATGAACCGAAAACAGAAAAATCGTCCATGAAGACCTCTAAATATTTCTCCACAATGTTAGAAAACATACTTATCATACATCGCTGAAAGGTGGTAGGGACATTACATAACCCAAATGACATCCTTTTGTAAGCAAAGGTGCCGTAGGGGCATGTAAATATAGTCTTTTCCTGGTCCTCAGGGGCGATTTCAATCTGATTGTAGCCCGAATACCTGTTAAGGAAATAATAATAGGAATAACCATCTAGCCTTTCCAAGATTTGATCGATGAAGGGCAAGGAAAGTGGTCCTTTCTTGTGACGGTATTCAACTTCCTGTAGTCAATGCACACTCTCCAACCAGTAGTAACTCTAGTTAGCACGAGTTCATTATTGACATTAGCTACGATGGTGATCCCGGACTTCTTAGGAACCACCTGAGTTGGACTCACCCATTGACTATCGGATATGGGATATATGATACCCACATCCAATAGTGTAACACTCAGGATTTTTACCAACCTGGAGTTAGGCGTCCTTAGGCAATGGGTCGACCATAACACCTTGGTAACCTCTTAGAACCCAATTCCAAAGCCAAAGAAATCATTTAGAATCTAATTCTTTAGAATTTAACGTGAATTAGCCAGCCCTACACTAGATTACTTGTGAAATTAGCACCAACTACTTTAAATACGATCTGTAAGACCCAAAACCTATAGAATCATTGACGCTATCTTACCCTAAAATCCAGGATTAAACTGTAAACCTGTTTGTTCTCAGGAACCCTTTGAAACTTTGTATTGGATCTAGACCGCGCGTCGAAAGTCCGATATCTACCATCTTAGACCATTATGACCACTTAGCTGGACTTGACAATCGCTTCGAAAATCAAGCCCAACCGATGTTCTGAGGCTATTTCATTGAGCCTGTAGTAAGGAGTGTAAGAAAAAGTGAAATTCTTTATAAATTAAATGTCATTTAAATAAATTTGGCACGTTTGGCTTGCGGGTTAAGTATAAGCATTCAGACCGTCGGAATCTGACCCAAATACACCCTCGGATCAGGGAACATTTCCCACTCAGGTCAGTATACTTGGAATCCCTGATCGAGTCTCCGTGACTGTTGAACTGAAATTGGTCCGCCATGTGCGATCTGGGAACACTACCAGACAGAAAACTTAATGTGATCAGGATCCAATATCCATGAGTTTAAGTCCGACCACATTTGGTCAGGGGACCTCCAGAAATGCTCTTCTGGACTGGGAAAGACACGATTTGGCTATAACCCAAGTGTACCTTGACTTGGAGTCTGTTTTGGTTATGTTTAGGCTTATAAAAGGGCCTTAAACCCTTAGCCTTCTAACCCATACAAAATTGGGGAAAACCCTAGGAGAGAGGAGAGAAAAGAGAGAGAAAGTGAGGGAGAAGTTGGAGCTTTCTCCTGTGATTCTCCCCTACTGCTCCACGTGCCAGATCCTTCCACCTGCATCGCTATTCTGGCGATTTCAACGTTGTTCTAGGTAAGAAAACCCTAACCCTAACCTGTTTTGGAGATTCTAGCAATACAAGTAGCGAAGTAGCTAACCTATCTTGTGAATTAGGTCGCCATATCGACGTTGGCGAAGCGTAGACTTTCTATTCGAATCGATACGCTTCTACGGCGAAAGGTGAGGATTCTAGATGCTTAGGTTAACTTTTTTCAAAGCTTTCAATGTCGTTTAATAGTAGATTATCGACAAGATCGCCGTTTGACATGCAGAACATGCTTTCTGTTTTTCATTTCGACTGCGTACGAAGAATATGAGATTTAGGGTATTTTAGGTATTTGTAGGAAATACTGTATACGTCCGTATTTTGCTAAAATAATTACCATATTTATTTGTCATGTTATTATGCAAGATATGCGTGTACGATCTGTTTGGTGAAGAGATTCGTCCTAATGCACATATTGGCCGACATAGGCTATGTAGACTAATGTGTGTAGACTAAGTGTTTGTTGAAATGCCTAAATCAATATAATTTATTCCTGCCATATGTTTTGAATGTAAGAACATGATTGTTGTGTATTAGACAACTCCTTGATATAAGGATCTGTCATATGATATGTTGGAATCAACATACGTCAAGTACGTTGGAGTTGAATAGTCTAAGTGTTTGTATAAATGTATGTATTAGTAAGTATTGAGTAAATGGTGTTGTAGATTATCGTTGAGACTAGATTCTCTACTACCATGATGATGCACATGATTTCCTCCATGCTTGTTGTATTTGAATTTCCTACCTTAGGTGTGAAATACTTGTGTATGGTTAACTGCTTATGATGTATGTTATAATATGCTGATAACATGCTAGAATTTCTTGTATTTTAATTCTGTCTTTCTCATATGATTATTGATGTAGATTACATGTGTTTGGGGCTATACTCTAGTCCAGGCAGTCGGTAATAGTTTAGAATTCGTGGTTGAATTCTATTCACCACGAAGGATGTGTATGACGAACCCGAGTCGTACTAGAGTCGTCGACAGTGTTTAGGCCACACGAAGTGCTTGTGCACCTCATGTCGGTCGATTCAACGTGCGTTCGTGCTAGTCGGACTCATCAAGTAACCCGACTGACTATTGTGTGTTCACCTTGTATTCGTCATAACTGTTTGAACCTAGGATACTAAACTTACCATTGGAAAGCCCCTCTAACTTTGGTACCTCGATCCCCTAAGACTCACAAGCCGGGCATGGTGGTATGGGACACTGTGGTCGAGCTGTCGGCCTATGCTGGGGCCACAAACCTCCCCGTAGTGACCAGTGAGTACCCTACTTTGAGCAGATTATGGTGGTATGGGACACTATATTCTTACTGTCGGCCAACATTGATAAGGTGATGGGGGAGTAGAGCAACGAGTGCGAGAAATAGCCCTGACAGCCCTTTGTAGTGACCTTGAGTTTATCCTGACACCGCATGGGTGCAACGAGTCCTGATGCAGTCTTAAGGATATAAACTAGGCCTGTATTGATAAGGTGATGGGGGAGTAGAGTAACGAGTGCGTGCAACAGCCCTGACAGCCCTTGCAGCGACCTAGAAATATATCATCGTATGAGATTACTAGGAGTGACGACCCTAGACAGGATCATTGTTTGGGTATTGATATGAGGGAGGTATCCTAGTTTTCCAATCCTGCTGTATGAAAAGGACTAATAACAACTGGGTAATCATATTCATATCGCACTGCATGTGCCTGAAAGATGTGGAGCACTAGGGAAGAAAGCATGCCGCGGACGTAAGATGGTGTCGCATGAGGGAGTATGTCGGTGAGGGCATCCATCATGTCATTTCATGCTTGCATTAATCACAGTATCTAGGAGTGTCTGATTGTATGCTTTACTATTATCGCGTGATTGATTTGATAACATGTTAACCCTTGCTATATGATTCCACTGAGTTAGCTACTCACTCCCACGTTATGGGACGGTGTTGTACACACCAACCAGTTCCTATTTCAGTTTCAGATGATGGCGATGCTTGCGAAGTAGAGCCGGACTTGATGATGATGAGGAGGATCCCTCCTATATACAGGTTCTGATTGACGGGGTTTACAGGGTTACTGATTCGATGCAAGTACACTTGGTATCTTACCTTTTTTTTACACACCCATGTATATTTTTTTCTTTCTATTTTAGAGTATACATGTAATTAGTTAACCTGGTAACATGTTCACACTCTGGAGACTTACAATCATTTATATATTTTATATATTTATCGCAGTCTTCTGCTTGCTAATTTAACTGTCTCTGGAGTATGATATGTTGTTTTGGCTTAGTCCCAATCTTGTTTTATGCCATTCTACAGACAACATGCATTCATCATTATCTATGTTGCATAAGTGACGTTTTGGAACTCGGGAGTTGGGTTTCTACCCGACTCCCAATTTTTGGGATGTTACAGATGGTATCAGAGCATGATTTGGATTAAACTGGACCTGGGTTATTTTAACACAACGCACACTGACACATTCTGACTTAGGAAGGGGGCGATGGATACCTAGAAACTACATTAGAATCTCAAGTTTTGCCGACAGGTGAGACTATACGGTAATTTAGGCCATAACATATCTTTGGTCGCGTGAATCGACTTAAATCGCCTCTAGGCCGTCAGTCGACGGGTTTGAGTCATTCCCTGAAGAATTCCAAACCCAAAAATGGATGTCCTTAGGTTTTGGGGCAATCATAACACCTTACACTCAATCTCAAGGCCTAAAACCCCTTTTTATCCAATTCCTTCAAAATCTCTCCTTCCACCACCCCATTCTTTAACTTTTTCTAAGTCTTTTCATACTACACATAAATCATAATATAAAAATGATGGATAATCATACTTAAACAAAAATTTCCTATGAATAGTAAATATATGTGTAGATTGAACTTTTAAATATTCTAATTATGGAATCTCATGAAATAAATAGGTTAGTTGGATAGATTAGCGTCTCCTACCCCAAAATCATATGCTACGTGTCACATAAATTCATTTCAGTTTGTATATTGGCCCTGAAACGCTTCAAATGGAGTCGGAGGGCCAAACGATCAAGTTCTGGGAGGATCCAGAGTGGGCCCCACACCTTTTTGGGACCCAGGGGGCAGGAGGACCTTGCCCCATGGGAGAGCCCTTGCCAAATCCACTAGTGGTCAGCGAGGGCCTCACCGGTCAGCGGGCTGGTCGGGCCGGGCCGCCCGGGCCGATGGGTTTTGGGGTCTTGTGGGACCCAATGGTCCAGGGTTCGACCATTATTTCATTCCAAATCACATACTTCCTTCACAAAGTGACCCCCCAAGCTCTCTTTTTCTTTCCAACTTGCTGTTTTCTCTCTCAAACCTCCCTTCCAATCACTCCTTCCTTCGTTCTTCGTTATTTCCTTCATCCCTCCATCGTTCTCAGCCATACCTAGTACCTAGTTCTTCCATTTTCTTTGATTTGAGCTCCTATAGCTCCCATTTCAGCTCAAAATCGTGTGAGCTTCTAACCCCTCACGTTTCTTCCTTTTCCCTTTGCAATCCTAGCCTTTTGGAGCATGTTTCCCTCCTCTATCAGACCTAGATTCGTGACAACCTATTAGGTCAGCCCTTTTTCTTCATTTCCTTCACTTTTCATGGCTCATTTGAGCTCTTAAGCTCTCATTTGAGCCTCAAAATCATGAAAACCTACTTACCCATCCCATTTCTCCACTTTCTTCTCTTGAGGAGTATTGAGAGTACATGGCCGATAGAGCTCTAATGGGCAACAGACATTATTAAGCTAGACAGTGTTAAAGAAGGTAAGTTGGGACCGTGGTAGAAGTCCTTTGGTAGAATTAGGCATCTATGCCATTGTCCTGTAGATTGTTTGATTACCGTTTTAAGGATTTCTGTATTTTGTTGCTGTTAGGCCTAATGATGTCATAGGTAGAAAATATGTTTGTGTTTAGTGGTTTGGGCTTAGCATAGCCGCAGTCGTTCCTATCATAATGTATGTGGAACTTTATTTCATGTATTGTGACAAATTTTGTTAAATGAAGTGCATGTCGTTTCGTTCGCTGTAAGATATTGTCCCTAGATTGGTGTATCCTATGGTTTCCACTACCATGTTTGGAATATATACGATTAAAAGTAAATCCTGGGATTAAGCTTACAAAATTAATTTTTATCCCACCCCACCCTCCTACCAAGCATGCCACTCCCAATCCCGACATGGGATTAGTAATGCGGTCCCAGTTAACACAACTTGAGACCACTGATAATCTTGACTCTAAGTGATAAAATAATCCCCTGTAGTAGAAATGGTATGAAACCATTTAGCGTATAGGCTTAGATTTTGGATTATAGCTAGTGAGTTACAGACGAGGCTACTAGTTGTATTAAGCAGTGTAAAGCCTGTTTATGCTAAGAAATTGTAGGTTAGATTTGGTTGGAGTAGAACTCCATTCCTTCGACAGATCCCTTTAATAGTTATAGACTTCTGTTATAACCCTTAGGAAAGTTGTTTTAACTTAGAACCATTCACTCTCAGGGAAAACTTATACATCCCTACGATTGAACTTAGAATAAACCATCACGCCCCTTAGAATTGCCTTCCCCAAGGGCTTATTGCATTCGAAAACGCGGAGTAAAGGAACTGCATATATAAGCGAAGTATTCATGGTTTGAATTGACTTCTCAATCCTGGTAGTTGCCAATGAATCCAATGCTCTGATCAAGCAGAAGATCAGCATCGTTTAGGATTAAGAATTGATACGACGAATTTTCTGTCAGAGTCTAGGCAGAAAGTCTCTGTATCCGGCTCAGACCCACTACACGACTTTTCTTCCGTGTTGGCCCGACCACCTACAACCAAAAGTTATTGCTTTGCCTTTGGAAAATGTTGAAGACATATAACTAATAGAGATTAGACCTCTTGCCATCAACTCACATCCGTCCTTGAAATCAACCACAACACCCATCATTTCAGCTCTTTTCTACAACCATAGGTACCAATGCCATAGAACGCATCATTAGCAAAGGAAGACCAATGTAGCGAGAGATTGTCTCCCATTTCATGTCAAGGATAGGCCCTAAGTTACATCTCGTTCCGATATACGGATCGAGACATAAATTCTTGAACCTTAAGCAAAACTAAGTTTTAAGGGGGGTAGAACGTACCGAGCCTAATCTAGTTAGCATTATCTAACGCAACCCTTGGATCAGAGTTGCGCAGCGGAAGCGTGGTTGGCCTCTTCCCCACTGGCCCAGGATCGAAGAAGTTGGTTTAGGTTATACGTAAGGTTAGGTCATTAAATAGGATTTGAACCTTCCTTAGAATGTCAATATGAAAGTCTCTCTAGGGACTCATTACCCTTAGCCAATTTCGGGGATGAAATTTTATTTTAAGGGGGGTAGATTGTAACACCTTGAATTTTTACCAACCTGGAGTTAGGCGTCCTTAGGCAATGGGTCGACCATAACACCTTGGTAACCTCTCAGAACCTAATTCCAAGGCTAAAGAAATCATTTAGAATCTAATTCTTTAGAATTTAACGTGAATTAGCCAGTGCTACACTAGATTACCTGTGAAATTAGCACCAACTGCTTTAAATACGATTTGTAAGACCCAAAACCTATAGAATCATTGACGCTATCTTACCCTAAAATTCAAGATCAAACTCTAAACCTGTTTGTTCTCAGGAACCCTTTGAAAATTTGTATTGGATCTAGACCACGCGTTGAAAGTCCGATATCTACCATCTTAGACCATTATGACCGCTTAGCTGAACTTGACAATCGCTTCGAAAATCAAGTCCAACTGATGTTCTGAGGCTATTTCATTGAGCCTGGAGCAAAGAGTGTAAGAAAGAGTGAAATTCTTTATAAATTAAATATCATTTAAATAAATCTGACACGTTTCACTTGCGGGTTAAGTATAAGCATTCAGACCGTCGGAATCTGACCCAAATACACCCTCGGATCAGGGAACATTTCCCACTCAGGTCAGTGTACTTGAAATTCCTAATCGAGTCTCCGTGACCGCTAAACTGAAACTGGTCCACCACGTACGATCTGGGAACACTACCGGACAAAAAACTTAATGTAATCAGGATCCAATATCCATGAGTTTAAGTCCGATCGCATTTGGTCGGGGGACCTTAAGAAATGCTCTTTTGGACCGGGAAAGACTCGATTTGGCTATAACCCAAGTATACCTTGACTTGGAGTCTGTTTTGGTTATGTTTAGGCTTATAAAAGGGCCTTAAACCCTTAGCCTTCTAACTCATATGAATTTGAGGAGAGAAAAGAGAGAGAAAGTGAGGGAGAAGTTGGAGCTTTCTCCTGGGATTCTTCCGTATTGCTCCACGTGCCAGATCCTTCCACCTACATCGCTATTCTGGCAATTCCAACGCCGTTCTAGATAAGAAAACCCTAACCCTAACCTGTTTTGAGGATTCTAGCAATACAAGTAGTGAAGTAGCTAACCTATCTTGTGAATTAGGTCGCCATATCGACGTTGGCGAAGTGTAGACTTTCTATTCGAATCGATACGCTTCTACGGTGAAAGGTGAGGATTCTAGATGCTTAGGTTAACTGTTTTTTAAAGCTTTCAATGTAGTTTAATATTAGATTATCGACGAGATCACCGTTTGACATACAGAACATGCTGTCTGTTTTTCATTTCGACTGCGTACGGAGAATATGAGATTTAGGATATTTTAGGTATTTGTAGGAAATACTGTATATGTCCGTATTTTGCTAAAATGATTGCCATGTTTATTTGTCGTGTTATTATGCAAGATATACGTGTACAATCTGTTTGGTGAAGAGATTCGTCCTAATGCACATATTGGCCGACATAGGCTATGTAGACTAATGTGTGTAGGCTAAGTGTTTGTTGAAATGCCTAAATCAATATGATTTATTCCTGCCATATGTTTTGAATGTAAGAATATGATTGTTGTGTATTAGACAACTCCTTGATATAAGGATCTTTCATATGATATGTTGGAATCAACATACGTCAAGTACGTTGGAGTTGAATAGTCTAAGTGTTTGTATAAATGTATGTATTAGTAAGTATTGAGTAAATGGTGTTGTAGATTAGCCTTGAGACTAGATTCTCAACTACCATGATGATGCACATGATTTCCTCCATGCTTGTTGTATTTGAATTTCCTACCTTAGGTGTGAAATACTTGTGTATGGTTAACTGCTTATGATGTATGTTATAATATGCTGATAACATGCTAGAATTTCTTGTATTTTAATTTTGTCTTTCTCATATGATTATTGATGTAGATTACATGTGTTTGGGGCTATACTCTAGTCCAGGCAGTCGGTAATAGTTTAGAATTCGTGGTTGAATTCTATTCACCACGAAGGATGTGTATGACGAACCCGAGTCGTACTAGAGTCGTCGGCAGTGTTTAGGCCACACGAAGTGCTTGTGCACCTCATGTCGGTCGATTCAACGTGCGTTCGTGCTAGTCGGACTCATCAAGTAACCCGACTGACCATTGTGTGTTCACCTTATATTCATCATAACTGCTTGAACCTAGGGTACTAAACTTACCATTGGAAAGTCCCTCTAACTTTGGTACCTCGATCCCCTAAGACTCAGGAGCCGGGCATGGTGGTATGGGACACCGTGGTCGAGCTGTCGGCCTATGCTGGGGCCACAAACCTCCCCGTAGTGACCAGTGAGCACCCTACTCTGAGCAGATTATGATTGTATGAGACATTATATTCTTGCTGTCGGCCTACATTGATAAGGTGATGGGGGAGTGGAGCAACGAGTACGAGCAACAGCCCTGGCAGCCCTTTGTAGTGACCTTGAGTTTATCCTGACACCACATGGGGGCGACGAGTCCTGATGCAGTCTTAAGGATATAAAGTAGGCCTGTATTGATAAGGTGATGGGGGAGTGGAGTAACGAGTGTGTGCAACAGCCCTGACAGCCCTTGCAGCGACCTAGAAATATATCATCGTATGAGATTACTAGGAGTGACGACCCTAGACAGGATCATTATTTGGGTATTGATATGAGGGAGGTACCCTAGTTTTCTAATCCTGGTGTATGAAAAGGACTAATAACAACTCGGTAATCAGATTCATATCGCACTGCATGTGCTTGGAAGATGTCATGTGCCTAGAAGATGTGGAGCACTGAGGGAAGAAAGAATGTCGCGGACGTAAGATGGTGTCGCATGAGGGAGTATGTCGGTGAGGGCATCCATCATGTCATTTCATGCTTGCATTAATCATAGTATCTAGGAGTGTCTGATTGTTTACTTTACTATTATCGCGTGATTAATTTGATAACATTTTAACCCTTGCTCTATGATTCCACTGAGTTAGCTACTCACTCCCACGTTACGGGACGATGTTGTACACACCAACCAGTTCCTATTGCAGTTTCAGATGATGGCGATGCTTGCGAAGCTGAGCCGGACTTGATGATGATGAGGAAAATCCCTCCTATATGCAGGTTTTGATTGACGGGGTTTACAGGGTTACTGATTAGATGCCAGTACACTTGGTATCTTACCTTTTTTTTACACACCCATGTATATTCTTTTCTTTCTATTTTAGAGTATACATGTAATTAATTAACCTGGTAACATGTTCACACTCTGGAGACTTACAATCATTTATATATTTTATATATTTATCGCAGTCTTTCGCTTGCTAATTTAACTATCTCTGGAGTGTGATATGCTGTTTTGGCTTAGTCTCAATCTTGTTTTATGCCATTCTACAGACAACATGCATTCATCATTATCTATGTTGCATAAGTGACTTTTTGGAACTTGGGAATTGGGTTTCTACCGGACCCCCGATTTTTGGGATGTTACAAATAGTTTAAGAACCTCGGCCTTAACCACTTCCTTCATATTTGAATTTAGTCTACATTGTGATTGTCGAATAGCCTTTGCATTATCCTCAAGATATATGCGGTGAGTACAAATTGATGGGTCGATTCCCTTGAGGTCCGCTATTATCCATGCAAGAGCTCCCTTATGCTCAATGAGAGTAGATATGAGCTTACTCTCCTGTTCTTTCTCCAGGTGGGCAGAAATCACCACCGGGTATGTCTCATCTTGACCTAAATAAACATATTTCAAATCAGAAGGTAAAGGTTTTAGGTCAAGCTTCGGCGGCTTGAGGTTAGACGGTAGAGGCACTACATCAGTTTGGGATAATTCTTCAAATTGTGGCCTCCACCGGTTAACTTCAAGTACCGGTGCAGTATCAAGCATGACACACGTCTCCCTAATCATGTCATTGTCAAAATCATGGGAGTGGGCCAGGCATGTCTCTAGAGGATCAGAGGATAAGGTAAGAGGCATTCTATCTTCCACAAAAGAATCAATCATGTTAATGTCATGGAAATCATCATCATCCTCTGAGTTGCTGCAATTATTGAAAAAGATATTTGACTCCAATGTCAAATTTCTAAAAGACAGTCATAACACCATTCCTGTAATTGATAATTGCATTTGAAGTGGAAAGGAATGAGCGACAAAGAATGATGAAAATCTGAGTGCTCATGTTATTGATGGGTTCGGTATCCAAGATGATAAAATCTACAGGGTAGTAAAATCTATCGACCTGGACCAACACATCCTCGATTATCTCTTTTGGTACATGAATAGTACAATCAACAAGTTGTAGTATGGTCCGGGTGAGTTTTAATTCACCCAAACCTAACTGTTTGTATACCGAGTAAGGAATCAGATTGACTCACGCTTCTAAGTCAAGAAGTGCGTGATCAATTCGATAGTTTTCGATTACACATGATATGGTTGGGCTGCCGGGATCTTTGAATTTCTGCGGCACATCTTATTTTAGGATGACACTCACTTTCTCAGTCAAAGAAACCTTCTTTTGAACACTTTGCCATCGTTTAGTCGTGCATAAGTCCTTTATTAATTTGGCATATGAAGGTATCTGTTTTACGACATCAAGTATAGGAATGTTGACTTTCACTTGTTTCAACACCTCTAGGATATCCTGAGAGTTAGAAAGACATTTTGGTGTAACTAACCATTAGGGGAACGGAGCAACTGGCTTCTCTAGAGGTTTCGGTTCTAATTTTTTTGGGGCATCACTAGATCCATCATTGTTGTGCTCTTTTGGTTCTTGAGGCTTTTCGGGCCTAACCGAAAGTATTTTATCAATAACCTTCCCACTCGTAAGAGCGGTGATGGATTTAGTATACCCCATTTGATTTGAAGAGATAGGATCACCTATCTCGTATTGCGGTTTAGGATTGGGGAGTGGTTGTGTAGGAAGCATCCCCTTTTCTATAGCCGTCATACGTGAATCCATCTTTTGCATAAAATCTCGCATTATCTACCTCAGCTCTTGCATGGAATTTTGAATCGGTTCTTCTTGAGGTCTCCCCTGATTTGGATTTCGATTGAAGAAACCTTGAGGGGTAGCAATTTGTCCATTCCTCTAACTAAAATTGGGATGATTTTTCCAGTCAGGATTGTACGTATTAGAGGTTAGTCCATTGAAAGGTCTTTGATAGTTATTTACGGCATTGGATTGTTCAATCAATACTTCTCGAAAGGCAGGTATTGTAGGATAATTTTCAGTTGTATGAATGTTACAATCACAGATGCCACAAACACTTTCATTAACCTTATCCTTCTTTCCTTCCATGGCCTCAAATTTTCTTATAAGCGTAGACACTTTATACTTGAGATCATCATCTTCTTTCAAGAGATACAATCCACTTTTCTCCTTAGGTTGAGTCGGCCTAGACGTGGTGTTCGAATTTGGATAATAGTCCCATTCTTGTGTTTTTTCAGCAAGACTATCGAGGTAATCCCATACCACGTCAACATTTTTATTAATGAATTCTCCATTACACATTGTCTCGACCATTTAGCGCATGAAAGATGTCAGTCCATCATAGAAAAAATTTGTAATGTGCCACATTTCAAAGCTGTGTTGTACGCATGAACTGACCAAATCCTTCAACCTTTCCCAACATTGGAAGAATGTTTCATCTTCCTTTTGGGCAAAGTTCATGATTACTTTTCTGAGGATAGTCGGTTTATGATGTGGGAAAATTTTCTTTATAAATTTCCTCTGCATATCATTCCATGGGCCAATGGATCTAGGACGCAGTGAATGTAACCACGTCTTGGCCTTCTCTTTTAAGGAAAATGAAAAGAGTTTCAGCCTAATTGTATCCTTAGATACATTAGGAAAGTATAAAGTGGCTATAATCTCATTGAACTCTTTAAGATGTAGATACGGTTCTTCATATTCGAGCCCATGGAACTTAAGGAGTTGAATAATCCCTGACTTGATGTCCATCTGTCCTGTATTCTTAGGAAAAATCATGCATGAGGGCGTACTCACCCACGCCAGTTGTAAATAATCTCATAAAGTACGAGGCAGGGGTGCTTGATGCACCTCATTCTCAGCTTGTACTTCTTCAACCCTAGGTTGGGGTAGTGCTTGAGATTGATTTGCAGCCATAACCTCAATTAACTCAGGAAAGTTTGAGCGGTGTCTAGTCCTGCGATGGACAGTCAACCCCTCAACTAATCCTCCTTCGGTTAAGAGACGTCAAGTGTTGTCACGGGCCCACTTGGGCATGAAACACTCGCAGCCTTGATTTAAATTCTAAATTAAAACCTAAGAAATGAAATAAAACTCTTAAAAGAAGAGAGGGTTGGAGAGAAGTTACCAAAGTGGAGTCCCTAAGTTAAAACCTGCAAAACAAACCAAACAAGTTAGTTTCTAGGAATAGAAAGTCTAAGAATAGAAAATTCTTAATTAGAAGTAAACTAATTTCTAAATAAAAAGAAGAAATTTCTAAAAAAGAGAGTAGAAAACAAATTAGGAAAGTCTTAAACTAGAAAGTAAGTTAATAAAAGGGAATAGAAAGTAGAAATTAGAAATTAGAAAGAGCTTACTGAATTAGAAGTTTCTATCTTAAAATCCTACAAAACAAATAGGTTAGTTTCTATAAATCAACAAAAATAATTTAACCCAAAATTAGAGAAATCCTAATCTTAAACTAATCCTAAAACTAGTTAATTTCATAAACGTAACCGTCAGTCCCCGACAACGGCGCCAAAAACTTGTTCACTCCCCAAGTGCAGGGTTGTGATGTAGTAATAAACTCGGTAAGACCGAGGTCGAATCCCTATGGACTGAAACCTGTACGTTATCTGAAACCTGTACGTTATCTGAAACTAAGTAGAACTAGAAATAGACTAAGATATAATATAAATCAAATAGAATTTAATGAAGAATTGTGAAATAATTATCTAAAACTTTGGAGAAATCAGAGGTAAAGAAACTAGGGATTCAGATGATCCACTTGTAGAGATCAGGGAGATCTTAGGCCTGCTTCACAAATCATGGAAATTAAACTAAACTTACTTGATATAGTTTAAAGAGATGAAAGGTATATGAATTAGAATGGATTCCATCACCAAACCATGCCCAGGAGACAAAGCAAACAACAAAATTAAACTAATTACCAACCAATCACATGTATGAAGGTTAGGAAGGGTACCGTCATCCAACCATGCCTAGGAGACTATGGTGAACAACAGGGTTTCCTGACGTCATAAATATAAAAAGGAGAAAGAAATACTCAAAGTCATCGCAGATCTATTGTAATTTCAGTCACAATAAACCATTAAAAACTGAAAGTATTCCCTTAATAATCAAACTAAAATCAACTTTAATTCAAAAATTAAAATGAAATTAAAAGCATAAAATAGAATCTCCCATCCCACTACAAGCTTTACCTCTTAGCCCTAGCTAAGAGGTTTAGCCCATAAACATGATTAGGCCAATCTCTTAAACAAAAGAAAAAGCAAAAGAGAACAACTTTAGTCTCTCTCTCTCTCCCTCTCCTCTATGCTCCACGTCTAAGCTCCAAGCTCTGATGATCTCTCTCTCACGTCCACAACCTCCATTTATAGCTGCTGGAAGGCTGGAGTCAGTGGCAGAGTCACAACAGGACACGGAGTGTAACTTTTCGCAGCTGAGTTTTAGTGCTTCAAAACTCACCACTTTCCCCGCTCAATTTTCAAAGAAACACTGTCTCTTAGGACGTTTTTTAGTCCTATACATGATAGACGGATCAGATCTGCCATATAATGAAAGATGGTGGGCCACAACCGCTTGGAAATTCATATTTTCATGGATGTACGAAAGCTTTCTCACCTCTTCACTGCGTAGCTTGGTGGGCCCCACAGAAGTGTTTTCGGGGAAATCCACCCTGTCCATTAGATTCAGGACAAAATTTCAGTCAAGAATGGGTGGTTTTGAACATCCATTGACGTGGCCTAGAGAAGAAATCATGTCAAAAATCATTTTAAATGCCGCAGGACCGCCTGTTTGTGGACTCTGTATCGCACACGTGTGCATGTATGGATGCAAACTTTCAGCAAGGTTTTGAAGTAATCAAGGCCATCTACAAGATGGACGGCTTGGATCTTTCGTACAGGAATGTATGGGGCCCACAGAGGTCCATAAAAATGGACAGCGTCCGTTCATTTCGCTGTTGCTAAAATCGCATTGCATGCGGGCGGATGTGGAAGGCGGTCGCGGTCAGCAGTGTTGACCGCCTTAAGCTGGCACAGTACTCGGCATACGTGCATATGCAATGTGCACACGCCTCATACACAGGGCTCACCGTGATGTTTACGAGAAATCTACACTATCCATCTTCTTTCTCATATTATTTTAATCGTCGAGAACAATTTTGAAGCATATCCAGATAGCGGGTGGGCCCCTAATTAAAGATTAATGGGCTGATCTGTCTGTTGGCCCACTTTCTAAGATATTCAATAGCTGAAATTTAATATGTACTGTTAATTTATGACCTCCATCACATGTATGAAGTCTCGAGTCAATCGGATGGCGAGAACCATGTGATCTTGCATTTGGGACCAATTTTGAGCCTCTTTAATGAGAACGGCTTGATTTCCTCGGATCCCTGTCATGTAAATCCATTGATCTTGGTTCTCTGGAGTGCGTCCCTTGCTCTGGTGACTTCAGAGCGTCAAATCCATGCTTTTAATATCCTTTTTCAATCAATACTCCTTATTTTATCCTGCAACAAAATACAATTAAAATATGTCGTTAAGCCTTATCAAGTACGTAAATCCATGTAATAACAGGGGCTTAATATGTAATATTTGACCCTTAACACGTATACACAATTGACTTGGAACCTACTTGGCTTGACCCGATCGTCCAATATCTCGACAGTGGGGAGTTTTCCGAAGATCACGCTGAGACTCGTCGATTGAAGATCTGAGCTTCCCGCTACAACATACTTAACAGGACATAATATAAAAAGGGTTACTATGCTCCATTGCTATGATGCTTAAACCCCAACAAAGCCGACTATGTATTACGAGAAATCCACGAAGGGATCTATGGAAATCACTCAGGAGGGCAATCACTCACACACAAGGTCTTACATAAAGAATATTATTGGCCAACTATCTAGCACGACGCTCGTAAACTCGTCTAGACGTGTGACAAGTGCCAGTGATTTGTGGCTATCCCGAGATAACCTCCTTAGGAACTAACTCCTATGACCAGTCCTTGGCCTTTCGCACAGTGGGAAATCGACATTATTGGGCCACTCCCTATGGAGAAAGGCTAGACCAAGTTTACTGTCGTAGATGTGGACTACTTTACAAAGTGGGCCAAAGCAGAGCCATTGGCAAAGATAACTAAACAAAAGATCACGGACTTTGTATGAAAAAGCATCGTCTGTCGGTTCGGGATACCCCAGACTATTATAACTGACAAGGGGAAGTAGTTTGACAATAGGAGCTATCGAGAGATGTGTGATAATCTCGGGATCAGAAACATGTATTCATCGCCCCATATCCTTAGACAAACAAACATGTTAAAGCAGTCAATAAGATCATCAAACAATATCTTTGAACCAAACTCGATCGAGCCAAATGAGTATGGGCTGAGGAACTCCCGAAGATATTGTAGGCGTACCAACCACAGCTTGAACCACTATAAAAGAAACTCTTTTCTCCCTTACTTATGGCTCGAAAGCCGTCACCCCAGTCAAGATCAGGTTAATTTCAGCCAAGCCAGTTCCTTTAATGAAGAATTCCTAGCCCTCGTACTCGATCTTGTGGACGAACAAAGGAAAAGAGATCGGTTATGAATGATCGCTTGACAATAACAAGTAGCTCAGTTCTACAATGCCCGAGTCAAGGTCAGACGTTTTCGAGTCGGAGACATGGTCCTCCAAAAGACGTTCTCCAATACTAAGAAAGTTGGTGCGGGCACATTAGGACCCAATTGGGAAGGATCCTATGTTGTCTCAAATACCATCCGATCGGGAATATACAGATTGAAAGACCTAACAGGGTAATTATTACCTCATCCGTGGAATACCAAGCATCTAAAAATCTACTACCCTTAGGTCGGCCTGATGAAGCATTTAGAAAGACTAAAAAATGACAAGCATGTAAACTGAGTCAAAATGAATAAAAGAAAACTAAGTGTATTCATTCATTAATATATTTGTTACATCGAGTTACATCTTAATTCGGCATTACATTAATAGAGTAAAAGGGTTAAAAGCAAAAGAAAGATCGGCCATGACGTGCGAGCTTCTTCCTCAGCTGTAGATATTTTCGAGCCTACCCAGGAGCTTAGTGTGCTTAAAGTGCTGGTGTGAGTGCCAAAAACCAAGTGCTAATGTGAGTGCTAAAAATGAAGCCCTAAGGCTCAACTACTACCACCACTTGGATCAAACTTTGGAGCCACCTCAAGCTCAACCTCGACACTAGTCATTGCGTCGTCAGACCCAAAAGTCTCATCCTCCTGGCCCTCAGGTCTACGGGCACCTTCATTAAATCCTAAAAGATCAAGATCGAGAAAAGATTCTTGCATTAGTCGGATACATTCGGTGTACCCCGATTAATACAAAATATCCCTCTCTTCCGTGAACTCTCGAGACTCGAGGAAAGCCTTTACGGCCTGTTCTTTAGCCTGTTTGATCTTATCTCTAGCCTGCTCAATGGCAACCTCGGTCTCGGCCTTGACTTAATTCAACCTATCTTCACATGGAGCATGAGCCAGACGCTGACTCTCCTCTTGAGCCTCTTTCAGTAGAAAGGCCACACACGCACACTCGACCATGGCATCCTCAATAGCCTTTTTGGTAAAACTCGAGTTACCTGACAGCACGCCTGCCCGAGTCAGGGTGCCTTCAAGTTACGTCTCCAACTCCACAGTTCGTTTCTCAGCTTCAGCAAGGTCCGAGCTACCCCTAAGCATACAAGGGGTAAACTGTAAAAAGAAGATTTAAGGTTAGAATTAAGTTGTCGAAACTAAATAGAAACTACTCAAGATGATAAAGATCTAGGGCCTTACCTCAAGCAGCACCTTCACTGCGTGAGCAAGAACCTGCCTTGAAGGGGTGCTGTAGAGGCCGGCATAATCCTTCTCTCCTCCATGAGAGATGGCCCATGGGATGAGGGCCGACACATCTCGTAGAAGGAGAGAAAGTTCTTGTTGAGTTATCTCCCCTTGTGAGGTCTCCCCTCTTAGCTCCTCTCTCAGTTTCAAGACTTGCTCTACAACAGGTCTTGGCTCAGGAACCACATGAGACTCAGCAGGGACTACATCCACCTCTTTTGTCCTCTCTTCTAGGTCAGAGATAGGGCTGTTCACGAGTCCAGTTAGTTCAAAAAACTCATTCGACTCAGCTTGAGTTAACTCAGATTGATTATCTTGAATGGCCGATTCGAGTTGAGCCAAGCTAATTATTTGAAGCTCGAGTTGAGTTCAAGCCGAGTTCGACCAGGGGGCATTTCAACTCGACTCAAATCAAAACTCAAACTCGAGCTCAACTCGGCTTGATTAATAAATATATTAAATATTATATTATATATATATTATATAATATATATATATATATATATTATATTAATATAAGTTTTAACTTTTAACTTTTAAAAAACCCTAGAATCTCTACCCGACCGCATGCACACCCCTTTCCCTTTCCCTTTCTTCTCTTTCTCTACCCGCTGTCAGCTGCACGCCCACTCAGACCACCACTACCAGTTTTCATTTCAGCTCCACAATAGCATGATTTCAATATCTTGAGATCTACTTCTTGGTTGAGAAACCCAAGAAATCTAAGATGGGTTCTTCTCAGATTTGTTAGAGCTTTAATGAAATCCAATGATCTGATTAGCTAGAGCTCTTTACTTGGATTTCTGATCTGTGTTCTGCTCTGTTTCTTTTCTAGTACTTGGATTTCTACTAGTGGAGAAGATCAAGAACAAATCGGTTCTTATAGGTTTCCTCATCCGATTTGAAGCTTTGTTTGGTTTTATTCATTAGGTTTTGCTTTAATTCTCTTAAGATTTTTAAATTTTTCATCAATGGAGGAGGATCAAAAATAGAATTAATTAATCTCTCACCCAACAAGTTCGAGCTTGATTCGAGGTAAACTCGACTCGACTCGAACCACTAGCTCGACTTGAACTCGACTCGACAACTTTGGCAAACAAGCCAAACTTCAATGTTGAGCTCGAGGCCGAGCTCGAGCTCGAATTCGAAATCGAGTACATTATGGACAAGTTGAGTCGAGCTTGGACAACCTCGACTCGACTCGGCTCGTGCCCACCTCTAGTCAGAGAATATGACAACACTTGGGATGACCGTGGCAAGTGCGACCGGGGTGGATGCCTCTCTAGCCTTCAGAGCTGTCTTCAGTTTCTTTGAAGGCCGAGTCTCCGACAAGAGCGCTAATCCTGGAGGAACCTTCACCTTAGAAGCTGGTTTCAGAAGAGGCCAAGCTTTAGCCATATCTATGTCAGACAAGGTGTGGAGTTAGGAAAATCCAGGAGAAATGCATCAGAACAACTAGAGGATACCTGTCACGGTCGAGTCTAAGCCCGAGAGAAGACATTCTAGTTGAAGAAGATTCTTCCAAGACCGATCCTCCTGACTTAACGCCCTTAGTTCTTTGATCCGAGTTAAAGCATTAGCTTCTAACTTCGACCTTTTCTTGGGAGTCTCTGCAGAGCACATTCAATCAGACTCAGAAACGTCATAGTAAGAAAAGATAAAGGACAAACCGAGTCACCTACTTCAGAGAATGCCTGATGAATGCGAGGTTCAAAGAGCCTAGGCTTGGTAGTCTCCCAGCGACCGTACACTCAGAACCACCTCTCTCCAGTGCTTGTCGGAAGTATGAGGCTCGATAATCAAAGAACCACCCTTGTTCCGCCAAGCGCTTAAAAAGTATTAGTCAGGCTACTGAGGGTTTGGTCATACTTGGTACAGATAGAGGAACCCATTAATGGTCAGTGGGGTTTCTCTGCCTCAGCCCATAACACTGAACATTTGAATAAGTTCCTCCACCCATTTAAAACTATCTTCCCAGTAGTAATTTGAAGTCAGGAAAGAAAATCCTGAGCAATGGGTTGAAGGGGCAGATGCATGCCACATTACACGGTGACTTGAAAAATTATGACCATCTCAGGAGAAGGATGGTCAGGCAATTCACTCGGGAGGGGCAGATGAAGAATCACTGAGTCAGGGACATGGTACCCGACTCGAATTCTGTCAAAGTCCGCCTCGGTCAAGATCGAAGGGACCGAGCCTCTCTGCTCGTCTCTAACTTCCCCTCCCTTAGCAGCCTCTCCTTCTTCGTTTGTCGATTCAACAGCCCGTGCCGATCTTCTAAGAGGAACCAACTCAGTGGTTTCCTCAAACTCCTCATCCACTTCCTCTAAGTCGTCCCCAAGAAGATTAGGCCTCCCAGGGGTAATAATCAAACCGTCAGAAGGACCGGTCGAAGCAGGACGTTCTACTGAAGTCTTAGACACCCTAACAGTGAATTGAAAAGCTTTATTGATGCTAATTGCCATCTCCGTCAGTACTGAGGGCGATTCTGAGACATTCCAGAGATGTCTTGTTTTGTCCTCATCACCGGAAATTCCCTCCCAGGGACTTGACGAATGCATTGCCATTGAGATTAAAAAGGAAAAGGGATGGAGAGAACTCACTTGAGAGGTGAAAAACACACAGATGGTGAAGCAAAAAGAAAAAGGAAGATGAAAACAGTGGAAAAATGGCAAAATGCAGGGACAAAGAGGACGGGCAGTGGAGAAAATGACAATAACGAAGAAGAAAATTGGAGGAAGAAGGAGCAGATGCACGAAATGGGGAAGAGGTGTCCCGCTCCTCCTTTTATAGCTTTTCATATGACAGAGGCATTTAAGGAGGAGTCGAATCAACACCTATTTCAACTCCCCCGCCCGACATGTGGCGTATGCCGACTGACGTAAGTAACGCCCTCACCATGTGTCCGAAGTTCATAAGTGAACGAAACATTCTGACGGTTGTCCGCTCGTGTGACCTCGAGCAACGAATCGACGCGCGTTAAAGACGACACAAGGAGCATTAAATGTTCCATCATGACTTCGGTCCCCAATACAAACTGACCTAGAAACTCTTTACTCCTTAGTGTTAGCACAACTGATACTAGGAGTAAGGGGGCTTACTGTTGGGAAAAAAGGTGACAAGTCCGGAGACTCGGTTATGGAATGGACCAACTCTACTGACACTGCCCGAGGCAGCAGGTCAGATCGAGATAAGGAAAAGCCTAAAGGAGAGACTCAGCTTGGATTGCAGGAAATGAATCCCGACTGAGACTTGAAGAGTCAAGAGCCATAGGAAAAATGTGTAAGACGCATAAAGTTGACTCGGCTAATGAGGCAACAACGTCTAAGGAGACTGATTAAGGTCTAAAAGCTAAAAGCCACCTGACCAACCATAAAACTGACCCATGTTAGGCCAGTTATGGTGTCAGCTATCGGATTAAGGAAGGATATTGGATCCAAACCGACTCTGTTTCATCCGATAGTAGGTAAAAAGCCCCATCCCTATAGCCAGCCTAGACTGATTTACTACCAGAGTCAGTTAAGGTCGAACCAAGCAAGGGAGAGACGGTGTAAGGCTAAATACCGTCCTGAAGATCTCGTAAAAGGATTTCCGATCTCGAAAATCTCAGGATCGGGAAGTATCCATAAATATATTGTAAGTAAATCGAATCTCCTAAAAATCAGGGAGAGAATCCTCACACGTTGGGACCTCTCACTCCTATAAAAGGAGGACTCTCTCAGATCAAAGGTACACCGAAAAAATATCTTGAAAAAATCTTCTTCTTGGTCTTATTACTGACTTAAGCATCGGAGGTTCCCTAGCTTTAGGTAGGGTTTCCTTTGTCTTTCATCACTGTGTAGGTGTGAAGTACAGGGAGAGGCACATCAGGTTTTTCGTATCAACAAGATATATTAAAGTTGATTTAGTAATTAAAATAAAACCTCTAAATATGCCATGCATAGCTACTTTTGGATTAAAGTTGATTCACACTCCATGTGCCAAACACATTGGGAGGATTTCAAATCCTGGGGGTTCTGAGTCCAGGGGGTTCCAAATCTACGCTCCTAAACAGGCCTTAAAAATAGTTGGATTATAGTTAAATCTGTGAATATTGACTTAACTAATCAACCATTAATTAATAAAGAATCGGGTAATTTATGAAGGAGAGAGTTTGCCGAATTTGCTTCAAGTTGTAATTGACTTGAAGTGAACTGAGCACCTTATGACTCCAATTGTTGAATAGTTGAATTATGCTCAGATGTGTAAAAATTGACCTAACTACTCTACCACCAATTGACAAGAAATTAGATGATTTATGAAGAAGAGGCTTAAGGGTTAGTTCTTTGATTGAGCTCTTTTTGCCTTGAAGACTATAATTTTTATTATGACAGTGATAATTTTGTTGCGTTCATCAATAAAATAAACTATTAGGAAACAAAAACAATGAATAAAAAGTTCAAGCATTGATTTTATTAATCTGAATGTAATTGTAATAGAATCAATAAATAAATAAAAATAAAGTAGAAAATTATCAACGGTGGTTCTAACGAGTGAGATGGTTGTAAACGATTAACATTCTTCTAAACCTGGATAGTCAATAGACAATCGTCAAAATCTAAACGGTTGAGAGATGGTCATGGTTTGGTTAGTAGGTTGTGACTGATGAATTGTTAAGTAAGGACGAAAGTACTTTGGTTTGTCAATCTACGTGACGATTGAATCTTAGAGTCAAGTGAAGCCCACATTAAAGATTATACAACTGAAAGCTCAACAAGAAGGAAAGGTTCAGAGTAGTCCTAAAGGTAAAATAAGCCTCACATCCCATAACTAAAACATCCAAGTAAAAGAACCCCCTCATAACCTAAGTTTTCTAAAAAAAAAAAATCAACTAAGAAATCCTTAGAAAAACTTAGGATCACAAGGTTCCAGTTCTAAAGTTATATAAAAAGGAAAATCAATTTTTTTGTAACTGTCGATGACATTGAACTCTGCTCGATGACATCGAAAATATGCCCCAAATATGTCTTGCAACAAAACCACATTTCTGTATGACATCGAACCTATTTCAATGACATTGAAAAATGGGCACCCAATTGTCCAGCAAGCTTAATAGAAAAATCATGAATTACTCAATGTAATCGAACTGCCTTCGATGTCATTGAAAAACCATTCAGTGACATCGTGAAAGGGACCAATCTGTTCAGAGAGTTTTCGAAGAAAATCATGAATTATTTGATGTAATCAAACTACCTTCGATGTCAACAAAATTTAAACTTTGATGACATCAAAGAAGGTTATATGACATCGAATATAGGAACCCAAAACTCTCTCGCAAGCTTCAAGAATTTTGGTAAAAATCTCAATGACATCGAAGACCACTCAATGACATCGAGCAAAAATGTCCAAGCACTTACAAGAATATTTATGTGCTAAAGCTCAATGCAATCGAAGTCAGTTCAAGTCATCGAAGGCAACTTTGATGACATCGAACCCTAACAGATTTCTACCTATTTTTTAAACATTAGGACTTCATTGCCAATTTATTGAGAGTTATTTTTTTAATTCCTTAGTGAGAAAATTAGTGAGATTTAAGAGAGTTATTGTTATAAGAATACTACCTGCCATTTAAGGATCTTCTAGCAACTCATTTATTGGCAAAACATTGAACTGAAATTTTGTGAATGTTTAATGTTTAAAAATCTAATCCACTCATAAAGACCCACATTGAAAAGATACGATTCACCGAAATACCTTGACCCAACACTGACAACTTGCATTGGAACATCTATAGTTGTTGAAGATCAAGGGAGTTGAAGATTCTTCACCATAAGGAAGATAATCATCAACATGTGCTAAAATGGAGCTCACTCACTTATAAGTAAGTTCATAGAGTCCATAGAATTTAAATACCTTTCCTCTTGTAGGATTGAGAATTAGTGTAAGGCCCATATCCTAATCTTTACTATTATGTAGACTCCTGCAATCATTCCCAATGAATTTTGGTAACCCATGACCTATAAGCGACATTTGTGCACGACCCTAAGTCGTATCCCATAGATTTAAGTCGGCTCAATCCAAGACTTGTACCCTATTGACCGCGCTATAGCCACGGTTCCGACGCTGCGTGTTACGTGCCGATCAAATACCTGGGCTAGGATATGTGAGCCAGAGTTCAGTTCGAGAAAAAATACCGCACATTACAATCCCTAGAGAATTCATCACATCAATTACTTCACTTGTCAAAGTACACTCATTAATCTATCCCACCCCCAAGTACAAAAGCAACCCTTAAAAGTCAACTCTCTCCCTTATACAAGTACACCCATCCATCCCTCTCTCCTATCAGTCCTCTCCCATCATCCCTCTATCTCTCATTTTCTCTCTTATTTTTCCTCCCAAACAACTCACGTTCAAGCTCCCCATGAGAGAGCTAGCGTGGCCCACCTTCCTACCTCCCATCTTCACCATTCAAAGTCCATTTCAACTGTCGAAATCGTTTCCTTGGAGCTTTAGAGACTATAGGCGGAAGAAGGAAGAGAAGATCAAAGGTGGGTGTTTCATAGGCATAGATTTCATGTTTTTATGATGGGCCAAGTGGGACCTACCAATTGATGGTACTGATCTGACTTTGAACCCTAGATGTGTCTGATGATCCTCTATGATTTTCATGATAATTTCATGATGGAGTCAATCTCCATGGACCCCATCATGATATTTACTTTCTAGATTTAAAGAGGTCATCTAGACCTTTGAATTTGGTGGAGAGGTAATCTCCACCGTTGATTTTTGATGGGTGGGCCAACAAGAAATAGGACCCACTTGATTTATATTATGATGTATGGAAGGGAGGGCCCATAGTGGCGGGGTCCCTCCATCACACATGTGCCTCTTTCTCTCTCTCTCTCTCTCTCTCTCTCTCTCTCTCTCTCTCTCTCTCTTTCACTTTTCTTATGTGATGATGTGGCCGTGTGGCCCACCCAGATGTACCCCACCTTGATGTACGTCATATTTAAACCATCTAACCATTTGGTGGCCCACCTTAGTAGCACGTCTTTGGGTGGGGCCTACCTTAAATATATGGTGTCCAAACGGTCCAGCGTCCAGGGATGCTGAACGTGGCTAGACAGTGAAGTATGAACTGAAGTTGTGGTGTATTGGCGGCCAAACAAAAAAAATAATAATAATATTATTTATATATTTAAGGTATTTGGGTGGACCGCTCATGCATGCCCCACCTCGATGTATGAATGTAATCCACGTCGTCCATCCTATTTTTCAGATTATTTTAGGCGTTGTGCCAAAAAAATGGGGTCAATCCGACTTTCTGGTGGGCCATAGCATAGAAAACAGTGATTTTCATCGTTAAAATTCACATGATGTTTCCACACACCAAAATATATTGAATATTAGGCTTGTTTGGCTTGTATTGAGCCATAGGAGCTAGTGGATGGGGTGGATCCCTTTGATGCGGGCCCCACCTAGGAAAAACCTCAAGAAAACTCAAAAAAATAAATAAAAATATAAGAGGCAGTAGGCGCTGACGCTGCTGTGCTCTTGCGCTAGGACGGTCGGCCAAGGACCATGGGTCCCCAAACATAGGCCCCACCATGATGTGTGTGGACATCACATCGTCCATTTGGTGAGCCCCCTTCAAAAATCAATCATACGTGGAGTTTAGGTGGCCGACATCATAGGGAACGGTGAGGATTGAACGTTTGCCATTGAATCCCTTTTAGGTTGCAGAAGTTTTGAATCATTATGAAAATTATTTTTCCTCTTCATATTAGTCTTTGTGACCTTCTCAACAAATTGGGTGCAAAATAAACGTTATGGTGGGCCCCATGTGGGACCCACTATGGTGTATGTGTTTTACCCACACTGTCCACACCATTGGACCATGGGACCCACTATGACGTATGCATTTTATCTATGTCGTCCAGCTAATTTGTTGGGCTACTAGATGGCCAGTGGACCCCACTCTTGATGTATGTGTTCTATATTCGCCCTTGTCCTTCTGTTTAGGGTGTGACCACCCCACACGTGTGGCACATGTAGGAGTGAGACCTGACTTGATGTATTTGTTTTATATCCACACCGTCCGTGCATGGACCTCCTGTGGGACCCCATCATTATATATGTGTTTTATTCAAGTAGTTCGTCCGCCCTGGACGGGTGGGACCCATATTGATGTGTCTTATATCCCCACTGTTCATTTAGACGGTGCTGAGTAGGGCCCACTTTGATGGCATATGTATATTCACACCATCCATGCCTTTGACAGTGGTGGGGACCACCATGATGTATGTCTTATCCCTGCTATCCATCCATGGAATGCACCATGGTGTATCTATTTTATCATCACCGTATTGTATGTATTGTATATCTATGTCATCTATTTGTGCGGTCCATCGTGATGCATGTATTGTATATCTATGCCCGACCATTTGATGAGGCTTGATGTAACGTATTTGGGGCCCATGGGTTAAGGCTCATTGTGATGTATTTGGGGCTCATGGGTTGAGGCCCATGAGATATACTTTGTGGCCCATCCATCAGGTCCACTTTGATATATTTTGTGGCCCATTCGAGAGGCCCACTTTAATATATATATATATATATATATATATATATATATTTATATATATATGAGGCCCATTGTTGAGGCCCACCTTGATGTGTATGAGGCCCGTTGCTGAGGTCCACCTTGATGTGTATGAGGCCCGTTGTTGAGGCCCACCTTGATGTGTATGAGGCCCTTTATTAAGGCCCACCTTGATGTATATGAGGCCTGTTGTTGAGGCCCACCTTGATGTGTATGAGGCCCATTGTTGAAGCCCACCTTGATGTGTATGAGGCCGCCCATTGTTAAGGCCCACTTTAATGTGTTTATGGCCCATCCATGAGTCCCACCTTTGATGTGTTTATGGCCCATCTATGAGGCTCACCTTGGTGTATTTGTGACCCACCCATGAGGCCCACTTATTGTGTATTTGAAGCCCATGGTATTAGGCCCATTGATGCGGCCCATTGGTGTAGCCCACTTGATGTATATATGGTCCACTTGTGCGGCCCATTGATGTAGCCCACTTGATGCATATTGGCCCATTGGTGTAGCCCATATGATGGGGCCCACCTGCTTGAATCTAAGGCTCATTGTGATGTATTCGCAGCCTATGGGCAATTCCCATTGTGATATATATTAGGCCCATGATACATGACCCATTTGGGCCCACATATTATGTATTTGAGGCCCATAAATAGGGCCCTTCTGTTATGAGGCCCATTGATGTGGCCCAATTAATGTATATTTGAGGCCCATATATGAGGACCAATGTGATGCATTCATGACCCATGTGCCGAGGCCCATTATGACGTACTTGAGGCCCATATGTATTTTCGGACCATTTGGTAAGGCCCAATGAGATGTATTTTTTGGCCCATGTATTATGCCCAACTGGCATATATGGGGCCCATGTGTTGCGGTCCATTATGATGAACATGAGGCCCATGAGTGAGGCCTTTAGTGATATGTATTAGGTCCTCGCGTGAGGCCATGGGACCGCGATACGTTTGACTCTATGTGGATCACTCCTTGGGAGTAATGTTGGTTGAATGTCCACATTGTGACCTTTTCCTTAGACCTTGTAAGGCCCATTCTCATTGATTCCGATTGTTGATTACCGATTACCGATTTAGATTATCAAGGTCGAGGCCGATTTCGATTGTTGATTACCGATTATCGATTTTGATTATTGGGGTCGAAACTGATTCTAATTGTGGATTGCTGATTCTGATTATTGAGGGTTGAGGCCGATTCCGATTATCGAAGGTCGAGGCCGATTCCGATTGTTGAGGCCCATTTTTTAGGCCAATTCCAATTGCCGATTACCGATTCTGATTATTGAGGCCGATTCTGATTATCAAGGCTGACTCTAATTGTCGAGGCTGATTGTCGAGGCCGGATATCGAGGCCGATTGCTGAGGCCCATTGTGATGTATATGTGGCCCGTATTGAGGCCCATTCTGATGAGCATTCATCCCCGGCTTAATACATTTGAGGCCTATGTGATGTGGCCCATTGTGATGCATTTGAGTGCCAGGCGATGGAGCCCATTGTGATGTACGTTAGGTCCATGTGAAAAGCCCAACGTTATGTGTATAAGCTCTTGAGCGATGCCCATGGTGTTGTATATTTGGCCCTTGTGTAAGGCCATTGGTCCACTGTATGTTAGGCCCTATATGGGTCATTCCTTCGGGGCAATGTTAGTTAAATGTCCACATTGTCGAGGTTAATTGTCGATGACGGTTATTGATACCGATTATGAGTATGTAACAGCATAGCATCATGATACATGCCCATACACATCATTTGTATATTTGTTATGAGATATGATTAACCATTACATATGCCATAGTTCCGGTTGTTATGAGACTCCCTGTTAGGTGGAGATTGTCTCACATAAGCACATGGTAGGCGCAGGATTGATGCATGACTGGATTATATGACTCATGCATCTTACATTATGTGTTGTGATTACTATATGCCATAGCGACATTAGGACCGTAGCCTCCACAGCCATATCGTGGATGGTCAGATAGGACACCAGAAATTTATTCTAGCATCAGGCTGCCATAGATGGCCCTAGGTGAAAATTCCTAAACCTCCAAGCCAGGAGACACCCCAACGTCAAGACCGAGTAGATATATAAGCGCATGAGGGCAGTATACCAGTAGGCCGCATCTCCCACTGTATCGTGGTCGGTTGGGAGGGAGTGTGGCCTTACCTGCCCAAGGGTAGGGGGCATAACTAGACTGAGTTTGACTAGCTCATGAGTGGGTCTGCTATCGAAGTGTCAGGTAGATATTGGTTGACTACTGGCCAAGTGAATAGAGTCTCTTCCTCTTGCATGGTCGCGCGTCAGTGGCAGCGATTTGCATGTAGAGTGTACTAGACCCCAGTGATGATCCTAGAGAGGAATCATATTGATATGTGGACTTATTGAGCAGGAGTTACATATTCATTCATTCATTATCCACTCGGGCTGGTGGTGCACAACTATTTATTACGTGTACCTTCGAGACAGCCAGGATTTCAGTTGGGGCACGCGATTAACCTGAGATCAAGTGTTTACCATATTGAGTCTAACTATCCAAATTTAGGTATGAGACTGATTTTGATAGAAGTCCTGACCTCATAGCCTGCGATATCACATACTATCATCCCGACTTCACACCCTAGCGTAATCATTCCATTCGTATCGCATATTGTATTACATTCACAGCATATGACATTTTGGGTTACAATATTTCTGCATTTATATGGTCTAAAAATGATTGACACTATTTGTGAACTCATAAGGAATTGTATATTACATTGCATTCTCGACATTTGATATTTGGCTCTTTGTGACTTCTCATTTTCATAGTTAATCTGTATTGCATACTCTGATATTGTCTGACTTATGATCTTACCAGTATTTCCAATATTGTATGATTATGACATTGTATTGAATACTTGACACTTATCTTGTGCACACACTCACACCGCCCTCTAAGCTTTCTATAAGCTTATGCACAATAGATGCGTGCAGGTGATGTTAGGTTGTAGCAGCGTGGAGCTTGAAGCATTTAGCTGACTTATGGAGCTTTAATTTTTTTTGACATATGTATTTTCCCTTTCAGTATTGTATTCAAAATTTATATTAGTGGATATGTGATGATGATGTCGCTCTTGTAATTTGGGTAAACTTGTGGTTATGCTTCTTACAAGATAAATGTACGTTAGGAAAAAAAATCCCTTCTCGTAAGATCTCAGGATCAGAACCTGGCATATGAGCGCTAGGAGCCGAGAATGGGGTACTACGGAGGCTGTTGGCACCGGATTCGGTAATCGAGATTCCTGTGAATTTGATTTCTGGATTTAGGGCGTGACAAAAGTTAGTGTCAAAGTATAACTTGGGAAAACCTGAAGATAACATCACATATCTGCTGATAACTACCCTACACAGTATGATTATTGATAACTTAGAATGGTTAGATCCCCAAGTGCGAATAACTTAGAGATTTTTCTGACATAGCTCCCTACCGTTAAGATTGTGAGGTTGCTTAGTATTTGAGCTTCTGATATGAGATCTAGGATCAGTAGGGTCATCATAGCATTAATGAGGCATCCCGAGAGTGTGAGGTTCATATTAGAGAGCACTATTTATTCATAGATTCATTATAAGTCGATGCTTCTTCCCTTTCTTTGTTCTACGTGATAGTGTAAATTTTGAGGACGAAATTTTTATTAGGTGTGGAGAGCTGTACGGCCTGTATCCTAGTCTATACTGTTCCGTCAACTCTCGTAACCCTTCCTGATGAATTTCGATAACCCCTGACATATAATCGATGTTTACACATGACCCTAAGTCGTATCTCGTAGATCTGAGTCGGCTCAATTCGAGACTTTACCCTAGCGACCGCGCTGTTGCCGCGGTTCCAACGTCGCTTATTACGCGCCGATTGGATACCCGGGCCAGGAGATGTGGGCCCGTGTTTAGTTTGAGAAAAAACATCATGCGTTGCAATCCCTAAAGAATCCATCAGATCAATTAGTTCACTTGTCAAAGTACACTCATTAATCTATCCCATCCCCAATACAAAAGCAACCCTTAAATGTCAACTCTCTCCCTTACACAAGTACACCCATCCATACCTCTCTCCCATCATCCCTGTCTCTCTCATTATCTCTCTCATTTTTCCTCCCAAGAAACTCACATTTAAGCTCCCCATGAGAGAGCTAGTGTGGCCCACCTTCCTACCTCCCATCTTCACCATTCAAAGTCCATCTCAACCATCGGAATCGTTTCCTTGGAGCTCTAGGGACTATAGGCGAAAGAAGGAAGAGAAGATCAAAGGTGGGTGTTTCATAGGCATAGATTTCATATTTTTATGATGGGCCAAGTGGGGCCTACCGATTGATGGTACGGATCTCACTTTGAACTCTAGATGTGGCCGATGGCCCACAATGATTCTCATGATCATTCCATGATGGGGCCAATCTTCATGGACCCCATCATGATGTTTACTTTCTAGATTTAAAGAGGTCATCTAGACCTTTCATTTTGGTGGAGAGGTAATCTCCACTGTTGATTTTTGATTGGTGGGCCCACATGTAATGGGAGCTACTTGATTTATATTGTGATGTATGGAAGGGAGGGCCCATAGTGGCGGGGTCCCTCCACACGCGTGCCTCTTTCTCTCTCTCTCTCCCTCTCCTTTTCATTTTTCTTATGTGATGATGTGGCCATGTGGCCCACCTAGCTATACCCCACCTTGATGTACGTCTTATCTAAACCATCCAACCATTTGGTGGCCCACCCTGGTAGCACGTCTGTGGGTGGGACCCACCTTAAATATGTGGTGTCTAAACTGTCCAGCGTCCAGGGACACTTGATGTGGCTAGACAGTGAAGTATGAACTGAAGCTGTGGTGTATTGGTGGCCAGACAATAATAATAATAATAATAATAATAATATATTTATATATTTAAGGTATTTGGGTGGACCACTCATCCACGCCCCACCTCGATGTATGAATGTAATCCACGCCATCCATCCTATTTTTCAGATTATTTTATGCATTGAGCAGAAAAAATGGGGCCAATTCGACTTTCTGGCAGGCCATAACATATAAAATAGTGGTTTTCACCGTCCATCTGTTTAGGATGTGGCCACCCCACACATGTGGCACATGTGGGAGTGGGACCCAACATGATGTATTTATTTTATATCCACACCGTCCGTGCATGGACGTGCTGTGGAACCCCACCATTATATGTGTTTTATTCAAGTAGTTCTTCCACCCTAGATGGGTGGGACCCATATTGATGTGTCTTGTATCCCCACCGTTCATTTGGATGGTGCTGAGTAGGTCCCACTTCGATGACATGTGTATATTCACACCATCCATGCCCTTGACAGTGGTGGGGACCACCATGATGTATGTCTTATCTCTGCTATCCGTCCATGGAATGCACCGTGGTGTATCTGTTTTATCATCGCCGTCTTGTATGTATTGTATATTTATGTCGTCTATTTGAGTTGTCCGTCATGATTCATGTATTGTATATCTATATCGGACCATTTGATGAGGCCCGATGTAATGTATTTAGGGCCCATGGGTTAAGGCCCATTGTGATGTATTTGGGGCCCATGGGTTGAGGCCCATGTGATGTACTTTGTGGCCCATCCGTCAAGCCCACTTTGATTTATTTTGTGGCTCATTCGAGAGGCCCACTTTGATATATATATATATATATATATATATATATATATATATATATATATATATATATATATATATGAGGCCCGTTGTTGAGGCCCAACTTAATGTGTATGAGGCCCGTTGTTGAGGCCCACCTTGATGTGTATGAGGCCCGTTATTGAGGTTCACCTTAATGTGTATGAGGCCCGTTGTCGAAGCCCACCTTGATGTGTTTATGGCCCATCCATGAGGCCCACCTTCGATGTGTTTATAGCCCATCCATGAGGCTCACCTTGATATATTTGTGACTCACCCATGAGGCGCACTTGTTGTGTATTTGAAGCCCATGGTATTAGGCCCATTGATGCGGCCCATTGGTGTAGCCCACTCGATGTGTATATGGTCCACTTGTGCGGCCCATTAATGTAGCCCACTTAATGCATATTGGCCCATTGGTGCGGCCCATATGATGGGGTCCACCTGCTTGAATCTGAGGCCCATGGGCAAGGCCCATTGTGATGTATTCATGGCCTATGACAAGGCCCATTATGATATGTATTTGGCCCATGATATGTGGCCTGTTTGTTGCATATGAGACCCATGTGTAGGGCCCACATATTATGTATTTGAGGCCCATAAATAGGGCCCTCCTGTTATGAGGCCCATTGATGCGGCCCACTTAATGTATATTTGAGGCCCATATATAAGGACCAATGTGATGTATTCATGACCCATGGGTCGAGGCCCATTATGATGTACTTGAGACCCATTATGATGTATTTTCGGACCATTTGGTAAGGCCCAATGAGATACATTTTTTGGCCCATGTATTGCGGCCCAACTGGCATATATGGGGCCCATGTGCTGCGGCCCATTGTGATAAACATGAGGCCCATGAGTGAGGTCCATAGTGATATGTATTAGGTCCTTGTGTGAGGCCATGTACCCACGATATGTTTGGCTCTATGTGTGTACGACCCGTATCCTAGTCTGCACTGTTCCGTCGACTCCCACGATCCTTCTCGTCAAAGTCCGGCAACTTACGACGTATAATAGATGTTTGCGTGCGACCCTAAGTCGTATCCTGTAGATTTAAGTCGACTTAATCCGAGATTTGTACCATTGCGATCACACAGTCACCGCGGTTCCAACGTCGCAACTCCATACCGATCCGATACCCTCGCAGGGAGATGTGGACCCGCGTTCAGTTCGAGAAAAAATACCGCGCGCTACAAATTCTAAAAGAATCTATATAACATGTCCTATCAATCAATCAATCAATCCATCCATCAATCATCTCATGTCAAGTACAAGCAACCATTCTTCTCTTACATCACCCTTACCTAAAGTTAACTCTCTCCCTCTCTCTCTCTTACACACCCATACATGTCAAGTACATGTCCATCACCCAATCACTCACTTTACATCACTCCATCACTCCTTACATCCCATCTCTCTCATTTCTCAACACATCCCAAGCAAGAGAAAGAGCTCGCGTCCAAGCCTTCCCATGGAGAGAAAATGCATGTGTGAGGCCCACTTCCCACTCCAAAACCCATCATCCTAGCCATCCATTTCTCATCTTCACCATCAAAGTGAAGCATAAGGAGAGTGACTTTCCAACGGACCGAGAAGATCAAGTGGTGGGTGCTTCCACAACTTAGTTTTTCATGTTTTTAAGAAGGGCCAAGTGAGGCCTACCGATCAATGCTATGGATCTCACTTTGGACCCTAAGATGTGGCCGATGGCCCATCTTGATCATCAGTATCATTCCATGATGGGGCCATTCTCCATGGACCCCATCATGATGTTTACCTTCCTAGCTTGTATATGGGTCATTTAGACCGTCTAATTTTATGGAGAAGGGATCTCCACCTTTGGATTTCAATTTTATGGGCCCACATGTAATGGGACCCGACCCACTTGATTTATGATGTAGATCATGGAACGGAGGGCCCATAGTGTTGGGGTCCCTCCATCACACGCATGTCCCACTCTATCTCTCTCTCCCTCTCTTTCCATTTTTTTTTTGTGTGATGTAATGGCCATTTGGCCCACTTGGATGGATCCCACCATTTGGTATGTATTGACCCAAGCCATCTAAAAGTGGGGCCCATCTTATATGTATTGCACCCACACCACCTACCATTTGGTGGCCCACCTAAACAGGGCCCACCTTGTGCGTGTGCTAGGCCCACACCGTCCAGCGTCCAGGGATGCTGGACATGATTGGAAAACACAAATATTAGCTTGGTTCCAAGCTAATGGGGGTGGCCCTCTTGTGTAGGCCCTATCTTGATGAATGTATTCAATCCACACCGTCTATCATGTTTACCAACTCATTTTAGGCGTTGAGCCAAAAAATGAGGTTGATCAGAGTATCTGGTGGGCCATAACATTGAAAACTGTATCTTTACCTTTGAAATCTAACAAAAATTCTTCTACAAGTTGAAAGAAGCCCAATATTAGTCTTGATGGATGTGTTATGGGCCGTAGAATCCATTGGCTGAGGTAGATTCTTTCAATGTGGGCCCCATGTATGAAAAACAGCGGAAAAACAACATTTTCAAAAAAAAAAAAAAGAAGCAACAGGGCTGCTGCTGGCCAGAGGCGCAGGCAGCGCCTGTGCTCGACGGATAGGTGGACGCCAGGGCACCCATGGCTCCAACCGTGGCCCCCATCTTGATGTTCATTTACCATCTAATCCGTCCATATGGTGGGCTCCTACCTGAAGCAGGCCCCACCCAAAAATCAGGCCCATCTAGATCTCAGGTGGCCCACACCACAAGAAACAACGGTGATTGAACTCTACCATTGAAACCCCACCATGGTATATGTGTTTCGTCTGCACCGTCCACACCACTGGATGGTGGGACCCCATTAATGTATGTGTTTTATCAACGCCGTCCAACCATCTAGCTTAGTGCTGGACGGTCAGTGGACCCCCCCCCCCCCCCCCCCCCCCCTATGATGCATGAGTTGTATCCAAACCATCCATCCATTTTGAAAGCTCATTTTATGGGTATGAGCTAAAGAATGAGCCGGATCCATAGTTTGATAGACCCCACCCTTGATGCATGTGTTTCATCCAAACGGTCCAACCATTTGGCAAGCGTAAATTAATAGGCTTGAGACTAAGAATAAGATAGATCCATAGTTCAAATGGACCCCATCTTGATTGGTTTGTGGCCATCCATTGAGGCCCACCTTGGTATATATTTAAGACCCAAATGATTAAGCCCATTTGGCATATATAAGGCTAATGGGATTAAGACCATTTGGCATATATAAGGGCCATGGGATTAAGCCCATTTGGCATATATAACGCCCATATGATTAGGCCCATTTGACATATATAAGGCCCATGGAAATAAGCCCATTTGACATATATAAGGCCCATGAGATTAAGCCCATTTAGCATATATAAGGCCCATGGGATTAAGCCCATTTGACATATATAAGGCCCATGAGAATAAACCCATTTGACATATATAAGGGCCATGGGATTAAGCCCATTTGACATATATAAGGCCCATGGGATTAGGCCCATTTGACATATATAAGGCCCATGGGATTAAACCCATTTTGATGTATTCCAAGGCCATGGGTTAAGCCCATTGTGATGTACTTTAAGGCCCGCAGGTTATAGCCCATTGCAATGTACATTAGGTCCATTAATGCGGCCCACTTGCTTGATAACTAGAAAGCCCATGTGATATGGCCCATTTGATGTATTTAAGGCCCAATGGGAGGTACCTAAGGTCCATTGCAATGTGTGATTCCTCCATGGTTTGTGTAATGATGTTTTATGGTGGGTCGTGCCTTAGTAGCAATGATGGTTTAACACTCACATTGTAAGTACAATGTTGGTTAAATGTCCACATTGTATCTCTCCTTAGGGCCCATTGGTAAGCCCATACTAGTTTAATATAGGCCGTCTAGGCTCATCTGCATTGTAAGAGTAGTCCATTACTTTATAACATGCTTAGTATAATCCCATGATTCATGCCCAAACGCATCATATGTATGCCTGATATGAGTAGTGACTAATCATAGCATACGCCATTGGGCAGACCATTTATGGGACTCGTTATGAGATAAAGTACCCCACATGATCGCGTAGTACGTGCTGGATTACTGCATGATTTGACGGTGTGATTCATGCATTTCGCATATGTGTGACTTGATCACTGCACGCCCTAGTGACATCATGGTCATGGCCTCCACAAGCACATGTGGATGACCGTATTGGATAACTAAAAATACTTTGTTCTAGCACTGTGGGCACTTAGGATGTCCTGGGGTGAAAGTTTCAGAACCTTTTTAGTACTAGGAGTTTCTTCAACGTCTAGACCGAGTGGATATACGAGCACCCGAGTGCCGAATACCAGTAGGCCGCGTCTCCCAATGTGTCGTGGACTGTTGAAGGGGGTGTGGCCTTATCCGCCTGAGTGAGGGGGCTATAAGCTAGGCTAAGTTTGACCATCTTACAAATGAGTCCACTATCGATGAGCCGGGTAGGTATTAGCAGACTACTGGTCAGGCGGATAGTGAGGTCTATTCCACTTGCTTGACTATGCAGTTAGGGAGGTGACAGTCACTGCGAAGTGTATTAGATCCTAGTGATATCCAGAGAGGAACTGTACTGATATGTGTACTTGATGAGTACCGGCATGCTTACTTTGCATCTCGCATATGACATTCGACTACATAGGCCACGTATCGCATGGCCTTGGTATGGCCGATAGCATTCATGCCTTACATCATATAGCATTGGTAAGCTGATAGCATTTATGAACTTACCGCAGGTTTTCGCATTACTCTGATATTATATACATTGGCACTTGCCTTACGCACACACTTACACCACCCTCTAAGCTTTTGTAAGCTTATACACGACCGTTGCGTGCAGGTGTCGTTGGACAGCAGTAACGCTGAGGCAGGAGCACGTATCAGGCCATTTAGAGCTTTTTGATCACCTTGTATTTTCCTTTCCTATTGTACTTAAAGGTTTTTGATATAGTGGATATGTGGTGATGTTTTTTTGTGACTTGGTTATGCTTGTAGTTATGCTCCATTATAAAAAAAAAATCATTATGAAAATACTCCTTGTAGCATCCCAGGATCGGAATCTGGCATATAATTGCCACGAGTCGAGAATGGGGCACTACGGAGGCCGTCGGCACCGAATTCGACGATCGTGATTCTTATGAATCCAATTTTTGGGTTTGGGGCATGACAATGTGGACCACTCCATGGGAGAAATGTTGGTTAAATGTCCACATTGATGGGTAATGATTGTTGAATGTCTACATTGTGACCTTCTCATAGGCCTTGTTAGGCCCATTCTAATCGATTTCAATTACTGATTACCGATTTAGATTATCGGGGTCGAGACCGATTACAATTGCCAATTACCAATTTCGATTATTGGGGTCAAGGTCGATTCCGATTGCTGATTACCAATTTCGATTATCGAGGGTCGAGGCTGATTACCAATTCCGATTGTTGAGGCCCATCTTTATGGCCGATTTCAATTGTTAATTACCGATTTTGATTATCGAGGCCGATTCTGATTATTGAGGTCAACTCCAATTGTCGAGGCCAGATATCGAGGCATACGGCCAGTATTTAAGGCCCATTCTGATGATCATTCGGCCCGACTTGATGCATTTAAGGCCTATGTAATGTTATTTGATGAGGCCCATTGTGATGCATTTGAGAGTTAGGTGATGGATCCCAATGTGATGTACGTTAGGACCATGTGAAAGGCCCATCATGATGTGTATTAAGTTCTTGAGTGAGGCCTACGGTATTGTATATTTGGTCGTTGTGTGAAGCCATGGGTCCACTATATGTTAGGCTCTATATGGGTAATTTCTTGGGGGCAATGTTGGTTAAATGTCTGCATTATCGATGTTGATTTTTGATGATGATTATTGATACCGATTATGAGTATGTGACGGCATAACATTATGATATATACCCATATGCATCATCTGTATGTTCGTTATGAGATATGATTGACCATCGTATATGTCATAGTGCTGGTTGTTATGAGACTCTCTGATAGGCGGAGATTGTCTCACATGAGTGCATGGTATGCCCAGGATTGATGCATGACTGGATTGTATGACTATGCATCTTGCATTATTACTATACACTCTAGCGACATTAGGGCCATAGCCTCCACAGTCATATCGTGGATGGCCAGATGGAACACCAGAAATCTGTTCTAGCATCGGGCTGCCATAGACAGCCCTAGGTGAAAATTCCTAAACATCCGGGTCAGGAGATGCCCCAACATCGAGACTGAGTGGATATATGAGCGCATGAGGGTCGTATACTAGTTAGCCGTGTCTCCCACTGTGTTGTGGTTGGTTAGGAGGGGGAGTGGCCTTGCCCGCTTGAGGGTAGGGGGCATAGCTAGACTGAGTTTGACCAGCTCGTGAATGGGTCCGCGATCAACATGCCGGGTATATATTGGCTGACTACTAGCTAAACAGATAGTGAGGTATCTTCCACTTGTATGGTCACGTGTCAGTGGCAGCGATTTGAATGTAAAGTCTACTAGACGTCGGTGATGATCCCAGAGAGGAACCATTTTGATATGTAGACTTATTAAGGAGGAGTTGCATACTCATTCATTCATCCATTCACTATCCACTCGGGCTGGTGGTAACTATTTGTTACGTATACGTTCGCAATGGCTAGGATTTTGGTTGGGGTGCATGACTAACCTGAGATCAGGAGTTTACCATATTGAGTCTAACTATCCAAATTTAGGTGTGGAACTGGTTTAGATAGAAGTCCTTTATGATAGACCTCATAGCCTGTATACCACGTACTATCATCCCGACTTCACACCCAAGCGTGGTCATTCCATTCACACCACATATTGCATTACATCCTCAGCATATGACATTTTGGGTTACAGTGTTTCTGCATTTATATGGTCTAGAAATGGCTGATGGTATTCATGAACTCATAAGGAATTGTATATTCTATTATATTCTTGACATTTGATATTTGGCTCTTTATGACTTCTTATTTGCATAGCTGATCTGTATTGTGTACTCTGATATTGTCTGACTCATGATCTTACCAATATTTCTAATATTGTATGACTATGACATTGTATTGAATACTTGACACTTACCTTATGCACACACTTACACTGCACTTTAAGCTTTCTATAAGCTTATGCATGATAGATGCGTGTAGGTGATGTTAGGTTACAGTAGCGTGGAGCTTGGAGCATATAGCTGACTTATGGAGCTTTGATTTTATTTGACATATGTATTTTTCCTTTCAGTATTGTATTTAAAATTTATATTAGTGGATATGTGATGATGACTTCGCTCTTGTGATTTGGGTAAACTTGTGGTTATGCTTCTTACAAGATAAATATACGTTGGAAAAAAAAATCCTCCTTATAGGATCTCAGGATCAGAACTTGACATATGAGCACTGAGAGTCGATAATAGGGTACTACAGAGCCTGTTGGCACCGGATTCGGCGATCGGGATTCCTGTGAATGTGCTTTCTGAGTTTGGGGAGTGACATTCAGAGTTTGTTTCTCAAACTAGTTAAGACCTTTCGTAGGCCTCTGATAGAAGAATACGTATAGCGTCCTTGTGTAGGACCTATTGCCTTATGTAGGCATGTGTATTTGCCTTGTGTAAGCATGAGTGTTTGCCTTCCTTAGGCATAGTCAGTTGCCTTGTGTAGGAACCTAAGGATGTCTTGTGTAGGCTTCTTTGTTAACCTTGTATATGTTATAAAGGTTTATGGTTAACCTAATTTAAAACCATTAAAAGTGAAATCCGGCACACTCTAGGGTGGAGTGCGTCAGCCAGGAGTGGAGTAGGTACGTAGTCAAACCACTATATATTGATGCGTTTGTGATGATTTCTCTTGCTCATATGTATTGACTATTGAAATGTTTACTTTATGCACAATACATGTTTGATATAATGCAGTACTTATATTTCTCACTATCTTAGAAGTTGAATATGACTTCTTGATAATCCTGCTTAACTTTTTTTAAATATTTGGTAGAATTTATAGTTTATTAGGATTAAATTTTTAAAAGTCCTATTCAGCCCCCTCTATGACACTTGGACATACATCCATACTTCAATAGTAGCGGTTCTACCGTAATTTCAAAAGACTTAGGTATTTGGAAAGTCCAATGATGAGGTCGTGGATATTTACCTAACCTAAATCCATCTTTCTATAAAGATGCATTGTACAAATGTGGAGACTAAACTAAATTATGATAATTGATCTGGACTTATTGTAGCATGGTACTTGACAAAAATGAAAAGGCTAAACTAGGCTAGGCTAAGATAAGATAAGATAGAGGTCTAGGGAGATGAAAGATTGATAAGCATCGTTAAGTTGAAAGGAGTTGTTTGATTGAATTGACGAGAACCTGGAGCTCTTCATTCTGTGCTGCTTTTATAGATTTGGGTTAGGTGGTGGTTTTTTTATGTTCTATTGGCTTTCAGAATTAACTTTTTGATCAATTAGCAGCCTTAGCTTAATATGCTTTTATCATGCGACAAATCTAGCTAACCATTACGTTGTCGTGTGTAGTTTTGTTTCTATTTTTGGACAACTTTCTCCTCTTAGTGCATCGCTTAGGAGTCTATAGCTTCATGTGCCCAATTAAATTTAGCCATGTGTCATTATATATAAACACCTTTGCATTGTGCTGATTATGTATGATCTTTAAGCGATTTTCTTATGTGTAGCCTATAATTTTTTGCCACATGTCATTGGAAGGATGACTACTTCTAGGGTTTTGATCATGCATATGTCTTTGTGCATCCTAGCCTTCTAAGTGTGACAAGTATCTTCTATAAATATGTGTTTAGGATTCTCATGATCTCTCTTTCATGCTCCGTAAGTACCTTTTCTTACCTTCATATAGGTGTGTTGATATGTGACGATATTCTACTCATTGGACCTTGCTGTGATAAGTCGGGTGCAAACAATGTGTGGATATTGGGATCCCTAGCCAGAATCCACTTGAGGGCTACTTTCTCCATGAGTTGCCTCTTTCAAGGGCTTTGTACTATGATTAGTTGATTATGTTTGACAAGAGTCGCCACTCGCCAATTTCTTCATCTCTACAGTCGGCTAGACCGTATAGAAACATTAGGGTAGGGATCCAAAGAATTTTTACCTTAAGATGAATCTTTGGTTCTACGATAAGAGATTCTGGGTAAGAGACGACTGTTATAGAGAGGAAAGGTGTTAGGCACCCACTCTACCCATATAGATGTACGGTCTCTACTTTACAGGATCTGACTATTCTTGAGGGCGAGGATTCAGTTCTCGTATATGAATGTATGTAATGCTGGTGACAAAATGTGGAATAATTGGCAGGTTTTCTCTTGAGCAAGATCTGATTAAATCGACAAGCCTCATATCATACTAATTTAGTGCAAAGTGTGTTGGATAAAGAGGTGAATCTTGTCTTATGAAAATGTTATAACTAAATGAAGATTAATTGAAGATCAAACTGTTCGATGGATGGTAGTGTTACAAAGGTTGGGATAAAAAGGGTTAGATCGATACTTGGATGGCTTAGGTGCTTTTGAATTTGGCTGGACTTAGTTATACCTAGTTGGACTCTTTCCTATGGCTCTTTCCTCTCCTTAGTAGAGGGATGAAGTGGCTACACTAAAGGCTTAAGGGGTGAGTGAAAAGGCTTGAAATGAGATTGGATAATTTGAAATGTAATGGAAAGAGGGGTATTTATAGCCCACCAGCTCGACTTTCTGGTAATTCCTGCAATGCTTAAAGTTAAAAAAAAAGACGCTTAGATGGCTTGGATTTAAGATTGCCATGTGTCACGACCTCATGTGTTGGTTTGGATGACATAAGGTGTAATTTTAGCTCAAGGGAGGGGTATCGGAGTAATTTCAGATTTTGCACATATATGAAATAAATAGGGAGGATAGTAGCACACAAGTGAGTAGCTAGCTGAAGTACAACTGGTGCCAAGTAACCAATGCTCCACTCACCATTCCTTTTTTCTCTAGCTTCGGAGGGAGTCTCTCCCTATACACATGGATGGGTTTAGTCTTGCGAAGCTGCATTGCTCTCTCCTTTTCTCCGAATTGGGCTCTGGAATGAGCTTAGGCCAAAATGGGTTTATAGACTTAATTTAACAAGGTGATTTGACTAGGCAGGCTATATGGGTCGGGTGAGTAAGTTAATGGGTTGACTCGGCAAGTTAACTTTATGGGTTAGGTTTTCCCTAAAGTTTGGGTTTGGGACCAGTTTTAAGATCAGTTTCTTGGGTTCTAGGGTTTGGATTACAAATTGAGGTTTGGGTTTGGATTATGGTTAAGGATATGGATCAGTTTCTGTTCAATCAAGCTTATAGTCCTGAGAAAGGGTGTCTACAGATGCCCCTCTTTGGCAGAGGTTGTGTGTAATCAAATGCCAAGCGAGTGGACACCCTACCTTCCATAGTTGGATTAAAATGTGGTCTGGACTTGTTACATGCCTTTGTATCTAAGTCAGTTGATTGTTCAAAAGTAGATGACTTACACATGTCATGGGGGTTTGGAGAAAATGTTGCGATTGTCCTTGCACTTTATGTGGCTTTACAGGTAACCAATCGAACCATTTCTCTCCTGATCGGCTCTACATCAAAAGAACCCAATACAGTAAAGCTCATGCAGTCTCTGCAACCTTATGAGGATATTGTCTGGAACTGGAATGTTCGTTGCTTCCCAAGTTACCATAGGAGTATTTATTTATTTGATCATCAAAGAAGTTAGCTTACCCTGCTCTTTCTACAGCCTTATAAGGATCTCACTATGTTGTCTTAGACTTGATCAAGATATGTAAATATTCAGGACTTGACATGTGCAGATGATCCCTTTTCTTATAGTCTATTGCTTTTGATAGTTGGGTTACAATTTATCTTTTCCACCTTTTCAAATAGTTTTTTTTTTAACTAGGACTTGGCTTATATCTATTCATGGTATTAACATTTGGTATGATCATTCTATCACTTTGAGTTTAGACTGACCATACTTTGTGCGCATGATGATCTAATGGTTCTCGGGAAATCGAAAGTGGTCAGATCTTATTTGATTTTATGTTGGCCCCAACCTAAATATATGGAAGATCTCTTAGCACCTCGGAAGTCTGGTGCTCTTTTTAAAGTTTTTTTTTTTATCAAAGTTGCCCCATAATAGGGAGTGATACTGCGTGGGAGATTTTTATTGCAAAATGATTTTGAAATATGTCTATCTTGTTGGTCATCTTAGCCGGTGATGCCTATGGGACTTCAAATAAGCTGGGTTTTATTGAAAATATGTCAGGGACTAGTGCATATGATGGTTTCGATTTGAATTGACTTGGCCAAGAATTATAGAATTTTAGGATTTTGTGTTTTTATTGCTTGGATTTTAATTATCGCAATCAAGGCCAAGATCTGTTAGGGATGGTTTATTAAGTACAAGTCTGATTTATGGTTGTGATTAAGAATTCAATTTATTAGGGATGATTGATCGGTTTCATTGTCTCACTGGGTAATTCCACTACAAGAAATACTACTTTTAGCGATGAAAATTTTCGTCGCAAAAAGTCAAAATTTTGTAGCTAAAACCTTTTAGCGACGGAAATTTGTGGCTAAATTTGTTACTAAAAGACCGATGTAGAAGGGTTTTATCGGCGAAAAATTCGAATCGTCACTAAAGCAAGCTTTTTAGCGACGAAAATTTTCGTCACTAAAAAAATGTACAAGACTTTTAGCAGTGAAAATTTTTATTACTAAAAAATTTGTTACATTTTTAGCGACGAAAATATTTGTCGCAAAAAAAATATTTTTCCAAGACTATTAGCGGCGAAAATTTTTGCTGCTAAAAAATCGTTCCACTTTTAGCGACGAAAATTTTTGTCGCTAAAAAACTATGAAAGACTTTTTTAGTAGCGAAAATTTTTCTAAAAAATTCATTCCACTTTTCACGATGAAAATTTTCGTCGCTAAAAAAAATTTCCAAGACTTTTAGCTGCAAAAATTTTTGCTACCAAAAAAATTCATTCTAGTTTTAACGACGAAATTTTCGTCGCTAAAAAAATTTCAAGACTTTTAGCAGTGAAAATTTTCGCTGCCAAAAAAATTCATTCCATTTTTAATGATGAAAATTTTTGCTGCTAAAAAAATTTCTAAGACTTTTAGTAGCAAAAATTTTCGTTGCCAAAAAAATTCGTCCCACTTTTAGAGACGAAAATTTTCGTCGCAAAAAAAAATTTCCAAGACTTTTATTAGCGAAATTTTTTACTGCAAAAAAATTCGTTACACTTTTAGCGACAAAACGTTTCATTGCTAAAAAACCTTTACATGACTTTTAGCAGCGAAAATTTTCGGTGATAAAAAATTCATTACACTGTTAGCGACGAAAATTTTCGTCGCTAAAAAACTTTTACAAGACTTTTAGCAGCAAAAATTTTCGCTGCTGAAAAAATTCGTTCCACTTTTAACAACGAAAATTTTCGTTGCTAAAAAAACTTTATAAGACTTTTAGCAGCAAAAATTTTCGCTGCTAAAAATAAATTACAAAACTCTTAGCTACGAAAATTTTCGTCGCCAAAAAACATTTGCTAAACTTTTAGCTATGAAAATTTTCGTCGCCAAAAATAAATTACACACACACACACACACACACACACACACACACACACACACACACATATATATATATATATATATATATATATATATATATATATATATATATATATATATATATAGCTCAAAATTCCACACAAAATTCCTGATATACACCTGTTATATAATATATTTCATCATATTCACATTCACATCCATCTAAACCCAAACGCAAACATAAAATACATTCATCCAAACACAAACAATCTTATCCGCATCACATTCATTCACATATAAATACGTATAAACTTAACATCATAAACAAATATACAAAAAATCACGAAGATGAAGGCAAAGGTGGTAGGGCATCGGTGGGTAAGCATTTAGCAAAAGCCTGAAACATCTCCATCATCCGTCGCTCGTGTTCCACCCACTTCTCCTCCATCCTCCTCTCCTACTCCTCCCTCTTCCTCGTCTGCTAATCGTTCATCCTCCTCTCCTGCTCCTCCCTCTGTCTCGTTAGCTCCTCTTCCATCCTCCTCTCCTGCTCCTCCCTCTGCCTCGCCAGCTGATCCATCATCTTCCTCTCCTACTCTTCCCTCTGCCTGTCCAGTTGATCTTTGATGTCATCGACGATGACCCGTAGCTGTTGAACCTCTCTCTTATGGTATCAGATCGGCATACGGCGCTGTAGCCAACGACGACGGATCAGCTGGAGGCAGCTCTAGCGGGTGCCATGAGCTTGGCACCATGGCCAAACCCACGCACATATCCAAAACAGGTGCTAAGCACCTGACTCAGGATCTTTGGCTTACTCCGCTAAGTACTATCGGGAGTGGGCTGACTACGCAAGGTGTTCATCTCCTCGTATAATAAAAACATATGAATTTTCATAATAAATGACATTATTATAATTTAATGCAAATAAATTTCACAATGTAAGGATCTTTACCTAAATCTCGCTGGCTCTAGGATGTACCCAAGATCCCGTCGTCTGTAGATAGTGAGTCCATTTATAGAAGTCTACTGGTCCGAGCTCCTGACCAGTGACAGAATCTCGCTGCGCAATCGAAAAGACAATAAAGTTAATATAAATACATGAAAAGAATATATAAATATAATAATTACCAGTACTTTCTTACCATGTCGTGACAAAATCGTACAAATGACTTTGAACCAGCTACGTGGTTCACTTCTAACTTTTCTCTGTTGTCAGAATTTATTTTGCTCCTCTTCTAAACACATTATTTAGAATACATTTCTATTAATTATGAATTTAATTATTACATTAAGATATCATAAATATGTAAAAATTATCTGAAAAGAATCAGACGAAAACCTATGCAGAGTATCCGCTAGTCCTCATCGGTCATGTGCAGTGGTGCAGACTGTACGGCCTCCTCATGGCTCATGCACCGCTTGTATTGCTGGTGTAACTTACTGTGGTAATCCTTGAACCGCTCCTTCATCATGTCATCAATGACATGAGAGATGTGCAAAACACTCAAATCTAAGTCAAATTTATCCTGCAGTTTCGTAAATAATAGATTAAGACAATAAACTTATTAAGAAAATAATTTAACCGTAAATGAACTTTTATAAAATAAATTTTAATTTACTAAAATTTACCTGAAGGCGCTGACAGATGAGCTACCGCACATCATCTGTCACATCTCCCCAACGGGGGATGGTGGGGGGATCAGAGATCGGCATAAGACACCGACCTCCAACGTAAACAACATGACATTGTTCCCAACAGGTCTAATGTAGTCCTGTGGGAACTCTACCGTCACCTTACCCTCATGCGTAAGTTGCTCTAAAAGCAACCCACGCGTGGGTCTATATCCTCATTGGCTGGTTGATGACGTTGTTGTAAAAAAAAATATATAAGTATAAACATAAACAAAAATCATTAAAAGAAATATATGTCTAGACTTATATGCAATGCCCGGTATATGCGCAACTGAGGGATTAGACGCCTACGATGCAACATGTGACAGCGATGCTGGCTCTGTCGCATCACGGGTAGAAGGGGTAGATCCAGTGCGCGAATGACATACTCTCCCACCTGGTTCCATCACTGAATATGTGTAAGTTACGAACTTATAAATTTAAATAATGTCAATATAAGTGGAATGTACTAAAACATTATACAAGTAGTGTTGATAGTACAATGCATTTATGGTTATGATTAGAGAGATGATTAAAATATGACTAGACCATTACATTATAATGTAAGCAGAATATAATAAAACTGTAAACTTTAATCTATAACCATTGAAAATTTTATTATATATTTTCATTCTATATTAAATACACATATTTCGTTGTAATACGAAACAACTTTGAGAAAAACTATCCAAAGTACTCTTTGCATAAGCTATCGTATGCTTCAGAAGCATATGTCATTTCGTGTGAAGCAGTCGACGTATTTGTAGCCAACATGCCAGTCACAATAGGAGAAATATGGTCTCTCGGGACTTCATTTAGATGTACAAGTGACAGATTCAAATCTTCCATATCTCGTTTCTCGCGATTATATATCTCCATCAGGCACAGAATTTCTTTGAGATGGCATAATCTTTCCTCTGAGTCGTGGTCGATATACTCCACTCTACACTTATCGACTAGACCAGGTATCTCTATTGCCCTACCAGAAGAAGATAGGACCAAAACATCCATCTGCAATAACTGATGAAGTATGTTGTGTGCTTCTGCTACACTCCGGTTTAAGGAGGACGTGATCAAAAATTGACTCAACTGCAAATGTTGATTATAAACAAGTTGATAAAAGAAATTAATCATGACTTATAATATTCACATATACATGGAATACATAAATTATTCGAATTGAAAAATGACATGTAATAATTGTCATCTGTATCACTATCGCTTAGGGCTATTTCTTCATCATCAGTATCGCTGATCAGTACTTCATCATCATTGTCCACAACGTCGTCATCAATGAAACCACTATCATCTCTTAAAATATCATGTATTATTGAGGCATCAACATGATCAGATGGCACATCATCTCTGTCTAATTGCACTACATCAATATCAACACTTGAATCAGTCCCTATAACCCTATATGGTAAGTCTTCTTGATATGCTTCTTTAACCCTAAACGTGTCACTTCCCCCATCCTCGCTATCTTCAACTTTTGGTACGGGGACATCAATACGTTCCTGGATTTTATTTTCTACACCACGTGGCAAGAGCCGCCTAACTTGGTGTCAGCGAGGTAAAATACTTGTTTGGCTTGGCTGGCGAGGACAAATGGGTCATCCTTAAACCACTTTCGAGATAAATTTATGCTCGTAAAGTAGTCATCAGTCTGTATTCCCAACTTCTTATTTTTAATGTCCCACCAATCACATCTAAATAAGTACACCCGCTTTCTCATATAATAACCAGCGTAATAATATCTGTCAAAATGCCATAAAAGTTAATTTCATCCTCCTCATTTGTTCCCTTCACAACCACCTTACTATTTTGTGTGGTCCTATACTTTTCACGTTCTTCGGTGTAAAACCGAATCCCGTTTACAATACAACCCATATATCTACATACACATCTATCAGGGCTACACACCAGTGAGTATAATGTATCAGACGCATCCGTAGAGTTGCTCGTGCGCAACGTCTTCATCTATTATCATGTATAGAATATAATTGTTTAGGAATTTTCATAAGTTGAAATAATGTGCAATACAATGAAAATGCTAAGTGTGGTGATATACAATGTGAAATCTTACACGTTTGGCGAACCATTCTGGAAATTGATCCTGATGCATTCTATCATATTTTGTGAAGAATTTGGATTTCATCTCGTCTATGTATTCGCTACACATAAATCACACATCGTCAGCAAGAAACACTAAGATCATCGTATGTAGAGAAAATAATAATCGAGGGAAAACTTACTCCAAGTACGACTTTATTTCTTCATAATTATGCAACACATACCACTGCACCTTTTTTAGATCCCCATGGTCCATATCCTGAAACGTCGGGAATCCTAAAGGATGAACGTTATGTGTAAATACAGAGATGAGTCCTTGTTCATGCTCTTACCCTTCATCGGTATTCCGTTCTTCTCGGTTGAATCTAGTCTCTATGCCACGAAGATACATGGAGTAAAATGTAAGGTACTCATTATCAATGTACGCTTCAGCTATCGACCCCTCCGTTCATGCCTTATTCCTCACAAATCATTTGAGTGTGTGAAGGTATCTGTATACAAAATCATTATGTTATATGCTTGAAAATATGGATATATGTAGTTTGAGGAATGAATAAAAATTTTAATAGGTTTTACCACCTTTTGATCAGATACATTCAACGATATTTAATGGGCCTACAAGCTTCACCTCGTGTGGTAAGTGAATCACTAGGTGTATCATGACATCGAAAGACGTAGGTGAAAATATTTTTTCAAGTTTACAAAGGATTATGGCAATGTCCCTCTCCAGTTGTTTAATAACATATACATTCAACGATTTCGAACACAAGTCCTTAAAAAATATCCCCAACTCAATCAGCGCCGCATTGATATCCTTAAGAATCCACGAATCGCAACTGACAGTAGGCATTGCAGAAGGATGTGACAATCATAACTTTTCATTCTTGTTACCTTATAGTCTGTAATGTTTACACGCCGAGATATGTTTGACGCATACCCATCGAAAAACTTCACCGATCTCAACCATTCACATAAATACTTTCTCTCTAGTTTTGTCAACGTGTAGCAAGCTGCTGGTATAATATACAAATTTTTATGTGGTTACAAGTCCAACTCTTTCTTTAAACCCATTTCTTGTAGGTCCAATCGAGCCTTGAAACTATCTTTTATTTTCTTATATGTTCATCAATGTTCCGAAGACATTGTCACATATATTTTTCTCAATATGCATGACATCCAAGTTATGTCGTAATTTCAGATCACTCCAATAGAGTAGCTCAAAAAAGATGCTCTTCTTCCTCCAGTTATAGTCCAATACTATATGTTTTCTCTTCTTCAAGTGCGATGTCTTACCAAATCTAACTTCTCCAATGTTACTTAGTTGTTGCATCACATTTTCTCCAGATAGCTCTTTCGGGGGTGGCCTATGATCTTGTTTGCCATTAAAGATCATCATTTTCTTGCGCCAACTATGATCGCTCGGAAGGAAGCGACGATGGCCCATATAACATGTTTTTCTACCATGCTTTAATGACAATGAACAAGTCTCAATACCACATGTAGGACAAGCCAACTTGCTGCATACAATCGAAATGTCTGTCCTGCAAATGTGTCATACGATTGTATATCTTGACTCTAAAACACGTTTGACTCATCTACTAACGGTCGTAAATATACATCAATATCATTCCCAAGTGACCTGGGTCTAGGAATAAGCAATAGCATTATAAAAATGACTCTATGCACAACCAAGGAGATAAATTGTAGGGCATAAGTACCACTGACCACATGTTGTACGAGCTACTCATATTACCAAATGGATTAAAATCATTACTTGCAAGACCCAGTTGAACATTATGAGAATCTTATGCAAACTAGTCATGTTGCTTGTCAAAATTTTGCCAGGCTTCAGAGTCTACGGGGTGCCTCAGTGTACTATCATCATGAACGTGTTTCTCCTTATGCCACCTCATATCTCCAGTCGTCTTATAAGATACAAACAATCTTTATAGTCTGGGTTTCAATGGGAAGTACCGTAATATCTTTTGTGGGATTTTCTTATCCATGACTTTGCCATGCTTCCACCTAGACTCTCCATATTCTTGATACTCTTCAGCCTTATCATGCTCTTTCTGATATAACAAACAATCATTTATACATGCATGTATGAGTTCATAACCAATGCCTAAGTCCGCATTAAGGATTTGGCCTCGTAATGAGACTTAGGCAATGTTTCACCGTTCGGTAATGCTTCTTTCAACAACTCAAGAAATATATCAAATGATTTGTTACTTCAACGATTTATTATCTTCAAATGAAGTAACTTTGTAAGAAAATTCAACTTGGAGAAGTTCCCACACCCCGGATAAAGTGGACGTTGCACATCCCTCAACAACCTACTAAACTTCTCTGATTCGACATCACCCATTGGAGGAATATCTTGGCTACTGCTTATTGCTGCAAAATCTATATCTACAGTTATTCCCCTGAACACATCCCCTATAATATCTTGCACTTTGTCAACGTCTTCATCCTCGTCATCCGACATAATTGGGTCAGCAAGGACTTCAGTTGGCTCAACTCTATAGGTCATATCTTCACCATGATAAATCCACTAAGTGTAACCCTCATCAATCCCAACTATGAACAAATTGTCCTCTACTTTGTTTAAAGTCTTATATATTATGTTCTTACATTTTTGACATGGACACCTAATCTTATTCCTTGAATCTGCCCGATCTCATGCAAATTCCATGAACTCTTGAACCCCTTGTTTATATTCTGGGCTAAACCTGTTCTTAGCTCGCATCCAACTCTTATTCATGTTTACAATGAAAAGACTACAGTCAGTTTACAAAAATAGCTTTAAGATTAGGCTAGGTTATAGGTTAAGGTTTAGGGATTTGAGTATAAGTTTAGGTTGGGTTATAATTTAAGGTTTAGGAATTTGAGTTTAGGTTTAGGTTTAGGTTTAGGCTATAAGTAAAGGTTTTGGAATTTAAGAATAGGTTTAGGTTAAGGTTGTAAGTTTAGGTATAGGTTATAAGTATAGGTTATGGGTTTCAGCTATAAGTAAAGGTTTTGGGATTTGAGAATATGTTTAGGTTAAGGTTATAAGTATAGGTTTGGGTTATAGGTTAAGGTTTAAGTTTAAGTTATAGGTATAGGTTTACGTTATAGGTTATAAGTATAGGTTATAGGTTAAGGTTAAGGTCAAGGTCTAGGTTTAGGTTATAGGTATAGGTTTAGGTTGGGCTATAGGTTAAGGTTTAGGGATTTGAGTTTAGGTTAAGGTTATAAGTATAGGTTTTGGGATTTGAGAATAGGTTTAGGTTATAAGTATAGGTTTAGGTTTGGTTATAGGTTAAGGTTTAGGGATTTGAGTTTAGGTTTAGGTTATAGGTATAGGTATTGGGATTTGAGAATAGTTTTAGGTTATAAGTATAGGTTTAGGTTGGGTTATAGGTTAAGGTTTAGGGATTTTAGTTTAGGTTAAGGTTTAGGTTTAGGTTATAAGTATAGGTATTGGGATTTGAGAATAGATTTAGGTTATAAGTACAGATTTAGGTTGGGTTATAGGTTAAGGTTTAGGTTTAGGTTATAAGTATAGGCACTGGGATTTGAGAATAATTTTAGGTTATAAGTATAGGTTTAGGTTGTGTTATAGGTTAAGGTTTAGGGATTTGAGTTTAGGTTAAGGTTTAGGTTTAGGTTATAAGTACAGGTTTAGGTTGGGTTATAGGTTAAGGTTTAGGGATTTGAGTTTAGGTTAAGGTTTAGGTTTAGGTTATAAGTATAGGTATTGAGATTTGAGAATAGGTTTAGGTTTTAAGTACAGGTTTAGGTTGGGTTATAGGTTAAGGTTTAGGGATTTGAGTTTAGGTTAAGGTTTAGGTTTAGGTTATAAGTATAGGTATTGGGATTTGAGAATAGTTTTAGGTTATAAGTATAGGTTTAGGTTGGGTTATAGGTTAAGGTTTAGGAATTTGAGTTTAGGTTTAGGTTATAAGTATAGATATTGGGATTTGATAATAGGTTTAGGTTATAAGTATAGGTTTAGGTTGGATTGTAGGTTAAGGTTTAGGGATTTGAGTTTAGGTTAAGGTTTAGGTTTATGTTATAAGTGTAAGTATTGGGATTTGAGAATAGGTTTAGGTTATAAGTATAGGTTAAGGTTTAGGGATTTGAGTTTAGGTTATAGGTTTAGGTTATAAGTATAGGTTTTAGAATTTGAGAATAGGTTTAGGTTAAGGTTGTAAGTTTAGGTATAGGTTATAAGTATAGGTTATAGGTTTTGAGATTTGAGAATAGGTTTTGCGATGTGTGTCGGAGTTATTCGGATGAGCGGGGGTCCTTGGATGGTAGGAACCGCTGTTATGACCATGATGAAGCTATCCATTTTCTATGGACAATATTGGAGGGGCCTGACCATTTCAATAGGCTATGTTTATGTATTTACTTAAAATTAATGGAGTAGACCCGGATGTGCGTCGGAGCTATCTGGATGAGTGGGGGTCCCTGGAAGGTGAAAGCCGTTGTTATAACCATGATGAAGCTGTCCATTTTCTATGGACAACATTGAAGGGGCCTGACTATTTGGACAGGCTATGTTTATGTATTTATTTAAAATTAATGGAGCAGACCCAGATGTGCGTCGGGGCTATCCGGATGAGCGAAGGTCCCTGAAAGGTGGTAACCGCTGTTATGACCATGATGAAGCTGTCCATTTTCCATGGAAAACATTGGAGGGGCCTGGCCATTTGGAGAAGCCGTGTTTATATCTGTATTTAAAGGGACCACACCCTAAACATATAACCTAAATCTATTCTCAATTCCCTAAAGCAATAACCTATAACCTAAACCTAACCCTAAACCAAAACCTATAACTTAAACCTTAACCTATAACCAATAACATAAACTTATAACATATAACCTAACCTTAAACTAAACCTAAACCTATAAACTAAAACCCTAACCCTAAACCTAAAACCTAAATGTATTCTCAAATCCCTAAACCTAAACATACACCTAATCTTAATCTCAACTCCTTAGCATAAACCTAAACTTGAAAACCAAAACCTAAACCCGATCCCGAACCCGAACTCGATTTCCTAAACCTAAACCTTAACCTATTCTCAATTCCCTAAACCTTAACCTATAACCTAACTTAAAACTAAACCTATAACCTACACTTATAACCTAAACCTAAAACCTAGATGTATTCTCAAATCCTTAAACCTAAACCTACACCTAATCCTAATCTCAACTCTGTAACCTAAACCTACACCAAATCCTAATCTCAACTCCATAACCTAAACCTAAACCTAAACTTGAAAACCCAAACCTAAACACGATCCCGAACCCCAACCCGATGTCCTAAACCTAAAAATTAACCTATTCTCAATTCCCTAAAGCTATAACCTATAACCTATAACCTAAACTTAAACTTATAACCTAAACCTAAACCTAAAACCTAAACCAAAACCAAAACCAAAACCTATAACCTTAACCTAAACCAAAACCTACAACCTACACCTTAACCTATAACCTATAACCTATAACCTAAACTTATAACTTATAACATAACCTTAACCTAAACCTAAACCTATAACCTAAACGTATTCTCAAATCCCTAAACCTATTACCTATAACCTGTAACCTAAGTCTAAACCTTAACATATTCTCAATTCCCTAAACCTTAACCCTAAACCTAAACCTAACCTAAACCTATAACTTAAACCTATATACTTAACCTAAACCTAAAACTTATAACCTAAACCAAAACCAAAACCTATAACCTTAACCTAAACCAAAACCTATAGCCTAAACCTAAAACCTAAACCTATAACCTATAATGTATAAACTATAACCTATAACCTAAACCTAAACCAAAACCTAAACCTATAAACTAAAACCTAAACCTAAAACCTCAATGTATTCTCAAATCCCTAAACCTAAACCTACACCTAATCCCAATCTCAACTCCCTAACCTAAACCTAAACCTAGACTTGAAAACCCAAACCTAAACCCGATCCCGAACCCGAACACGATTTTCTAAACCTAAACCTTAACCTATTTTCAATTCCCTAAAACTGTAACCTATAACATATAACATATTACCTAAACCTAAACCTAAACCAAAACCTAAACCTATAACCTAAACCTTAACCTATAACTTATAACCTATAACTGAAACTTATAACCTATAACCTAACCTTAACCTAAACCTAAAACCTAAACGAAAACCTATAACCTAAACCTATAACCTAAAACCTAAACCTAAACCTAAAACCTAAATATATTCTCAAATCCCTAAACTTAAACATACACCTAATCCTAATCTCAACTCCCTAACCTAAACCTAAACCTAAACTTGAAAACCCAAACCTAAACCTGATCCTGAACCCGAACCCGATTTCCTAAACCTAAGCCTCGACATATTCTCAATTCCCTAAAGTTATAACCTAGAACCTAAACCTAAACCTATAACCTAAACCTTAACCTATAACCTAAACTTATAACCTATAACCTAACCCAAACCTAAACCTAAACCTATAAACTAAACCTATAAACTAAAACCTAAACCTAAACCTAAAACCTAAATGTATTCTCAAATCCCTAAACCTAAACCTACACCTAATCCTAATCTCAACTCCTTAGCCTAAACATAAACTTGAAAACCCAAACCTAAACCCGAACCCGAACCCGATTTCCTAAACTTAAACCTTAACCTATTCTCAATTCCCTAAACCTTAACCTATAACATAACTTAAACTTAAACCTAAAACCTAAAATCTAAATGTATTTACAAATCCCTAAACCTAAACCTACACCTAATCCTAATCTCAACTACTTAACCTACACTTAAACTTGAAAACCTAAACCTAAACTCGATCCCAAATCCAAGTCCGAACCCGATTTTCTAAACCTAAACCTTAACCTATTCTCAATTCCTTAAAGCAATAGCCTATAACCATAACCTATAACCTAAACCTAAACCAAACGAAAACTTATAACCTAAATCTATAACCTTAACCTAAACCTAAACCAAAACCTATAACCTTAACCTAAACCAAAGCCTATAACCTAAACCTTAACCCATAACCTATAACCCATAACCTAAACCTAAAACTAAAACCTAAACCTATAACCTAAACCTATGAACTAAAACCCAAAACCTAAACATAAACATAAAACCTAAATGTATTCTCAAATCCCTAAACCTAAACGTATACCTAATCCTAATCTCAACTCTCTAACCTAAACCTAAACCCAAAATTGAAAACCCAAACCTAAACTTGATCCTGAACCCCAACCCGATGTCCTAAACCTAAACCTTAACCTATTCTCAATTCCCTATAGCTATAACCTATATCCTATAATCTAAACCTAAACATAAACCTTAACCAAAACCTATAAACAAAACCTTAACCTATAACCTATAACCTATAACATATAACCTAAACCTAAACCAAAAACCTAAAACCTAAACCTAAACCTAAGCCTAAACCTTAACCTTAACCTAAACCTAAACCTAGACCTTAGCCTAAACCTAAAACCAATAACCTAGACCTAAACCTAAACCTAAACCTTAACCTTAACCTAAACCTAAACCTAGACCTTAGCCTAAACCTAAAACCAATAACCTAAACCTAAACCTAAACCTAAACCTATAAACTAAAACCTAAAACCTAAATGTATTCTCAAATCCCTAAACATAAACCTACACCTAATCCTAATTTCAACTCCCTAACCTAAACTTAAACTTGAAAACCCAAACCTAAACCCGATCCCGAACCCGAATCCGATTTTCTAAACCTAAACCTTGACCTATTCTCAATTTCCTAAAGCTATAACCTATAACCTAAACCTAACCTAAACTTAAAACCTAAACCTAAACCTAAACCAAAACCTATAACCTTAACCTAAACCAAAACCTATAACCTATAACCTAAACTTATAACCTATAACCTATCCTTAACCTAAACCTAAAACCTAAACCTAAGCCTATAACATAAACCTATAAACTAAAACCTAAACCAAAACCTAAAACCTAAATGTATTCTCAAATCCCTAAATGTAAACCTAGACCTAATCCTAATCTCAAATCCCTAACCTAAACCTAAACCTAAACTTGAAAACTTAAACCTAAACCCAATCTTGAACCCCAACCCGATGTCTTAAACCTAAACCTTAACCTATTCTCAATTCCCAAAACCTATAACCTAAACTTAAACCTAAACCTAACCTAAACCTATAAGTTAAACCTATATCTTTAACCTAAACCTAAAACTTATAACCTACACAAAAACCAAAACCTATAACCTTAACCTAAACCAAAACCTATAGCATAAACCTAAAACCTAAACCTATAACCTATAACTTATAAACTATAACCTATAACCTAAACCTAAACCTAACCTAAACCTATAACCTATAACCTAAACCTAAACCTAACCTAAACCTATAACCTAAACCTATAAACTAAAACCTAAACCTAAAACCTCAATGTATTCTCAAATCCCTAAACCTAAACCTACACCTAATCCCAATCTCAACTCCCTAACCTAAACCTAAACCTAGACTTGAAAACCCAAACATAAACCCGATCTCGAACCCGAACACGATTTCCTAAACCTAAACCTTAACCTATTCTCAATTCCCTAAAGCTGTAACCTATAACATATAACATATTACCTAAACCTAAACCTAAACCAAAACCTAAACCTATAACCTAAACCTTAACCTATAACTTATAACCTAAAACTGAAACTTATAACCTATAACCTAACCTTAACCTAAACCTAAAACCTAAACGAAAACCTATAACCTAAAACCTAAACCTAAACCTAAAACCTAAATATATTCTCAAATCCCTAAACTTAAACATACACCTAATCCTAATCTCAACTCCCTAACCTAAACCTAAACGTAAACTTGAAAATTCAAACCTAAACCAGATCCCGAACCCGAACCCGATTTCCTAAACCTAAGCCTCGACATATTCCCAATTCCCTAAAGCTATAACCTATAACCTAAACCTAGACCTATAACCTAAACCTATAACCTAAGCCTTAACCTATAACATATAACCTATAACCTAAACTTATAACCTATAACCTAACCTTAACCTAAACCTAAACCTATAAACCAAACCTATAAACTAAAACCTAAACCTAAACCTAAAACCTAAATGTTTTCTCAAATCCCTAAACCTAAACCTACACCTAATCCTAATCTCAACTCCTTAGCCTAAACATAAACTTAAAAACCCAAACCTAAACCCGAACCCAAACCCGAACCCGATTTCCTAAACCTAAACCTTAACCTATTCTCAATTTCCTAAACCTTAACCTATAACCTAACTTAAACTTAAACCTATAACCTAAAACCTAAATGTATTCTCAAATCCCTAAACCTAAACCTACACCTAATCCTAATCTCAACTACTTAACCTATACTTAAACTTGAAAACCCAAACCTAAACCCGATCCCGAATCCGAACCCAAACCCGATTTCCTAAACCGAAACCTTAACCTATTCTCAATTCCTTAAAGCTATAGCCTATAACCATAACCTATAACCTAAATATAAACCTAACGAAAACTTATAACCTTAACATAAACCTAAAACTTAAACCTAAACCTAAACCAAAACCTATAACCTTAACCTAAACCAAAACCTATAACCTAAACCTTAACCCATAACCTAAACCTAAAACCAATACTTAAGCCTATAAACTAAAACCCAAAACCTAAACATAAAATAAAACCTAAATGTATTCTCAAATCCCTAAACCTAAACCTACACCTAATCTTAATCTCAACTCCTTAACCTAAACCTAAACCTAAAATTGAAAACCCAAACCTAAACCTGATCCTGAACCCCAACCCGATGTCCTAAACCTAAACCTTAACCTATTCTTAATTCCCTATAGCTATAACCTATAACCTATAACCTATAACCTAAACCTAAACATAAACCTTAACCAAAACATATAACCTAAACGTTAACCTATAACCTATAACCTGTAACATATAACCTAAACCTAAACCTAAACCTAAAACCTAAAACCTAAACCTAAACCTAAACCTAAAACTTAACCTAAACCTAAACCTTAGCCTAAACCTAAAACCAATAACCTAAACCTAAACCTAAACCTATAAACTAAAACCTAAAACCTAAATGTATTCTCAAATCCCTAAACTTAAACCTACACCTAATCCTAATCTCAACTCCCTAACCTAAACCTAAACTTGAAAACCCAAACCTAAACCCGATCACGAACCCGAATCCAATTTTCTAAACCTAAACCTTGACCTATTCTCAATTATCTAAAGCTATAACCTAAAACCTAAAACTAACCTAAACCTAAAACCTAAACCTAAACCTAAATCAAAACCTATAACCTTAACCTAAACCAAAACCTATAACCTATAACCTAAACTTGTAACCTATAACCTAACCTTAACCTAAACCTAAAACCTAAACCTAAGCCTATAACCTAAACATATAAACTAAAACCTAAACCAAAACCTAAAACCTAAATGTATTCTCAAATCCCTAAACGTAAACCTACACCTAAACCTAATCTCAAATCCTTAACCTAAACCTAAACTTAAACTTGAAAACCCAAACCTAAACCCAATCTTGAACCCCAACCTGATGTCCTAAACCTAAACCTAAACCTATTCTCAATTCCTTAAAGCTACAACCTATAACCTATAACCTATAATCTATAACCTAAACCTAAACCTAACCTAAACCTATAACTTAAACCTATAACCTTAACCTAAACCAAAACCTATAACCTTAAACTAAACCAAAAACTATAACCTAAACCTAAACCAAAACCTATAACCATAACCTCAACGCAAAACCTAAACCTAAACCTAAACCAAAACCTATAACCTTAACCTAAACCAAAACCTATAGCCTATAACCTAAACCTAAACCTATAACCTTAACTTTAACTTAAACCTTAACCTATTCTCAATTCCCTAAAGCTATAACCTATGACCTACAACCTATGACCTAAACCTATAACTTAAACCTAAAACCTAAACCTAAAGCTAAAACCTAAATGTATTCTCAAATCCCTAAACCTAAACCTTAACCTGTTCTCAATTCCCTAAACCTTAACCTATATCCTAACTTCAACCTAAACCTACAACCTACACTTACAACCTAAAACCTAAATGTATTTTTAAATTCCTAAACCTAAACCTTAACCTATTCTCAATTCCTTAAACCTTAACTTATAACCTAACTTAAACCTAAACCTATAACCTAAAACCTAAATGTATTATCAAATCCCTAAACCTAAACCTACACCTAATCCTAATCTTAACTCCTTAAGCTAAACCTAAACTTGAAAACCCAAACCTAAACCCGATCCCGAACCTGAACCCGAATTCCTAAACCTAGATCTTAACCTATTCTCAATTCCCTAAAGCTATAACCTATAACCTAACTTAAACCTAAACTTATAACCTAAACCTAAACCTATAACCTAAATGTATTCTCAAATCCCTAAACCTACACCTACACCTAAGCCTAATCTCAACTCCTTAACCTAAACCTAAACTTGTAACCTCAAACCTAAACTCGAACCCGAACCCGATTTCCTAAACCAAAACCTTAACTTATTCTCAATTCCCTAAACCTTAACCTATAACCTAACTTAAACCTAAACCTATAACCTAAACATAAACTTATAACCTAAACCTAAAACCTAAATGTCATCTCAAATCCCTAAACCTAAACCTACACCTAATCCTAATCTCAACTCCCTAACCTAAACCTAGACCTTAACTTGAAAACTGAAACCTAAACCCGATACCGAACCGAACTAGAACCTGATTTTTTAAACCTAAACCTTAACCTATTCTCAATTCCCTAAAGCTATAAACTATAACCTATAACCTAAACCTAAACATAAACCTAAATCTAAACCTATAACCTTAACCTAAACCAAAACCTATAACCTAAACCTTAACATATAACCTATAACCTAAACTTATAACCTATAACCTAACCTTAATCTAAACCTAAAACCTAAACTTAAACCTATAAGTGTAGGTTTAGGTTAAGGTTGTTTTTCTTTTCATTTGTCTGGATCACCTCTCATAAGTTCTCTCTCTTTTCATTTATTTTTTTTCCATAAGATTGTTTGTGTTTGGATGAATGTAGTTTATGTCTGGATGAATTTACTTAGTTTGGGTTTAGATGGATGTTAATGTGAATATGATGAAATATATTATATAACAGGTTTATATCAGGAAGAATATGATGAATTATATTCTAACAGGTGTATATCAGGAAATTTGAGTGGAAGATTTTTTTTATTTTTTTTAAAAAGAGACTTTTTAGCTATGAAATATTTCGTAGGTAAAAGTCTCCTCAACGTTTTTTAGCGATGAATATGTTCATCATATCCAGGTTTTTAGCTACAAAAATTTTCGTAGATAAAAGTAATCCATTCGAATTAGCCTTTGGATATCCAAAGCCTTTAGCGATGAAACTATTCGTCACTAAAAGTGTCATGCAGGATTTTTAGCTATGAAAATTTTCGTAGCTAAAAGTATAAATTGTCGTATCTAAAAGTAATGTTTACAGCCTTTGGTGACAAAACTTTTCGCCGCTAAAAGTCTCATCCATGATTTTTAGCTACGAAACTTTTCATAGCTAAAAGTAATCCATTCCAAAAATGGTTTGTAGCCTTTGGCGACAAACTTTTCGTCGCTAAAAGTCTCATCCGTGATTTTTAGCTACGAAACTTTTCGTAGCTAAAAGTAATCTATTCCACGTCTTTGCAGCCATTGGCGATGAAAATATTCGTTGCTAAAAGTCTCATCCAGAATTGAAAAATTGTTTTTACCTTTTGGTGACGAATATTTTAGTTGCTAAAAGTCTCATCCGTGATTTTTAGCTACGAAAATTTTCGTAGCTAAAAGTAATCCATTCCAAATTTTTTGAAAATTTGTTTATAGCCCTAAACAACGAAAATATTCGTCACTAAAAGTGACATCTTGGTTTTTTTGGCTATGAAAATTTTCGTAGCTAAAGTAAGCCACATGAACATGTTCAAACATTGTTTGTAGCCTTTAGCGATGATAATTTTCGTCGCTAAAAATATCATCCGTGATTTTTAGCTACGAAAATGTTCGTAGCTAAAAGTAATCCATTCCAAAATTTTTGAAAAGTTGTTTGCAGCCTTTGGTGATGAAAACATTCGTCGCTAAAAGTCTCATCCAGGGTTTTTAGCTACAAAAAATTTCGTAGCTAAAAGTAAGCCACATGAATGTATTTGCTGCCTTTGGCGACGAAAATGTTCATCGCTAAAAGTCTCATCCGTGATTTTTAACTACGAAACTTTTTGTAGCTAAAAGTAATCTATTCCACGTCTTTGCAGCCTTTGGCGATGAAAATATTCTTCACTAAAAGTCTCATCCAGAATTGAAAAATTGTTTTTAGCTTTTGGCGACGAATATTTTAGTCGCTAAAAGTCTCATCCGTGATTTTTAGCTACGAAAATTTTCGTAGCTAAAAGTAATCCATTCCAAATTTTTTGAAAATTTGTTTGTAGCCCTTAACAATGAAAATATTCGTCACTAAAAGTGACATCTTGGTTTTTTGGCTATGAAAATTTTCGTAGCTAAAGTAAGCCATATGAACATGTTCAAACATTGTTTGTAGCCTTTAGCGATGATAATTTTCGTCGCTAAAAATATCATCCATGATTTTTAGCTACGAAAATGTTCGTAGCTAAAAGTAATCCATTCCAAAATTTTTGAAAAGTTGTTTGCAGCCTTTGGCGATGAAAACATTCGTCGCTAAAAGTCTCATCCAGGATTTTTAGCTACAAAAAATTTCGTAGCTAAAAGTAAGCCACATGAATGTATTTGCTGCCTTTGGCGACGAAAATGTTCATCGCTAAAAGTCTCATCCGTGATTTTTAGCTATGAAAATTTTCATAGCTAAAAGTAATCCATTCCAATTTTTTGAATAGTTGTTCATTGTCTTTGGCGAAGAAAATATTCGTCGCTAAAAGTCTCATCCAGGGTTTTTAACTACGAAAAGTTTCGTAGCTAAAAGTCATCCATATGGATTTTTTGAAAATTTCTTATAGCCTTTAGCGATGAAAATTTTCATCACTAAAAGTCTCATCTATGATTTTTAGCTACGAAAATATTCATCGCTAAAAGTTTCGTTGCTAAAAGTAAACTTTTAGCGATGAAAATTTATTACTGCCTGTAATAACAGAACAAACACAACTGTTGCCCCAACATAATGGTAGTTCGGTTGGTAATGCAATTCCAATGCCACTTATGCCACTATCACAACATAATCCACCATTGACTCCCATCCCAAAAATAAAAAATGTGCCACCTCCTATGGAACTTAGGTGACCTGAATGGAAGTTAGAGATTTTACACATGACAATAAGAACCAAAGACCACTAGTCGAATTCAATTTGCAATAGTGCTTCAGGTTTCATGATATTCTTAATCGATTTAGTCCAGATTGACCGCCTGTCAGAAAGGATCAACAAGTCGTTCGAGAACAAATCATTCAGCTTGTTTAGGAGGTTACTGGCTAGGTGTTGGGTTGTAATACTACTCCTATGAATCAAAAACCATACCTTGAGTGGGTAGATCGGCGGCATCCGTTGCCAATGAATTAACGAATGAATTTCACTCTATTTTTTGGTGAGCATGGTCAGTCGACTATCGAAAATGTCGGCCGATTCACGATGCAATGCAGTGAATTATCCAATAATGATTACTATAAATTGCAGTTGTTCGATCACTCCTTGTCCACCGTAGCATTTATATGGTTTTCAAACTTGTTACCAGATTTGATACACACTTGGAAATAGCTAGAAGAGAAGTTTCATACTTAGTTCTTTCCCAAAGACAAGGAAATAGCTATGGTTGATCTTGGGCGTTTTCAACAATTGCTATGAGAGCCATGTGAAAGTTATATTATGTAGTTTACACGAGTGAAGAGCCGCTGCAAAGTAGTCATGACTAAGTTTGACTAAAAAAGTTTCTCATTATGAGGAACTCATACAAGAGCGAGCCATACGAGCCAATTTTTCATTAGGAACATAAACAATGATCCTAATTATGAAATTACAATTGCTAAAGTAGTGGCTAAAAATCCATCAGTATGTACAACATTGGTCAAAGCGGAATTGACTGCTTTGACCACGCAAAAATCTCAAAAACTGTATACTTTCGATATCACCTGAGCCAAAAAGATTTGATTTCATGCTAGATTCAAAGTTTATCAAAGTTCCTATCAATCATAAGATATCTTCGACCGATGAATTACAAAAAGTAGAGTATTGCAAGTGGCGTGGATCTCGGTATCATTTCAGTAACAAATGTGTTAATTTTAGGAATCTCATCTAAGATCACATTGTTCAAAGGCTGTTGAAGTTCCCCAAAAAGGAGAAAGAATCCATGTTGATCGATACTGGCTCATTCCCATCTAGCATGGAAGTGAATACAGTTACTTTGAATATGAGGGATCATCTGAGACCAAAGATTAACCTTAACCCTAATAATCTGCGAAGAACATTCGATCGACCCCCGTCAAGGCAACGATGAACTCCTTGTCATCAAGTCAATTGTTCAGAAGCAAGCGACAAGAGTATCAAGGATCTCAATTTTGTGATCGATGTGCTTGGGAAATCCCCCCACAGTCGAGAAACCCTCCATAGATAATAGATGACGACTACTACTCCAGTCGATATCATTATCGCCCAAGGCAGTTTAGCTTCCAACCACCAATCATGGTGGGTGCCACCTTTAACAGGGATGGTTAAGCCTCCTACCACACAAGAAGGAGTTTGGAGATGAATCACCCACCTAAAATTTCCAGCCATACCAGAAGTTTTAACTAAGACTCAGAAATGCCAATGGCAAATACAGAAAGTCGCGGCGAGAAGAGGAAAGGTGGAGAAGTACCTCTTCAGCTAGGACCCAAGTTACCTTATCCATTTTGGAAAGTCCCCTCATTCGATGAATAAGTGATCGTGAACACAGTCGAAACTATAATACCACTTGTGAGTTAACAGAATGAAAATCCCCTTGAAAATAAGGATAAGACAGGAGGTCTCAAAGAAGAAGACAATACTGAAAACTTGTCTGACTACCTTAGTGAGGATTGCTTCCCAATAGAGGAATGATTACCTAGAGAAGTCACATCGACAGCAAGTACCTTGAGAAAATTAGCGATTGATTTCTTAGTTGATCCTACGACCAACGAGGGCCCTATTCAGATCGAGGAAGTCGAGTCTGAGACACTAGGTGGCAAGGCTTGAGTGGTGAAATAGTGTTTGATTCATTGTCGTCGGTGATGTTCCATTGCAACATGGTATTTACGTTACCATCTAGTTTTCAAGTGAAGCCAACTCAACCAAACATAATTCCTAGAGATGTAGAGGAGCACACTCCTCTAGTAAATATAAACATGCCTCTTTTCCCTTCAAAGAAGCTAGAGAGAATGAAATGGAGGCTAACAGGGCATTGCATATTAATATAGTCATCGTAGCAACCAACGGTTCTTCTGAGAGGGTAATTTTAGATAAACACATAAGTGACATGATGCAACACAACATTTCAAGCTGTTATACATATCGACCCACCTAGATGGATGCCCTATCACCAGGATTTTGGTGGACAATGGGGCCGTGGTAAATCTATTGCTAAAAAGAATGATGGCCAAATTAGGGAAAACCGTGGCTGACCTGGTTCCATTAAAGGTGACCATCAGTAATTTTGCTGGTCATGTCACCAACAAAGATGGTGTTTTATTGGGAAGAGATTGGATTCACTTCTTGCGTGCATTCCATCCTCTCTCCACTAGTTTATAATTTTCTGGAATCAAGATAAAGTCGAGTTGGTCTTGGTTGATATAAACCCTTTTTGGCTACGTCAAATGCTAATGAGGCTTATTACTACGGCAAAGAAATAGGACTTATCAGATTTACGAGGAGAAACAAACTCAATCACCCATTAGAATTATGGTAAAAAAGATTCTTGATAGTATTGTACAAGTTATCCCAAAGATAACTCATACTGATGATACCCAATCGAAGGATATTGTCCTTTATCAGCCAACTTCCTGTTATATCATTGAGGAGATTCCATGATGGGAACACCAAAAAAGAAAGAACTTGGGGCCGACTTCACAACTAGAATAAGAAGGTTTGAAGAAAGCCTGAAGGAAACTGACGAAGTAATTTTCGTCAACTTAGCTAAGTTTGATAAACCAACCGAAGAAGACAGCTTTAAGTTGGAAGACCCCTTAAATGAAGTAGAAGATGACCAATTGCAGACATATGATCCACTGGTTAAGATTAATCTGGGAATGAATCAGAATCCAATGCCCACGTTTATAAGCAATCTATTACGACCACCCGAGCAAGAGGATTTAATAAGCCTACTTCTGAACTGTGTAAATCATTTTGCATGAGATTACCATGATATGCCAGGGCTAAAAAAATCCCTGGTTAAGCATAGATTGCCCACTAAAGAGGGATATCGACCGTACAAGCAACCGCCAAGGCGGATGACGGTCGAAGTCACTCTTAAGATCAAAGAAGAAATCGATTGACTCCAAAAGGCTGGTTTCATCCGACCAATTAAATACGCGAAGTGGATGTCGAATGTAGTCCCGTTAATGAAGAAAAGTGGTAAGCTAAGAGTGTGCATTGATTTTAAAAATTTAAACTTGGCTATGCCTAAAGATGAATACCCCATGCATGTGGCCGATCAGCTAACCGATCGGGTAGCTGGACATAGAATTGTGTCTTTCTTAGATGGACATTTTGAATACAACTAGATTTATATAGCCTTGGATGATGTGTTGAAGACTACGTTCAGATGTTTGGGACCTTTAGAGACCTATTGTTGGGTTACAATGCCATTCAGCTTGAAAAATATAGGTGCCACATACCAAAGAGCAATGAATGCTATCTTTTATGATATGATTGATTGTTTTATGGAGGTTTATGTGGACAATGTAGTAATCAAGTTGACCGATGCAAATGAGCATCTGGCCCACTTGCACAAGTCTTTTGAATGAATGAGACTTCATAAATTGAAATTGAACAATTTAAAAGACATGATTCTAGGTCCAGCGACCCGATCAGAGAGGGATCGAAGTTGATCAGAACAAGGCTTAGGCAATGATTGATGCACAACCACCAAGAAATAAAGCCGAGCTCTAGAAATTACTGGTTCATCTTAATTTCTTATGATGTTTTATATCTAACTGTGTAGGTAAAACTAATGTTTTCTCTTCACTATTGAAATTGAAGTAGGGAGCGGAGTTCGTGTGGGAAACAGAGCTCTAGTTGGCTTTCGATCAGATCAAAGAATACCTGGTGAAGCCACTCGTGCTAATGCCCCCTATCAAAGAACAACTTCTTAAGCTATATATCTCAACTTTAGCAGGGTTGGTCGGGGCTCTTCTTACTCAAGATGATGATATGTAAAAAGAAAGGGCGATATATTATTTGATCCAAATGTAGCTTGATGTGGAGAAAAGGTATTCTGCCATGGAAAAATTATGCTTATCCTCGTACTTCACAGCTACTAAATTGAAGTATTATTTGTTGGCCGAAAGAGTAAATGTAATAGGTATAACTGATTTAGTGAAGTATATGTTAAATCGGCCGATTCTTAGCTGTCAAATTGGTAAATGGGTGTTGGCCTTATTTAAGTTCGACTTACATTATGTGCCACAGAAATTAGTAAGTGGTCGAGCCATAACAGGCTTTTTGGCCAATCACCTATCAGACCTAGAAAAGAAAATTCCTCCTAACATTGCACATTCATATTATGTGCAACTTATGCCTTGTAAACTAATTTTTAACAGCTCAAAAACACATGAAACATCTGGGGCTGGCATAGTGTTGATCGCTCCTAATGGAAATCGGTAGGAATTTGCCTTTCAATTAGAATTTAAATGTACTAACAATCAGATTGAATACAAAGCCATGATAATCGGCATAGAAATATTTTTGGAATTACGAGTGAAAGACGTGATGATCATTGGAGATTCAAGGCTAGTGATAAATTAGATGGTAGGAACGTTTAAGTGCACCGACTCATCTTTATTACCATACTATGTTGTAGCAATCCAATTATTAGCTCGAACAATTTGATGAGGTCGAATTGATGCATACCACTCGAGAGCATAATGTAGATGTCAATGAAATGGCACAACTAGTCACAGGCTTGGAAGCTTGGAAATGACCAATGGTCGGTCGATCACAGTTCAGAGGAGGTCTTTGCCCTCTATTTTCCAAAGAGAAAACATAGCAGAAATCTATTAAATAGAAATAGAAGAAGATTTCCTCAGATTAGGACGGACAAAAGCATACGTAGGTTAGCCATCGATTATGTTTTGGTTAACAATGAACTATATAGGAAAGGGGCCGATGGAGTTTTGCTTCGATGTTTGTTTAAAAAGGAGGCAATGTCGATCATGAAAGGAATTTAGATCTAAACTAATCAATCATGTGGGACCCACCTAATAGAAACCTTACGAATCTTTGATAAAAATAGCTTTTAATAAGTTGCCCCATCATGTGTTCAGTAAAATGATGGCCAACACCTACTAGCACCTGCATCACACCTTGTGGTACAGGGCTTTCGTTAAAGAAGCATGTAAAAATAATAATTTACTGCATCTAGTGGCTATAAACACCCTCTACCAGATGCCTGTGCATCACATGTTTCTCACGTTTCATTCTATCGGCTCCCATGTGCTAGTGTGCGAAAATAGGGCTTGCATTTCTGTGACCTAGGAAGTTATGGGACTTATCGTGGATTGGAGGTTTCAGAGTGTTGGAAATAGATGGTTAAGAAGTGGTCAAGTAAAAGAACCATAAAGTAGATGGCGAGGATCATTGAACCTGATGAATTTTGGGTCAAGTCCCATCTTTGGTAAGTCCTACAAGAATCAGTGGCCTCCATTGAACAAACATAACCTCACAGATACAGAATGGGTGCATCAGAACATCATTCACGTGTTAATGATGGGGTTTTTCCTCCTTAGTCCACGCTACTCGACCAGTCAAGGGTCCACTTGACCAGTCGAGGCCACTTGACTCAAAGTCTAGTAGGCTTGCTTTTTGCTACTCGGCCAGTCAAGGGTCAGTCTCGACCGGTCGAGGGTCCGCTCGACTAGTCGAAAGTTATGCAGATTCAGTCTGAATTTGGTGTGAACTGCGTAAATTTGAGACGGTTTTCGCAGAGGTGCGGAAAGGAGTTTCCTAAACTATAAATAGGGGAACTAGGGTTATTCTAAGGTAATGAAAATGGGTTTTTTTTAAGCTATGCAAGGGTTTACTAAAGGGTTTTAGGGCTATCAAAAGGGAGAGAGAGAGAGAGAGAGAGAGAGAGAGAGAGAGAGAGAGAGAGAGAGAGAGAGAGAGAGAGAGAGGAAGCTTGTAGAAGGGAGGGTTCTGCTCATAGAGGTGATCTACTGTATAATTGACGCCTCAGTGCTTCTATGTTCTCGTGATCGGTAAGATCTCTCCATTTTCTTTATTCTCTTATTGTTCATCCACTCATGCATGAGTGAAGAAGGTTTGATCAAAGTGGTGTGTGCTTGTGATCGGTTATAATGTTCTACGTCATAGTGAATTGTTGCTCTGGATGAAGTCCAGTCTTTTTTTTTTTATCTCTTTGAGGGTTTTCCACGTAAAAACCCTTTCGTCCTGTGGTTTATGCTTTGATTTATTTCATTGCTTTATTATATCTCACAATTCTAGTGTTTTTGGGAGGCGAGATCCTAAGGTTTTTGTGCAACGCTCCCAATAGTTAATGCCGCAGTTACTTGGCCTTTGGCCCGTTGGAACACTTTACTAGTGGAAACATCGATTGCTAATGAGAAATATGGAGATTTACTAGCATACATCTGGATCTATGGTTATAGATACATTGAGATTGTAGTCCTTGAATGTCAGTCATGTTTCATAAGCCCACCTTTTCAAATGACATGCCACAAAACTGACCTAGAAAATCTTGAAAATTCCAAGCTCATTAAACCCTCCATCAATGGCTAATAAAAGAAAATGTGCAAAGAAATGACCCATATTCAGCGTTAAAATTTTTAAATGATCAGATTATTGAAGTGTTCAAAACTTCTGGTACTCCTAAGGTGGGGTTCACTGTGAAACGATTTGAATCCATTGAAGCATGATTGAGATCCAACTGCTATAGCACAACATATCCCATTGAATCTAATTTGAGATCTCGTAAATATTGGCATGTAGCTCAATGGTAGAGAGACTGCATTTCAACATTAAGGTCTGGGGTTAGAGCGCAACTTAAATATAGAAGAAACAACCCTCTGTACCTTGAGCTGGGTACCTCTCGCACTGAGACCCGTATGTTGTCTCAATAGTAGAGAGACTGCATTTCAACATCAAGGTCTAGGGTTAGAGCGCAACTTAAATATAGAAGAAACAACCCTCTGTACCTTGAGCTGGGTACCTCTCGCACTGAGACCTGTATGTTGTCTCATGGTTACCTTGGAATCCAAAAATCGTGACCATCCATGACACTAGGTTACACGCTAGGAAAAGTTGGGATTGATGTCACCATTAGTTTCGTGCAGGGCCCACAGTGATGTTTATATTGTTGGAAATATTTCAAAAATAAAATATTTTAGATACTAAAATTATAATAAAAAGAATCGATTCAAATTAGGCTGTAGCACTAATATGATACGAAGTTCTTAAAGCGTGACTCAGACCCTCCATATGAACTTAGTTAACGTAGTCATGGCCTCTGGCAGTGTGTCACTAGCGCCTCTACAACTACATTGTCCACACCCATGGCTAGCATGATGTGCGTGTTCCAATGCATAACGCAACTCCATTTTCTCTCCCTCTTTTATAAGTAAACCATTCACGAGAAGGTTTAAAAACCACAAAAGGTTCCCATTCCTAAGCTATGTGGGAGTAAATAAAAAACATTTTTCAAAGATTCTACAAATTATTTTAAATGAAAAAAAAAAAAAAGAATTTGAAAATTTAAAATTTTCAATTATTTATTTCTAACCACATTAAGTTTAATTTCAACATATATGTCATCCACTCCATTCATCTGATGTGCCTTGTAACGGTGAAAGACTTACCAAAAATCACACTATTTGAAAACTCAAACAGGCCGTTTCACGTGGATCTAAAAGGTTTTTGTTATTTCATAGGGTGGCCCTCTGACCGTAGAAATAGTGTAATTTATGAGATTAGTGCTAAAAAAAAAAAGTGCTAACAGCTTGTTTCAAACACATGATTAAATGGTTGCATTAGGTGTAATTAACATCATTATTGCATAATGATTATATGTCTAGAAATACCATGTCATTTGACAGTCCCATCTCACACTTGGGATCAAATTCTTCCTTTTAAAAGCACCCTATTAAGTGAAATTTATGTTGGCAGACCATTGAATTGTAATCAATGGATGAAATTTCACCAGTGATTCCAGTCACTTGTATGCGTTCGCAACTCTATTGTCACATGTAAGGATTCTATATGATGAACAAAGTGAATAAAAGGCATGCACAATGTGGAGCCCACTGATGTAATGGATTTTGAAATTCATAAATAAATCCCACCATATCTACTGTTGGGGCCCACTTAATCCCATGTTTGGAACATGCCTTAAAAAGACTAATCCTAGGCATAATTTCTGCTCGATGCATGCAACATTTTCCTTAAAAATACGAAAGAAAAAGACTAATAAAGATGTACTGTCTAATAAGGATGCCAATGGATGAGGCTGGGTTGAGGGTCTAGATGTGACACATTTAATATTTAGGTCTATATTTTTACCAATCTAGGCCAATATTTTAGCCAAATGTAGGTCTGGTGTCGGTCTTGATAAAGTTAAATCAACTTCATTTTAGGTTAGCACAGTTGGTCATGTACTGTCGGGTCGGGTCCAGAGATCCACTGGGCCAACCGGGCTCTCTTCCACGTCTACATTTTATAATTTGAAAGCAAACCTATAGAATTCGTGGGAATTTCAGTCCGGACGCGTATTGCATCTTACCCCGCCCGGACTTTAATCCGTCCGGGCAGGGCTCTATGAGACCCACGGTGATGTAAGTGTTTTATCTACTCTATCCTTTCCTTTTCTCGGATCTTTTCAACGTATTAGACAGGAAATGAAGCAGGTCCAGCTCCAAAGAAAGCTGCGTGATAATGACACCGTTCAACTCTAAGGGCTGATTTTTTTTTAAAAAATTTTTACAATCCTACCTATTCATAAGGTCATGTAGACGTGGGCGAAGAAAAACAAATATCAGCTTGATCCGAAACTTCTCCTCTCATAAGAAGCTTTTAATGGTGGACATTTAATCCCCACTTTGTGGTATACTTAATCCTGTACCTGCCTCATTTTTTTGATAATACCTTCAAATAATATGAGAAAAGTTATGAACGGTGTTGATAAAATACTTACATCACGGTGGGCTCCAGAGAGGCCTGCATGGACGGATTACCGTCCAGGAAGGGGTTGGACGCAATCCGCGTCCAGTCAGTCTTATTCAGATCCACATGCACTCGTAAAGAGGGCCACGCTGTCACGGCAAAAAGGTTAAACAAAAACTACAAGCACCCCAATATAAAAAAAAGGTGAAAAAGAGAAAAAAAACTTTGATACTCTGATTGAGTGTGTGGATGATACACATGAACTTAGGACTTGCTTATTTGGGATTACATTAATTCAAATCAAACTGTCCAAGTTAATTATATTTCCAAGTTTAGATGTTCAAGTATCACAAAGCATTTTTATTTTATCATCTGACACTCGGATTACTAGACATATATTGGACGGTTGAAAATGAAAATATCGGATTGCCTATCTCAAGAAACAAGTGTACATGAATTAACAGTTAAAACTGTTCAAAAATATGATTTTTAAACCGTGAGTTAGAGATAATGTACTTGACAATTTGGACGGTTCAGTTTGAGTTTATACATGCCACCTATACAATGTTTTAGTGCCTGCGTATCAAGCGTCATGTGCTACCAGAGTATTCTATAACTCCTCAGGTACGCCAAACATTCCCTCGATTATTAGAGCTGTACGGTAAATTTAAAAAAGAGTACTTCGAAGTTTGTACTTTTCAACGTTCACGTTTTGGGAGGTTTACAAAGCCCCCACACAAGCGCATGCACACATGCCAATATTGGACACGTGTGCCAGATCCCATCTTTACATCAGGTGCTCCACACGAATCACTCAGTTTCACTCCTTAGGTGGGCCATATTGTACAGACAAATGGCTAAAACTTTTCTCTAGTAGCTGTCTTGTGGCCCACGGTTCTGCCCAGAAGATCTAATCAATGTGGATCACTGAAAAGTTCGGATCTCACACACGTGCAATATCAGCATCGCTTAAATGTAGTAGGAACCAAGTGCCTTTCATCGTGGACCATCCAACGGAGGGGCCACTCCTTAGATGGAGCATATCCAAAAGTGGTACCATTGAAGGATCCTAAACGTCCAATACCTCAATGAAGAAATTTTTACCATAGATTTTATTAACTGCCAAGACCATGCTATTTATTAGCATAGTTTAAATCGTGTGGAACTGGACGGTCACGATTAGGGATTAGGGAGATCCGACCCATGTGATCAAGTCTATGGTGGAACTGGACGGTCAAGATTGATGGGCATGAGCTCCCTGGTCGATAGTAATAGATTAGCTTAGAGTTACGGCTAGAATTGGACACGGGGTTATTTTATGCTACTCGTCTCTATAACCATGGTTTTATAGGCATTACAAAGTCAACCTAGTGCGTAGGTTAGCATATTGCCAGTAGCATGATTTACTCCATTTCATGAAAAATAAAATAAAATAATTCCTATTATTTTCTTTATATTCGAAGGAGCAGTTAAACCATTAAAAATACATTAATTGGGAATACAAAACAAGGAGAAGAATCACAAACTGCCTTCACTAATATCTCTACACATGTTTGAATACCACAAAATCTTGGCACGCGTGAGAAATCCGTACCATTCATCATGTGGATCACACCTTGAACGGATCCCGTCTAAAGACCCGGATGGTCAGTTCATCAGATTGACCATGCATGTACGTTGAATGTAGACTGTTGATCACTTCTTTTCACACGCGTAGCTTGCAGATGAAAGAGCCAGCCACGATTTCTGGCCACATCATTTTCACCGTGGGACATCCCTAATGAATGGTCTGGATACTGCGTGCCTCCATCAATCCTCCTCCGTAGGATCACCATAACATTTCTTTCAGTGGCCATCTTGTCGAGATGGAACAGTCACCTAATCCATGCAAGAGCCTCATTTGTCATTCTAGCCCATCTCCCAAACGGATAAAGAGGAAGCATGTTCGGATTCCATTATTGGCGAAGGCATCTGTGTCGCTTGACTGCCCAAAAGAAAATAAACAAAAAAAAAAGGTTTTCCCGCTCAGGTGATATATGGTCATTTGGCAATACTGTAGATCATACTCATCCACCATAGATTTGACATCCACGTACTCAATCCACACCGTTGAACTCGGGCTCACTGTGAATGAGTCCCAACCCAAAAAAAAAATCACACGCTCATCAAACAATCTGAACAGTCTGATCAATGGTTCATTGTGTTAGAGTATGTTAGAGTGTTAGGATAAGTATTACACTTACATGTATATCTTTACCTACTAAATTGATAGATTTAAGTAATTAGGGAATGCATATTAAGATACTCATCTCTTGTTTATATACTACGTTATTCTTAGTGATATATAAACATAGAATTCTCCACAATGCAGTCCCTATTTTACACATTGGACTTGGACCATCGATTGAATGGTTAGGATTATTGGGTCAGTCTAATTTTCTGTATATGCGCACTAAAGTGGGCCCCACAGTTTACAGATTAAATGAAAACCTTCTAAAGCAGGTATTGACTGAAGAGCAGGTCAGTTGAGTTTTAACGTTAAAAAAAAACAAAAGAGTAGGGGCCACTGTCAACTTCAAAAGGACCCGACCATACTTGAATAGTTGGAGGAATAAATAAAGGGTATTTATTTCATAATCCGTCTGTCTATAATGGTTGATACGCAGGCACTTTGAAATGGTACATGAAGCATATATTAACACAAATTAAACCGATTAAATTTCAGGACCCACTGTCACTAAGTTACAATCCAAAAATTAGATTCATTGAACAATTCTGACCTCTGATTTGTGGACGCTTGTTTGTTAAATAAAAGAATTGGATATTTTTCTTTTTTAACAGTCAAATAAATGTCCACCAATCTGATGGTTAGATAATCAAATTAGTGTAATTTTTGGAACATGATACATCTAACCTGGTACCCATAATTTGGACAGTTTAGTTTGAATTACATGTATGCCACATGTACGTATTTTCTAAGTAATGCCTGTGTATCATCCATTGCACTTTGCCAGAGTATTAAAGTTTTCCCTAAATTGAAACAGAAGTATCCTCGAAATGACAAACATGCCCTTGCAATATGCTCCCTTAACACCATTTTGTCTTGTGTCATGTGCTTTTCAGGTTGCTTGAATTGCACAGGTGGGGGGTATCTGAAGCGTTTTCCCCATTAATTTGCATGAAATCAAAGGAATTTAATAATAAAGACAGAATTCCAACTCTCGTGAAGACCAAAATTAACGTAACAGTAAAAAGCTGTTTTCTTGTTATTTTAGATATCAGCTGGTTTTGGAAACATATGAAATTGATTATTTAAAATGGAATTTTTGTTTCTTTGATTTCACAAGAAATATGATTTTTATTTTTAAATTAAAAATACAAAATCTCAAAAGAGAAACATATCTGCAAAATGAAAGGGGAGGTTTATGATACTCGTATATGATGCTTGATACGTAGGCAGGGAAGGCTGTGATGAGGTGGATCACTGTCTTCCTCATCAATAACTACTCAAAATCCATGTAGCTCTCTAGATTCATCACAAAGTTTTCTCGAATCCATAAGAGATAAAATAGAAATAATTTCTAATAAATTTGAAAATAAATTATTTGATGATAAAAAAATAAAATTACGTACAATCTCATTCTATAGAGGAGGCTTCTTGGGAGCGCGAGGCCGAGATTCGAGAGCGCTATCCCCATCTCTTTGATGATTGATTATTATATTTTGTATGTTGTCTCTGATTCTATATGATGATGTTATGTCTCTTCTTCCTCATGAGTTATGCCTAGTTGTAATGATTGTGTAAATTTCGAGAATGAAATTTTTATTAGGAGGGGAGAGCTGTAAGACCCGTATCTTAGTCCGTACCGTTCCGTAGACTTTCGCGGTAGAATTCCGGCAACCTTCGACCCTTAACCGGTATTTGCGCGCGACCCTAATTCACACGCCGTCAACTCGAGTCGACTCAACCCAAGACCTGTACCTTAGCGACCGTGCCGTCGCCGCGATTCCGATGCCGCGACTTGCGCGTCGAGGCGACACCCTGGTCAGGATATGTGGGCCAGCGTTCGGTGAGAGAAAAACGCCGAGCGTTGTAAAATCTAAGAGAATCTCTACGACTTGTCACATCAATCTATCAATCCATCAATCTCAATATATCAAGTACATGTCAAGTGCACATCACCTTTCACCCTTTCCCAAACAAGCCCCAAAAGTCAAAAAGTTCTTACACAAGCCATACTTCTCTTACACCATTTGCCACAAAAGTCAAAAAAATCTCTTACACCCATCACTCACCACATCCATCACTCCATCACCCATCACTCTCTCTCTCCCTTTACAACTCTCTCTCTCCCCTTCAATTTTCAAAATACTTTCCCAAGCAAAAGAACTCCATACATCCAAGACCCTCCCTCTCTTCCAAGCTCCAAGTGTGGCCCACCTTTTCATCCCAAGATCTCCCATCTTAACTATCCAAACCTCATCTCCTCTGTTGGAATCGAAGCTAAGGAGCTAAGGAACTCAAGGGAGCAAGAAGATCGAACGGTCGGTGCTTTAATAGAGTGGTTTTCATATTTTTAAGATGGGCCAAGTGAGGCCAATCGATCAATGGTTTGGATCTCACTTGTGATCCTAAGATGTGGTTGATGGTCCACTTTGATCATCATGATCATTCCATGATGGGGCCATTCTCCATGGACCCCATCATGATGTTTATTTTCTTGTATACCTAGGGTCATCTAGACTGTCTATTGTAGTGGAGAAGGGATCTCCACCGTTGGATTTTAATTTAATGGGCCCATGTGTAATGGGACCCACTTGATGTATGATTGGTTGCAAGGGAGGGCCCATAGTGTCGGGGTTCCTCCATCACATGCGTGTCCCACTCTCTTCCTCTCTCTCTCCCTCTCTTTTTCATTTTTTTATGAGATGATGATGTGGTTGTGTGGCTCGCTCGGATGGACCCCACCACGAAGTATGTATATTATCCAAGCAATCCATAAGTGGGGCCCACTTTAAATGTGTTGTACCCACTCCATCCATCATCTGGTGGCCCACTTAAGCAGGCCCACATCCTTACTCTTGGAATGTCAAATGTCCAGTGTCCATGGATGTTGGACGTCATTTGGAAAACACAAATATAAGCTTGGTTTAAGCTTTTGTGTGGACCACTCATGCAGGCCCCACCTTGATGTATGTATTCAATCTACATTATCCATTCCTTTCCCAAGCCCATTTTAGGCGTTGAGTTGAGAAATGGAGCCAATCTGAGGTGCTGGCGGACCATAGCATAACAAACAGTGTGTCTACCATTAAAATCTACCATGGAGTTTTGATGTGCCCAAAAACATATTGAATATTAGACTCGTTGGGTCTGTCTTGAGCAGTAAAGACCAATGGCTGGGGTGGATTTACGTGATGCGGGCCGCACACCCGAAAAATTGTAAGAAAATGCAATTAAAAAAAATAAAAATAAAAAATTTAAGTAGTAGACGCTGCTGCCTACTGGCGGACGGACGGACGGAACCATGATGCTCATTTGTTATCCAACTCGTTCATTTGGTGGGCCACCTCCTGAGGTGGGCCCCCTCCAAAAATCAGCCTCATCCAAAGCTCCGGTGGCCCACATCATAGGAAACAACGATGATTAAATGTTTGCCATTGGATCCATTTGTGGGGTATTACAGAGGTTTTAGATTCAATATGAAATTTGTTTTTACTCTTCGTCCAGGTCTCTGTGACCGTATGGACAGATTGGATGGCATACAAACATTGTGGTGGGCCCCACGTGGGACCCACAATGATGCATGTGCTTTATTCACACCGTCCACCATGGACAGTGGAACCCACCTTGGTGCATGTGTTTCACCACACCGTTCAGGGGTGGACGATGCGACCCAACGGTGCATGTGTTCTCTCCATGTCGTCCATTTATATAGGACCCACCATGATGCATGGGTTGCATCCAAGTCCATCCATCCATTTTAAAAGCTCATTTTATAGTATGAGTTAAAGAATGAGCCAGATCCATAGTCTAAGTCGACCCCACCTTGGCATGTTATGAGGCCCATCTTAATATATCTGTGGTAGTCCATTGGGGCCCACTTTGATGTGATTATAAAGCCCATGTTATGAGGCCATTCAATGTACTTGTGGCCCATGGTTGAGGCACACTTTGATATATATGTAAGGCCCATGGGTCGAGGCCCATTAGATGTATTAGGGGCCCATGGGTTAAGGCTCACTGAGATGTATTAGAGCTTATGGGTCGAGGCCCATTTGAAGTACATATGGGGCCCAATGGGTGTGGCCCATTTAATACACATAAGGCCCATGTGATTAGGCCCATTTGATGTATTCAAGGCCCAATGGGTTATGGCCCATTGCAATGTACATAAGGCCCATTGGTGCGGCCCATTGATGTGGCCCACTTGATGAATATAAGGCCCATATGATATGACCCATTTGATGTATTTAAGGCCCAATGGGATGTACCTAAGGTCCATTGCAATATATGATCCCAACATATATTATGTAATGATGTTTACAACGGGCTATGCCTTGGGAGCAATGTTGGTTTGACGTCCACATTGCAAGAATAATGTTAGTTAAATGTCCGTATTAAAATTCTCCCTATGGCCCGTCGTTCAGCCCATACTTGTAGACCATATAGGCCCATCTTCGTTGTGAACAACATCCATCACCATATAATATATTTAGTATAGTTCCATGATTCATGATCATATGCATCATATGTATGCTCGATATAAAAAGTGACTGATCATAGCATATGCCTTCGGACAGATTGTTTATAGGCTCCTAGTTAGGCGGTGTTGACCTACATGAGCGCACGATACGTGTAGGATTTCTGCATGACTGATAGTTTGATTCATGCATTCGTATTATGTATCATGGTTACTGTACGTCTTAGCGACATTAGGGCTGTAGCCTCCACAGGCGTATCGTGGATGGCAGGATTGGTTACCAAAAATCTTGTTCTACATGAGGTGCTATAGATATCCCTGGGTGAAAGTCCTTAAACCCTTATGGTACTAAGAGGTTACTCGAACGTCTAGACAGAGTGGATGTACGAGCACCGAGTGCCGATTACCAAGAGGCTACGCTTTCCACTGTGTCGTGGTCGGTTGGTAGGGGGTGCAGCCTTACCCGCCCGAGAGTAGGGGAAAAAGTTAGGCTGAGTTTGACCAGCTCAAAAAATGGGTTCGTTATCGACGAGCCGAGCCTGATATTGGCAAGCAGATAGTGAGGTCTTTTCTACTCACCTTGTTATGCACGATGGGGCGGCAATCTGGTTAGAGTGTATTAAACCCCAATGATACCCCAGAGTTGAGCTGTATTGATATGTGGACTTAGATGAGGATTTGTATGCTTGAGTTGCATCTCGCATCGCATGGCCTTGGTATGGCCGACATCCTTCATGCCTTGCATCACATGACCATGGTACGACTAATGGTATTCATGGATCCATCAGCATGTTCCGAATTACTCTGATATTGCATGATCATATTACTATCTTGCGTACACACTTTCACCACCCTCTAAGCTTTTCCTAAGCTTGTACATGACCGTTGCGTGCAGGTGATGTTGGAGCGCAGCAGCGCTGAGGCAAGAGTGCTTTGTAGATCATTTTGGAGCTTTTTGTTCATCATCATTGTATTTCCCTTTATACTGATTATACTTATAAAGTTTTTTATTATAGTGGAAATATAATGGAGTTTTTGGTTATTGTTTGTGTGTTATGCCTTTGGTTATGCTTATTACGAATCAAACTGACATTGAAAATCCTCCTCGTAGCATCATAGGATTGGAACCTGGCGAATGGGCGATGGGAGCCGAGAATGGAGTTCTACGGAGGCTGTCGGCGTCGGATTTAGTGATCGAGAATTTTGTGAGCCCGATTTTTGAGTTTGGGGTGTGACATCCAATCACAGGCCTTATAGCCTTTTTAGCCTTTAAACTTCTCAAAAACAACAAGAAAGTCATCCAAAACACCTATAAATACTCCAACCCACTTAAATTTTCCATCACTCATCATTACCAAGAGAGCCTTAAGAAGGAGAAGAGTGAGAGAGGGTCTAGCTCATCCATCACCAAGGATAGAGCTAGAGTGAAAGGAGAGGAGCCTTCTAGCCCTGGTTAGCCCAATCGAGTATAAACTCTAGCCACCTAAGCTATTAAAAAGACTGATCCGACCCATTCTAATCAATCCTCGTGACAATGTAACGTCTTAGATTTTTGCTATTTTAGATTTTAAAAAAAAATTCTCAAATTTTTTTAATATAAGAGCATACATCATTAATGATTGACCCTTAATACTTGAGGTGATCCTATACACTAGTGGTACTGGTAAAGAACTACACAAATTTGATTTAATCAACTGCTGGAAGCCAATGAATCTATCTGATTACTTAAACATTGAGTTTAGCCACGTGATTTGTTCATCTATGGCCCGAATCTAGCTGGCCTATTACTGACTAATTGAGACAACCATAATTAAATAAAGACTTACATAAAACTGAGACAATTATGGGTCAGATCTTAATTAACAAACCAAGTCAACCTACTTACTTATTTAGCCTAAGAACTAATGATTTAGAGTGATCATGACTGAATCACCATTTTCATTAATTTTGATTAGGCCTTACTATGAATATAGTTAATCCAGGCCCTAATCATTGAGCATAAGAAATCTCCCTACCCAATTCATTTAAAAAATGCCTCGATTATCCAAACAAGCTTTAGATCTCTCATTAGTGGGCCATTAAACCCGATGCAATTGGGCTTGACGTCCATCGCGAGACATTGAACTGAGATCATGTCTCGAATCACGCCATCGAAACTTAAGTTTCGATGCCATCGATCACCCTTCGATGTCATCGATAATTTCCAGATAAAAATAGTTTGGTTGTTGGACAAACTGGCTTAGTTTCCGATGTCATCGAATATTCTTCGATGACATCGAAGATGGCTCGATGTCGCTTCGATGACATCAACGGTAGCTGATTTTTCTTTAATGTGATTCAACCTCCACAAGCTATAAGTTAAGGTATTAACATACTTATCAAGGTGTTTGCTAAGATGATTTTGGGCAAGTATGGACCATTTTTAAGGGTTTTAATACATGAGAGGGTTTGGTTAGGGCTGTAAGGCTTAATTTAGCTTTGATATGTACTTGAACCTCTTCAACTTAGTGAGTCTTCAGACTTGTAATCTTCATTAGAGGCTCACTTGACTTTAAGACTTAACCTTCACATTAATTGACAACAAGGGCACTTTCACCGGCTTGGAAGAATCTTACGATGGGTGAGATTTCCTCACAATCTAGTTTATATAAAGATGTGTTCGATTGCCTAATGTACACAGCTTTACGTTGCACATCTCTTCCCATTAGAGAATGCTACCAAACATAGGTGTAGCAGAGGTAGAAGGCCAAAAGACACGCCAACAAATTAAACGTTCTTGACAGACAGTGCAATTGCCGATCAAGGTATGCGTTCTAATTCAATTTGATTCCCTAGATTGATGCTAGTGTAAATCTTAGAATCCATTGCGGTGATTTCAACATATGATATGAAAGCACTACTATTCCTCCAATTTAGGCTATTTTGAATGGACTGGGTAGCATTATGTTTTGAACGGGGGATGTTTCTGGGCCGTTTGTAGAAAAGCCTTTGGGCCTGATTTTAATCTGATGGTTTAAGGCCATGTCTGTGCCCAACTTTAGCCATTTATGAGCCCAAATTTAGCTGGGTTATGGGCCTATTTTGGGCTGACTCTGAGCATGATTTTGGACCAATTTTTGGGCATGTTATTGGGTCTAGCCATGAGAATGCTTTGAGCCCAATTAATAACACCTTATTGAGGCCCAATTCTAGGACTGTTCAAGCCTAATTTTAGGCACCTAACTATGACCCATTTAAGGATCGATTTTCAATCATTGTCTTTTGGATTAACGTGTACAATCTTACTTATTTGGTTGGTATGAATGGATGGGATATATACACCAATTAATAAGGATAATCTATACATTTGCATTATCATGACTAATGTATGGTGATTTTAACTCATCGTACTGAAATAGGAAGTGATTAAACTTGTCAAGGCATGTTTGGATTATCAGCATTGGCCACTTAGTCCTAATCTCATTGACCCTAGCCTAAGAGCATTGGACATAATCTATGGGTATCATGCTCATCCAAATTTTATGGGTCCATGCATTGTTATTGGCTAGACTAACTATAGATAGAAACCCATATTTTTTAGTTCACCTGTCTCCTTATCTATGTGGCATCAATAATTTCCATTAGGGGCAATTGGATTGAGTGAGGTCCTAATTTCTAGGGCTTAGTGGAGATTCTGTGTTACGTATTTCACTAGAGTGGTTATGACTAAGTAGAGGTGGGCATCTAGTCGAGTCAAACCAAGTTAGGTCCAACTCGACTCGATTCGGTTTTTCCAACTCCTTGACCCGAACTTGATTGACTCGAGACCAAGTCTAACAAGCCTGACTCAATCTGAACTGATTCTTTGCTAGGCTGACCCGAACTGAGTCCGACTCGATCAGAGAAATCGAGTCGGATCGAGTTGGGTATGATTCGAATCCGAATCGATTCTATGGCCCATAAATCAATAGTTAAAGACAAAGCACATAGTACATATTTATAGAGAGAGATTTGAAATATCAGAAGTCATAAATCTTTCACACAAGTGGTTTTTTTACATAACACTTCATCTATAGCGTGGCCCATTATATAAATGGCTTATATATCTAAACATGAATTCAACGGCTGTAGTTCATTTCCTTTAATAAAAGAATCCTCACGAAAAATAAGGAGGAGAAAATGATTCCTTTTATAAATGGCTTATATTATCTAAACATGATTCCTTTTCTTCTTCTCTGCAATCTAAAACACACTAAAACCATAACTTTTGCAGATAAAGAAAAGGAGGAGAAAATCATTGCTCTTTCTTTTTGGTTTATCATCTCTCCTTTCGATAGGGTTCAGTGCAGTGCTGGCTCAAGAAGAGTTAGGGTTTGGGTAGATGAAGGGTAAATGTAACAAAAGAAAAAGAAAATTTGACTTTATAGTACCTGATTCCAGATCGGATCAGATCTGACTAGATTGTATTCTAGATCGGATCGAATTGAGTTGCTATGTGACCTAAACTCGACTCGGTAGAGCTTCGGATCCAAGTGGGTCTACTCGATCCGACCTAACCCTGGCTTTCAGATCGGGTCGAGTCAGATCCTACCTACCTCTATGACCAAGTACACCCATTGGGACTTAGATTCATGAGCATGATGCAGCCACCATATATCAAGGACTTATAAGGTGGAATTTATCTCTAAGCTGGCGGTGTTCGACCTAAAATGGGTAGGTTGGATGGTATTAGCAATGTAGGATTGGATGGTCCTTCTTGCCATAAAGGTGTTGGACAGTTTAAGCCTATGTTGTTGATAAACAACCAACATCATATTGTGAAGACCGCTCACGTGTTGCAACCTCGGCCCAAAGGAAGAGGTCGTAATGATGCACTGAGTTTCACACCAAGATTTGATGATTAGGTTAGTCATCCTCAATAATCTAGTTGATTGCCCCATTGATTGGATAAAGTTTTGTTTATAAAATGTCTTTCGTTGATGCTTAAGGTTTAATGACGTCTTTCTACTTATGTGAGTTGTTGCACCTTTTATGTATTACAGTACTGACTATTGGATTCATTCCCTCCCAAATTAAAGGCTTCCCTACCTTTAATGATACTAACTTCTTAGAATAGAAAGAGGTATTAGAGATAACTCTTGGATGTATGGAATTAGAGTTGGCCCTTAATGAGGATCAACGTCCAAAACAAACTGAATCCAGCCCTGCCTGTGATATTTCCAAATATAATAGGTGAAAATGGCTCAAGAAACTGAGTATAAAATTATTAGATATTTCATTCCCAAGTCTTTTTGTTGAGGTATACTTGAGAAGGAGAACGTAAAAGAATTCATCGAAGAAATTGAAAATATTTTTACTAAATCTAATAAGGCAGATGCTATAATGGTTCTCTCTGAACTCATATCCCTGAAATGTAATGGCGATAGAATTATAGAGCACATTATAAAGATGGCTGACCTCGTAAGTAAATTAAGGGCACTTAAGTTGAACAAAACACTAAGAAGACCTAGTGGTCTACTTAGTATTGATTTCTCTTCCTTCCAGCTTCATCACTTTCAATGTCAATTATAATACTCAGAAAGAAAAATGAACCTTGAGTGAGTTAATATCGCACTATGCAAGAGGAAGAGAGGCTTAAGTGGGAGTGACCAAAAAGTGCTCATCTCACGTACTCATCTCGCGTACTCATCTCATGACAATAGCCCAATGAAAAGAAATAGAGGTTCTAAGAATAAGGGTAAGGGCAAAGGGAAGGTTGCAGACAATAATGCAGAGTTGAAGGACCAAAAACAAGTGGTTGGACCCTGCTACTTTTGTGATCAGGAGGATCACTTAAAGAAACAATGTCATCAGTAAAAAGCTTGGCTCAAGAAGAATAGGAACAAAGGTAATGGTAAATATTCTTGTCTGACAGTTGGTTTAATTGATACACATAAGTAATGATGTGGATCAATTTTGGGTCATTCTCTCACATCTTCTATCTTGTGCACTGACACTTCCGGAGCTTGAGACTCAATGATGTGGAGCGTTATGTTATCAATGGGTGGTATTCAAGTGGGAGAATCTAGGAAAATGATTTTATATTTCTTTTAAATACATCAATTTTATATGAGTCTTGAAACCCTTATATATATTATTTTAGATTGGTTTGAAATAAAATAGCCCATTTGATTTTATTTTGAATTCGAATGTTGAATTGTGGCCTCAATACTCTACTTTTACATGGAATGTGGAAGTGAATGAAGGCAACCTTGTTTATAAACAAGAATAGTCATACACAATTTTGATAGTCCGGACAAGTAGTGCTATCAGTTTGATGTAGATGTATCTATAATGACATTCTGGACTTTTGAGCCAAGAATCCATGAGAAAAGTTTAACCTAGAAATGATAGGAGACATATATCCCTAATTTCAAGGAATCCTCATATAAGTAACATGAGATTCTCTCAAAATCACATTTACCCTTCTAATCATTTGATTAGTGAGGGAACAAGAGGGAGTTAATCTCAGTGTTGTGATAGTTTAAGCACTTGCACTTATCCTTACAGGTACCTTGGTGATCCTTGGGAGAGAAATTATGGGTATCCATAATGCATGATTTAGGTGAATAACGAAAGGTAATACAAATATTCAACTCACACCGGCCCAGTAGAGCTTGCCTCATTGCTCAGGTTACGATCAGTAAAATCCTGCCCTCACCTGAGGTGCTCTTTTTGGCGACTATGGATCGTTGGGATGTTCCGCTTTTGCTCCGAGATCCGGCATCTAATTCAAGTAAGAATAGTTTGGATGGGGCCATTGAGTCTCCGCTTCAGACCTTCGCTAGGAACTCTCCCATGCTTCGAAGAACTATGAGCAGGCAGATGCATCAATCCCCCTCCATTCTTCAGAAGGGAGGCCATGGCTAGGAAGGCTCTTTGCAGGGAAGAAATAGGGCCAATATGCTTCAAATTGTACCTCAGAACCAGGCCAACCCTACGGCTTCTCGGGAATTCTCCCCTTATTGCCCGCATTTTGCAGTAAGCAACCCTTTTCACTCTCTTCCTATTTCGTTTGATTTTAATCCAGATTGCACTCCAGTGGATAAGTCTTTCTCGGATATGGTTAGGGGAGGAAAGAGGATCAGATCAAAATTATTCGGGTGTCACTCTCTCTCCTCCCCCCTTGGGGATGGAGAGTCAGGCGACACCTCCATTTATGGATCTAACTCGTCAGTTAGCCACTCTCTTGACTCCTTCCACTCCCCACCTCTGAGTCTCCATTCAGGGGACAATCGGGGCAGGGAAGCGAGACTCGAAGTGGACCTTTCCCCTTATTTTTGTAGGGCAGGGCTGAGGGTTCACAATACTCTGAGGATGCTCCCTTTAGCCATTGTGGAGTCTCATGTCATCTGGTTAGGCGAGGTCCACAACCTCAGCTTAACCCAGTCTGCGATCAGAGTACCCTGTTAGCAGATACTGGACAGGATACCCTGCACACAAGTCACAATTCATCCAGCCCTGTTCTTGATAATTAGATCATCAACAGGACAGATGTAGGAGGCAGCTCTTCAGGTTGGGGTCGTTTCAGCTATCTATAAGCAGCTTCTCAAGAGAAAATCTCGGCAGAGATGGATTCTCCCCCGAAGTTAGTTACCAGTCGATCAAAAAAGGTTATGACTAAGATTAGCAACAAAGTGTACAGGCAACGTCTGAAGAAGCAGAGGAATTCCTCTTCCAAGGCATTGTAGGTCTCCAGGTTAAGGTTTCAGTAGATTAAGGCTATGATCTTAGATGTTCCTTATGTCGGATAATATGCTGGTGTGGAATGCCCGAGGGGTGGGTAATGCCCCTACTATCAAACTCTCAAAAGGTTGGTTAGAACCTATAATCCTTGGATTTTAGTCATTTTAGAGCCCATGATTCGCGATTCCAGGAGAACAACAATTGGGCTCAAGCTGGGCTATCACAATTCCTTCTCTAATGAGAAGGAAGGGGGAAAATTTTGGGTTTTCAATCGGAATCTTCTAGATATTGTGCTGTGGTTCAAATCCAATCAGGATATCTCCTTCTTAGTCACACTTCCCCAACTCCAAGCCCCGGTTGTCCTAGCCTTTGTTTATGCCAAATGTGAGAGGCTACAAAGGAGATCTCTTCGGGAAGAAATGGAAGCGATGGCCAGATCTATTCCCCTAGGTCATCAGCGGGGATTTTAATTTGATTGTGAAAGTAGCAGAAAGAAGAAGTAGGAGGTCACATGTAACGCCCGTGAAAAATCCGTACTTGGGCTCGAGTACAAACTCGACCCGAAATCGTGTAGAATTAATTTCTATGGAAATTAAGCGTAAGTTAGCTAGCGCAACGCTAGAGTAGCTGGGAAATAGTCCCTGATCACTTTAAATACGTTCTACAAGACCCAAATCGAGTAGAACCAATGACTCTATAATACTCTATAACCTCGGACCAAACTCTAAGTAGGTTTGTTCTCTGGACCGCTTTGAATCTTTATATTGGATCTAGACCGCACGTCGAAAGTCCGATACCTCCTATCTTAGACCGTTTGAACCACCCAACTGGACTTGACAATCATTTCGAAAATCAAGTCCAACCGACAATCACAGGCTATTTCGTTGAGCCCGAACTGAAGGGAGTGCGAATAGGGACATAATTGAAATTTCAAATTCAAATCTGGCACACGACTTGACGCGTCAGTATTAAGCGTTCTGACCGTCAGAATTCAGCCAGATTACACCCTCGGATCAGGAAAAATTTTTATTTTATATCATGAGACTTTCAGCCCTGATCTACGTGCGGTGACCGCTGAACTAAAACTGGTCCGCCACGCGCGATCTGTGAACCCTGCCGGACTGAAAACTTAATACGTGCTAGATCAGGTACGCATGAGCTTAAGTCTGATCGCATTCAACCAGGGGACCACCAGAAAGCATCTTTTGGACCGAAACAGCCCCAAATTGGATATGCACTAAGTAAACTTCGTTCCGGAGCCTGTTTTTGGCATTTTTAAGCTTATAAAAGGGGTTAAAACCCTCATTCCTCTCTCCCATCTAAAATTGCAAAACCCTAGCTTTGGGAGAGAGAAAAGGTGAGAGTTTGAGAGAGAGAGTAGAAGGAATTTTTTCTGCCTTCGTGCCGCTAGTTGCACATGCTTCAACAGCTTATCCCAATCACCTGGCCGGTGATTCTTCCACTTTTTCAAGTATGAAAAAACCCTAAAAGTTACTGATTTAAGGTCTACTTAGATTCATAGCGTGTTAGCTAATGTAACTCGTAAAACAGGTTCTCCTACTGCCATAGACGAAGCGTATACGCTCCGCTTCAATTCACGAGTCTACAAGACATAAGGTGAAGATTTTAGATACTTTGATTGACGGTTTACAATGCTTTCAATGTCGTTTAATAGTAGATTATCAATGGCATCGCCGTTTGACATGTACAACATGCTCTCCGTTTCCTGTTTCGTAAATTAACGAAGAATATGAGATTTAGGGCATTTTAGTCATTTGTAGGAAGTACAGATTACGTTCATATTTTGCTGATGTGATTGACATGGTTTGTTGTCGCATTAGGAAGTTAGGAATACATGCATAATTAGTTTGGCGAAGAGATTCACTTAATTGCGCACTTCGGGTCGACATACTATATGTAGACTTAAGTGTGTAGTGTATGTGTTTGTATAAATGCTTGTATTAGTATGTATTGAATTAAATGATATTATGAATTAGTTTGAGATGGATTTCTCAATTAATATGCTGACCTAAATGATTTCCTACATGTTGACTATATGCATGATTTCATTACATGCATGAAATATATGTGTTTGAAGATTTACTTAAGTTGAATGTTATAACATGTGTTAACATGCTCACATGATTGTATTTCAATTCCAATATTCCTATATAAATTGCTGATGTGATTCCATAATTGTTAGGGACTATACTTAGTCCAGGCAGTCGATAACTGATCGAATTCATGGCTGGCTGGTCTTGGCCACGAACGACGCGTCGATGAACGCGAGTCGTGTTTGAAGTTGGCGGCAGTGGTTAGGCCACGCGAAGTGTTTTACGCACTTCATGTCATTCGACTTGAGATGCGATTGCGCTAGTCGAGCCCGTCAAGCAACCCGACTGGCCGATGTATGTTCACCTTGTATGAGTCATAACTGCTGGAACTTAGGGTACTGAACTTACCTTTGTAAACCCTGTTAACCATGGTACCTTGATCCACGAAGACTCATGAGCCGGGCATGGTGGTATGGGACACCGTGGTCGAGCTATCGGCCTACGCTGGGGTCACAAACCTCTCCGTAGTGACCAGTGAGCACCTAGACTCGTGAACAGATTATGGTGGTATGGGACACTATATTCTAGCTGTCGGCCTACACTGATCAGGCGACGAGTCCTTTGTAGTGACCATGAGCGTATTCTGAGTCCACGGGAGGCGACGACCCTTCCGTTGCAGTAGAGTACGGTAGGCCTGTATTGATAAGGTGATGGGGGAGCGGTGCAACGAGTGCGAGCAACAGCCCTGACAGCCCTTGCAGTGACCTACAAAATATACATCGTATGAGATTACTAGGAGTGACGACCCTAGACAGGATCTGTGTTGGGATTGATACAAGGGAAGTACCTTAGTTTCCCAATCCTGCTGTTTGAATGGACTAATAACAACTCGAAAATCATATCACCATACCATTGCATGTGCCTGGAAGATGTGGAGCACTTGAGGGTCGATTGCATGCCGCGGTCGTAAGATGGTGCCGTATGAGGGAGATCGTCGGTGAGGGCATACATCACGTCATGTCATCTTGCATTAACAACAGTATTAGGATTGTCTGATTTGCTGCTTTACTATTATCGCATGATTGAATTGTGAACATGCTAATCTTTGCTCTATGATTCCACTGAGTTGATCACTCATTCCCACGTTACGGGATGGTGTTTGCAACACCCACCAGACCCTGTTGTAGATGCAGGTGAGGCTGAGATCCAGGAGGTAGAGCTAGACTTCGACGAGGACCAGGACGAGTTCTCGTACATGCAGTATCACGATGGCTTTACGTAGGCGACCTGGATTGAGGAGACTTCAGTGGGACTATTTTAAACATTTACTTTTGTTCATGTATATGTATATGAGACTCAGAGATGTATTCATACCTTAGAGACAGATGAGATCTACTTTATTTTTTTCATACAGTGATATATATATTATTTAGTCTTCCGCTTGCTTTTATTACTGAATCTGAAGTATGAATTGCAGTTTTGGTATACTTTTACTCATGTGAATGCTTTAAATCAGACAACATTGAATCATAATCATTTTTGTTGCATAAGTGACGGTCTGGAACTCGGGAGTTGAGTTTATACACGACCCCCGATTTTCAGGGTGTTACAAGTTGGTATCAGAGCGTGAATAGAAGTATACTGGGCCTAGGTTATGGTCTCGCGACATACGCTGTCGCTTCCTTTGACATAGGTGGGTACGAGAAGGGTCTAGAAACATTTCTATGATCGCAGATTCGCCAATAGGCGAAGTCTATTCGGATCGATCGCTTGATCGAGTCTGTAACGCAACTCGGGTCGCGTAAAGCAACCCGAATAGCTCCTAGGTCGTAGGAAGTCGGGTTGAGACATTCTTTGAACGATTTTAAACCCGTAAAAGTAAATTCTTGGGTCGTGGGATGACCACGACTCCTGTATTCAATCGTCAGGGCTTAAAAACCCCGTTTCACCAAAAATCTTCAAAATTCTTCCTCTCACTACTCCAATCTTCATTTCTTTCTTATCCATTTTATGTTAGGCATCAAACCTAATGTAAAAATAACATAAAATAATACTTTCACAAAATTTTATAGTGAATAGTAAAATTTCATGGAAAATGGTCATAAGGCCATTCTAACTTCACTTTCTTTAACAACTAAGGGTCTAGATAGACATACTAGATCCTTCTATCCCAAAATCATATGCTGCATGATAGGGTTTTGTATTTGGGATTGCAGATTGGTCCCAGGAAGCTTCGAACACATGTTTGGGCCTATATAGGTCAAAATAGAATGAACCAGGGTGTGGACCGTACATATATGGGGCCTTTGGACCATGGGGGACCAAACCCATCTGGTCCCACCGGCCGGATGCATCACCGGTCGGCGATGCCATCGTCGATCCGGCGATGCATCGCCGTACAGGTGGGCCCATTTGAAGTATTTTTCGGGCGCACGCCCTTAAATGACATGTACACCCTCCCCATAGGTGTCTCGTCCAAAGAAAACCCCCAAAACATGCCTCTCCTTCACAAACAGCCCTCCCCATAGCCTTATTTTCATTTTTCAGCAACCATCTCCAAAATTTAGGATTCCAAATCGTCCCTAGATCCCTCCTTGGCCAAAAACGACCATCATCCATCATTCCCTTGAAGTTGGCAGCCCTTCCTCTTGAAGATTTCATCATTTGAAGCTCTAAAAACCTCCAAATCGAGCTGAAATCGTGAGGTGCTCCATTCCAATTTTTCATTTTCATTTCTCCTTGAAAATACATCCTTGGAAAGCTTGAAGTATCCCTCTACGATGCCTAGATCTCCTTTTTTCAGTTTGGACAGCCACTTCTTAGCATTTTCTCCGTTTTTCATGGCTTTCGTGGAAGCCATTTTAGGCCTTTTATCACTCTCCACCATCTTATCTTTGATGGGTAAAAGGAAAACCGTAACAGACGAGGCTGAGCCAAGCCACCCTGCTAATCGAGAAGACCGCAGGGTGGTGCCGTAAGTTTAAGCGTCGCCGCAGGTCCAGCTACAGCCCTAGAGTGCTGTACAAAGCGGGATTTGGATCCCCATGCTCACCTTGGGCGAGTAATTCTATCAGAAATGCCTCATGGCCAATACACTGATCGCAAAGTGTTGTTTAAGGCGGACGTGGAAGGGCGACTGTTTGGTTAATTTTTGTTGTTCGAGCGCATTGAAGCTCTACATTAGGGTCCGATCTTTGAAGCTCGCGCTCGTGCTAATGTGAGCACCGTTCGTGCCTTCTACGCTAGTATCCAGAATCCTACCTTGGAGCCATTGCAGTTTAAAATCCCTTTTGGTAGAGATCGGATGGCTACGATTGATGTGTGACTGATTGCGCGATTTCTGAATGTGCCTCTCGGTGATGTTTATCCTAGTGAGAAGAATTTGAGGAGTAGGCGTGAACGAGATCGTCGCACCAGGTTTCTGTGCGGTAAATTGGTTCCATGGAAGCTTAATAATAGCCTCAAGGCGACGTATATGTCTGATGATTTGCGCCTGCTGCACCATATCTGCACATATAATGTTTATCCCAGGTCAACAAATTGTATTGAATGTACACGCCTTATGGTTGATTTCCTGTATCTGGTGGCCCAGGGAGAGAACGTATGTATGGCCACTTTCATCTTGCGACAGATAATCCTTATAGCCAAGTCAAGAAGAACATCCGAATCGCTTCCTTTTAGCCAACTGATTTGCAAGATTGCGCTTGAGTTTGCCTATAGACTTGGGCCGAAATTGTCAGTTTCGATTCATACCATTGATGAGTCGACTATGGTTAAGATGAAGATTGGGTCGCAGTACCGTAAAAATCAGCTTGAGGAGGACAGCGAGGATGACTTCGATGATAAGGAAGATCAAAGTGAGAGAGAACCTGGAGCAGAAGTTTAGGAAGAAGTTTAGGAAGAGGCAGAAGAGGAGGCTCAGGATACAGATGAGAGCCCTCCTCCTTCTGCACAGGCTACTAGCGATGATCGCATTGCTTTGATCGAGGAGAGTCAGATCACCTTGCGAAAGGAAGTTCAAGAACTTCGCGCTGAAGTCGAGGATGCCAAGGCCGTTACAAAGAAGAAATTCGGCAAGGTGACTCGCACCTTGAAGGCGATCCTGTGTTGCTTGCAGGATAAGGGTGCTCCTCCTCCGTCACCCGATTCAGACTAGCGATGCGACCTTTGATGTAGTTGTTAGTAGTTAGTCATTTTCTGCTTTTGTTGTGTAAGCCTGTTAGGGCTAGTGCATTGTTTATGTTGCTGTTGTAATTTTAACTGTCTTAGTTCCCATGTATTTCTCGTCATGATTCTTGTAAGGATATATCCCTTGTATTGTGACAATTTTGATTAAATGAAATGCATGGAATGCCTTTGACTCCTTGTGTGAATGATTGCGGTGAATTTGTGCTATTGAGACTGACAAGGTTGTGCCCTATTTTGAATATAGGGAATGCTGCCTAAGGTTACGCGGAGCACGGTTCGGCTTGCATTGACTGAGCATATGGATCAGACTCCTTCGCAGTCTGACACCCATGCGGACCCTGCTGTGGGCTCGATTCCTGAGGTAATTCGAGCGTCTCAGCCTACTGCTGGTCCTACAGTTGGACCACCGCCATTCACACCGTCAGTCAGAGAGCCACATTGTGCATCTACTTCGATACAGCATCCGCCACAGCCTGCTCCACCTCCTGACAGATTTGAGCAGATGTTGGCTATGATGCAGCAGCAGCAGCAGCTTCTGACTACCATCGTTGGGACATTAGCTCAGGGTGGGGGCGCGACTCCACCTGCACCACCTGCGTATCCAGCTGAGGATGCTTATACATACGCCCAGGATGAGGGCATGGCTCATCCTGCGCCACCTGCTTACCCTGCGGGGAATGCCGCAGATACACGGGGCCTATTAGAGCGATTTCAAAGCTTACGGCCTCCCACTTTCACGGGTTCTCACGGACCCGAGGAGGCTGAGTACTGGCTCGACCGTGTGTCGAAGATTTTACGGATGTTACATTGCACAGAGGCTGAGCAGGTAGAGCTGGCTACATTCTTGTTTGAACGAGAGGCCAGCCTGTGGTGGGATAGCGTACTGGGGACCGTTGCCGCCGACTTTGTATGGACATGGGCAGCGTTTGAGTTCCGCTTCCATGAGAAGTATTATCCCCAGACTTGCAGGCATGACAGGGAGAATGAGTTTCTGCGCCTCAGACAGGCAGCCATGACAGTCACAGAGTATGAGCATCGGTTCACGGAGTTGGGCAGATACGTCCCGACGATTTTGGCTGATGAGCAGATGCGCATACGACACTTTTTAGAGGGTTTGCGATCGGATATTCGGTCGAAGATGTGCTGTGTGAGCATTCCCTCTTATGCGGAGTTGATTCACATGTCTATGAGTGCAGAGCAGGATGTTGATCGACTTACGCGATCTCGTGGCCCTATTGCTTCTAGGCCACGACCAGACATGCAGGACAGGCCCTTCGCTGGCAAGAGGCCTCGCGTCGACCCTCCTACTCGGGCCATAGCGCCAGCACCATCGTTTCGGCACCCCGAGTTATCGTGTACATACTGTAGGAGGACGGGCCACTTGGTGCAGAGTTGCTTTTCTCGGATGCGGGACAGTGGGTTCTCGCCGCCGCAGAAGATTGACCGTGCACGTTCACAGGCGATATCAGCACCGCCTATACGGTTAGATCCTGCGCACCCTTCTTTCAGACCTCCGGTATCGCAGATCAGACAGCCTCCACAGCCCTTGACACAGCGGCCGAACCGGCCACAGTAGGCTCGGGTTCATGCATTGACAGCTGAGGCAGCTGTGACACCGACTTTTCAGCATTCGGCCTTCGAGGCCACAGCCCATATTGGAGGTACTCCTATTCTTGTGATGGTGGACATTGGTTCCATGATTTCTTTGATATCGCGTGCTGTAGTCAGGCATCTTGGGTTACAGACCATTACCATGGATAGGGTACGAGTCCTTGCAGCCCACGGAGATTATTCAGATGTCACCCAGATGTGTGAGGGGTGTTTGGTTGATTTGGGAGGCAGGACGATGGCTATTGATCTTGTCGTCGACCCCTCTCTTGTTTATCTCGACGTCATTCTTGGCATGGATTGGTTGACTGCAGCGAGGGCCGAGATTGACTGCGAGACTCATATAGTTACTGTGTACGAGCTAGAGGGTGCATCCTTCATATTTCCAGTGCGGGTAAATCTCCCTTTCCGCATACTTAGTTACGCCACTTTATTGCGTGACGCTGGTGCCCAGGTACTTGAGCATGTGCCAGTCGTTTCCGAGTTCGGGGATCTATTCAGGAAGATCCCTGGTTTGCCGCCCCGACGTGAGATCGATTTCACTATCGATCTGGTTCCTGGTTCTACGCCTGTCTCACTGCCGACGTATCGCATGGCACCATGTGAGATGGAGGAGTTGAGGATGCAGATTGATGGTCTGCTAGAGCTTGGCCTTATACGGCCTAGTGTGTCTCCTTGGGGAGCACCGGTCTTATTCGTGAGGAAGAAGGACGGTTCGATGCGATTGTGTATTGATTATCGCAGGCTGAACTAGGTCACGGTGAAGAACAAGTACCCCTTACCCAGGATCGATGACTTGTTTGATCAGTTGAGAGGAGCACAGTACTTCTCGAAGATTGATCTTCAGTCAGGATATCATCAGTTATGCGTCAGGGATGAGGACGTGCAGAAGACAGCATTCAGGACCAGTTTTGGCCACTACGAGTTCCTCGTGATGTCGTTCGGTCTCACGAACGCACCAGCCGTGTTCATGGATCTGATGAACCGGGTATTTTGACCTTTCCTCTATAGATTTGTCGTTGTATTCATTGACGACATTTTGGTGTACTCTAGGAGTCGAGAGGAGCATGAGGAGCACTTACGTTTGGTCCTGGATACGCTCAGACAGCATCAGTTGTTCGCACAATACAAGAAGTGCGACTTCTGGAAGCAGGAGGTGAAGTTCCTGGGACACGTGGGGTCCAAGGATGGCATGGCAGTTGACCTATCTAAGGTAGCTGCGGTGCAGGACTGGGAGCAGCCTGGTTCTGTCACTGAGGTGAGGAGTTTCTTGGGTCTCGCTGGCTACTATCGGCGCTTCATTCAGGACTTCTCGAAGATCGCGAGACCCTTATCTCAGTTGACACGGAAGGACGTGAAGTTCGCCTAGAATGACAAGGCAGAGTCAGCTTTTCAGGAGCTGAAGGACAGACTTACGTTTGTCCCTGTGCTAGTATTGCCAGAGCAAGGGGTTAGATACACTATATACACTGACGCGTCTAGTGTTGGTCTGGGTTGTGTCCTTATGCAGAGGGACAGGGTAATTTCATATGCCTCGAGACAATTAAGGAAGTACGAGGAGAATTACCCTACACACGACCTAGAGTTGGCAGCCGTTATATTCACACTAAGACTCTAGAGACATTACCTCTACGGAGAGGAGTTCGAGATCTTTTGCGACCACAAGAGCCTCAAGTACATATTCACGCAGCGAGACTTGAATATGAGGTAGCGGCGATGGATGAAGATGTTGAAGGACTTCAAGTTTGAAGTCTCTTACCATCTTGGGAAGGCGAACCTTGTGGCAGATGCGTTGAGCCGCAAGAAGGCGATAGAGTTTGCGGCTCCGCTGATGGTTGCTGAGTGGGATATGGTTGAGTTTTTGCGAGACTTTGAGCAGAAACTCACCGTAGAGGAGCCGTTTGAGTTCATCGCACATGTACAGGTGCGATCTCAGATCGATGACCAAGTCATCGAGGCGCAGAGGGACGATGCGCATCTGACAGAGCTTCGAGAGTAGGCCAGTGATGATGCAGACTCCGACTGGCAAGTTGGTATGGATGGGGGCTTACGTTATCGTGGCCGCCTATGCGTCCCAGATATCCCTGACTTGAGACGAGAGATTCTCGAGGCTGCACATTGTACTAGACTCGCCATGCATCCAGGCAACACGAAGATGTATCGTGACGTGAAGAGGACGTATTGGTGGGAAGGTATGAAGACCCACATAGCAGAATTTGTATCCCGTTGTCTCACTTGTCAGCAGGTGAAGGCAGAGCATCGCCGACCACCTGGACTTTTGCAGCCTATGCCGATCGCAGAGTGGAGTGGGATTTCATTTCCATGGACTTCATTTCTGGGTTGCTGAAGACGAGGAAGGGACATGATTCCATTTGGGTAATCGTCGACCGTCTGACGAAGTCGGCACACTTCCTACCGATTAGAGTTACGAACTCTGCAGACGAGCTGGCTAGATTGTACATCAGAGAGATCGTGCGTCTGCATGGAGTTCTGCTGGAGATCGTGTCAGACAGAGACACGCGGTTCACTTCTATTTTCTGGACTCGCATTCAGGAGGCTATGGGTGTGAAGTTGAAGTTCAGTACTGCCTTCCACCCACAGACAGACGGATAGAAAGAGCGGGTGAACCAGATCTTAGAGGACATGTTGTGAGCTTGCGCATTGGACTTTAAGGACAGTTGGGACGATTGTCTTGCATATGCGGAGTTTGAGTACAATAACAGCTTTCAGGCGAGTATCGGTATGACACCTTATGAGGCGCTGTATGGGCGACCTTGTCGCGCACCGCATTGCGAATAGAGGTCGGTGAGCGTAGCTTGATTGGCCCGGAGTTGGTGCAGGCGACGTCAGAGAAGATTGATATTATTCGACGTCGGCTTCTTACAGCGCAGAGTAGACAGAAGAGTTATGCCGATACGAGACGGAGGCCACTAGAGTTCACAGTTGGAAATCATGTGTTTTTACGAGTTTCTCCTATGAAGGGAGTCCTTCGGTTCGGGAAGAAGGGGAAGCTAGCACCGCAATTCATTGGTCCATTCCAGATCCTCGATCGTGTGGGAGCAGTGGCTTACCGATTGGCTTTACCCACGCCTTTCGCGAGCGTTCACAACGTATTTCATGTTTTTGTGCTGAAGAAGTACGTTGCTGATCCTTCCCATATCATCAGATGGGAGCAGGTGCAGTTAGGAGAGGATGTTACTTATATCCGGCGACCGACACGTATCCTAGACAGGAAGGAGCAGGTACTGCGTAGCAAGGTGATTTCCCTTGTGAAGGTATTGTGGACGCATCACTCTGAGGAGGAGGCTACCTGGGAGACAGAAGCCGAGATCAGAAAGAACTATCCACAGCTTCTCGAGGAGTATGAAAAGGTACAAATTTCGAGGACGAAATTATTTGTTAAGGGGGGTAGATTATAATGCCCGTGAAAAATCCGTACTTGGGCTCGAGTACAAACTCGACCCGAAATCGTATAAAATTAATTTCTATGGAAATTAAGCGTAAGTTAGCTAGCGCAACACTAGAGTAGCTGGGAAATAGTCCCTGATCACTTTAAATACGTTCTACAAGACCCAAATTGAGTAGAACCAACGACTCTATAATACTCTATAACCTCGGACCAAACTCTAAGCAGGTTTATTTTCTAGACCGCTTTGAATCTTTATATTGGATCTAGACCGCACGTCGAAAGTCCGATACCTCCTATCTTAGACCGTTAGAACCGCTCAACTGGACTTGACAATCATTTCGAAAATCAAGTCCAACCGACAATCACATGTTATTTCGTTGAGCCCGGACTGAATGGAGTGCGAATAGGGACAGAATTGGAATTTTAAATTCAAATCTGGCACACGACTTGACGCATCAGTATTAAGTGTTTTGACCGTCAGAATTCAGCCAGATTACACCCTCGGATCAGGAAAAATTTCTATTTTATATCATGAGACTTTCAGCCCTGATCTACGTGCGGTGACCGCTGAACTGAAACTGGTCCGCCACGGGCGATCTGCGAACCCTGCCAGACTGAAAACTTAATACGTGCTAGATCAGGTACGCATCAGCTTAAGTCCGATCGCATTCGACCAGGGGACCACTAGAAAGCATCTTTTGGACCGAAACAGTCCCGAATTGGATATGCACTAAGTAAACTTCGTTCCGGAGCCTGTTTTCGGCGTTTTTAAGCTTATAAAAGGGGTTGAAACCCTCATTCCTCTCTCTCATCCAAAATTGCAAAACCCTAGCTTTGGGAGAGAGAAAAGGTGAGAGTTTGAGAGAGAGTAGAAGGGATTTTTCCCGCCTTCGTGCCGCTAGTTGCACGTGCTTCGGCAGCTTATCCCAATCACCTGGCATGTGATTCTTCCACTTTTTCAGGTATGAAACAACCCTAAAATTTGCTGATTTAAGGTCTACTTAGATTCATAGCTTGTTAGCTAACGTAACTCGTAAAACAGGTTCTCCTACTACCGTAGACGAAGCGTATACGCTCCGTTTCAATTCACGAGTCTACAAGACATAAGGTGAGGATTTTAGATGCTTTGATTGACGGTTTACAACGCTTTCAATGTTGTTTAATAGTAGATTATCGACGGCATCACCGTTTGACATGTACAACATGCTCTCCGTTTCCTATTTCGTAAATTAACGAAGAATATGAGATTTAGGGCATTTTAGTCATTTGTAGGAAGTACAGATTACGTTCATATTTTGCTGATGTGATTGACATGGTTTGTTGTTGCATTAGGAAGTTAGGAATACGTGCATAATTAGTTTGGCGAAGAGATTCGCCTAATTGCGCACTTCGGGTCGACATACTATATGTAGACTTAAGTGTGTAGTGTATGTGCTTGTATAAATGCTTGTCTTAGTATGTATTGAATTAAATGATGTTATGAATTAGTTTGAGATGGATTTCTCAATTAATATGCTGACCTAAACGATTTCCTACATGTTGACTATATGCATGATTTCATTACATGCATGAAATATATGTGTTTGAAGATTTACTTAAGTTGAATGTTATAACATATGTTAACATGCTCACATGATTGTATTTCAATTCCAATATTCCTATATAAATTAATGATGTGATTCCATAATTGTTTGGGACTATACTTAGTCCAGGCAGTCGGTAACCGATCGAATTCGTGGCTGGCTGGTCTTGGCCACGAACGACGCGTCGATGAACGCGAGTCTTGTTTGAAGTTGGCGGCAGTGGTTAGGCCACGCGAAGTGTTTTACGCACTTCATGTCGTTCGACTTGAGATGCGATCGCGCTAGTCAAGCCCGTCAAGCAACCCGACTGGCCGATGTATGTTCATCTTATATGAGTCATAACTGCTTGAACCCAGGGTACTGAACTTACCATTGTAAACCCTGTTAACCATGGTACCTTGATCCACGAAGACTCATGAGCCGGGCATAGTGGTATGGGACACCGTGGTCGAGCTGTCGGCCTACGCTGGGGCCACAAACCTCCCCGTAGTGACCAGTGAGCACCTAGACTCGTGAGCAGATTATGGTGGTATGGGACACTATATTCTAGCTGTCGGCCTACACTGATCAGGCGACGAGTCCTTTGTAGTGACCGTGAGCGTATTCTGAGTCCACGGGAGGCGACGACCCTTCCGTTGCAGTAGAGTACGGTAGGCCTGTATTGATAAGGTGATGGGGGAGCGGTGCAAAGAGTGCGAGCAACAGCCCTGCCAGCCCTTGCAGTGACCTACAAAATATACATCGTATGAGATTACTAGGAGTGACGACCCTAGACGGGATCTGTGTTGGGATTGATACAAGGGAAGTACCTTAGTTTCCCAATCCTGCTGTTTGAATGGACTAATAACAACTCAGAAATCATATCACCATACCATTGCATGTGCCTGGAAGATGTGGAGCACTTGAGGGTCGATTGCATGCCGCGGTCGTAAGATGGTGCCGTATGAGGGAGATCGTCGGTGAGGGCATACATCACGTCATGTCATCTTGCATTAACAACAGTATTAGGATTGTCTAATTTACTGCTTTACTATTATTGCATGATTGAATTGTGAACATGCTAATCTTTGCTCTATGATTCCACTGAGTTGATTACTCATTCCCACGTTACGGGATGTTGTTTGCAACACCCACCAGACCCTGTTGTAGATGCAGGTGAGGCTGAGATCCAGGAGGCAGAGCCAGACTTCGATGAAGACCAGGACGAGTTCTCGTACATGCAGTATCACGATGGCTTTGCGTAGGCGACTTGGATTGAGGGGACTTCAGTGGGACTATTTTGAACATTTACTTTTGTTCATGTATATGTATATGAGACTCAGAGATATATTCATACCTTAGAGACAGATGAGATCTACTTTGTTTTTTCCATACAGTAATATATATATTGTTTAGTCTTCCGCTTTCTTTTATCACTGAATCTGAAGTATGAATTGCAGTTTTGGTATACTTTTACTCATGTGAATGCTTTAAATCAGACAACATTGAATCATAATCATTTTTGTTGCATAAGTGACGGTCTGGAACTCGGGAGTTGAGTTTATACACGACCCCCAATTTTCAGGGTGTTACATCGCAGGAGCAGGGAGCCGTGAGGGTGTGGGCCAGACTAGACCGGGTCCTCATGAATGGCCAATGGAATTCTAGCTTCTCGAATTTTCAGTTGGAACATCTACCTTGTTCTAACTCAGATCATGCTCCTCTCTTGATGATCCTTTCGAGGCAGTTGTTTGCAGGTTCCAAGCCTTTTCGATTTCAAAGTATGTGGCTCCAACATGACTCATTTTTGCAAGTGGTGAAATAGGCTTGGGATTCCGAGGGCTCGACGAATCTTATGAAGAACCTCTTGGTGAAGATGGGGAAAGTCAAGGAGACTCTCAAAGTGTGGAATAGAGAGGTGTTTGGGAACATTTTCACCAGAATTAAAGAGGCAGAAAGTGCAGTCCTTGACCTCGAAGAGAAGCTCCAATATTTGCATGGGCCCTATGATGAAGAGAGGTAGTTGTATCTTGATCTCAGTGAGGCCAAGGCTTCCCTATGTTGCTTGGAGCTCATGGAAGAGATCTTTTGAAAGAAGAAGGCCAGAAATAGTTGGCTAGTAGAAGGGAATACAAAATTTTTTTATGCCTCGGCCATGGAGAAGAATAGGATATCAGTGATTAGGTCCATTGCCCTAGACTCAGGGAGGGTAGTCAAATCCCAAGATCAAATTAAAAGGAGGTTGTGAGATTCTTTCACATGCTATTTTCAGCCGGAATGATCAAACACAATGAAGATCTCCTCTCATTTATCCCAAGGAAGGTCTCGACTAAAGATAATTCTCTTCTCATGGCTGCTTCGTCCCTTATGGAAGTCAAGTAGGCAGTTATGGACATCCCTACGAATGGCGCGCCTGGTCTAGATGGTTTTTCAGGTGAGTTTTTCATTGGTTGCTGGGACATCATATGTCAAGATCTCCTTAAGATGGCAACATCTATATTCAATGGTGGTTCGTTTCCAAGGGCTTTCATGGCTTCACTTATTTGTCTGGTCCTCAAAGGTACTTCGCCTAAGAAATTCTTCGATTTTAGGCCTGTTAGTCTCTACAACAATGTGTATAAGATATTTGCCAAGATCATATCAGCCAGGTTGAGTAAGGTGCTCCCGAAGCTGATTTCTCCCGAGCAAGGAGACTTCGTCCAAGGACGTTCCATGGAAAAAAATATTGCTCACCCCCAGGAAATTTTGTGGACCTTAAATAGTAGAGTACGAGCTGAGAATATTGTGGTTAAATTGAACATGGAAAAGGTGTATGACAGAGTTGAGTGGCCCTTCCTAAAAAAAATAAAAATATTACATAAGTTTGGCTTCTCGATCCCGTGGGTGAGGCTGGTAGAGAGTTGCTAGTCCAATTGCTAGTTCTCGGTGTTGATCAATGGGGAAGCAGCCAGTTTTTCCAAATCAACTAGAGGCCTCAGACATGGAGACCCGATATCCCCCAGTTTGTTCATCTTAGCTGCAAAAGCGTTGAGCAGGGGTATCACAAATCTGATGGAAACTTGCAGCTGCAACTCCTTTCATCTTGGCAAGGCTACCCTCGGGTCTCTCATTTATTGTATGTCGATGACACTCTATTATTTATAAATGGGGGCCTTAAATCTATCTGGACTGTGGTAAATTTTTTAGGCTATTATTTGAGGGCTTCTGTACAGAAAGTTAATTTGCAGAAAAGTAGTTTTATTTGCTCTAGGCGGCTATTTACCTCCAGGACCTCTTCTATACAGCGGGCTCCTGGTATGATGAGAGCCTCGGATTCTCTCATCTACTTAGGGGTCCCAGTTGGTGCAGGGAGAAGGAAAGTAACAAATTTTCAACAGTTGATAGATAAGACAAGATTAAAGGGTGGCAATCCCATTGTCTCTCCCAAGCTGGTAAGGCTACGCTGCTGCGAAATGTTCTTAGTAGTATCCCGGTTCACTCGTTATTGGAAGCCTTAGTTCCTGCGGGAGTATTTAAGGGCTCTTGAGCATAGGTTTGCATAGTTCTTTTGGGGTTGGAACAAGGGGAGGAAGAAGCTTCATTGGAGAAGCTGGTCAATCATTTCAACCCTTAAAAAGGAAGGAGCTCAAGGGCTAAGAAAACTGGTTGAGGTTATTATTGCACTCCATCTTAAAATGGCATGGGCCATCAGATATCAGGAAACCCGCAACCTTTGGGGGAATTTCATGGTGACAAAGTATAGCAGAGATTTGTCTAACATGGGAGTAGGGCCAGGGATGTCAACTGCCTCTCTAATGTGGAAAAAAAATAAGAGACAAGAATATCTGGAAGACTAACTGGACCGATCTGGGTTTTGCTGGAGAACAGAACGACATCCCCTATTCCAGTTGAGTTGAAAGCTTTGGAAATCTGGGATTTTCTGGGAAAAGATGGCCCTCTTCTGTCACGCCCCAAACTCAAAAATCGGGCTCATAAAATTTTTGATCACCGAATCCAGCACCGACAGCCTCCGTAGAACCCCATTCTCGGCTCCTAGCGCCCATTCGCCAGGTTCCGATTCTGGGATGCTACGAGGAGGATTTTCAATGTCAGTTTGATTCGTAATAAGCATAACCAAAGGCATAACCCACAAACAACAACTAAGAATTCCATTACATTTTCACTATAATAAAAAACTTTACAAGTACAATGAGCATAAAGGGAAATACAATGATGATGAACAAAAACTCCGGAGTAATCTGCCACGTGCTCAAGCCTCAGCGCTGCTGCGATCCAACGTCACCTGCATGTAACGTTCGCGCATAAGCTTATAGAAAGCTTAGAGGGTGGTGAAAGTGTGTGCGCAAGGTAGTAATATGATCATGCAATATCAGAGTAATGCGAAATATGCAGATGGATCCATAATATCATGAGCCGTACCAAGGCTATGCGATGCAAGACATTAATGATATCGGCCATCCCAAGGCCATGCGATGTGAAATGCAACTCAAGCATATAGATCCTCATCTATGTCCACACATCAATACAGCTCATCTCTAGGATATCACTGGGGTCTAGTACACTCTAAACCAGATCGCCGCCTCATCACGCGCAATAAGGTAAGTGAAAGAGACCTTACTATCCGTCTACCAATATCGGGCACGACTCATCGATAGAGGACCCATTCCTCGAGCTGGTCAGACTCAGCCTAGCATTGCCCCCTACACTCGGGCGGGTAAGACCGCACCTCCTTCCAACCGACCACGACATAGTGGAGAGCGGAACCTTCTGATAATCGGCACTCAACGCTCATCTACCCACTCGGTCTAGACGTTGGAGAAACCTCTTGGTACTATAAGGGTTTAGGGACTTTCACCCAGGGATATCTATAGCACCCCATATAGAATAAGATTTTCGGTATCCAATCCTGTCAACCATGATACGCCTGTGGAGGCTACGGTCCTGATGTCACTAGGGCGTACAATAACCATGTCACACAAATGCGAAATGCATGAATCACGCTATCCATTCATGCAACAAATCCTGCACATATCGTGCGCTCATGTAGTGCAACACCGCCTAACCGGGAGGCTATAAACAACCTGCCCAAAGGCATATGCTATGATCAGTCAATTCTCATATCAAGCATACATATGATGCATATGATCATGAGTCATAGAGCTATAGTAAACATGTTATAAAATAATACACTATCCTTTCAAGGAAATGGGCCTAGACGGCCTATACACAACAAGTACAGGCCTATTAATGGGCCCTAGGGAGAGTCGTAATGTGGACTTCCAACCAGCATTACACTCGCAATGTGGACGTCAAACCAACATTGCATCCAAGGAACGATCGTTTGCAAATATCGTTGCATAATCCGTGTTGGGCTCACACAGTGCAATGGACCTTAGGTACATCCCATTGGGCCTTAAATACATCAAATGGGCCATATCATATGGGCCTTTTTACTCATCAAATGAGCCACATAAATGGACCACTCCAATGGGCCTTATGTGCATTGCGATGGGTCGTAACCCGTGGGCCGTAGATTGCATTCAATGGGCCTAATCTCATGGGTCTTATATGCAACAAATGGACACACCAATTGGACCCCATATGTACTTCAAATGGGCCTTAACCCATAGGCTTTACATGTATATCAAAGTAGGCCTAAACCCCTAGGCCTTATATATATCAAATGGGCCTAACCCATAGGTCTTATACAAATCTAATGGGCCTACTTCCATGGGCTTTAAAATGCATCAAATGGGTTTAATCCTATGGACCTTGGAACACATCAAATGGGTCCACTTCCATGGGGCTTAAATTACATTAAATTGGGCCTAAAAAAAATGTTTATTTCCTATCTAAATTGAGGCCCAATCCTAGTGTTTATTTGCAAACCAAACTGTTCATAGGGCCCACTGCAATGTTTATTTCCAATCCAAACCATTCATAAAGTCACAGCCAAGGGTAGATCCCACCGTTCAGAATGAATGGTGTGGATAAAATACATAAAACATGGTGGGGCCCACCGTCCAGGGATGGACGGCACGGATAGAACACAGCACGGTGGGCTCCAGCTCCACCGTCCGCTGGACGGTGAAGGAAAACACAAATATCAAGGTGGGCTTCCACCGTCCGCCTGGATGGTGGATAAAACACGTGCATCACTGTGGGTCCCATGTGGGGCCCACCATTAAGTTTATAGGCCATCCAGGTCGTTCATAAGGTCACTCAGACCTGGATGAAGGGAAAACACCAATTTCAGATTGATCTGAAACCTCTGTGGCCCCTAAACAGAATTTTAATGGTAGAGGTTCAATCCACTGTTTCCTGTGGTGCGGGCCACCTGAGTTTTGGAATCAGCTGAAACTTGGAGGGGGACCACCTGAGGATGGGACCCACCTCATGAACGGTTTAGATGGCATATAAAAATCAAGGTGGGGCCCACGGCTAGAGGTCGTGGGTCCATGTCGTCCGCCCACCGCCTGCAACAGCGCAGGCGCTGCCTGCACTGGTCTGACACCAGCAGCACTTGCTGCTGCTGCCTCTCTTTCTCTCTCCTTAATTTTAGTTTTTCTGTGGTTTTCCACAGGTGGGGCCCATATGAGTTAATCCGATCTGTCCATTGGATTCTTCAGCTCGTAACAAACCAAATGAGTCTGAAGTTCGAAATTTTTAGGCGTATAAAAACACTAGACGACCTTTCAATGATAACCACCAAAGTTTGCTATGTTATGGCCCACCAAAAACTCAAATCACCTTCATTCTTGGGCTCAACGTCTGAAATGATATGGGAACGAGGATGGACGGCTTGGATTGCACACATACAACAAGGTGGGGCCTATACAAGGGTCCGCTTCAAGCTTCCTTCTTTCTGTCTTTTTTTTTTCTTTCTTACAAGGCCGTCCAGCGTCCCAGACGCTAGACGGTTTGGCTTTAAAGAATTACATTATGGTGGGCCCTGTTGAAGTGGGCCACCACTGATGAATGTTGTGGGAACAACATATATGGTAGGCCCCACTTGAAGTACACTTGGACAAAATAAGTACCTCAAGGTGGGGTCCATTCAAGTAGGCCACACTACCCTAAAATACAATAAAATAAAAAGAAATAAAAAGAGAGAGAGATGGAGAGAGACACGCGATGATGGAGGGACCCCGACAGTATGGGCCCTCCGTTTCAAGATCTACAACGTACATCAAGTAGGTCCCATTGCATGAGGACCCACCATTCAAAATCAACGGTGGAGATCCCTTCCCCACCAAGATTTAAGGTCTAGATGACCCCTTTCTTTTGTAATGAAGTAAACATCATGATGGGATCCATGGAGAATGGCCCCATTATGGAATGATCATGATGATCCTAGTGGGCCATTGGCCACATCTTAGGGTCCCAAGTGAGATCCAAACCATTGATCGGTTGGCCTCACTTGGCCCATCTCAAAAATATGAAAAACTAGCATAATCTAGCACCCACCGTCCGATCTTCTTGCTCCTAGGGATTCCTTAGCACCTTAGCTTCAACTTCAATGGATGAGATGAGGAATGGAGGGTTGAGATGGGAGATGATGGGGTAGGAAAGTGGGCCACCTTGGAGTTTTTTTTGGAAGAGAGGGAGAGACTTGGAGAATGCTCATACGTATGGAGGTGTTGCTTGGATTTTTTTGCAAATGAGAAAGAGAGGAGTTGTAAAGGGAGAGAGAGTGATAGGTGATGGAGTGATGGATGTGGTGGTGATGGGTGTGTAAGACCTTTTTGACTTTTGTGGCCTTTTGTGTAAGAAAAGGTATGGGCATGAAAGACTTTTGTGGCTTGCTTGGGAGAAGGTGAAAATGATGTGTACTTGACATGTACTTGACATGTGATGAATTGATGGATTGATTGATTGATGGGATTGATGGGATTGATGTGATACATCATAGAGATTCCCTTTGGTTTTGCAACGCGCAGTGTTTTCTCGCACCGAACGTCGGCCTACAACTCTCGACCAGGGTATCACCTCGGGGCGCGAGTCGCGACATTGGAACCGCAGCGACGGCACGGTCACTATGGTACAGAACTCGGGTCGAGTCGAAACAGGTTGACGTTAAATGAATCAGGGTCACGCGTTAATATCGGTTAAGGGTCGAAGGTTGCGAATTTCGACCGGTAAGACAGCGAAAGTCTATGGAATTGTACGGACTAAGATACGGGTCTTACATCTTCTGCTTTCTACTGTCCCTTTATTACTTATACAGGAGGATATTAACCACATTTTTCATAAGGGGTTCTGCACGGTTGATGAGACAACTCTCCAGGTCTGGCCGTACATGGCAAATGGGGAGTTCTCTGTGAAAATGTCTTAGGCAACAAGCCAAAGGTCCCAGCCCTGTATCGGATGGGCGAAGAAAGTGTGGCATCCCCTACTCCTACCCAAAATTTCCCTGCTAGAGTGAAAATGCATTTAGGGTGCGGTCCTGGTTGAATTCTCTTTAGCTTCCAAGTGCATCTGCTGTGACAGGGCAGAGGGTCAGGTTTCTTCCCACGAAATCTCTCCATCTTTTTCTCCGTAGTGACTGGGCGGTTGCTATTTGGTGAGTTTTCATGGATATTTTCGGTAAGGCCAATCCACCCATCTGCTCCATTGAAGAAAGGTTGCAGCGCTGGTGGAGTGATCCCCCTCTTCAAGGCTGGGGTGAGATTCTCAATAAGCTAATTCTGTCTTTTTCTTTGGAAATTTTAGGTTAGAAGGAATGAAGCAAAGTTTGAGGCCCGACATCCCGTTGGCAGACCAAAGTCCCCCGAATCAAAGGTAGGGAGCTAGTTATCATCAATTCTTGGGCCCCTGCGCAATCCTACTCTTGGGCTAGCGGCAACATTCTAATAGGTTTGGGGATCTCGGCTCCTACCTTTGCCCCTAGAAGGGCCTAAGTAGTGAAGTGGGCTAGACCTCCGGCTAACTAGGTTAAGTTAAATGTAGATGGGTCTTCCTTAGGGAATCCTGGCAATGCGAGGGGTGGAGTCATTTGCAGAGGGGAACATGGGGATTTTATTTTTAGTTTCTAGGCAGGTTATGGGGTGCTAATGAATACAGGGGCTGAAATTAGAGCGGTCCACGATGGATTGCTGCATTTCTAAACATTAGATTGGTTAACATCATCATAGAATCTGATTCTCAGCTGGTGGTGAACATGCTCACTGGGAAGTCTAGTTCAGGCTAGAAATGGAAGTGTTGGTGTAACAGGATCAAGGATCTGCTGGCCGTGGTTTAAGCCAAATTTCAACATATCCTAAGGGAAGGAAACGGGCTAACGAATGTGCTAGCTAGGCTAGGAAGCTCCTCGCAATCCTCCATTTTATTCTTGGACAAGTCGGGCCTCCCGTGTGTGGTTAGAGGGCAGATTTTTCTTGACAGGCTAGGGCTAGGATCGATTAGGACCTAGGTGTTCTCTCAGGGTGGCCCGCAAGAGGTGGGGGTGTCTGTGGTCTGCTTGGTGGGGAGTCTTTTGTTATTTTTTTCTAATTTACGATAGGTTCCCCCTGGTAGGTTTTTTGTCAGGGGAGCTCGCAAGCGTACAGGCTGGTTGCAGTCTACAATTTGTAGGTCGCCTTTGATTGGAATATATGCAAGATTTTTTTAAAAAAAGATATTCAACTCATGAATAGTAACACCCGTCGGGTAAAACGGATAAGATCAATAAGTTTGGTCTGCATTGAATGCCTCATCAATGGGAGGTCTAGATTCAATTTTATTTCATGGCACGAGTGTTATAGCTCAATGGCGCATAATGTGAGAACTTACGATACCATGCATTAGAATAGAATTCTAATGTCTATTGTAAAACTAGGCGTTAGACATTGTAATACTGCCATCCTCTGAATTGAGATATAGACAAAAGAGCATTCACTAAGGTTCCTTGAAAGGAAGAAGATCTATAATCATCGAGTGTTTGGAAACCCTAGCTGATAATTTCATCATAAGGTGCTCTACTTCAGAGGGAGAACATACATTAAGGGGTTGTTTTCTTTTCAATAAATTAAAGATTATTGACGATTCAAGTTTAGATCTTTGTTCTTATTGTGCATGCGAGATGAACAAATAAGGTTAGCTATGATTGAGGCCAAAGCATATCTTAATTTGAGATTATTGGACCGCTTGAGAGTTTACATGCGGGTAACACCTAGCATGAGATTTTCATGTTCTGCACTCATGATTTTAGTATCTTTGCAGTTAGGAATGTTGACATTGTGATTACGCCTGATCCTGGTTCGATAACTGAGGTGATGATTGTTGTGGTCTAGTGCCAGTAGTCCCAATGGACCACATAATTCAGGATACTTTACGGGATCCATTAAAATATCTACTAAAACTTTGAACTCGTTATGGAAATACTACATAATACATTGAGATGCTATGAATGTCCCAAGTGGGAGAATGTTAGAATTATTGGCCACACATGGTATAGTTCCATCAGACAATGCAATGATCGGATTGAATCAATCGCATGATCATTAGGATGGGACCCATATAGTTGTTGGGTATAAACACATTTCATGGGTGTGTTGTTCAATAGGCAACTCTCAATAGATTTGTGCTAGGATATGGCTCTTCTCCAGTGGCTAAATTGAGGAGACATGGACTTGGAAGAATCCTATGATGAGTGGGATTTCCTCACGGCCTAATTTATATAAAAAAAGGCTTAACCCCAATAACCCTAATGCATTTTTTCTCAATTGAATTTTTATATATATTTAATTAGCCATTAGCATTGGGGTTAAGCCTTTTTTTTCTTTGGAATTTAGCCCTTTTTCCTTGGAAATATTCCTTTTACTTTGAAAATAACCCTTTCACCTTTAGAAATAAACATTTTTCATTTGAAAGTAGCAACTTTGTTCCCTTTTGAGTTTAAGATCTTTCCTTTATCAAACAATTATTCCATTTCTTTGAAAGATTCTTTTCCTAATTTTGTGAAACTTTACTTTCTTTGACTTTCTTAAAAATTTAAAATTTGAATTCTTGATTTTAATTTTAAAGTTTATTTTCTAAATTTCTACTTGAATAATGGTTTATAGAAAAAGATTATTCGCTTGAATCTCATGTATGTACTCTTGCATTACATTGGAATGGTTTTTTTTATTTTTATTTTTATTTTTTATTTTTTTTAAATGAAGGGATGTGATGATGAAAAACTTATAATATTTGATTTTATGCATACTCTCATATCATACTTTACATTATGAGCGAGATTCTCATGCAGTGTTTCTCTTGACTATATGTCAAGGATGATCATTGCATTATGAGTGAGATTATTGAGCGGGGATTCCCTTGACTGTATGCCAAAGATGATAATTGCATTAAGAGTGGGATTATTGAGTGGGGGTTTCCTTGATTATATTTCAAGGATGATCATTGTATTAAGAGTGAGATTATCGAGTGAGGGTTCTCCTATATGTCTAGGATGATTTGTGCATTATACATTACTCTTTCTTTATATTGAAATCATGGTTTACCTTAACCTTGGAATATATGTTTTACTCTATAAATTTACTTTATATAGATTAATATCATTTGTTTCAATGCATTAGAAATCATGCTTTACTTGTTTCATTTTCAGATTGTGTTACATATCTTTCATCGAGTCCACTTTCAAACTAGTGTTGAAAATGATCTCATTGGGACTGCATAAGCTCACATAACTTTTGAATTCTAAATTTCATGAACAAGTCATGGGAGTGTAAACTTGGGTGCATAGATGTTTTTATTTTATTTTAGAGTTTAGATGTTACTGTAAAGATTTTGGAATGAGAAGTTTATGTATGACTTTGTCTATTGGTGAAGATGACTTAGTGGATGTATATTCCTTAAGCTTATGTTCATGTCTTTTGAATAGATAAATAAAAAATTGTCTTTAGTTAAGGTTTCTGATGTGGTATATAGTTTTTAAATGTTTATATTATAACTCATGTCTTTGATTGTGGGATCAAGGCCTAACCAACCCGAGTGCCGGATTTTAAGGCATGACAGTAAGATACTGCATAATCTCCCAAATGATAAAATCTCAAAGTAAGGACACGTAGAGACATCGTCGACTCACCATGAACCAACGAATGGAGTATATAAATTCAACACACTAGCTATCATTCCAAGAGGCCCAAGGCCAAGAAGAGTCAAAGAGAGGCCAACCCTCAAAAGAGATAGGTCAAGGGGTGAAGGTCCTATTCTCTGAAGATCTTGGAGATTTGTAATTGTCGTTGAGGTCTTGTTCGACTTAGGAGGCCAACCTTGAAAAAATATCCCACTAATTCCAATGAACTTAAGAGTATGGATGGAATCGAGAATATCTGACCATTTCTTTTTGCAGAAAAGGGTGTCTAGTCTCCCATTTTCTTTCGCAATCTTTATCATTTCATTTACTACATTTTTCTTTATTTTTCCTACATGGAGCCAATTTACTTTATGAAGTAAGGATAGAATCTTTTTATTTTCACATCCCCAGCTCCTTGTGGGTTATGTGAGGCATGACTGTATATATAATGCTAAAATTCTTCCAAATCCCCTTAAAATTGATAAAATCTTATAAAATAGTGATAACATGTCATACAAGCAAAAGAAGATGCTTAATCCCTTCCTCTTTCATCACCGATACCCTTAATTTCTATGTTGATAAATTAATTATAAGAGTTACTTGAGTTAGGGAATCAGACAATTCTTTAACCTGTAAGCGATTATACAGTTTTTAGCTAGTCATAGATTCTAAGCTTTAATAGTCTAGTGGAAGCTCCAAAAATCAAATGTATTTTAATGTCTAAGTCAATACCACACCCCATCTACATAGCACAATCAAATAAGAAAAATTGTTGGGCACTATGCTCCCGCATTGCAGCCTTTACAGTTTCATCTAAACTAGGACTCAAGGTTTGGATGGTTTTATTTACTTCTACTCTAATTGGGCAAGTACTTAGTGTGTGATATCAAGCATTGTAATCTTGACAGAGTATCATATTTTTTCTTAGCCTAAAAAGAGTATGCAATGAAAGGTCATTGTTAAAAAAATTAACTAAGAGAGCTGATTGTTGGATTAAATATCAAAAGATAGCATAGAAAATGTGATAAATAATTACTTATGAATCAAAATAGAGAGATAGCACACACAAGTTGAGAAACTGAATAAAATAAAATAAATGAAAATAAAAAATTTGATTATAGGAGAACTGAGACATGATACTCACACTATCTTAAAGGAAAACTTGACCCTAGAAATTGATGCATTGGGCTATAGCTTGTCTATCTCCAGGAAACAACAACTCTCCTCTTTAAAGAGCAGCTCAGATCAAGTGTACGCGTGATCAAAGCCCCTTAAACGAAGACTTGTAGTTGTTGATTTACCCTAATGTGGTAAAAAGAAAATTGTCTACTATATTTTCTTTCTTCAAAATAATAATGGTTGGAGTTTTCAAATTTGAGATAAGAGGGAGAAATTAAATTTCAAATTTCAAATACTAGTTTCAACAATTAGGAGATGTAACACATGGGATGCATGGCACATTCGTGTGTATGCATATAACTAACATTTTGAATTAAAAAATAATTAGAATTTAAAATTTAAAATTAAGATTTTATAAATTTAAAAGTTACACATGAGAAAAACACACACACTCACATAATATGGGCTCCAAAGGCTCTAACTCAGCTTGGTGTGCACACATGCAAATAAATATATCCCAAAGTCTCTCATAAAGTTCAAAACGAGTCGAGCTAGCTCAAAAAACTCCCTTAAACCAACTTGATTGAACTCGATCTAACTTGACTCGCAGACTGGTTCAGGTCAATTCGAGCGCCTAAATTTGTAGCTAGAAAAAAATTGAGTTGAGTTTGAGCCGGGTCAAGCTCGAATTAACTTGACTCAAAACCAAGCACGAACCTGACTTGAACCCGACGTTCTTGAATTTTATACATTATATATAGATATATATTATATTATATTATATTATATATATAATTTATTAAAATGTAAAAGTTAAAGCCTAAATCTACCCTACCCAATCCAACCCCCCCTTCCCTCTTCCTTTTTAGCTTTTACCGTACCCGAATGGCGGGCCTACAGTGACCCCACCTAACCCCACCACCCTACGAGTGGCAATGACCCTACCTCTCTCTCATTCTCTATTTTTTTTCTCCTTCAGTCATTCTCTTCTTAAATCAAAGAGGTATATTTGAATCCATTGGCATGTCTATCCATTGGGTTACGTCATGTTAGGTCAAGGTTGGGTTATGTCAGGTTGGATCAGAATTGGCTTGGATGGTCAGAGGGTTGGTTGGGTTATGTTAAGTTGGGTCAAGTTTGGGTCAAGGTTAGGTTACGTTAGGTTGGGTTAAGGTTGGGTTAAGATGGTTAAGGGGTTGCTTAGGTTGTGTCGGGTTGGGTTGTGTCGAGTTGGGTTGGGATAGTCATGGGGCTCTTAGGTTGTGTCAGGTTGTGTCAGGGTTGGATTGCGTCAGATTGGATCAAAGTTTGGTTAGGATGGTTAGGGAGTGGCTTGTCTTATGTCAATTTGGGTCAAGGTTGTGTTGGGTTAGACTTGACATTGACATTTGAATTTTGAACGAACTATAATTTATTTCTTATCAATTATGTTGGTTTCATGACTTCACCTAAGAAAATAATTTTTAATCTATTAACAAAATGTCTTGTGCAGAAATGTCATTTGATAAACCATTTTCTAACATTTGGGATTATATTACCCAAGTCTACTCCCCAACATATGTAAGAATAAAGATTAAATTTCATTTATGTGGAGATAAATTCATAAATAAAATAATTCGTCTTTGAATACACTTATCTAGTCAGGGAGGAGATATGAAACCATGTTCCAATGCCTCGCGAGAAGTATGAGTTTTATTCCAAACTCTCTTGGACTCAAATAAGAAAAAGTCCACCCTCTTCACACCAAATTCAACTGGCTACAAAAAATATAATAAAAAATCTATTAGAATAGATGAAGATTTAGAAATAGAGATAATGCAGTGAATTGGTATGGAAGAAGAAAATTAGAATGTCATATTAAAAACTCTATAAGAAAATAATTAAAAATTTCCTTGAAGATAAGTAAGAAAGATATGGAGGCATCTATATATCGATATCTTCCAAGACAACATGATGACGAGGCAGAGGTAAGCATAGAAAGTAAGAAGATCTATAAAATATCAAAGTTTCTTTTCAGGCTCTCCTCATTCTATAAGATGTTGAGAACTCTTATAATTCGACTCATAAATAAGGCCTGAAAAAGTTAACTAAATTTATACAAGAACATGATTGGAAAGTTTCACCACATTTTGATTAAAAATAAGTAAACAATTATCTAAGAGAAGATAATGCTTCTAAATCTACAAATATATCTCCTGTCGTCGATGAAACTATAAACACATCAAGTGGATGAGACGACGAAAGCGAGGTAGAATTCCTCCAAGTTTTCCCAACCATTGGAAGGGGAAAAACAAAATTTAAGGATTGGTATGTAAGCTTAGTTATGGGGGAAATCAGGGAGAGAGGGTTCACCCTCTTCATTGGAAATATCTCCTTCAACACCAACCAGGGAGACTTAGATCGTATCTTCAGGAAATATGGCAAGATTTGTGATATTTTCATCTCCTGGAATGCTAAGCCAAATCATCCCAGAGGCTTCGCGTTTGTGAGATTCATGTATGTAGTCGATGCTTACGCAGCCATGGGCATCCTAAATGGTAGATTGGCGGATGGGAGGGCCCTAAAGGTGGAAATGGCAAACCCTAGAAAAAGCCAGCAAAACCCTAAAAAAACTCTTCCCCTACCGAGACCAATACCCCATAATCCACAGATGGTGACCCAGTCCTTTCTCCGAGTAGCACTTGTAAATAAACCCAGCTTCCCAAGCCAAACCCTCAGACCTAGCAGAACAAACCCTTCTCACTAGCATCCACCTCTGCATCGGGACAATCTAATTTTCACAGTTAACTCTAATGAGACCAAGATCAAGCAGAGGAGCCTAGCCGTAGCTCTAGTAGCCCACACAGTAAACGACCAAATTCCCTTAATCTGTCTCTCCCGAACCCTGTCCGGATCTAGATACGTGGCATCAGCAATCAACATAGCTTGCACAAATTTGGACTCCTTCCTGCTTACATTCAAATCTAGGGAGGAGCTGCTCTCCTTCACCACTGACTATGCCCTGCATGCAAAGAAGGATATCTCCAATGTCGAGCCTTAGATCCCTAAATATGCCCCATCAGAGGTATCTACCTGGATTTGCATGGCATCCCAGCGCATGCTTGGATGGAGTCAGTTTTTGTGGGTCTGGGTTCTACCTTCAGTATAATGGTTGAAGTGGACAGATGCTCAACCATTGGCCTCAATCTTTCCAAAGCTAGAATCAAGGTCCAATTGTAGAAGGGAGGAGACATTCACAACATTAGGAAATTGATAGTAGCATAGGAGGAATACAATATTTGGGGTATCTTTGAGAAATTTCAATCTCCTAGGGACCACTTAGCACGCCCTCAAATCCCAAGAGTCACATTGAAGATTACCACTAGGGAGTGCATGGAGAGAGCTTTCCACCAGCCCAAGTAACCACCATGCACTTCCCAGGGCAATAGTCCGATGAGGAGAAACGCATACGATCTTACTCCCAAAGATGCTTGTACTAATCAGGATAGACCAGATGCTCGAGAAAAGTCCACAGAGATTCCATCTCTCCATAGTCTAGAATGTGTTTGTGGAAATGCTAAAATGGTTGCACCCATTCTAATGTCTCTCCAATCCCACACTTTAGTAAAGGATACCTTTATGAGCTGGGGTACCTCCCCTGATGCTCATTCACCTACATGCCCAGCACCACTTTGTGGAATTATCAATCCCATGCCACCACATCAGTCTCCCCTAGAGGTTGGTCATGCTGGCCAGGTGAGCTCAGAGGACCATGTTAAGTCCCCAGAATCTCAAGTGCCTGGCCACCTGGTACATGTTTGTGAGATTGTCGATATTGAATCATCGCCTCAAACTCCCTGTGTAGACGGTCTTTCGGCGCAAGTGAACCCATGGAGCTCCGCTCCCGCTTTGATCATTCGGACTTCTTTTCTTGGTGGACGCTCCTCCCACAGGGTACAAATGCTAGACACTAGGGTGTCTTCAGAGGATACACAACTAGTATCTCAAGGTGAGGTCTTCAGCTTGTCTCCTGCCACCAAACCACAGAAAAGATTTAGGAAAGTTTGCAAGCTAGTCTCAAAAGGTAACAATCCTCTGAAGATCAGATTAAACTTTAAAGAATTGGAGGAGGACACAGACGTCTCTTCCAGAATGAATTCAACCAAAGATCAACAATTTATAGAGATAGCCTCCAACTCTCAATGGACCTCTCCCCATTTTTTCTAAATTGCCTAGTCCACTATTCTCAAAGGATAGATCTAAGGACGGTAGCTATTCAGTCAAAGTCTCCAGACTCCCTCCCAGTAGGTAATTGTTTAGTTCCAGAGCTTGTATATTCGCCTACCTCCCCCAACGCGAGAGTCAGGAAAATCAAGGCCACACTGATGGGGTGAACCAACAACTCCACTGAGTGATATTGACTGCAACTCATGCCGAATTCCTGTCAGCTAGGGAGGGGCAAGGAGAATGGGAGGGTGGTACCAAACTCAAGACATATTGTAAAGGGCAGTGGGCCATCGTGCTCTTCAGCAGATAAGAAGCAAGCTGGAATGGGAGGCTCAGAAAAATCAAGCGTAGAGTGTTGTTAGCCGGGCAGGAGATTAATGGATAATCTTCTCATTTGGAACGCTCGAGGTGTAGGAAATCCTCATACCATCAGGACCCTGAAGCGCCTTATCAATAAGTTCAACCTGGCGATTGTGGCAATTATGGAACCGATGCTCAGGGATGAGAAGTGAGTCAAAATTGAACTTAATTTAGGCTTCAACAACTCTATCTCCAATACAACCCAAGGAGGGAAAGTGTGGGTTTTTTATGCTTCTTTCCTTACTATTAACATTATTGCAACTACAAACCAAATGCTCTCGGTTGCGGTTGGATTTCTAGGTAATCCAACTGCAACAATGACATCCTTTGTCTATGCTAACTGCACGTGCATTCGGTGGAGATCCTTGTGGGACCGACTTAGTGAATTATCAGTGGCTTCGTCGATCCCATGGTTCGTGGTTGGCGACTTCAACTCAGTTCTTTCCCAGGATGAGAGAAGAGGAGGTAGCATGTTCGACAATCAAAGTTCTTATGAGTTTGGGGAGGGGCTGAATAGGGCGGGTCTCGTGGATGCAAAATTCTCGGATAACAAATTCACTTGGTGTAACAACCGGAGGGGCCAAGCTAGAGTTTGGGATAGGTTAGACAAGATTTACTGCAATAGATCCTGGCTATCCCTGTTCCTGAGTTTTTAGGTCGAGCAATTAGACAAGATCAACTCAGACCACACCCCTTTGCGGTTGTCTTTCCCCACTCAGCCAAACTCCTTCCCAAAACAGTTTATATGAATGTGGATGGCTCATGAGTCGTTTCAAGATCTGGTCAAGCAAGCATGGGCCTCTGACGTCGCTAGCGAGTCGATGCAGAACCTCCAAAAGTAAAATGAAAAATGTTAAATTAGCCTTAATTAGATGGAATAGAGAGGTTTTTAGGAACATATGCACCAACATTAAGAAGGTAGAAGAGGAACTTATCATGGCTAAGATGACTGCGCAATGCATGGGCAGCCAGGAAGCCCAACAGGTCCTCAACCTGGCCAAGATTAAATTGGCTAATCTCGAATTACGTGAGGAAATTTTTTGAAAACAGAAGACCAGAAATCACTGGCTGCCGAAGGGTGACAAAAACCAAGTTCTTCTATAATTCGACGACCGATCAGGGTAGAAGATCTCGTATCCAAGAGATCAAGATGGAAGATGGATCGGTGGCTACAAACCATCAGGCGATCAAGCAGGCAAGGGTAGATTTCTTCTCCTCACTCATGGCAGCGTCTCCTACATCTTCACCTGGCGATCTGCTGGAGGCTCTCCAACCTTCCATTTCTGAGTAAGACAATGCCATGCTGATGGAAGATCCGTCCGGTGAAGAGACTCTGGCAGCCGTGAAGAGTCTTCCAATAAATGAGGTTTCAGGGCCCAACGGTTTTACCAAGGCATTTTTTCAGGGCTGCTGGAGAATAGTAGGGCAAGATATCCTACCAACAGTTCATTCTTTCTTTGCCAGTGGATCCCTTCCAAGGGCTTTCACATTAACTCTCATCTACCTTATCCCAAAGTCCATGGCGCCCGATAAATTTGCTGACTTCTACCCAATAAGCTTATGCAACTGTATTTACAAGATATGCTCAAAGATTATAGAGCAAGATCCTTCCCAATATTATCTCTATGGAACAAAGTGCTTTTGTCCAAGGTAGAAGCATAACGGAAAGTGGTGTGCTAGTCCAAGAGATGTTTAGAGACATTGACAGGCGGGTGAGAGGGGGTAACATATTCATCAAACTGGATATGGAAAAAATGTATGGTAAACTGGATTGGGGTTTTCTTTTAGCGGTTCTCCATCCTTTGGGATTTGCAGAGAAGTGTATTGCTATGGTTAAAAAATGTTGGTCGAATTCCTGGTTCTTAGTCCTGGTTAATGGCAAATCTTGCGAATTTTTTCATTCAACCAGGGCCTTCGCCAAGGAGACCCAATTTCGCCAAGACTTTTCATTCTAGCGGCTGAGGTTCTTAGTAGGGGTTTCAGAAATCTAATGGCTAGTGCAACCTATCAACCTTTCAAAACTCGTAGGAACTGCCCAATCATTTCCCACTTGCTATTTGCAGATGACACGCTGCTACTAGCGAATGGGGGCCGTAAAACTATGAATCAAATCAAGACTTTCCTGGATCATTACCATAGGGCCTCGGCTCATAGATGCAATGCCCGTAAAAATTATTTCATCCTTTCAGCCCATCAGTCCGAAGTTAGATGCAGAGAGATCCAGAAAATTCTGGGCTTCAACAGATGTGATACTCCATTCACCTAATTGGGCCTCCTATCTTCAAAGGTAGAAGTAAGCGAACTTATTTCTAGCCCATCCTGGAAAAGATCACTGGTTGGAAATCAAAGTTCCTTACTCAAGTGGGGAAATTCACTTTAATCAACCACATTCTTAACAGTATCCCGGTTCACACATTGGCAGCCATTAATATATCATGCTCTATTCTGGGTGACCTAGAGAGATCATTTGTAGATTTTTTCAGGGGCTGGGAGAGGGATAGAAAGCGCTACCACTAGGTCAGCTAGAAACAGATTTCCTGCCCAAAATTGGAGGGCAACCTAGGTCTCAGAAGCTTGTGTAATGTCATGTAAGCATGCAAGATGAAGATGGCGTGGACCATTTTAAACAGGGGGTCTGCGTTAGGGTACAAAAAATGCACGAGTCAATATGAGTTTGGGTTGTTGCATATCAAGGATCCAAGATAGGCAGCCCTACCCATTTCACAGCCCTCTCTCTATCTCCCTGGATCTCCCATTTCACAACATTCTCCCATTTATGTGACCCTCTCTCTATCATCCCTCTCTCTAGAAAATCTATTACACGTGAATAGCCCTGAGTGTGAATAGTTGCGCGATGAATAGTGTTGTGTGGTGAATAGTTGTGTGGTGAATAGTTGAATAGTATTGCGTAGAATGGGGCTCATGGCACATAAATCGATGCATCACACATGTGAATGCGTATAAATACCCCTCACCCTCTCATTTGCATGATGAGAAATTCCGGAGAGAGAAGGAACCACGTAAATAATATTGCACGTGAATAGTGTTGCACGGATTTGATGGGTATGTTACGCGGTTGCGCAATAAAAGGCCTCTATGACCCCGTGCTTTGTAGTTTTGTAGGTTCCCTTTGTAGTTTAATTTTTTTATGCACATACATCTCAAGTGTCAGCTTAAAACAAAAGATCTTGGATCCACACAACCCCTCTATCACTCTAATGGACACTAAATATGCCAAAATGCTGCCGAAATAATTATTGAATTTATTATCCTTTCTTTCATTGCACATATTCATTGTACTTTGTTTCAGAATCAAGAGAAACACAATGATATAATTGAAACTCAAAATTAATGAAATCTATGATGATGAATATTCTTCTATTTTCTTTATTTTTATTGAATGATAATTCCCCTATCGAAATATATTCGTTTCTTGTTGAAACAAAATGGCAACTCTGCTAGGGAATAAGAAATCATTCAATATTAACTTAGAATTTGTTTGGAGAATGGTTATCATCAATCAACAATGTAATGGCGCCAAAATAGCGACTCTTAATGGAAACATCCTCCCCTTCATCTCTAAAATAAAGTAAAATTTTTTTCATTAAAGTAACTAATGCTCTATTTTGAACAATAGGTATTATTTCATTACATAATCACAATGACTTTTATCCCGACTGATATAGTTATTTACTTCACACCTAATGGATTCGCTGTGGATTACATCAACAGCACGGATCACTACTATGAAAAGTACCAGAAAAGGTTAAATCAGTTGCGATCATGGATAGGCAATGTCAGGTGATGTCCAGGATGGTTTCCACTTTATCGACAGCACAACAGGATAATGAAGGATAGATAGTGGTGAGATCAAAAAGATAAAGGGTTTGATCTTCTCCTATAAGAAGTATCGTCCCGCCAAGTACGGTTATAGGCGAAATGTAGTTTTGCCTCAGTCACGTAATCATTTCATTTAAGAAGGATTAAAAAGTCTATCACTCCCAAATATCTTTCAGCACCACCAACTACAACTGTAAAGACATCTTCCACAGAATCATTACGAATTTAGAAGAATAAAGGGAAAGCCGTTGTGATAAATGAATGTTCGCTTACGACACCCCCCTTAAAGAATTTAACACAAACCCATGCACCGTGGATATTACAAATAGAGTCAATTAGTCCTTCGAAGTAGCAGTACAATGGTTTGGAATCAAACAATAGTTCATCTTCCTCAACAGTATCAGCAATGAAGTGCTCACTTCCACCAATATTAAGACAATTGAAGTATAAAAAAATAGAAAACTTGTCGACAGATATTAATTAGTCTAATCGGCTTTCGCCAAATGAGTACGTGGCTAAAGAAGTCTCTAATCTTCTGACAGCGATTTCTGTGAGCAACATTAAACCACAAGCAGAAAGGCCATAACCACGAGTAGTTAGATTTCATGGACTGATGCCTAATATTGTTCAAATCGTAACACAGGGAGAATCTGACAGATGATCACCAAAATAATTCATCTAGAGAAGGAACGAAATCAGAATAAAAGGTTCTGATATCAAACACTGTATCCCCCTGGAATAGAGAAAATGTCATTTCTTATTGATTTCAAACATCCAGACTTTCAGAAATTTTATGAGAACGGGTCACTAGAAGAATATATGATGCACTTCATAAAAATGATGGGAATTTTCTCTAGAATTTCTCAATATTGTTTGCGATTATTCGAGTCATGTTTGATAGGAAAAGCCTTTAGATGATATTTAGCTTTAGATCCAGGGTCTATTCATACTTGGAAACAAATGCAGAGTATTTTTGTGGAAAACTTCTTCTCTTCTGATAAAGAAGTCAGTTTGACTAAATTAGTCTCTGCTTGCCAACAAGAAGATGAATCAGTTGACAAATTTATCAGTTGATGGAAAAAATTTGGAGGCAACATGTCAATGTCTTCCAAAAAATCAGATCAGGTTAAGGTATGCTTGTGAGACATAAGACCAGAAGTGACATGTAACTTGATTAGCATAAATATACAGACCTTTCATGATCTTACTATCAAGGCTCATACTCTTGAGAAGATGGTTGAAAAAGTATCCACCTTTTACATAAAGTCAATATATTAGAATCTTCATAAAACGTCAGCAAATGCTGTTAGCAAAGAAGAAAAGAAAGAAGATCATCAGAATGAAGAAAGAAATAACAGTGAAGAAAATTGAAAAAGTCATACGATTGGGATGACATATGAAAAATGCAGACAATGTAAGACCCGAAAGAATGGGCATTTGTAAAAGAAGATATACTTCCTATGATGAATCAACTATTGGCTAGTGGGAAAATTTAGATACCTCAGTCAAAGTATCATAAAAAAACAGAGAAGTGAAGAGCAAAATAATATTTTCACTTTCATCGTATGTTCGAGCATCAGATTGTCATCAAAGATATACCTCAAAGCATTGGAAGAATAAGATAGAAAGAGAAGAATGACAAGTCAATATAATTTCCATTTGAAACATGGTGTCGACAACTCTTTGAGAAATAAGACGTGATTCAAGCAATGGCATGGTCCATTGTTCACTACCCCAAGTATAGGGTTGTGATGTAGTAATAATCTTGGTAAGACCGAGGTTGAATCCACATGGACTAAACCTTGTACGTAATCTAAAAGTTACTAGAAATAGAACTAGAAATAGAAGATGTAATCTAAATTAGGTGAATATGAGAGAATAATGATGAATGATTAAACTAAAAACTATAAATTTAAAGGTGGTAATTAGGGTGCCAAGGATCCACTTGTAACAATTGAGTAACTACCTTGTATTGATTCAAGACTCAACTGGAATTAGAGTCCTATCCTATCCAATTGGTAAGAAGGGATTTGTCAGATCTCTGAACTTCTCATGGATCTAATCATCAATAGATAAGAGTGGTGAAGATTTGGAAGTGATTCCATCACCAAACCATGCTCAGGGAACAAGAAAAATAATAGCAATTTACCAAACTCACAATCAATCATAAGAGAATTGAGAAGATTAAGGGGATTCCATCACCCAAGACGATGGTGGATAACGGGATTGCCTAATTTCACAATCTCAATACAGAAAAGAAGATATTCAAACCAATCACAAATCCATTGTAATTTGAGTCACAACTAACCATTAAATACTAAAAATATTCCTTAATAATCAAACTAGAATCCATAAGGTTCAACAAGACATGAATCAAAGCCAAGTAAACATCCCAATCACGCTACCAGCTTCACCTCTTAGCCCTAGCTAAGAGGTTTAGGTGGTCATAGACATGATTGACTAAGTATTAAAGGAAGCAAAAAACTAAAGAAGAAAAGGAGAAGGAGAAGAAAACTCCACGCTGGCCCGCTACACGTCTTCCTCTCTCTCTCTCTCTCTCTCTCTCTCTCTCTCTCGTTCCTGTCTTTCTCTCCACGCCTCCACGGCTGCCCGGATGATCCTCCCACGTCTGGATGAATCCATCCCCTCTCTTTCTCTCTCCCTTTTATAGACTAAGTAGGATCGTTTAGTGGAGAAGCTAGGAGTCGGTGTGTGCTCTCTTACGTAGCACTGTTCGCAGCAAAAGGAAACGCAACAAGTTGTGTTTAGGTGGGATTTTTGGACAAAGGAAGCGTCAAAACGCCATTTTCTTTCCATGGGTAGGGTTGTGGCCCCCTGGTGCATCGTGTAAACGGTTCAGATCACCTAACTGATCAATGATCGTGGCCCAAACTCTCCGCAAACCCTGGATGCGTCTGTACGTCCTTTTTTAGAAGGTTCTTACGCTGAGATGCTCGGTGGGCCCCATAGTGATGTTTTCAAAGAGAACCACCCTATTCATTGGATTCCTGGCACGATTTCAATCGAAAAGAAGTGGTTTTGGTCAAGTTTTGGTGCGTTCCACTGTATCAACTCACCTCGCCGTTCATCTTGTGTTTTTCATCGATCTATGTGTGTACACGTGCATGGGTCCAAGAAGACGCCTTGGCTAGGGTCTGTCCCACATCCTGGATGCAATGAACGATCTGGATCATTCATATAGCTACTGATCACATGACAGACGGCGTCCGCCCACTACCCGTTTACACAGAGAAGAGTCAAGTCAGCCCGGCTTTTACCGGGTTGACCATTCGGTGCGGTTCGAGAGTGCACCACACTATGCACTTGCACAACCCCAGGTGGGATCCACTATGATGTATATGAGAAATCTGCTCCGTCTATCAATTTTGTCACCTCATTTAAGGGGTTAAGACCAAAATTGAAGCATATCCAGATATCAGGTGAGCCCCAAATCAGAGATTTAGTGGCTGATCTATCCGTTGGGCCACTTTCAAAAGGATCCAATGGCTGAATTTCGATGTGTATGGTTAATTTAGGGTCCTCAGGCCAAATATAAAGTTTTGAGCCAAATAGATGGTGGGAACCCTGTGATCTTACATTCAAGATGACTTTCAAGCCTCTTTATCATTGATCACTTGATTTTCTCGGATCTCTACACTACCAAAAAAATGAGCAAAGGCTACAGATTATAGAGGTCTATGGCTACGGCTTTAATCCGTAGCTAAATAGCTACAGATTTAATTTGTAGCTATAGGCTACAAACCACCACCACGCTTTACGGTCTCATAAGGGTCTTAGTGGGGCCCATTGTAATGTATTTGTTTTATCTAAGCCTTCCATCTATTTTGATATCGTATTTTAGTGTATGAACCCAAAAAAGGAGGCATATTGAAGCCTCAAGTGGACCACACAATAGTAAACACTGGAAATTATGTGCAGATTGTTGAAAGTTATTTTGGAGTGGTGTGATTGACTTGGGCCTTCAATCTGCCTCATTTTTGGTTTCATGTCTTATCCATGGTTACATAAATGAATAGACTGCATGGATAAGACACATCCATCATGGTGGGCCCCACATAGCCCCAAAGATCACCGTCCAAAATATAGCCCAAGCTTGGAAGCGGATTGGCTGCTGTCACACACACATGATTTGGTGTGTTGACATCACCAAGTTGTGTGGGTCCTATCATGGCGTATGAGTTATATCCAAACCGTCCATCCACTTGGCGACCTTGTCGTAAGGCTTGAGACGAAAAATAAGACAGGTCAAAAAATCAAGTGGACCACACTGTATAAAGAAGTGGAGGATTGAACACCTGCCCTGGAAACCATTTTGGCGGTCATTGGAATTTTAGCCGCATAAAGCCTCTCTCTCTCTCCTCTCACTCTCGCCCCAAAAGAGAAAAAAAACCCTCCCTCTCACTCTCTCATTCTCCCTCGCCGTCTCCCTCTCCCTCTCACTGCCACTCTCCTTGTGGATGAAAGGACTTCATGTCAAGAAAAAATAAAGCATTTCTTCCCATCTCGCTGCCACTCTCCTTGTGGACGGAAGGTTTCTTCCCGTCAGGTAAAAACAAAGGGTTTCTTTCCATCAACCCCTCGTCGCCCTTGGTATCTCTCTCTCTCTCTCTCTCTCAAATATTGAATGTCCAAACCCTATTTCATTTTCTTCTATTTGTTTATGGTGGTTAATCTGTCATAGAGCTCTTCCAATGAACTATAGACATAATGTCTCCAAATTTTGCATAAATCTAGCTCAAATCCCAACTGTGGAATCTTGGTTTTAGGAATCATCTATGTGGAGTGCTAGTATGATGAGTCAACACCGACTCAGTTGGACCCAATCCGGTTTGACAACACAAGTTAAATCTGAGTTATGTACCCTCAACTTAAGCAAGACAGGTCGAGTCAGCTCTGACTTTGGCGAGTGGGAATTGGACTTAGGGCCAAATGAGTTGATGGGAGTCACTGATCAGTCTTTTTAACCATGGATGAAATGGAGATGAATGGTCTAGATTATTGAACCATCAGCAGACACATGGCGCCACATATGTAATTCCACCTAAATCAGTTCCCCATTTTCACAGCTTTTATTTTGGATTGTGAGCCACATGATGTACTAAAATCATGCAGATCCACAACTCAATGGGACACACTAAGGGAGACCTCCAGTGACCCATTGTGATGTTTATATGTCATTCAACCTGTTCATGAGATAAAATATGGAAGAAAAAAAATATCTTCACAATTGAAAACTTCCGTGGCTAAGTCAGGTTAGTGGCATTACCATATGGACTTTTCTTACAGTGTCATACTGATGTTTTAATTTAAACCAATCTGATTTAAATGATTTTAACTCGCAAGTATACGAATCAGATTTAGATATGGTACGTATTACAAGATCGTTCCCACGAGGACTGGTTATCACAATTTGAAATTTAAGACTCTTCTTAACTAATCCAACGAATGGTTTAACAAACTATTAAGTAAACTAGCACAAATCTATGGAAAATAACTACGAGCAATAACAAGGAAGATTCAATCGATGAGAAGACCAAGACTTTCGAATCCACCCCTAATTATCCAAACTCTTGTTTTATCTTCTGATTCACCCTAATTCAGATTGATATCAAAATAAACAAAGTACACTCTATATCCTTAGTTGGGCACACAGAATGTATAATCCTTTAAAGCATATGGATCACATCTTTCCATCCATGGTCAGGCATGGAGAGATGTAAATCATGTTTCTTCCTCTATAGGAGACCTGTTCATGGTTAGACACAAGCACCTAGAATAACATTTCAAACAACATCCATATCTAGACTTTGGTCGAGCTCATAGAATGGAGAAGTACGAAAATCTCAGGAAAGTACACTAGAAAAAGAAACAAATCAATCCAATTAAAATAAATTCAACATAAATAAGAGTTAATCAAATTAGGGGCTTCATCTCATCCCTAGCTAAGAAGTTTATCAATCCATAAAATTAATTAGGCAAAAGGAAATAAAAAGTAAAAATATTAAAAACATCTCCCTTATCTCTCTTCTTCCTTCTTCTCTCTCTCCTCCTTGGCTCTGGATCTTCCTTTCTAAGGTCTGAATCCCTGCTACCCATGTCCAAAACCTCCTTAAATAGATGTTGGAGTGGTGAAAATCGGATTTGAATCGGATTTGGAAAGCTATGCATGCCTAGTGAAAGCTTTTTTGCAGCCAAGTTCGGTGCCTCGAAACACGCCACTTTTCTCGCTCAATTCCAAATAAACACCGTTCCTTAGGACTTTCTTGGGTCATCTACATGATAGATGGTTTAGATCTATCATATGATCAAAGATGGTGGGCCAAAACTGCTTGGAAAAGTCAATTTTTGTGGATGTGCGAAACCTTTCGCACCATTTTGCTGTTGTGATCGGTGGGCCCCACAGAAGCATTTTCTGGAAAATTCACCCCGTCCATTGGATTCAGGACGAAATTTCAGTTAAGAATGGGTAGTTTTGAATGTCCATTGGCATGTCTCAGGGAAGAAATAACTAAAAGATCATATTTGAATGCTACAGGGCAGCCCTTTTGTGGCCCCTGTATCGCACACATGTGCATGCATGGATGCAAAAGGTCAGCATGGTTTTGTAGCTCTCGAAGCCCTATACAAGATGGACGGTGTGGATCGGACGTACGGAGATTTTGTGGGGCCCACAGTCATTTGCAAAAAGGGCCAGTGGATGGGCTTGCGTTACGTCAAAACGGCAAGTGCCGTTTTGGAAGTCAGTCGTGGTCTAGTGCACGACGTGCACTTACATACTCTATGCACACGTAGTGTATACAGGGCCCACTGTGATAATTTTTAGAAAGCCGCACCGTCCATACTTTTCCTCATATTATTTAAACCATCAAAACTAATTTTGAAGTCTATCCAGGTAGCAGGTGGGCCTCACTTAATGAATTAATGGGCTGATCTATCCGTTGGCCCACTTATCGAGATCTTTAATGCCTGAAATTTAATATGTATGGTTAATTTATGGCCCACATCCCATATATGAAGTTTCAAATTGATTGGACGGCGGGAACCATGTGATCTTGCATTCTGCACCATTTTCAGGCCTCTTTAACAGGAACGGTTTGATTTGCTTAGGTCCCTGGCATGTAAATCTATTGATCTTAGTTCTTTGGAGTGCGTCCCTTTCTTTGGTTACTTCGGAACGTCAGATCCACGCTTTTAATATCCTTTTTCACTTAACGCTCCTGATTTCATCCTGTAACAAAAATACAATTAAAATACGACATTAAACATTATCATATACGTCAAATTAGGTATTTATCAGGGTCTGATATACAATATTTTACCCTCATCACAACCCTCAACCAGCATTTTGCTAGTCCCGATCAAAATATGCAAAAAAAATAATTTCAGAAACAAACGACAACTCCTGTAAACTTGAGTGACTTATGACAAATAGTCGAGCTGTGAAAATTCTAAGATTCGTGAAAGGTGAGTAGTATTTACTTCTGGAATCAAGCTCACAGTAACTTTCATAATTAGGTTCAACATATTAATCCATCAATTAGAACAATTCTAAACATTGAGTTCCATAAGTGTATAGTGTAATCTCGGCTTACAATCATTAAAAGATCCATTTGAAAATTCATGATATCATTGGTAATTAACAACAGAATTTATGTCAACCAAAATTGAATTATTCAATCTTTTCGATCTACAAGCCTTTATATAGATATATTATTTTATTTTTTTTTTGTCATCATGATCAGTAACGCCAATGAGGGGAATCAAGTCCTCACCTATAGGGAGCAAACCTATGGTGAAAAACTTGTCACCTAATTTGTTTTCAAATATCAATCATGGGGAATCGAATCATCACCTATAGGGAGCAAACCTATGGTGAAGATTATGCAACTTAGCCTTTTCAATTTTTCTACTGAACATGAAATTTTATTTTAGCTGGGTCCTTTCATGCTTTGTGATTACCAAGTTAATCATTTAATATCGAACCGGAACCTTAATGTGTAAGCGAGATATGATATGTGAAATCATGACTCAGTCAATGTTTACAACGTCTACATGGATTAATAACTCAAACTTAACTGTGAAATCTAACATATATTGAATCCAAAGTCATAAATTGCCACATTCTATGTCTTTTAATTGTAAAATCACAACTATCCTTCAAAATCACTTCGAATTCACAAGAAATTTCAGAAAAATTTTAAAAAATTTTCACAATATTATTATTGCTCAAGACCAAGAAAATACTGATTAGATAACCTAATCTTCCACCCCCAACCTAAAATCTACATTATCCTTAATGTAAAAGAAATAAGCATGCAATGCACATGGGATAACGAAAGAAAAAGAGGAGTGATGGAAAGATAGTACCTGGAACAGAGAATCAGAAGGCTTTCCCCAAAAATATCAACGTAAAAGCGAGTCAGCACAAGAGAGAAATCAACAAAACTAAAATAACAAAAATAAAATCATAAAAGAAAAGCCTACCTATACTATTTTCGCAGGTGCTCTCGATTGCATTTAGCGTATACAATAAGCCTTTAAACCCCTAGGTTAGCCCTAGTGAACGAGTTGTAGTCTCGTGAGGGTTTGCAGCAATGTTACCCACAAACATTGAATTAACTAACTAGGAAAATGAAATAGAATGAAAAGCTGGGTTGCCTCCCAGGAGCGCTAAGTTTAACGTTTTCAGCTAGACAAAAATGGACCATTAATTAATCAATCTTGAAAACCTGGGTCCTCCAAATTAACTTCCTCAACATCTTGATTAACCAAATCCTCCAAATAAGGTTTCAGTCTTTGACCATTTACTTTGAAAATATTTCCGTCCTTAAGATTTTTAATCTCAACTGCTCCATGAGGAAATACTTTTACTACCTGATAAGGACCATACCATCGTGAACGTAGTTTTTCAGGAAAGAGGCGTAATCTGGAATTATACAATAAGACTTTCTGACCCGGTTCAAATGTCTTGCGAAGAATTGATTGGTCATGAAAAAATTTCGTTCGTTCTTTGTAAACTTCGCATTCTCGTATGCCTCATTTCGAATTTCTTCTAACTCATTGAGTTGAAGTTTACGGTGCGATCCATCCTTGTTCAAATCAAAATTAAAGGTTTTGATGGCCCAATAAGCATGATGTTCTAATTTCACAGGTAAATGACATGCTTTCCCAAAGACAAGCCTATATGGAGACATTCCAATCGGGGTTTTGAATGCTGTACGATACGCCCAAAGAGCATCATTCAAACATTGCGACCAATCCTTACGATCAGGGCGAACTGTTTTCTCTAAAATTTGTTTAATCTCCCAATTCGAAACTTCTACTTGACCACTTATTTGTGGATGGTATGGAGTTACAACTTTATGGGTGATGGAATATTTCTTCATTAAAGATTCAAACGATTTATTACAAAAATGAGTACCACCATCACTTATGATTGCCCGAGGAGTACCAAAATGAGAAAAAATATTTTCTTTCAAGAAGCGGACCACAACTTTGTGATCATTCGTTTTACATGGCACTGCTTCCACTCACTTAGAGACATAATCGACGGCCACAAGGATATACATATAACCGAATGATGGGGGAAACAGACCCATGAAGTCAATACCCCAAACATCAAATATCTCAACAATGAGAATATTGGTATGTGACATCATGTTCCTACGGGAAATATTACCCATACGTTGGCATCGATCACATGTAGAACAAATGGCATGTGTGTCTTGAAAAAGTGCAGGCTAATACAATCCACTTTGTAAAACTTTTGCATCTATTTTCTTTAAACCAAAATGAGATTATACTATGAAACTCACTCTCAGGTACACATGCATGGTCGTGACAAAAGGAGATTATACTATGAAACTCACTCTCAGGTACACATCTCCTAATGACCTGGTCAGGACAGAGTTTGAATAGGTATGGATCATCCCAAAAGAAATGTTTAACCTCAGCAAGAAATTTGGATTTATCCTGTTTAGTCCAATGAGAAGGAATCTGACTTGTAACAAGATAATTTACGATATCCGCATACCAAGGTAATTGAGAAATAGCTAAAAGTTGTTCATCAGGGAAAGACTCGTTCATTGGCACAAGATCCACTGTGGGCTCCAAGACAAGTCTAGAAAAATGGTCGGCTACCACATTTTCAGAATCCTTTTTACCCCGAATTTCAATGTCAAATTCTTGTAGTAAGAGAATCCAACGAATCAATCGAGGTTTAGCATCTTTTTTAGAAAGAAGATATTTCAATGCTGCATGATCTGAAAACACTATAACCTTCGATCCAATAAGATATGACCTGAATTTGTCTAGAGCAAATACGACTGCCAACAACTCTTTTTCAGTGGTAGAGTAGTTCAGTTGAGCATCATTTAGAGTTCTACTAGCATAATAAATGACATGAGGTATTTTGTCCAATTGTTGCCCTAAGACGGCTCCAACAGCATAATCAGAAGCATCACACATAAGCTCAAAAGGTAAACTCCAATTAGGTGGTTGGATGATTGGAGCAGAAGTTAATAAAAGCTTTAACTTGTCAAAAGCTTTCCGACAATCATCATCAAAGTCAAATGCAACATCCTTAGCTAATAAACTGCACAAGGGTCGAGAAATTTTGCTAAAATCCTTAATGAATCTCTTGTAGAATCCTATATGCCCTAAAAATGATCTAATTTCCTTCACCGTTCTAGGTGGAGGAAGACTAGAAATTAAATCAATCTTGGCTTTATCAACTTTAATGCCTTTACTTAAAATAACATGCCTGAGTACAATCCCTTTTTGAACCATAAAATGACACTTTTCCCAATTCAATACCAGGTTCGTTTCTTTACATCTTTCCAAAACTAGAGATAGATAGTATAAGCATTCATCAAAGGAAGAGCCAAAAATGGAAAAATCATCCATGAAAATCTCGAGGAAACACTCAACCATGTCTGAAAAAATACTCATCATGCATCATTGAAAAGTAGCAGGCGCATTACATAGCCCAAATGGCATATGCCGATAGGCATATGTACCAAAAGGACATGTAAATGTGATTTTCTCTTGATCCTCGGGAGCAATGGGAATCTGATTGTACCCGGAATAACCATCCAGGAAACAATAATAGCTATACCCTGCCAATCTCTCTAGCATCTGATCTATGAAAGGAAGAGGAAAGTGATCCTTCCTTGTGACTAGGTTCAGTTTACGGTAATCAATACGAACTCGCCAACCCGTAGTCATGCGGGTTGGTATGAATTCATTATCATCATTTTTTATCACCGTAATCCCAGACTTTTTTGGAACAACTTGGACTGAGCTGACTCACATGCTATCCAAAATAGGGTAAATGAAACCAACATCTAACAATTTAAGCACCTCTGCCCGTACGACCTCTTTCATGTTAGGATTAAGCCTCCTTTGCATTTCACGTGACGTTTTTACATTTTCCTCAAGATGAATACGATGCATACACACAGTGGGGCTTATTCCCTTTATGTCCGCTATTGTCCACCCAATAGCTGCCCTATGTTCTCTAAGAACATTAAGCAACTTGCCCTCTTGTTCTTTATCGAGGTTAGAAGCTATGATGACAGGTAGGGTCTCAGAAGGACCTAAAAATGCATACCTGAGAGTTTAAGGTAATTGTTTAAGGTCAAGTTCGGGTGGTTTCTCAACAGACGGGACCAGTTTAGACTCAGATGGTGGAAGAAGTTCCACTTTCGCTTTCCATTTTGTAGTATCCATTATAGAATTAGAGTCGAGCAATGCATTGACTTCTTCGATGGAACTTTCTATGTCAAAGTCTGTGCCAAAATGTGCTAGACAAGTCTCCAGCGCGTCTTCGGAAGATTTAAAGAAAGAGTCATGCACTAGACTATCAATCATGTTCACCTCAAAAATATCATCCGAGTCTGCCGATTGTTGTCCAGCATTGAAAACATTAAGTTTAATCTTCATGTTACCAAAAGACAACTTCATGAGTCCATTCCTGCAATTTATAATAGCATTGGATGTAGCTAAGAATGGACGTCCCAAGATAACCGGGATTTGACTCGTATGATTCGGGACAGGCTGAATATCAAGAACGATGAAATCCACTGGAAAATAAAACTTATCAACCTGGATTAACAAGTCCTCAATAATACCACGGGGCACCTTGACAGATCTATCAGCCAGTTGTAGTGTTATTTTAGTTGATTTCAGTTCACCAAGTCCTAGCTGCTCATATACAGAATATGGCAACAAATTAACGCTCGCCCCTAAATCGAGCAATGCCTTCTCAACCTTATGATCTCCTATGACGCAAGAAATGGTAGGAGCTCCTGGATCCCTAAATTTAGGAGGGGTGTTGTATTGAATCATAGAGCTGAGTTGCTCTGCAAGGAAGACCTTCTTATGAACATGCATCTTACGCTTCTGAGTGCATAAATCTTTAAGAAACTTAGCGTAAGCAGGGACTTGCTTGATAGCATCAAGCAATGGAATGTTAATTTGCACTTGCTTCAGCATCTCCAATATCTCATTAAAGTTATTTCCTTTCTTAACTGGTGCCAGACGTTGAGGAAAAGGTGCTTTGGGCACATAGGATGGCACAGGAGTGGTTTCTGGAGGGTCAGAGTGCTTTTGGACTCTAGATGCAATAGTATGTCTCTCCGCTTCATTTTTTTCTTCCGGTTTGGAATTTAATTCTTCCCTAGGCATTTCTACTTTGTTCTTGATCTGTTTACCGGACCTAAGGGTAATGATAGATTTGGCTTACTCATGATATTGTTCCTGGTTTGAATTAGAGCCAATCTCAAACTGTCCTTTTGGATTTACCACAGGTTGGCTAGGGAACCTCCCCTTCTCTCTCTCACTCAATGTGGCAGCAAGTTGACCCAATTGAACTTTCAGCTTGGCAATAGATTGAGCATTCGCATGTATGCTTTGCTGGTTAGCTAGTAAAGTTTGTTGGGTGTCTTTTTGAAATTGAAGAGAACTCTACATAAAAAGATTCAGTGTATCCTCAAGAGATGGTTTCCTAGATTATGCAGGAGCTTGTTGATATTGCGGAAACTGTTGAGGTTGTTGACTATCAACTTGTGGGTAAGGTTGCATAGGAGAATTTCCAGATGGTCCTCCTTGTTATAGTCCTTTTGCCCAAGAAAGATTTGGATGTCTAGCCCACCCTGGGTTGTAGGTATTTGAGTAAGGATCATCCCCAGGTCTCCGAAAGGTCTTCATAGCATGTATTTGTTCGGAGAGAAATTCAGGAAATGCTGCACCAGATGGACACGACTGCGTAGGATGGCCAAGACTAGAACATATATCACATGACACGATTTGAGTTGTTTGTGGAGGTCCATTATTCAACATCAGAGCATCGACTTTCTGTGTCAGGCTATCAAGTATGGTATAAATATTTGGCGTAACTCCTATCTCATATATACCACTTTTCTTTAGCAGTTGGGAATTTCTTTCACCTCTATTTGAGTAGTCCCATTGTTGAGAATTTTCGCATAAGGTTTCAAAGAAATTCCATGCTTCGACATCACTTTTAGTCATGAATGACCCTCCACTGGTGGCATCAACTATGTGACGGTTTTGAGGTGTCAAACCGTCATAGAAGTATTGAACTTGTTGCCACTTCTCAAAGCCATGGTGTGGACATTTAAGGAGCAAGTCCTTCCATCTTTCCCAACATTCATGAAAGTGTTCTCCCTCTTTTTGCATGAAATTAGTGATTTCTCTACGGAGAGCATTCGTTTTGTGAATAGGGAAGAATTTGTTTAAGAACTTCTTGGACAGTTGATCCCATGTAGTGATCGTCCCAACTCCTAGAGAATTCAACCATGCTTTTGCCTTATCCTTCAAAGAAAAAGGAAAAAGGCGCAAACGGATCAAATCATCTAAGAAGTTTTGAAACTAAAGGTTGAGCAAATGTCTAGAAATTCTTTTACATGATGATATGGATCCTCTTTGTCTAAACCATAGAAAGATGGTAACAACTGTATGACCCCTGGTTTAAGTTCAAAGTGTGCTGCCGTGGTGGCTGAAAATACTATGCATGAAGGTGCATTAAATTGGACAGGAGCTGAATAATCTCTAAGCGCTTTAATTGCATTCTCATCCATCATTTCGAATAGGATATTTTTAGATCTTTTACAAAAGGTTCTTTCTATTTCAGGATCAAAGGGTGCTAGTTCTATGTTCAAAGATCTACGCCCTAGCATAAACTGAATAACTGAAATGTAGGAAAGAAAACTAAACTAAACTAAGATGTAACCAAAGAGAAATAAGACTAGAACTAAAAATTATGAATTTCTAAAAACAAGAGAAAGCTATGTAAATAAGAATTAGAAGAAAGAACCCGGAAAAGAAGATGATGGATGTCTGAAGATTTGGTAACTTCTCTTTTTGAAGACAATCTTATTTAACAGCTTCCTTCTTCAATTCCTGTAAAAATAAAAATAAAAACAAAAGCAATTTCCTAAAATAATGCTAGAAAAGAAAAAAAAATAATAATAAATCTTAAGCAACGGTTAGTTTTTAAAAAGGAAAAAATTTCTAAAACTAGAAAATAGAAAGTTAATTGAAAGAAGAATCTAAATCTAAAATTAAAAATTAGAAAATTTCTAAGAAGAAAGCCTAGAATTAGAAAATTCCTAAAAAATAGAAATTAGAAAAAGTAGAGAATTTTAGAAAGGGATTATCAAAATAGAAGTTCAAATCAGGACCCTACAAAACAGGAAATATGTTAATTTCTAAAATAAAATAAAATAAAATAAATTTTAACCTAAAGTTAGTAAAATCCTAAGGCTATGAATTATGATAAGAGAGAATCCTAAATTCAATTTGGACCGAAACAGTCCCCGGCAACGGTGCCAAAAACTTGATGTTTTAATTTAAACCAATCTGATTTAAATGATTTTAACTCGCAAGTATACGAATCAGATATAGATATGGTACGTATTACGAGATCGTTCTCACGAGGACTGGTTATCACAATTTGAAATTTAAGACTCTTCTTAACTAATCCAACGAATGGTTTAACAAACTATTAAGTAAACTAGCATAAATCTATGGAAAATAACTACGAGCAATAACGAGGAAGATTCAATCGATGAGAAGACTAAGACTTTCGAATCCACCCCTAATTATCCTAACTCTTATTTTATCTGCTGATTCACCCTAATTCAGATTGATATCAAAATAAACAAAGCACACTCTATGTCCTTGGTCGGGCACACAGAATGTATAATCCTTTAAAGCATATGGATCACATCTTTCCATCCACGGTCAGGAATGGAGAGATGTAAATCCTGTTTCTTCCTCTATAGGAGACCTGTTCATGGTCAGACACAAGCACCTAGAATAATATTCCAAACAACATCCATATCTAGACTTTGGTCAGCTCATAGAATGGAGAAGTACGGAAATCTTAGGAAAGTACACTAGAAAAAGAAACAAATCAATCCAATTAAAATAAATTCAACATAAAAAAGAGTCAATCAAATTAGGGGCTTCATCTTAGCCCTAATTAAGAAGTTTAGCAATCCATAAAATTAATTAGGCAAAAGGAAATAAAAAGTAAAAACATTAAAAACATCTTCCTTATCTCTCTTCTTCCTTCTTCTCTCTCTCCTCCTTGGCTCTGAATCTTCCTTTCTAAGGTCTGAATCCCTGCTCCCCACATCCAAAACCTTCTTAAATAGTTGTTGGAGTGGTAAAAATCGGATTTGAATCAGATTTGGAAAGCTATTCATGCCTAGTGAAAGCTTTTTCATAGCCAAGTTCGGTGCCTCGAAACACGCCACTTTTCTCTCTCAAATTCTAAATAAACACCGTCCCTTAGGACTTTCTTGGGTCCTCTACATGATAGACGGTTTAGATCTATCATATGATCAAAGATGGTGGGCCAAAACTGCTTGGAAAAGTCAATTTTTGTGGATGTGTGAAACCTTTCGCACCATTTCGCTGTTGTGATCGGTGGGCCCCACAGAAGCATTTTCTGGAAAATTCACCCCGTCCATTAGATTCAGGATGAAATTTCAGTTAAGAATGGGTAGTTTTGAATGTCCATTGGCATGTCTCAGGAAAGAAATAACTAAAAGATCATATTTGAATGCTACAGGGCAGCCCTTTTGTGGCCCCTGTATCGCACACGTGCATGCATGGATGCAAAAGGTCAGCATGGTTTTGTAGCTCTCGAAGCCCTCTACAAGATGGACGGTGTGGATCAGACGTACGGAGCTTTTGTGGGGCCCACAGTCGTTTGCAAAAAGGGACAGCGGACGGGCTTACGTTACGTTAAAACGGCAAGTGTCGTTTTGGAAGTCGGTCGTGGTCTAGTGCACGACATGCACTTACATACTCTATGCACACGCAGTGTATACAGGGCCCACTGTGATATTTTTTAGAAATCCGCACCGTCCATACTTTTCCTCATATTATTTTAACCATCAAAACTAATTTTGAAGTCTATCCAGGTAGCAGGTGGGCCCCACTTAATGAATTAATGGGCTGATCTGTCCGTTGGCCCACTTATCGAGATCTTTAATGCTTGAAATTTAATATGTACGGTTAATTTATGGCCCACATCCCATATATGAAGTTTCAAATTGATTGGACGGCGGGAACCATGTGATCTTGCATTCTGTACCATTTTCAGGCCTCTTTAACGGGAACGGTTTGATTTCCTCAGGTCCCTGGTGTGTAAATCCATTAATCTTAGTTCTTTGGAGTGCGTCCCTTGCTTTGGTTACTTCGGAACGTCAGATCCACGCTTTTAATATCCTTTTTCACTCAACGCTCCTGATTTCATCCTGTAACAAAAATACAATTAAAATACGACATTAAACATTATCATATACGTCAAATTAGGTATTTATTGGGGTCTGATATGCAATATTCTACCCTCATCACATACATGAGCCCAAAACTGAGGTGGATCCAAAGCTCAAGTAGACCATTCGATGGGAAAAAGTGAGAGATAATAGCCTACTGTTGAAACCTTTCTGAGGTCTATTGTTATGTCTATGTGCATTCAAACTGCTCACAAGGTCATTCTCATTGGCATGAATTTAAAACATGACAGCTTTTGCATGATGAAAAACTTGTGGCCTTAAGAATGTCTCAACGATGGGTATTCAATCTGCCCACTTGAGTTTCGAATTTGCTTCAATTTTTGGGTTGATTCAAATATCATAAAATTTCATGAGATTTTGTACTGAGATTAGAATGATTAATCATGATATTTGGTGCATTTTTGTCTAATATCTTTGTGCATTTTCATCTAATATCTCTGTACATTTCATGAGATTGGTTTTTAATGCTCTTGTTCCAGTGCTACTTTAATATTACTTTTGCTTATTTCCTTGCGTTATTCCTTGTTGTATGTGGAATTGTACTTGAGGCCCCTATTGTTTGTTTTGGGTATTTGGTTCTCATTGGTTGGAATTGCTCTATCAGTGTAAATTTAAATATGCGCATTTCCAATGGATTCACCATTTGATGCAGAAACCTGTACATCAGTGCCACAAATGGGGAGTATGAGTTACTTTTTAAACTCTGCATAATTACCATAGGAATGCTAGTGGTAACTGAGTATACACAAGTTGAGGGAAGATGGATGATGCACAGTGCTTGTTTGAAGAAATGCCGAGAAGAAAGGTGGTGGGAATCTCATGGATAAAGAGAAGATTTTCCCCAGTGCCCGTTTGGTGACTTTTGTCTATTGAATGTGGACCCTTAGCTGGATCTTTTGCAATTGTTCATTTGTAACTATTGGAAGTCCTTTAATCCAATAGTCAGGATCATGTGAATAGTGTATTTTAGCTGTTAAGGCCTGTCCATTTGAGTAAGAGATGGCATTGGTTCTTTGCTCATATAACTAGCCTTCTATTTACTATGTTTTGACATTCCTTGTGTGCATGTTGGCTAGGGTTATTACTTGATTTATTAAAGAATGCTTACACCATATTGTTCTAGGTTTTGGTTTGTACAATTGGGGCCCATGATTTAGTGATCTAGACTACTAATATATGGCCACACTTTAGATTAGCATTAACCAAGATCTCCAAGATGGAAAGATCGTGGCCAACAATTACAAAGGGAAGAAAGAAAGTATAACCATGGTTACATTCAACCAAAAATCAATATTCCATTGTATCTTCTATTTTTTATTTTTTATTTTATTCAAGTCCATGTAGGTAATAGTATCTGAGGATATTGTATCCTTGATTTAAGTCCTTTTAACTCTGTATTAGAAAGGGGGAATTTTTTTAACTGCTTGCTAGTATTTTTTCAGTTAGATTGGCCTTTATACCGTGGGCCATCCATTCTAGTGCCGACCATTTAGACAGTCAGGATTCACTGACTGTACAGCCACATTTATTGTTGAGTTGGCAATGGACCATGAGTTTTGTTCATTACACAACTGGAAAGCTCCTATGGATATACTCATTGAATGCTGAAATACTTCCCTCTTATGAAACTTAATGCTATTTTATTAGGTATGGATTTGCATGTGAGATGATTTCTTGGACAGTTTTTAACTAAATTCTTAATATGCTGACCCTTTAAAAAAATAAAAATAAAAATAAAAATAAAAATAAAAAAAAACCTTTTATTTGGCTTTGATAAATTCTCAACATTCAATAATATACAAAATTAATTCATTTGTTTGGGATTTGTTTTTTCACATTTCAACCAAGTTAGCACCTACAACTGTCTATATCTTCCAATAGACATGTATATATATCTTCTTTTAATTTCTTTTTTTTTTTAATATTGAATGAATTTTGTACTCTATATTTGAACGTATTTATAGTCTTAGGCTTCATTTGGTCATCACATTAGTATTTATGAAAACATTTTTTTTTGAAAACCAAATGTAGCCTAAGCCCATTTTTAACTCCGCCAATGCAACTCCTTGCATTGCCGGTCCCAAGCTTAGGTAAAGGAGGATGGAGAAGGGCTTTAGAATGAGATCCTTAACTATGGAGGAGATCCTAAAAATGTATTATCTTTGGTTTTATTATTTTACTTGTACATTCTTGTATTGATTACTCAAGCATGATGGTTATGCTCATTCTTTCAGGTGGATGTTGCATGTGGGAGGATTAGAGCTGCATATTTTAGATTCAAGCATCTGGTATGTCTCTTATCAAGAATGCACATGTGTAGTTCATCAAACAATACATTATGTAATATCGTGTGCATGATATCTATGTTATAATTACAGTTATCTATAATAATAATAATTTGTTTATTATAATGCATTCACAATAGTTATCATTGTGGTTACAACTATTCATTATGTGACAAGTTTTCAGATAAGATGAACGAGTTTCAAAATAAAATAGTCTGTGGTTTTGAGAAGCGATTCTCAGGATGTATGTGTGTTACAGGGGCCATCAACACCTTGGAAGCATACAATGGAAGGTAAGAAAAATCCTTGAGTTCCCTTCTTTGAATCATGAAAAGGTATTTGTGCTAAATCCCATGCATTGACAATATTATGCATGCTCATGAACAAGACATGCATAATTTCATAACAATTGATGGAGAAGACCCGAATGTGTGTCGGAGTTATTTAGATGTTGAGTAGGGGTCCATGGAAGGTGGGAACCGCGATCATGATTATGATAAAGCTGTCCATTTCCTATAGACAGCATTGGAGTGGCCTAGACATTTAGACAGGCCTTGTTTATGTATTTGCTTAAAATTAATGGAGCAGACCCGAATGTATTTCGGAGCTATTCAGATGAGTGAAGGTCCCTGGAAGATGGAAACCGCTGTTATGACCATGATGAAGCTGTCCATTTCCTATAGACAGCATTGGAGGGGCCTGTCTATTTAAACAGGCCGTGTTTATGTATTTGTTCGAAATTAATGGAGCAGACTCGAATGTGCATCGAAGCTATCCGGATAAGTGAGAATCCCTGGAAGGTGGGAACTGCTATTATGATCATGATGAAGCTGTTTATATCCTATGGATAGCATTGGAGGGGCCTGGCCATTTGGACAGGCCGTGTTTATATCTGTATTTGCAGGTACCACACCCTTAACCTAAACCACATCCTAAACCTATAACCTAAACTTATTCTCAATTCCCTAAAGTTATAACCTATAATCTATAACCTAAACCTATACCTAAACCAAAATCTAAAACCTAAAACCTAATCCCAAACCTAAACCCGATCCTGAACCCGAACCTAATTTCCTAAACCTAAACCTTAACCTATAACCTATACTTATAACCTTAACCTAAACCTATTCTCAAATCCCAAAACCTATACCTATAACCTACATCTAGACCTTAACCTAAACATAAACCTATACTTATAACCTATAACCTAAACCTAAACCTATAACCTATACTTATAACCCTAACCTAAACTATAACCTTAACCTAAACTTATAACCTTAACCTAAATCTATTCTCAGATCCCAAAACATATACTTATAACCTAAACGTAAACCTTAACCTAAACATAAACTTATACTTATAACCTATAACCTATAACCTAAACCTTAACCTAAACATATAACCAATAACCTATAACCTAAGCCTATACCTAAACCTAAAACCTAAACCTAAACCTAAACCTATAAATTAAACCTAAACCTATAACCTATAACCTATACTTATAACCTTAACCTAAACTTATAACCTTAACCTAAATCTATTCTCAGATCCCAAAACCTATACATATAACCTAAACATTGACCTTAACCTAAACCTAAACATATAACTTAAACCTTAACCTAAACATATAACTTATAACCTATAACCTAAGCCTATACCTAAACCTAAAACCTAAACTTAAACCTATAACTTAAACTTAAACCTATAACCTATAACCTAAACCCTGTAACCTTAATCTAAACCTTAACCTAAACATATAACCTAAACCTAAACCTAAACTTATAACCTAAACCTATTCTCAAATCCCAAAACCTATAACTTAAACCTAAACCTTAACCTATAACCCAACCTAAACCTAAACCTACACCTAATCCTAATCTCAACTCTCTAACCTAAACCCAAACCTTAACCTAAATATAAACCTATACCAAAACATAAACCTATACTTATAACCTATAACCTAAACCTTAACCTATAACCCAACCTAAACCTATACTTATAACCTAAAATTATTCTCAAATCCAAAAACCTAAACCTAAAACCTAAATGTATTCTCAAATCCCTAAACCTAAACATACACCTAATCCTAATCTAACTCCCTACCCTAAACCTATAACTTAAACCTAGACCTTAACCTAAACATAAACCTACACTTGTAACCTATAACCTAAACCTAAACCTATTCTCAAATCCCAAAACCTATACCTATAACCTATAACCTTAACCTAAACCAAAAACCTAAATCTAAATGTATTTTCAAATCCCTAAACTTAAACCTACACGTAATCCTAATCTTAACTCCCTAACCTAAATCTAAACCTAAACATAAACTTGAAAGCCCAAAACTAAACCCAATCACGAACCTGAACCCGATTTCCTAAACCTAAACCTTAACCTATAACCTATACTTATAACCTTAACCTAAACTTATTCTTAAATCCAAAACCTATACCTATAACCTAAACCTAGACCTTAACCTAAACATAAACCTATACTTATAACCTATAACCTAAACCTTAACCTATAACCCAACCTAAACATATACTTATAACCTAAACCTATTCTCAAATCCCAAAACCCATAACCTAAACCTAAACCTTAACCTAAACCTATAACCTATAACCTAAACCAAAACCTATAACCTAAACCCAAACCTAAACCCGAACAAGAAGCTGAATCCCTAAACCTTAACCTAAACATATGACCTATAACCTATAACCTAAAACCTAAACCTATAACTTAAACCTAAACCTATAACATAAAACATAAACCTATAACCTTAACCTAAACCTTAACCTAAACCTATAACCTAAACCTAAACCTAAACCTAAACTTATAACCTAAACCTATTCTCAAATCCCAAAACTTATAACCTAAACCTAAACCTTAACTTATAACCCAACCTAAACCTAAACCTAAACCTATTCTCAAATCCCAAAACCTATGACCTCGACCTAAACCTTAACCTATAACCCAACCTAAACCTAAACTTATAACCTAAACCTATTCTTAAATCCCAAAACCTATAACCTAAAACTTAACCTATAACCCAACCTAAACCTGTAATTATAACCTAAACCTATTCTCAAATCCCAAAACTCATAACCTAAACCTAAACCTTAACCTAAACCTATAACCAATAACCTAAACCAAAACCTATAGCCTAAAACCGAACCTGAATCCCTAAGCCTCAACCTAAACATATAACCTAGAACCTATAACTTAAGCCTATACCTAAACCTAAAACTTAAACCTAAACCTAAAACTTAAACCTAAACCTAAACCTATAACTTAAACATAAACCTATAACTTATAACTTAAACCTATAATCTAAAACCTATAACCCATAACCTATAACCTAAACCTATAACCTAAACTCAAATCCCTAAACCTTAACCTATAACCCAACCTAAACCCATACTTATAACCTAAAGCTATTCTCAAATCCCAAAACCTAAACATAAAACCTAAATGTATTCTCAAATCCGTAAACCTAAACCTACACCTGATCCTAATCTCAACTCCCTAACCTAAATCTATAACCTAAACCTAGACCTTAACCTAAACATAAACCTATACTTGTAACCTTTAACCTAAACCTAAACCTAAACCTATTCTCAAATCCCAAAACCTATACCTATAACCTATAACCTAACCCTAAACCTAAAACTTAAATCTAAATGTATTCTCAAATCCCTAAACCTAAACCTACATGTAATCCTAATCTCAACTCCCTAACCTAAACCTAAACCTAAACTTGAAAACCCAAACCTAAACCCTATCCTGAACCCGAACTCGATTTCCTAAACCTAAACCTTAACCTATAACCTATACTTATAACCTTAACCTAAAACTATTCTCAAAGCCCAAAACCTATACCTATAACCTTAACCTATAACCTATACTTATAACCTTAACCTAAAACTATTCTCGAATCCCAAAACCTATACCTATAACCTAAACCTAGACCTTAACCTAAACATAAACCTATACTTATAACCTATAACCTAAACCTAAACATAAACCTTAACCTATAACCCAACCTAAACCTATACTTATAACTTAAACCTATTCTTAAATCCCAAAACCTATAACCTAAACCTAAACCTATAATCTATAACCTAAACCAAAACCTATAATCTAAACCCGAACCCGAATCTCTAAGCCTTAACCTAAACATATAACCTAAGCCTATACCTAAACCTAAAACCTAAACCTATAACTTAAAACTAAGCCTATAACATATAAACTAAACCTATAACCTAAACCCTATAACCTTAACCTAAACCTATAACCTAAACCTAAACCTAAACTTATAAACTAAACCTATTCTCAAATCCCAAAACCTATAACCTAAACCTAAACCTTAACCTATAACCCAACCTAAACCGAAACTTATAACCTAAACCTATTCTCAAATCCTAAAACCTATAACCTAAACCTAAACCTTAACCTATAACCCAACCTAAACCTATTCTCAAATCCTAAAACCCATAACCTAAACCTAAACCTATAACCTATAACCTAAACCCGAACCCAAACCCGAACCTGAACCCGAATCCTTAAGCCTCAACCTAAACATATAACCTATAACCTATAACCTATATATAACCTAAGCCTATACCTAAACCTAAACCTAAACGTTTATTTTGGGCACCCTACAAACCATATAGTGAGTCCATTCATTTTGTGTCAATTTCATTCCTCTTTGAGTTTTTATTAATTCATTAAGAAAAAAAGAAAAGAAAATGGTTATACATGATGCACTTCTTTCACTTTATTTTTCTTTTCCCCAATGGTCATTCTGATTTATGAATACCATGATTATTTGTAGGATGATGGAATATACGAAGCTATTGCAGGAAGTGACTTTATCATTATTAGAGTTGCATTTCGAGACAACTCTTCAAAGTATTACATAAATGACCATGGAAGTAATTTTACAAATGTCACTAAGAAATTGAAAGGAAAAAGAGTGGACTTGGACAACAATCGGTTTTTGATTCTTCAGGTGGGTGATTGCTGAAAAAGGCCTATTTAATTGTGAAAAAAAATATCATACCGTCAAAATATATCTTCTCTTTTAATTCTTTATCATTGAAATTTCAAGGTAAAGTTGAGCAAATTTCTCTAATGAAGCCATAGATTTATATTTTCACCATTATTGTAATTGTAATTGTAATTGATTGAATGAAGGATTGTAATTGATTGAATGAAGGATTGTAATTGATTGTAGTTGTAATTATAATTTATTAAATGAAGGATTGTAATTGATTGTAATTGATTGTAATTGAATGAATGATTGATTGTAATTGATTGTAATGGAATGAATGAATGATTATGCAGTGGTAATTGAATGAACAAATGATTATATATTTTTTTTAAATGTACGAAATAGCTATGGATATTGACCGTAGCCGGTAATTCGACAGCTGTAGCTATTATTAAATTTAACATATTGCTACGGACTTTTAGTTATAAATAATATCCGTAGCTGTTTATACTTATCACAACAGATATAATTGCTACGGATTATATCCGTAGCTGTTTTAACCTATAGTTATGAATTAAATCCATAGCTATAGGTTCCAGACCTATTATTAAGGCACCTACAGCTACGGGCGTGCTACAGACTGGAACCGTAGCCATAAGTCTAAGGCTACAGATTTTATCCGTAGCCTTTGTCCATTTTTCTGGTAGTGCCGACGTGTAAATTCTTCGATATCAGTCTCCTGAGATCCATCTCTTGCTTTGGTGATTTTTGAGCATTAAATTCATGCTTTTAGTACCATTTTTCAGTCCAGGCTCCTAAATTCACCTTGTAATACAAACACAATTAAAATAGGATGTTAAATAGTATTATTTTCATAAAATCAAGCAATAAATGGGGTCTAATATGCAATATTTGACCCTCAACCCAATCCCAAACCAGCATTTTTCTAGTCTCGAGCAAACTATGAAAAAAAAATAAGTTGAGAAGCACAGGATAATTTCTATAAACTCGAGTGATTTTTGAAAAAGCAATTGGATTCCAAGATACATCAATGTTGGGCATTTCCTTCTTCTAAACTCAAGTACACAGTAAACTTCATGGCTAAGTTTAAAGTATTAATCTATCGATTAGAACAATTATAAATATTGAGTTCCATGAGTGCATAGTGTAACCTAAACTTATCACAATCAAAGGTTCAATTCTTTATTTCATGATAACATTGATAATTAAAAGAGCATTCATGATAACCATAACCTAAACCAAAACTTGCTTTACAGTTCAACTTTTTATTCTTTCAGCTTTTGATTTTTCCATCGATGGCTTTCACGCTATGTCAACCTTTTTAAAGATCTTTAATAGGTAGCCCTTTTCGACGACAACTATCTTTTACTAGATATTCTCTTTTTCTCTTCTTTTTATTTTTCTATTCCTCTTATTAAATATGATGGACAAATTTCCCAGGTTGGCTCCTTCCATGCTTAGTGATTACCAGATTAATAATTCACTATCAAACTGAAGCTTTAATGTGTAAGCTAAGTGTGACATGTGAAATCATGACTCAATCAATGTTTAAGACTTCTAATCATGGATTACTAATTCGAACTTAACTATGAAATCTAACAAGAAACTGAATCCAAAATTCATAAATCACCAACATTAAGTATCTCATACTTCTAAATCAAGAATATCCTTTAAAATCACTTCAAATTCACAAGAATTTCCAGAAAAAGATTTAAAAAACTTTCACAATTTTTGCTCAAGACTAAAAAAATATTGATTAGGTAACCTAATCTCCTATCCCTAACCTAAAATCTACATTGTCCTCAATGTAAAAGATATAAGCATGCAATGCATGTGAGAGAATGAAATTAAAGGAGAAGTGATGGAAAGATAGTACCTGATGAAGGAATTAAGAGGCTTTTTTCAAAGAGATCTTAACGTGAGAGTGGGTCAGTACAAGAGTGAAACCAACAAAAACAAACTATCATACAACGACTAGAAAGCAAACTATCATAGCAGCATAAAGCCGACTATCCTAGAACGACAAAAAGCAAACTATCCTAGTCTTATGAAAGCAGGGGAAAACCTACTCAGTCATGCCACAAGGTTCCTATTTCGGCCAATATCTTGATAAATTTCTCGAAAGTTTTCTCAACAAGATCATCCAAAAGCCATTTTTTGCAATAGGCTTGTATGCCTTGGAGCATGAATTTTCATAAAAATTGATGGACCTCAGTAAAAAAATTTCATTGAATTGCTTGAGGTATCCAAAGTATATATGATTCACCTGTAACAGGAAAAGTGTCAATATTAATATTCTATAGTGAATCAAAGACTACACACATGAAATTCAGAAAAATTCTCAAAAAGTGATGTAGTCTTGACACATTTTGAAGTTTCAAACTCCGGTACAATTTTTAGCTTCTCCGGTACATTTTGAAGTTTCAGACTCCGGTACATTTCGAAGTTTCAGACTCCGGTACAATTTTTAGCTTCTCCACCTTTAATGATAAATGTTCAGGATCAGGGGAAGGAGAGGCTTTACAATAAGGGTTCTCTTAGTTAGTAACAACTACCGAGATATTCTCTTGTGAGGCATCTACTATTTCTTTAATCATAGGATCGTTTGAATCTGAAAAGTGTGCTAAGCAATCGTCCAAAGAGTTAGAAAATTTAGCTGAGAGTGACTCATTTTTCACATTTAAGTGTGTGATGATCTGCCCAAGGATTCCATTATCTCCGGAAGTGGATGGATGCATGCTTTCTTGCTCTTGCCCTGCACAGACGGATTGAACATCAATAGGGAAAGCATTGATGTGAACACTCGGTTCATTGAAGCTACTCAATAGAGGCATTGAATCATCAAAAGTGTATAGTTCAGATAGTGTCCTCAACAAATTCCAGAGTCATATCAAACAACTCATCCCTTTCCCGAATCATATCATCATTCAATTCTGGGAAGTGGTCCAAACATGCATCATAAAGGTTAGAAGGTTTAGGTGAAAGTAGTTCATCCTCCACGTTTAAATTGGTCATGTTAGATAGGTGGAGAGATCAATATGGTCGAAAACTTCCTAAACCTCTTGATCATTGATATGGGTCAAACTTGAGATTAAATCCTAATACACAACATCTTCCAATTCAGTGCAGTACACACTTGGAATGGGATCGCTTTCTTCACATTCTGTTCTTAGATTGGGTTGAGATTTGAATAAACTAACCCTTCCCTCATCATCAATTGTATCATGTGAGTGAGGTGTGTCAGAATCATTATATTTGAAAGACACCCACGTCTCTTGATCATTCCTTTATATCTCATCGAAAAATTGAACCATATGCTCATTAACGAAATCCAACTCCTCATTCCAAATTCATAAATTCTCCATAAATGAGTTAGGATCACTCTCCTCGCATTGTGTTTCTGGACTGAATTGTGCCTGGGATGAACAAGCCTCCAATGTCTTATCGATGCACAATGCAAGCGCTTCTAGCATTTTTCTAAGGCCCAAAAAATCAAATATGTCACCCTAAAGTGACTCCTCTTGGATCATTTCTGATTGGGTTTCAAAGGTAGAGGACCCAAGAGGATTATCACTATAATACATTGTTGATTCAACTTCCCAATTTTGATATTTTCACTTATCATAAGTAGGGAGTTAGGAATGAAGAATTAGATTGGGTTGAGGCTTGGGTGAACTAGCCTTCATTAGCCTATCGAAGTGTGACTCAAGTGCTTCTAATGATTTCCTTATGTCAGTAACATAGTATGTGTAATTCGGAGGTGATTCCTCTTGGATCGTTTCTGGTTGAATTTTAAAAGTGGCTGATCCAAGAGGGTTTTCACTATGATGTTTTACTAACTCAACTTTGAAATATTTTTCCTTACACTGATCATAATCATACGGGTCATAGGTTGAGAGTTCATTGGCGTCATCATTCCAATAATCACGTACCATTTCTTAACTCGTAGGGTGCAATTATTTTCCCACAGATAATCATTGAAGGACTTCTTAATCAGTGGTGCATTATATTTTGATTGGTTGAAGAAATTTTCAAAAAAATATTTGAGGCATAGGTTGTTTCCCATTATAATCATCATACATCATTTCCCAAGATTTCTTAGCTATCTCAGCATACATACATTCCCACTCTTGCATGGTGAAGCCTTTACTCTAAATCTAATCCTAAAAGAAAATAAAAGAAAAATCCTATAGCAATAAGAGATCTAGATAGAGGAGAAGTTAAAAAGAAATTACCAGATTGGAGGAGATCTATGTTAGAATCCTATAGAACAAAATAAAACAAGTTAGTTTCTAAAACTAGAAAAAGGAAAGTTTCTAAACCTAAAAATAGAAAACTAAGTTAGATTCTAAAGAAAAAAGGAATCCTAAATTAGAAAGTTTCTAAAAATATAAAACAAATCTTAATATAGAAATAGAAAGGAAGTAAAATTAGGAAGAGATTACCAAATGAGAAATTTCTATATTAGGATCTTACAAAACACGAAAGTTAGGTTAGTTTCTAAAATAAACAGAAAAAATCCTAATTAAAACAAACCATAATCTTAAACTAATTCTAAAACTAGTTAATCTCAAAAAAATGCAACCGTTAGTCCCTGACAATGATGCCAAAAACTTGTTCACTACCCTAAGTATAGGGTCACGATGTAGTAATAATCACGGTAAGACCGAGGTCGAATCCACAGGGATCGAACCTTATACGAAATCTAAAAGTAACTAGAACTAGAAGAAGATGTAATCTAAATTAGGTGAATATGAATAATGGTGAATGATTAAACTAAAAACTATAAATTTAAAGGTGGTAACTAGGATGTCAAGGATCCACTTATAGCAATTGGTTAGCTACCTTGCACTGATTCAAGGACACAACTGAAATTAGAGTCCTATCTTATCCAATTGGTAAGAGAAGATTTATCAAATCTCTAAACTTTTAATGGATCTAATCATTAATAGATGAGAATAGTGAAGATTTGGAAGTGATTCCTTCACCAAACCATGCCCAAGGGATAAGGCAAACAACAACAATTTACCAAACCCACAACCAATCATAAGAGAATTGAGAAGATTAGGAGGATTCCATCACCCAACCATGCCCATGAGACGATGGTGGACAACGAGATTACCTAATTTCATAATCTCAATACAGAAAAGAAGATATTCAAACCAATCGCAGATCCATTGTAATTTGAGTCACAACAAACTATTAAATACTAAGAATATTCCTTAATAATCAAACTAGAATCCATAAGTTTCAAGAAGACATGAATTAAAGCCAAGCAAACATCCCAATCATGATACAAGCTTCACCTCTTAGTCCTAGCTAAGAGGTTTAGCGGATCATAAACATGATTAATTAAGTCTCAAAGGAAAGCATTAAAGGAAGTAAAAACCTAAAGAAGAAAAGGAGAAGGAGAAGAAAACTCCATGCTGGCCCGTTACACGTCTTCCTCTCTCTCTCTCTCTCTCTCTCTCTCTCTCTCTCTCTCTCTCTCGTTCCTGTCTTCCTCTCCACACCTCCACGGCTGCCCGAATGATCCTCCCACGTTTGGATGAATCCATCCCCTCTCTTTCTCTCCCTTTTATAGACTAAGCAGGGTCAGTCAGTGGAGAAGCTTGGAGTTGGTGCTTACTCTCTTACGCAGCACTGTTCACAGCACGTAGCGAAAGGAAACACAATAAGTTGCATTTGGGTGGGATTTTCAGCCAAAGGAAGCATCGAAAACCCATTTTCTCTCCATGGCTAGGGTCGTGGCCCCCTGGTGCGTTGTCTAAACAGTTCAGATCACCCAACTGATCAATGATCGTGTCCCAAAATCCCCACAAATCCTGGATGCATCCGTACGTCCATTTTTTTAGAAGGTTCTTACACTAAGATGCTTAGTGGGCCTCACAATGATGTTTTCGGAGAGATCCACCCCATTCATTGGATTCCTAGCCCGATTTCAATCGGAAAGGAGTGGTTTTGGTCAAGTTTTGGTATAGCCCACTGTATCAACTCATCTCATCGTTCATCCTATGTTTTCCATCAATCTACGTGTGTACACGTGCATGGGTCCAAGAAGAGGCCTTGGCTAGGGTCGGTCCCACGTCTTGGACACAATGAGTGGTCTGGATCATTCAAATGGTCCACGGTGGTGGCCCACTACTGATCACATGGCGGACAACGTATGCCCGCTACCTGTTTACGTGGAGAAGAGACGGGTCAGCCCGACTTTGACCGGGTTGACCGTTCGGTGCGGTACGGGAGTGCAACGCATTGTGCACTTGCACGACCCCAGGTGGGGTCCACTATAATGTATTTAAGAAATCTGCATCGTTCATCCATTTTACCACCTAGACTAAAATTGAAGCATATACAGATATGAGGTGGGCCCCAAATCAGAGATTCAGTGGCTAATATGTCCGTTGGGATACTTTCACAAGGATCCAATGACTGAATTTCAACATGTATGGTTAATTTAGGGTCCTCAGGCCAGATATAAAGTTTCGAGTCAAACGGATTGTGGGAACACTGTGATCTTGCATTCAGGAGACTTTCAGGCCTCTTTATTGTTGATCACTTGATTTTCTCGGATCTCTGGCATGTAAATCCTTTGATCTCAGTCTCCTGAGATCCGTCTCTTTCCTTGGTGATTTTTGAGCATTAAATCCATACTTTTAGTACCATTTTTCAATCTAGGCTCCTAAATTCACATTGTAATACAAACATGATTAAAATAGGACGTTAAACAGTATCATGTTCATAAAATCAGGTAATAATGGGGTCTAATATGCAATATTTGACCCTCAACATCCATCATGCTTATGTACAAGAAGGAATAGCAGAATGGCTATGAATATGTGATAAGACAAGCAATATTCCGATCATACGTCATCATAAAGAATAATCAATGAATAAAGAAATCAAATAAAGATACAATTTTTAAATATTCTTCTGAACATCTGTGTGAAATTCCCAATCTACCTAATCCTGAAAAAGGTAATTGTTGATTTCCTGATATGATAATTGTTGATATCAATTTTTGCAAGTCAACACAGGGGCTAGAATTATTACCGCGATTGAGTTATTATATATTGACACTCAAGCATGGGGTTATTATTGTAATTGGATTATCGATGCGGCCTTCAAAAGTATCTTTGAAATTATATATTCTAAAAAGGCTATTGCAAAATATTTCTAAGATTACCGTCGATTATCTCTAAGCCCTGGTCAGTTATCTGCAAGATTTATGAAGCAACAACTATATCCAGATTATCGAAAATTATCAGACTTATAATGTTAATTAAGACACGAAGATATTCAACGTATATTCTTCAAGAAAGATGATATACTGAGATTTATTAAAGGTCACTTACAAGATAGGGGCCAAATTTAAATCCTAAATGAGATAATCAATATATTATCACTAAAGATTATATCAATAGAACTTATCAAGCCAGGGATCAGAATGAATAAGGCATCGAAATGCCTACGAATATTCATCCTATCAAAATTATTGTTCTCGAAAGGTAAATAAGTTTTGATTGTAAAGATTCTCAGAGAAAATTTCATCCAATCAAAATGGGGTAAATTAGGCAATAGTTATACAATAGCCACAATAAGCATACTATCACCTAAAGATTTATCAAAGTCACACCCATATTATATCTTTAGTAAGCGATGATTATTGGCAATAAGATGATAACCACCTTATATCATTCTTCATGACATAATATTATATCAGTCAATCGGCAGAATCATTCTTATAAACTGTTAAAGAATTATCGCCTTATATACATTACAAAGCATTGCCGATTATCAAAATATCGTTGGTCATCGCTGATATCGCCAATGATTATTAGTTATGAAAATTATTACAAAGCATCGAAGATCACTAAGACATTGTCTATTTTGAAATATTATTACAAATAATCATTGACATTGTCATGATTGCTACCAAGTTGATATTATCACCTTGACAAATTGATGTTATCAACAATGTCGATTCATTTATATACGATAACAGTAATTGCCTGAGCGCACGCTCGGGTTTCCTAAAGCTAGGACCTTGCTCACTTCCTTTCAGGCTGCCTAAGGTCAAAAGATTAGTTGTAACAAGAGTTGTTTCCTCTACCCCTCCAAGATGTCTCTAAGCAGGATTAGATCGATTGAGCGCATGCTCGGGTTTCCAAAAGCTAGGTCGGATGTTCATTAGCTCAGCGTCCCGCTCGTCAAGGAGAGAATCAAGCTGACCACTTTTCATCTGCTTTTAGAAAAAATCAGGAATAGAGTTAATGGGTGAAGTTCCAAACTCCTCTCTTAAGCAGGTAAGCTGATTCTTATAAGGTATGTGCTAGGGAGTATGCCTTTGCATATCATGGCCACTACTAAGATTCCAGTCCAAAATCTAGAATCCATGGAGCGCTGCTTTGCTCTTCTTTTCTGGGGCTGGGCTGACGGTAAGAGAAAGTGCCACTGGATTGCGTGGCATAAGATTGCCAGGCCCACAGAAGGTGGGTTGGGTATTAAGAAGCTAAAGGATGTTCTGGTAGTGTTACGATAGAGAATGATCTGGAACGTTAAGTTTGCTAAGAGGGATGGACCTTAGGTATCTCATATGAAACTACAACACAGGGGTGAGCTGCCCACTGAGAACAGGCTGCGATCGTCAGTTAGTGCGTTGCCGTTCTAGAAAGAAATCAGAAATGCATTTCCCCTGCTCAAATCAGCCATCTAGTGGCAGCTAGGCTCAAGGGATCTAAATATGTGGTCGACAAATTAGACCAGGTTGGGGCCTCTTCAACAATTTGTAACATCTTCCCTCCCTCTGTCCGTGTAGCAGCTCAAGGTGAGAGATTTCCTTGATGAGTCTGGCCCCCTCCCTCCCTTTTCAGTTTTTTCTTTCTTGCCTCAAGAGATTATAAACCATATTTTTCAAGGGGGCTATTTGACATCTGAGAGTAGAGCGAAGATTTTCAGGCTACTAGACCCGTCGGGTTCCTTCACGACCAAATCTGCCTAGAAGCTGCGCAGCAGCCTAGAGTAGTCCGCTGCCAGGTGGTGGTTCACGTGGATTTGGCACCATTTTATTCCTCCTAAGATGTCCTTGTTTATATGGAAATTCCTATAGGGTGCCATTCCAGTTGATGAGCAAGTGAAGACCAAAGATATCCAGATCGCGTCCTGTTGCTCTTATTACCCCCTTTCCAGCTCGTCTAGGCCTGATTATGAATCTATTTGCACCTGTTCATTGACAGGAAGGTAGCAGCAGAGATATGGGCATCCTTTTCTGCTTCCTGTGGCATCTCTCTTCTCCCGTCCCTTTCTGTGGAGTCTTGGCTTCTTAAATGGAAAAGAGCAGCAGCGCTAAGCTCAACTCCTACTTTAGATAGGTTAGTAATTCCTACTCTTATCATCTGGGAGCTGTGACAGTCAAGGAATGAGGGTAGATTTAGCAATACCCCGATGAACGCTACCAGATGCAGTGCTCGAATCCATTGGTGGATCGATCGCCTTCTTTAGAAACAGCCAGCCAGGGCTAGGGAATAGTGCATGCTTTCCTCTTCTTCTCCTATTGTCAGATGGTTCAAAACTACTTTAGGCAAGGTCAAGACCAATGTGGATGGATCTGCTAGAGGCAATCTAGGCCTTTCTGGAGGGGGTGGTGTCTGTAGGAGGGACGACGGTAGCCTGGTGTTTGCTTTCCATTCAGCCTAGGGAGAGGGGACAAACAACAGAGCAAAACTCAGGGTGGTCTATGATGGTCTGGTTCTTTGTTTAGAGAAAGGTTTTTATAACATTGAAGTAGAAACTGACTCCAAATTGGTGGCAGAACTGCTCTTAGGGAAGCATGCTATTCCATGGTACTGGAAACCATGGGTAGGGAGAATCTTGAATCAGAAGCAGAAACTGTCATTTGACGTTTCTCTAATTCTGAGAGAATGGAATGGGCTAGCTGATAGGATGGAAAAAGAAGGTAGTAAAGAGTAGACGGGTTAGTTTTTTGAGCATCCATCACTGCTCCCTCCCCATGTTCCGAGTCTCCTTTTCCTTGATAAGATTGGTCTCGGCTCTATTGGACTGTCTCGTGTGTAGCTGTATAGATTTTGGTTCTTGTTCTTTTGTTTGAGGCAGAGTGTGGTCTCCTTATGATAGGCACCCTGGCCTTTGGTCCCCGGGGTGCCCAAAGTTTAGAGTCTTTGTAAAGTTCTAACTTCAATTCAATTTAAGAGTTCTCTTTAAAAAATTAAATAAAAAATAAAATCACCCGAGCAGGTCAACCACGCATGAGACTTATATACAATGTTCCAACAACTTAAGAGCCTAAACCGTGAATGCTCCAATAACTTAAGAGCCTAAACTATGAACGGCTAACAACTTAAAACCCTAAACTGTGAATGCTCTAACAATATAAGAACTTAAACTGTGAATGCTCCAACAACTTAAAAGCCTAAACTATGAAAGGTCCAATAACTTAAGAGCTTAAACTGTGAATGATCTAATAACTCAAGAGCCTAAATTGTGAATGCTCTAACAACTCAAGAGCCTAAAACTATAATTGCTTCTTGAGCCCAGTCCCAAATCGATGGTAAACTATAATTTCTCCTTAAGCCCATCTTGAAATTGGCGATAAACTATAATTGTTCTTTGAGCCTAATCAAGTCAAGTCCAATCAAAATATGTTTAGTCCAAGTTATATTTTCTCCAACACCTCAAGAGCTTAAACTGTGATCCAAAGATTAACATAACTAAAGTAAAGAATACAACAAATGCAATGAAAAGCACACTAACAAGCACAAAGATAAAATGACAAAATCATTGTCATATTGAGAATATTGCAAATAAAGAGCACATTGCAAATAAAGAGAATATTATAAATAAAGAAATATTGTAAATAAAAGGAACATTGTAAATAACTGGAACATGCAGTTCAAATCATTATACATTCTAATTACTTCAAAAAGATTCAATACATTATTCCAAATCTATATTTTGAATTTATCAATACTTCATAAAATTGAATTGTGAAATTGTGAATATTCTAACATAATAATTTTGATTAATTTGGTAGGAAAGATTATCATTCAAAATCCTGGATTATGGCCGGCCAGAAATAAACGAGACATTCTCAAAGAATGTTACAACAGAAACAACATTGAAGAATAATTCCCTAGCCACGGAGCTCAAACAAAGAGTTGTTGAAGCTGACCAAAGAGATTTTTGTAGCAGGAGCGGCATTAAAGGATAGTTTTCTAATCAAGTTACTCGAAGATGAAGTTGCCACAGCTGTTACAGCGGCAAGTTTTGAAGAAAAGAGAATTGCGTGAATAAGGGAGTTAAAACTGCAGAGGATGTAATTACAGCCCTGTTAAATGAAAAGTGTTTTATCTAATTAACTACTATGAAGACAGAGTGCTTTCGTTGTCACCATTATCCTTCCGATTGAAGCATTCACTTGGTACTTCTGATTAGGGGCATTCAGTCTTTCTGTTCGATCACGATCATTCGGTCTTCCGTTCGAGCGCGATTGTCCAATCATCCTTCAACCACAATTCCTTCGAGCTCAATTCCTTTGACCGTGATTCATTTGACAACAATCCATTCGAACATGATTCCTCCGAGCTTGATTCTTTCGAAGTCGACTCTTTAGTTCTTCGTTTGAGCGATCCTTCTCCGTTATGCGACCAACTCTATTTTCATAAAGAATCCTTGTTCGACGTGAAAGGATTTTTGTGCAGAAGGAAGATCGATCCTCCATTTGATTTCATAAATCAATCAAAGAATGATCGAGGGGGCATCTATTGGGGCACAAAAAATGCATGAGTCAATAAGAGTTTGGCTTGTTGCGCATCAAGGATCCAAGATAGGCAGCCCTGCCTATTTTGCGGCCCTCTCTTTATCTCCATAGATCTCCCATTACATAGCATTCTCCCATTTACGCAGCCCTCTCTCTATCATCCCTCTCTCTAGAAAATTTATTGCGCGTGAATAGTTGCATGATGAATAGTGTTGTGCAGTGAATAGTGTTGCACGGTGAATAGTATTACGTGGAATGGGGCTTATGGCACATAAATCGATGCCTCACACATGTGAATGCCTATAAATACCCCCTCCCCCTCTCATTTGCATGATGAGAAGTTCCAGAGAGAAGAACCATGTGAATAGTGTTGTGCATGAAAAGTGTTGCATGGTGAATAGTGTTGCGCGTAAATAGTGTTGTGCAGTAAATAATGTTACACAAATTTGATAGGTTTGTTGTGTGGTTGCACAATAAAAGGCCTACACAGCCCTGTGCTTTGCAGTTTTGCGGGTTCCCTTCACAGTTCGATTTTTGATGCATATACATCTCAAGTGTCGGCTTAAAGCAAAGGATCTTAAACCCACACAACCCCTCTATCACTCTGACAGACACCAAATACGCTGAAATGCTGTCAAAATCGCTATTGAATTGATTGTCTTTTCTTTCATTGCACTGATTCATTGTACTTTGTTTCAAAATCAAGAGAAATATGAGGACATAATTGAAACTCAAAATTAATAATGAAATGTATGATGATGAATATTCTTCTATTTTCTTTGTTCTTATTGAATGACAATTTTCCTATCAAAATACATTCGTTTCTTGTCAAAGTAGTCTAATAGCAGCTGGGTAATATTTATGAAGGTGAAATACTCCTCAAACATTAGATCTGAGGGTGGAGCCCCCCTTCCTCCCTGGGCTTCACTGCTGTGTAGGCACATACGCAAATACTTCAAGGCAGTTGCTGCGAATACTCATTAGATCACTGGCAGAGGGGACTACAATTTCTGGTATGATGACTAGATTGGGTTGGGTCCCCTGCTCAAATGGAAGTTAATATCTTTAGCCCAACTTAGCCTCTCTCCATCGTCGGCCCAGCATCTACAACTAGTCCAACTCTTCATCGATCTAGATGGCTGGATGGATCTAGCTATGGCTAGTCGCCTCCTTCCCCAAGTCGTCCTTGACCATGTTTCGGATGAGGGAATATGTACGTCAAAGTCAAAAGATAAGAAGATTTGGGTGAGAACTTTCTTGGGAGAATTCAACATCGAATCGACTTAGCATATGGCAAGACAATCCGAGTAAAACAAAGGATGAACCACTTGGGTCTGGCACCCAAAGCTTCCTCCTAAGCTGTCATTGCTTAGTTCTCAAGGCCATTCTGCTTGACGTTAGTACCCAAGCCAAAGGAATCCACATGGCTTCCGAATGTGATTGTTGTCAGGCCCCAATCCCAAACCGTTCGGAAACCATTGACCATGTCTTCTCCTTGGGTCACCTTGCATCGATAGTATGGAATCACTTCCAGCCCCTTTCTCAAGCCCACACTATCCCCATCGATTCAGCTATAGGAAGGGCCTCTATATGGTGGGCGTCGGCCTCGCTAGCTAACCATCCACATATTTTAAGGGACCTTCTTCCCATTCTGATCTTCTAGGAGCTTCGAATGTCCAGAAATGAAGCCAGATTCAATGATGCCACACCATCTACGTCAAGAGTTATTTCCAGAATTTACCAATAGATCTATTGAATCTGCCCCACCCTCCCACCAACAAAACCAGCAAATAAAGCTCTCCTCTCAGCTTTATCAGGGCTTCGTATGGTCAGCAGCACTCCTTATAGGAGGACAATTCAGGTGATCAGGTGGTGAATCCCAAGAGGGGCTAGATCAAGATAAATGTTGATGGCTCAGCCCGAGGAAATCCTAGCCCGTCAAGAGGAGGCGGCGTGGCTTGAGATTAGACAGGTGTGTTCCTTTTCACATTCACCTCGAGGTATGGATTCAGATCAAATTCTTGGGCTAAAATCAAGGCGGTATGGGAGGGCTTGTCCCTTTGCGTGGAGTGGCGGTTCTCTAAGGTGGAGGTGGAAAGTGACTCCAAGGCAGTAGTTGAATTAATCCAAGGGAAATCCTCCCCCTCATGGAACATGTCCTACTGGTGGGAAAGGATCAAAAACCTCATGAGTCATTTAGAGGTGTCAATAGTGCACTGTCCTAGGTTGGCAAATGGAGTGGCCGATGACTTGGCGCATAGGGGTAGTAATGGTCAAGCCCATTCTCTGATTTTTCTCATCCACATGCCTACCTCGGATGACTAGAGGACTACTATTTCTTGATAGAGCGGGGCTGAGAAATTTGAGGGAGGTTTGATTCCTCAATTTCCGTTGTGTCTGTTTTGTATTTAATGTTCTCTCATGATAAGCAAGCCTTTCCCCTTTTTGTTGTTGGGCCTGCCCGAAGTCATGTAAATCCCTTTGTTGAATGAAAAATTTATTTTGTAGTAAAGAATAAAAATAAAGCGATGCTGGTGAATCCAGTTCAAATGAAGGTGATAACTCTCTTATTTGTCAGCTGGGAAGACGTTCCTCATATGGACCATATTAACAAGTTGTTGATGAATATCGAGTGTGTCTAAGATTTTGTACTAACAAATATTTTTATGTTGTTGTTTGTTAATTTGTAATAACTTGTTATACACTACCATTGCACCTACCTCAATTCTAACAATCTTGATTTAATTATTTTAATGATTTTATTATCATTTTTAAAATAATACTAAAAAACAAATCATATAACTCAACTCAAATTGATCCTCGGCTCAAACTAGCAAGTTGAGGTGAGTTAGAGGGGTGAGTTCATAGACCAAGTGGAGATGAGCTTGAGCTTGGGTCCTGGTGGGGTCAAGCTAACCCGAGCTTCTCATAGTTCGACTCTAACTCTACTTGTGTTCAACTCTAGTGTCTCATAGTTTTCTCTCTTTGTTTACTTTACAATACTGAAATCAGATTTTGAAATTTAAAATTAGAGGCAAGAGTACCACAACCTTTCGTACACTAACATCTTTCTTATCAACATGGAACCTGATTAAAAATTAGTACAATGAAAACGATATGCCCAACCGTGAAGATCACTAGTCGTGAAAAAACCCACTGACCCACTCGTTGGGCTACACCTATATCATAAGTGGCCCATTTGAAGAACGTACCAGCCTAATGTTTTGTGCAGGGAGATCTTTGTGGTGCGACCAACCCGTTTAAAAGGGTGTTTGGTGCATGGTATATATTAGATGAAATTAGGTGGGATGGAATCACATTTGGTCTGGTTCATATTTATCCGAATTTTGGGGAGGATGCAAAAGGTTGGGATTAAGTGGGATGAAATTGCATTTGGCCTGATGCAAGATTTCCGTGGATTTTGAAATCCACTACGCATATGGCCCCACATTGGTGCATGTTTTTATGCATGCTGTCCATCAATATACACCCTTTAGATGTGATATTATGGTCATATACGTGTACTAGTGATCCACATTCCTTGTGAATTTGGTTAATCGATTACAATTCTATATGATCCACCAATGGTGTTAATTGTCCAATAATGGGGTTAATCTCATCTAATACAATTCAATACCATTTAATCCGGTGAACCAAACACGACAAGGGCTGCAAAAAATACTTCCTCTTGGAAGATCCTACGTGGTCTCACTCCCCCTCTTATCATTTGGGAACTATGGCTCGGGAGGAATGCAGCAAGATTCGATAATCGTCCTTCTACTACAACTTCAACCATCGCCAAAATTTCTAACTGGGTTAAAGAGCTTCATCCCCAAATGCCGGAGCTAATTTTGTCCTTAGATAGGCAGATTGGACGAACTTGGGGTCTAAACACTCACTCTTCCCCTATCTCTGATAGATCTCTAATAATCACTTGGTGTAGGCCCCCTCCTGGTTGGGTAAAGCTGAATGTGGACGGTTCAGCGAGGGAAAATCCGGGCGAGGGGGGTGGAGGAGGCATATGCAGAGACCACCTCGGTAACCTTATCTTCGCCTTCCATAACAAATATGGCCATGTCTCAAACACTGTGGCTGAGGCCCGTGCGCTTGCTGATGGTTTGTTCCAGTGTAGGGACAGAGGGTTGTCGCAGATCATGGCTGAAACTGACTCTCGGGTAGTCTTTGATGCGGTGACTAATCTAGCCAAAGTAGGGAGCTGGACCATTTGGTACCACTTAGGGATTATTCATCAGCTGTCCCAGGCCCTTAATATTCGATTCTGCTTCACCTAAAGGGAAGGCAACTTTGTTGCTAATGGTCTGGCCAAATTGGAAAGTGGGGGTGCCCCTAACAAGCTCTATCTCTTCTAGGAAGACCTCCCCAGGTCCATCAGAGGCTCCATTTTTCTGGACAGATTTAACTTTGGCTCTATCAGAACAGTCAAACCAAAAACAGGGATCGGCTGAATCTCGTTTTTCTTCCTTCGCCTGTTTCTTCTTCTTCCTAGCTGCGTTCTTTTGCTGCTCCCTTGGGAGTCCTCTTCCAGCCTGGGTCTTCCTGTTTTGCTTCCTCCTTTCTCCAGCAGATGGGCACAGTGCCTGTTCTTCTACATTTTCTTCTTTCCTGTTTTTTTTTTTTTTTTTTTTTTTCTGGTTTTGCTCCTTTCATATGATAGGAGTGGCCTGCTTCTTAACTAGGCTCTCCCGAATCGTTTCTGTATACCTGTCCATATCAATATATAGCTCCTTTTGAAAAAAAAAAAAAAAAAAAAAAAAACACGCCTTAATGGTACTCCTATGCAATCGTTATCTGGTAAATACGGTACGGCACTACAAGCTGTGGCTCCTTGCCAGTACGTGAGCAGTTCTCATTAACCAAGGGTTTTAAGGGCAAAATCCGCCATAAGAGACGCATGAGAATAGATTGTCTTTGGAGATTATTTCTGGAGAAATTTGATACTCCGGAAGAATGTGATGAATGATACGCAGGCACTTAGAAATTGCATAGGTTGTGTACAATTAATTCAAACTAACTGTCCAACGTATGAGCACAGTTTCAGATGCATAACCAATAAAGCATTTCTTTTACTTGGTTAGATTGCTGGACATTTATTGAACAGCTAAAATGAAAAATATCCAATGGCCTTATTTCAAACAAGTGTCTATGAATCAGAGGTTAGGATTGATCAATTAATTTAATTTTCAGAATTAGTGACAGTAGGCTCTACAATGTAGTTGCTTTAATTTGAGTTAATACATACCAGGTGTACCACTTTGATGTGCCTATGTATCAAGCGTCACACCCAGCTAAGAGTATCAAATAACTCCCCTTTCTCCAAATAAACATGTTTTTTATTTTATTTTTCTTCCAATTGAATTAAGAGATGTTTACCACTATGCATCAAATCGACATCTAACAATAATGATAGTGAAAATCCACCTCATTTTCATATAAACCTGTATTTCGGTGATCCTTCTCATTCAAAAATAACATAAAGCTATGTTTTGCATTCACACGTGGAGAGAGCTAGAGTTTTTATTTTTTATTTTTTATTTCATCAACACACGTGCTGCAATGGCCACGATTACATGACAAAATAATCATGCACCATTCATTGGTGGTGAACTTAAATAGTCTCATGCACATTCACACTTCACACTCGGAAGATTGAGGGCTCTCTCTCTCTCTCTCTCTCTCTCTCTCTCTATGCATCTATGTATATATGTACGTATGCGGCCACATGCACACACATCACAGAGACAAGTATGCTGATGTCCTCACCCATGTAAGTGTTAGAAAAATTGGGATAGTTCATTCGTTCGCAACAATGGAGAAAGTCATGGTGGAAAAATAAAATGTGATAACAGGATGATCCTACCTGTGTGATCTCAGCTTGAAATGTGGACAATTAAAATCAAACGAAGAAACAAAATAGGTTCGATCATGAACTTGATGCATATATACTCAAAGGGGTCCACCATGGATTGATTATGTTGCCAAACAAGCACTTTGAGTTGTTGATCGGTCAGAATATATATTGTACAACCAAATATATAATATTGCGTAAATATGTAAATATAAAATTTATACAACATATAAATGTATAATAAAGAATAAAACATATCAAGTTTGTCTTTTCTCATCATCATCAACATCTAAGCTTGGGAGTCGGCCACTGAATCATGTTCTGCTATTTCACTCTATCAAAGCTTATAACTTGATCAATTAAACCATACTCATCAAGTTTGTCTTTTCGTAGTAACCTTATCAGATTGTTTTGGATCTTCTCCTTTCGTTTTTAGCGCTTTCAACATATATGAATTTTCTTTTTAACTTGTGTAGTTCATGTCTTTGCGGTACTTTGCCAAACCATCAAGTCTATTTTTCACATCTCATTATTTATTATTAGGACTCATGAGTGTTGAAAATTGGATGTTTCAAATTTATGCTTAAACAGGGGCCATTGACCGGTTGACAGTCCGATTGACAAGTCAAAAAATATAAAAAATATTCAGTTTTTTTGATAAAACTCTCTAAATAATTTTTGAAGTTTTTGATGTTGAGATGTGGAGCCACATCTGAACAGGGCTGCTCGACCAGTCGAGTGCCCTGCTCGACTGGTCGAGTGGCCTGGTCGAGGGTTGGCTCAATTCAAAGTCCAACAAGAAACAGTTTTTTTTGGGTCTGAGGTACTCGACCAGTCGATGGTCCGCTCGACCAGTCAAGCAGCTTACTCGACCAATCGAGGTTACACAGATTCGTTTTGTGAATTTAAGATGGACTGCGGAATTTTGAGACAGTTTCACAAGGGTGTGAAAGGGAAGTTGCCTAAACTATAAATAGGGGTCCTTAGGGCTATTATAGGGTTAAGGTGAGAAATTCTAAAGTGTGGGCAAAGGGTTTTCTCTATACATCCAAAGGAAAAAAGTTAGTATATTGTTTGTAATCTCATTTTTTTCATAGTAGAAGTTTGCACCCGTGGTTTTTTACCCTTGTTTGGGGATTTTCCACATATATTCTGTCTTGTGATTTATTTGGAATGCTTTAATTCTTCTTCTAGATTATATATTTCTTCTTGTTTATCATTTATGGGTGAGACCAAAGATTGGATCTCGGTTCACTAGCGTTGTTGGCGTACTACACAACAATTGGTATCAGAGCTATTGGTTTAGTTCAAGTGGGAGCGATGACATAAGAAGGGAAGACTAGAATTGAGAAGTTTGATGGTTCAAACTTTACCTTCTGGAAGATACAGATGGAGGATTATCTATATCAAAAGGACCTCTATATTCCTCTATAAGAAAAATAGAAGATAATAGATGATAAATGATTTTTATTGGATCGGAAGGCTTTATGAACGATCCGACTCTCTTTATCTAAGAGTGCCGCCTTCAATATATTCAAGGTAAAAACCACAAAAGATTTAATGCATGCCCTAACTACGATGTATGAGAAACCCTCAGCGTCCAATAAGGTTCATCTCATAAAACGACTATTCAACATGAAAATGTCAGATGGTGGGAGCATGGCTGAACATGTATTCGAGTTCAATACAATCAGAAGCTATTTGGAATCTGTTAACATTATTTTTTAGGACGAGGTCAGGGCATTATTGATCTTGTCCAGTTTGCCAGATAGTTGGGATGGTTTGGTGATTGCCATGAGTAATTCTTAAGGGTTCGCAAAACTAAAATTTGATGATGTGGTCGGTCTAATTCTTAGCAAAGAATCTAAAAGAAAGACATCGGGAGTTTCAGGGGATTCAGGAAATTTTCTAAACATTGAAGGAAGAGGAAGATCTCTAAACAAAGGAGGCAATAAACACAAATATTCTAAGTCAAGGTAAAAGTCTAAAGGACCGAAAGACAAAGACGGGTGTTGGTATTGTGGGAAGAAGAGGCACATGAAACGTGATTGCAGGGCGCTTAAGAAACAAGAAAGAAGCTCTCAAGGCGAAAAGGATTCAGTGGATCTATCTGAGGAGAGTGACACGGAGGCATTGATCTTATCTCTTGATGCGAGGAATGAGTCTTGGATTACAGACTCGAGTACTTCGTTTCATACCACTTCGTATAAGAAAGTTTTACATGATTATGTGTCAGGTGACTTTGAAAGAGTCTATCTGGGTAATGATGAGTCGTGCAGTATTGTTAGAAAGATAGACGTTCATATAAGTCAGAGAGATGGAACGACTTTGAAATTGAAGGATGTCAGACATGTACCAAGTTTGAAATGGAACTTGATCTAAGTGGGGCAGTTGGCCGATACCGGATATGTGACGATCTTCACTAGTGATTCCTATAAGATCACAAAAGATGCTTTAGTGATATCTCGAGATAAGAAGGAAGGTATTTTGTATGTGACTTCAGGATCATATAATTCACTCGCAGTCGCATCAACTGGAGTGAATGAGCAATTATGGCATCAGTAGTTGGGACATATGAGTGAGAAATGAATGAAAGTGTTATTGTCAAAAGGGAAGCTACCAAGGCTAAAGTCTATTGACTTGAAATTTTGCGAGGACTGCGTATATGGCAAGCAAAAGAGGGTAAGTTTCAAGAAAATAGGACGCGCTCTAAAGACACATTTGTTGGAGATTGTACACACTGATGTTGTAACACCACGTACTTTTAGTACTCGAGCGATTATCATAAAGAAATAGATCTATTAAAATATGTGTGGGAACACACATAACTTACCTTACACATCAGTTATCTAGTAGTCCTCAATTTATCCATCTCGACCATCTGATACAATCTCATTTAAATATTAAGTCATCTGACCATTGACTCTTAGGGCGGACTATCATGTCATACCTAAGCTAGAATGCAACTCACTATAATCGGACCAAACTGATAAATCTACTCATCAACTAATCCATAACTAACAGTGAAAGTTATTCAACCATGGGGTTGGTGTGGATTAACAAATTGAAACCTATGGGACAGTGGAATTCTAAAACTTATAATCAACTACTAAGGATTAAAACTAGAATTATTTATGGCCCACTTATCCACATGATCCACCTTGGAGCCGATATTGTCGAGTAGTTAATCGTGTGAACCGATCCAAGGCCGTTGATCGATAATTTGAACCTTAAAATTAGTCATTATGTCATGAGGTCATCCAAAGGTTCAAAATATGGACCTACTTGATCACAAGTTTGACCATCTGGCCATCCATGGTAGACCATAAAGCATCCCGATCACTCAAAGAATACCTAGGACCATGAAGGAGTAAATAGGTAATGATCAAACCATCAGATCCTAAAACTGATCGTTGAATTTTTCGTGGCCATCAACTAAGCACTAAAGTCCTTGTTGCATGGCCCACGTGTGGTTTAGGTATGCCCCATCCCTGCTTAAGTGTCCCACAACATGACAAAATATAAATAATAATAATAATAATAATAATAACAAATGATATTATTAAAAGCATTATAACATAATATTTAATATTATAATAGCATAAAGGTCATATAATGCATAAGCTAGCCATTGATTTATAGCTAAAATGATCCTTTAGACCTTTCCAATCATTGACATTCAATTTTAGGGTGATTTGACCATTGGGTCGATGTAATCGACACCTAAAGACCTTGATTCGAATGGTATGGCCCACCTAAGCCTTGGGTCTGCCTCATTGTTGACTTAATGTCCTAATAGGATCCATAGGACTCGACGAATGACTCAGATCTGTCAAGACCTGCCCTATGGGCCCCACTTAATGGAGTGTGTGCACACCAGGGGCGTGCACTCACAGTGCACGGAGCTAAGAGGATAGGCCAGTCTGCACTGGCATGAAAATTTCTCAAAATAAAGAAACACCTCTCTATTTTTTTCTTCCAACAGTGGACGGATGGGCGGACGTTTGAGACGTCCATGGCCCACCATGATCATCCACCTAGATGATCTAGACCGTCCATCGTGTCCAGGTCTTGGGCCCCACCAAAACCCATCTCACCTCACGTGTTGGAATGCATGTTCTTGAACACAATCTCAGGCACAAAACGACCCTACAAACACACTATTCCAAAAATGGAAACCTGTTGTTCCTCCAGCTCAACAATCCGTGTGAGGGAGATCTGTGCGATCTCAGCCCTCCTTATTATTAGATCTTGAGCTTCTAAGCTCAAACCCACCGGAGAAATGCATTCAGAGCTTCACTCTGACCACTCCGAGCTTCACACAATCCCTGCGGACTATTCTGAAGAAAGAAAAGGGAGAGAGAAGCCCTCGAGAAGGAGACGCCATTAACGGGTGCCTCCCTCTTCATTGTTCAAACCGCAAGCCCCTGTTCGAGCTAGGACGAGCAAGGTCATTGGGTGGTATTGCTGGCCTTTAAGGAGATAGGAGGTCGAGGAATAGAGAAGTTAAAGAGAGAGAGAGAGAGAGAGAGAGAGAGAGAGAGAGAACAGGTCAGGAATGAGAGAGAAAACTGAGAGCTTGAGTCGGGCCGAGTCGCTAGTACCAGGCTAAACTCGGTTTGGCCATGGCTGGATACTTCTAGCAACAAGTAGGGAGAGGAGAGAAGAAGAGAAACGGGGTTGAAAGGAATAGAGAGAGAGAGAGAGAGGAAGCGAGTGAGGCACTCGGGTGGTTGCACCCTCCAGGCTAACTCGACTCGGCTGCTGACTTGAATCGAGTCGAGCCGCGTTGGGTAAGGCCGGGCCTGGTTTGGTCCAGTAAGCTTACTAGTGTAGGCTTGAGTGAGGTAGAAGAAAAAGAAAATAAGAAGGGAGAGAAAAGGGAAGCAGAGAGAAGAGAAGGATAGAGAGCAAGAGAGTGTGGGTTGATGGCTGCCGAGTTGACTCAGCTGAAACCGAGTTGATGCATTCGAGTCGGGTCGGAATGGCCATCCAGTGGTTCTGCTAGACTTGTAGTAGATAAAATAAAAGGAAGAAAAGAAATGGAAAGAAGGAAATGAAGAGAGAGAAAAGAAGAAATGAAGAAGAAGAGTGAGAAAGTGTGAGTGCGGGCCGCACTACCCTCCCTGCTGAGTCGACTAGACTCGACTTGGCTGAGTCGCTGACCAAGTTACAAGTTGATCGTGCTCCAGCAATCTTGCTAGACATGTTAGAAAAAATGAGGGTAGAGATGAGGAAGAAAGAGAATCAACTCGATCGGCTCTAATCGAGTCGACCCACCGAGTCGAATCATCAAATCTTCCGATGTAAGTCAACACTCTCTTCTCAGATTAGATTATCCTGAATTTTCACTCGTTTCATTACCATGATTACGATAATTATTAAGCTTGAATAGCCATTAGCATGTTATATATACTAGTACTAGTTATTGTAAGCAAAACCACGACTATTAGACAGTATTTTTGTTGGTGCCAAAAAAATGTACAAAATTTCCATCATGTGTTGATTTGAAGAAATGAGAAGATATAAGGGACAAGGAAGAAAGAAGAAAGGAACAGATGGAAAAATGAGGAAGATGTGGTTGTGCTTACTAGCACAAAAGAGTAGTGATTGAACGGGTCTGCGCAACATTCTGAAGGTACTGAAGGAAGAAGAGGAGATGAGAAGAAAGAATAACTTAGTATTACGTCGGACTGCACAACAGCAATATTGACTGCACTGGACCACGCAAGAGATATTGATTGCGCAGGACCGCACAACTAAAATACCAGTTACACAGGTTTGGTCAACTGACTTCCAGGGTTTGTTCTCTAAAAAAGATCCGAAGTAGTAGAAGATGGTTTGTGCGGGTTCACGCAACCAATATCCATTGTGCGGGTTCGCACAACAAAATCCAGAACTGACTCTTTGAAAAAGATCTAAAACATTGAAGGGTGGGTCCTATGGCACCAAAATCGAGGTTCTACACGTGTGAGGGCCTATAAATACCCCCTCCTCTCTTTCATTTGGACCGATTGAAGATTTTCGAGAGGAAGCAAAGCAAGGAGGAAGATCGAAGGTGAGAGAGAGCGCATCGGTGGTTTGAGCGGGTCCACACAACCAACATCCGTTGTGCGGGTCCGCACAACCAGACTGCCCTGTAATCTGTGAAGCTAAGGAGCTGACATGCTTTCGAAATGGCTAGGTCTCCAGATTTCTTCTATCCAAAACTTCAAGAGCAAGAAACCAGTAGAAGAGAGGACTAAGACAGAGCCGAAATACTGTTAAAATTGCTGAGAGCATTCTAGTTTGACTTTCATCACTTCAAGCTCTCTCCTTTACTTAAAGGGACAAGCTCAAAAGAGAGATTGGTTGATCAATTCAACATTCCTCCTAATACTAGGAGATGACCGAAGCAAGCGCTAGAATGCTGTCGAAATTTCTATCTGACTGTCTTCCCTTTCTTTCATTACATTCCATTAATTGTACTTTGTTTTCAGAATCAAGGGAATCCGAGGATGTAAATGAACTCAGATAACTGTGATCAATGTTCTCTTATTAAATTCTTTGTTATCATTGAATAAATCTCTCAAATCAAACGCATTTGTTTCTTGTTCGAAACAAAATGGCGACTCTGTGGGGGATCTATTATTCGATGGTAACTTAGAAATATTCTGAGAGCATTTATCACAGACGCCAAAATGGCGACTCTCAACGGGAACTTCCTCCCCTTCATCTCTGAAAATAAAGCACAATTTTATTTAATAAATTAACTAACAATCTTTCATACTTTCTCCAAGATAGAATGTCTTATCAATTAGATGCTTAATTGCGATTTTATATTTTGTCTTAAGGTAAGTAGAAAGTGTCAGAGAAAGCAAAGTCTGTTGTGATCAAGCGTAGTGAATTTCATGTAATGGACGGAACAATCTGTGTTTCGCCAATAGCTCAAGAAGATGAGGAAGGACGAAAGATAGTAACATCCAAAAGTCAGAAAGTTCGATCTACTTCCGTAAGAAGCAGCATCTCGCTAAGTACTGGGTCGATTATGCGAAGTGTCGTGAGATAGGGTCCCGCTTCGGTTATACAATCATCTCATTCGAGAAAAATAGAAAGGTCCATCACTCCAAAAGGTCTTTCGATATCGTCAAGTATAACTGTAAAGACATCTTCCACAGAATCATTGCCAGTTCAGAAAAATAAAGGGAAGACAACCGCAACCAGGGAATGTCCACCCACCATACCTCCTGCAAAAGGTTTCAAGCAAACTCATGCATTAAGAATGTCATGATTTGAGTCAGCTAGTCCTTCGAAGCGAAAGTACGCTGGTTTCAAATCAAATAATAGTTCATCTTCTTCAATAGCGTTAGCAGCGCGACACTCACTTCTTGCTTCAATATCAAGATAATCGAAGTATAAAGAAACAGAAAGCTCATCGACAGATATTAATCAGCCTGATCAATTTCCACTAGATGAGCATGTGGCTAAGAAAGTCCCTAATATGCCAACAGTGATTGTTCTGAACAACATTGAACCACAAGTAGAAAGGCCACAACCACAAGCGGTTAGATTTCAAGAACCAGTGGCTAATATTACTCAGAATATAACGCAGGAAAAAATTCAGCAGATGGTTATCGAATCTATTCATCTAGAGAATGAATGAAGTCATAATAAAAAAATTTAATATCAGACACCGTATCCCCCTGAAATAGAAGAAATGTCATTTCCTGCCAACTTCGAACACCCAGACTTTAAGAAATTCAATTGGAACGGATCACCAGAAGAGCATATGATGTATTTCATAGCAAAGATAGGAAATTTCTCTAAAGTTCCTCAATATTATCTGCGATTATTCAGATCTTCTCTGACAGGAAGAGCTTTCAGATGGTATTCAGGTTTAATCCTAGGATTTATTCATACCTGAGAATAGATGCAAGATGCTTTTATGTCAAATTTTTTCTCTTTGGACTGAGAAGTTAGTTTGACTGAATTAGCCTCTATTCGCCAAGAAGAGAATGAATCAGTTAAAGAATTCATCAGTCGATGGAAGGACTTGGCAGTATCATGTCAACATCCTCTGCGGGAATCAAAACAAGTAGAACCATGTTTAGAAGACATGAGACCAGAGCTAACATGCCACCTGATTAGTAAAGATTGGAAAACCTTTCGTAATTTTGCTACGAAGGCTTATGCTCTTGAAAAGATGATGGGAAGAGTGTCTGCTTTTCAGTCAAAATCAGTCCACATAACTCGAAAAGAAGAAACTAAAGAAGATTATCAGGACATGGAAAAAGACAGCAATGAAGAAGATAGAAATGGTCACGCAGTTATAATGACATATAAAAGGTCCAGGCAAGATAAAGATCATACGAAGTATTCGTTTGCAAGAAAAGATATATTTTCTATGCTGAATCAATTGTTGGTTATGAAAAGTATTGAATTACCTCGGCTAAGACGCCTCAAAGAAATCGAAAATACAAGAGGAATGGATTATTGCAATTATCACTGAAATTTGGACATCATATGGAAAATTGTAATCCCCTTAGGAAAAAGCTACAAAAGATGATCGATAAGGGAGAAATTGTGATGAAAGAGCATGACAAAAGGAGAAAAATGACAGAAACTCGATAAAGAAAATTCTAGGGGCATCTGTGTTAAAAGACGATAACATGCTTCATATGGTGAACTATCAGTAATTGATAAGATCGAGCTGTCATAGCCTGAATACTCAAATAAAAAGAAGCGAGTGAGACAAAAGATATAAAGCCATGATAAAAAGCATATTCGTTGCATATATGCATTGCAATACCTGTCAGTTTGGGAGATGATCGCTATTTTGATTTCGAAAGATATCGGTATGATACTTCTAAAATTTAAAGGGGGCAAGACAGGTGAGTAAAAAAAAATATATGTATTCCTCACTATAGAATGTATTTCTTTTGTGTATATGAATAAAATGCAGGCTTTCAAGCATATCAAGTCATCATCAAATGCGAAGCACCAATGACAATCGCAAAATGAAAAGCCAATCACCAAAATTAGCAATTATTGCAATCGTCATCAATCGCTTATTAAAAATGTTATCGCCGCCAAAAATTACATTCTCAGAACATATCAGCAGCAGTGAAATATCAATTATTGATTCTCAAGATATTATCAGTAGTGGTGAAATATCAGTTATTGATTTGCCATTTATGGCAGTGAAATAAGCAGTGGAATAAACCTACATGGTCAATCACACAAATCTTACGACAACGATGGAAAATGATCATTTAAGGAAGTCTACAAAGCTTCAACAATTTAAAAAGCCCGAAATTGACCTTCCCAAAATTGGTGATAAACTATTTTGCTCTTTAAGCCCTTCCCAAAATCGGCGGTAAAGTATCTTGCTCTTTGAGCCCTGCCCGAAATTGGTGGTAAACTATCTTGCCCTTTGAGCCCAGTGTCAAGTCCAGTTCAGTCAAATCTAGTCGTCCAATTCAGTCAAGTCTGGTCGAGTCAAGTTCAGTAAAGTCCAGTCAAATTAGGCCTTGTCCAGTCAATTATGGTCAGTCAAAAGTGCACTAGCTTCACTGCTTAAAAGCATAAACTGTGTAATATTCAAATGCAGCAAATACATATTTCACTCTAGATATGTTCAAATATGCAATTGCCTGATGAAAATTTAAAATTTTGAGTAAACAAGATGCAAAAATACATTTTTCTTGAATCAGATTCAAATCAGTAAAGATTATCCATCCTTCAACAGCATCAGCAGGCTTCATTTCAGAAATATTATCTTCTTAAGAAATCTTTATGCGACATTGACCTAGAAAGGGGGCAGGATCAATATCTTCAAAGTAATCTATACCTTGGTCTTTCTGATAATCTCTTATGCATTGTGGATAACCTCTAGCTATCCTAGTAATGATATCCTTAGTCATAACCTCTAGTTATCCAAGTAATGATATTGTAAGATTCCAAGTACCAGACCTGATGGAGACAAAGAATAAACGGAATCATCATCAGTAACTTCTATATCCTTTGAAAAGTCATTAAATGAAAATTAAAAGAAGTATTGTTTATTTTTCAGAATCAACGAAGATCAAAAGAAAAGTCTATGAAGAAATGCTAAGGAGCACAAACTAGACATGTCATATCCAGGAGTGCGACGTAACGAGCAAAGAATACAATGCAGAGCACGATGACGGAGCGAATATTACAATTAGCCTAAAAAAGAGAAGTTTTCAATATATATTTCAAAATTATAAATACTACATAAAACTAAATTAAAAAAAATTATAATGTATGAGATACCAATTCTAATTAATTTGGCACGAAAGACTATCATTCGAAAGCTTAGATTATGCAGATCATGAATAAAGGAAACAATTGAAAAAGTTATTGCCGTAGAAGCAGCATTAAGGAATAACTCTTTAAACATAAAATTGAAGAAAAGAGTCGATGGAATTGATCAAAGAGACCGTCGCTAAACACAGAATTCAAAGAAAAGAGTCGCTGGAATTGATCAAAGAGACTGTCGCTAAACATAGAATTCAAAGAAAAGAGTCGATGGAATTAATCAAAGAGACCGTCGCTAAACACAGAATTCAAAGAAAAGAGTCGCTGGAATTGATCAAAGAGACCGTTGCTAAACACAGAATTCAAAGAAAAGAGTCGTTGGAGTTGATCAAAGAGACCGTTGTAACATTAACAGTGTTGAAAGATAGTTCTCTGATCAAATTTCCCAAAGACGAAGTTGTCACAGCTGTTCCAGAGACATGTTTTGATGAAAAGAGAATTTTATCCTCTCTAGTGAAGCATTCACTTGATGCTGCTAGCTGGGGGCATTCAAGTCTTTTGTTCAAGTGCAATCATTTAAGTCTTCCATTTGAATGTAATTGTTCAAATCTTCCATTCAAACATGAGTATTCAAGCCTTTTGTTCAAGCATGAGTAGTCTATTCCTCCGGTCGAACGCAATCATTCAATCTTCTAGTCAAGTATGACCATCCAGTCTTCCATGCAAGCATGATCATTTAGTCATCCTTCAGTTGCAGTTCATTCAAGTTCTTCGAGCGAAGGAAGATCGTTCCTCCATTTGATTTCAAGAATCAATCAAAGAAGGATCGAGGGGGCATCTATTGGTACACAAAAAATGTGAAAAATTACCATCATGTGTTGATTTAAAGAAATGAGAAGATATAAGAGGCAAGGAAGAAAGAAGAAAGGAATAGAAGAAAAAATGGGGAAGATGTGTTTGCGCTTACCCACATAAAAGGGTAATGATTGAGCGGGTCCACGCAACATTTTGAAGATACTAAAGGAAGAAGAGGAGAAGAGAAGAAAGAATAACTTAGTATTACACCAGACTGCACAATAACAATATTGATTACGCGGGACCGCGCAAGAGATATTAATTACATAGGACCGCACAACCAAAATACCAGTTACACAGGTTTGCTCAACTGACTTCCAGGGTTTGTTCTCCGAAAAAGATCTGAAGTAGTGGAAGGTGATTTGCATCGATCCGCGCAACCAATTACCATTGTGTGGGACCGTGCAACCGAAATATCAGTTACGCAGGTTCAAACAACAAAATTCAGAACTAACTCTTTGAAAAAGATCTAAAACATTGAAGGGTGGATCTCTTGGCACCAAAATAGAGGTTCCACACATGTGAGGGCCTATAAATACCCCCTCCCCTCTTTCATTTGGACCGATTGAATATTTTTGAGAGGAAGAGGAGCAAGGAGGAAGATCGAAGGTGAAAGAGAGCGCAGCAATGGTTTGAGCGGGTCTGAGCAACCAACATCCGTTGCACAGGTCCATGCAACCAGACGACATGCTGCTGAAATGAATAAGTCTCCAGATTTCTTCTATCCAAAACTTCAAGGGCAAGAAACTAGTAGAAGAGATGACTAAGACAGAGCCGAAATGCCGTTGAAATTGCTAAAAGCATTCAAGTTTGACCTTCATCACTTCAAGCTCTCTCCTTTGCACAAAGGGACAGGCTCAAAAGAGAGATTGGTTGATCAATTCAACATTCCTCCTACGTACTAGGAGATGACCGAAGCAGGCGCCGAAATGCTACTAAAATTTTTATCTAACTGTCTTCTCTTTCTTTCATTACATTCCATTAATTGTACTTTATTTTCAGAATCAAGTGAATCAGAGGATGTAAATGAACTCAGATAAATGTGATCAATGTTCTCTTATTAAATTCTTTGTTATCATTAAATAAATTTCCCAAATCAAACGCATCTGTTTCTTATTCGAAACAATTTTATTTATTATTCTTAAATAATTTTTGTTGATAGTGGACTTCACTAATTGGTGTCATCATAATGACTATTAACTGATAATAATTATAATGCTAATGTTAATAAATATTTTATAATTATTAACCTTGCATTAAAAATTAATTACACAAAATCTAGCCTAGACCTAAACTTTAGTATAAAATCCTAGACCTGAGTAACATAAACTCTAAGTCAGTAACCTAGACCTAGATAGTGTGTGAGATTTAGGTCAAGTTGTAGAAACTCATAATTCATGTTAGGCCATAATATTTATTATCATGACTAGATTCATTATGGGTAGTCATGGCTATTACCATTAGAAAATATTATTATTTTCCTTATATGATTAGTATAATTCCTATTAATACGATTGCTAGCATTAGTCTTTATCATATTATTGTTAGTAAAAATCGTAATATTATTACTTATATTAATTGATAAATTATTAGTCATTATAGGAATATTAGAGAAGGTGGTATATATAAGTATGAACTTCTGAATCATCATTATTAATATTGATTGATAAATACTCTCATTATGAATATTATTTGATTCATTGTACAATAATAATGATAATAATGATAATAATAATAATAGTAATAATAATGTAGGATTCAAATCCTAGAATCTAAGTTTACGATTAAACCTTAGGATGAAAATCTTAATTCTACATCAAAACCCTAAAGATAAGTAATCCAAACCCTATGTGATATTAGTCTTGACCATAAATATCTTGTGAAAATCTAATCTCACGTATGACCTTACAATTTTTTTGATAGGATTTGATTCTAAGAGAACACGTATTCCTTAAAAATGCTAGTAGGTGATTAAAACTACAAGGTGATGATTCTTCCCCTTAAGCTTTCCATCTTTTCCATTAGCATAAGTGATAGTTTTATTTTAACTTTAAATTGTTAATTGATATCTTACCTTATGAGTACATGTGCTAATTATTGAAATTAATATGCTAGATAATATGCTTAATAATTATCCTGCATATTTTTCCATACTTGTAGATTACTTGTGGTTTGCTTGAAACTTAAAATGGTACATCAGTGAAAAATATCCATTTATAAATGTACACTCAAACTTGGGATGTAACCTGATTGATTGTGATTATAATGGGCCTTCGACTTAGTGGTTGTTGAATGGCGGTTTGAATTGGATTTTGATGTGGGCCTACCATCCATGAGTTGTTGTGTTAAGTGATTTTCAAGAATGGTCTTTATCGCATGGTTTTAATAATCGTCTTATATGGCTTAGTTTTAAAATTCACCCTATGTGGCTCAGTTTTGATATTTGCCCCGTGTGGCTCAGTTTTGACATTTGCCCAATGTGGCTCGGTTTTGGTATTTGCCCTATGTGACTCGATGTACCATTTTTATACAACCATGCGATGGTAAGCCCCATATACTGTAATATGATAGGCCACTAGTCGACGAGCTTTCATTAAACATCTTAAGATGGTAGTCTCATGAGTCGGGGATGGTGGTATGGGACCTATACCCGAGCTGTCGGCTTATGCTGGTGAGGAGCCCCCGTATTGACCTTAAGCTTATTTAAATTGACTGATTTTAACTGGACTAATAATGGTTTGGCTAATCATGCATACATGGCACAAACCAGCGTCTATCGCTAACGTACGTGATGTATAATAGGCAGTCGTTATTCCGTATGTAATATGCTTTCGCTGATGACTAGCCTTTGTCCAATTGGATGATTTTTCCAGGTCGATGATTGCATGGGTGACAAGCCCAACTTTCGCATGGATGTGCATCCTCGGGCGATGACTGCATTCACGCATCCTGCATCTAATAAGACTTGTATCATGTATTTTTTTTGTATGCTTTGTTTTATAACTATGCTTACCTAATATGGTGGTGTGTAATCTTAAGGAGAATTCACACCGAGTTGGCCACTCATCCATCAAATATATAACCATACAGGTAGCATAGGTAGCTTAAGTGATTTTTAGGTGTAGACTGATGAGGAGCTAGGTACAAGTGTCAAGGATGCACGGTCGTATTGCTAAGAGGAGTTGCGCGGTCTTGCAGCTTACGTTTACCTTCTTTTATTTTTTTTTATGTATTAAATTATGTGAATTCTTGTATTTGTTATATCGAGACATTGGTTTGTATAAGTCATTATGGGCAACCTCTTGTATATTCTAAACATAAATGAAATTTTCCATTATGTATGATTTGTCCATTCTACGCTCATCTGCTTACTTTGATAGTTGAAAAAAATATATACTAGAATTTGACCATCCTTTAAGGTTAACACTGGGGTTTTTGGGAAATGACTCATATACTCAGGTCCTGAAAAGTCGAGGCGTTACAATGTGTTAGGACTGGCACAGGTATCATCTCTTGGTGGCTCACGTTATATAGTTTCTTTTATTAATGATGCTAGTAGAAAACTGTGGGTCTATTTCTTAAAGCATAAATCTAATGAATTTAATGTATTTAAAAAGTGAAAAGTAATGGTAGAAAATGAGACAGATAAAATAATAAAATGTCTCGGATCAGATAATGGGGGAGAGTACTGTGATAAGAGATTTGAGGAGTATTATACAGTAAAAGGAATCAAACATCAGAAAGTGATTCTAAGGACACCGCAGCAGAACAGTGTGGCTGAGCGCATTAACAGGACTATACTTGAGCGCGCTAGGAGCATGAGGTTACATGCAGGGTTGTTCAAGATATTTTGGGCAGATGCTATGAATAGTGCCGCGTATCTCATCAATAGAAGTCCTTCGGCATCATTGGATGGCGGGCTAACAGAAGAAACATAGACTGGAAAAGAAGTGAACCTTGCACATCTCAAAGTATTCAGTTGCACTTTCTATGTTCACATTGATGCAAAGCATAAAAATAAGTTGGATATAAAGTCTAAGAGGTGCACGTTTATAGGCTACGGGCTGTATGATTTTGGCTACTATTTTTGGACTACATAAAAATAGAAAAATCAATAGAAGCAAAGACACAGTCTTCAATGAAAAGGTGATGCATAAGGACAATGTGTAGCAAAATAAGGCGGAAGAGAAAGAATTCGTAAAGTTAGAAGAGTTACCAGACATGAGTATTACAGTACCACAGGATTATCATACATAGGAGCATTATGAGGCAGAGCCACATACACCAGTTGTGAGGAGGTCTGCTCAGGAGAGGAGACCCACGGTCCGATACTCACTCTCCTTATATTATATACTACTGATAGATAATGGAGAACTAAAATGTTTTGAATAGGCATTACAGTCAAATACACGGGTTAAGTGGGAGCAGGCTATGGATGATGAGATGGACTCTCTTGAGTTAAATCGTACGTGGGAGCTAGTCACTCTACATAAGGGTAAGAAAGCTCTTCATAACAAGTGGATTTATAAACTGAAGGAGGAGAACGATGGTTCAAAATGGTACAAGGCTAGATTAGTTGTGATAGGGTTCCAACAAAAGGCAGGTATCGACTTCACTGAAATATTTTCACCAGTGGTAAAAATGCCTACGATTCATATAGTCTTGAGTATAGTAGCTACAGAGGACCTACATCTAGAGCAACTAGATGTTAAGATAGCCTTTCTTCATGGGGACCTTGAAGAAGAGATATATATGCATCAATCAACAGGATATGTGGCACCAGGAAAGGAGAAAATGTGTGTAAATCGAAGAAGAGTTTATATGGCTTGAAGTAGGCCCCGAGGCAATTGTACAAGAAGTTTGACAGTTTCATGTCAGGAAACAGTTTTAGGAGATGTCATGCAGACTACTGTTGCTATTTGAAGAAGTTTGATACGTCGTACATTATCATTCTTTTGTACGTTGATGATATATTTATGGCTAGATCAAGCATGAAGGACATCTCAGATCTCAAAAAATAATTGTCTAGAGAATTTTCCATGAAGGATTTAGGAGCTGTAAAACAAATCCTAAGCATGAGAATAAAACGTGACAGGAAAAATAGAAAACTAGTTTTGTCACAGAAAGAGTATATAGCCAAGGTACTTGATCGATTCAGTATGAGAGGTGATAAGCCGGTTAGCACTCCATTAGCCAACCACTTCAAGCTTTCTAAGGAGCAAGGTGCAAAGACGCAGGAGGAATGAAACTACATGGATAAAGTCTCATACGCATTAGCTATTGAGAGTCTCATGTATGCTATGGTGAGCACGAGGACAAACATTTCTCAAGCAATGAGAGTTGTTAGCAGGTTCATGAACAACCCCAGGAAGGAACATTGTGAAGCTGTGAAGTGGATCTTCAAATACCTGGTAAGTACTGTGGATGTTGGGCTATGTTATGGAGGATCGGATATCAAGATACAAGGCTACGTAGATTCAGATTTGACAGGAGAAATCGATAGCAGAAGAAGTACTACAGGTTATGTCTTTACTCTGGGTAGTGTTGTAATCTGTTGGGTCTCTCAGTTACATAAGATAGTATCTATTAGTATAATGGAAGCAGAATATATTGCAATTACAGAAGAATATAAGAAGATGGTGTGGATACAAGGTTTTATGGCAGAGTTGGGTAAGAAGCCAGTAGATTGCAAGATGTACAATGACAGTCAGAGTGCAATACACTTGTCTAAGAATTCAACCTTTCATTCAAAGACCAAGCAAATTGATATCAGATATCACTTCATACGTTCGTTACCAGAAGATTGATCGATTGCTCTAGAGAAAATTCATACAAGTGAGAATCTTGTGGATATGTTGATCAAGGAGGTCACACGGGAGAAGCTGAAGCTCTGTTTAGCTTTAATTGGTCTTCAGGCTTGAAGATGGGGAGGTGGTGCACTCCGAATATAGAAGATAAAGGTTTATGGTGATGTGTCTTCAAGCGAGAGATTGTTGAGATGTGGAGCCACATTTTGACAGGGTTACTCAACCAGTCGAGTACCCTGCTTAATCGGTCGAGGGCTGGCTTAACTCAATGTCCAATGAGTAACAGTTTTTTTTATGTCTGAGGTGCTCAACCGGTTGAGGCCCATATTTGACTAATCGAGGGTCCGCTCGACTATTCAAGAAGCCTACTCGACCAGTCGAGGTTACGCTGATTTTTTTTACAGATTTGACACGGACCGTGAAATTTTGAAGCGGTTTCGCAAGGGTGTGAAAGGGAAGTTGCCTAAACTATAAATAAGAGTCCATAGGGTTATTCTAGGGTTAATGTGAGATATTCTAAAGTGTGGGCAAAGGGTTTTCTCTATACATCCAAAGGAAAAAAGTTGGTATGTTGCTTGTAATCTCGTTTTCTTCATAGTGAAAGTTTGTACCCATGATTTTTTATCCTTGTTTGGGGCTTTTTCACGTATATTTTGTCTTGTGGTTTGTTTGGAATGCTTTAATTATTTTTCTAGATTGTATATTTCTTCTTGTTTATTGTTTGTAGGTGAGACCGGAGATTGGGTCTCGGTTCACTAGCGATGTTGGCATGCTACACAACATTCGATAAGTCAAGAACTCTGGTTGAGAGGTCGACTCGACCAATCGACACGTCTCGACTAGTTGAATCCCGTTTTACCTTTTATTTATTATTGTAATTTGGATTAGGGCGTGGCCTAGATGTGCTTAAGGGTTTGAGAGGGCTTTGGAGAGAGAAAATGCTAGAATTTTTTTCTCGGGACTTTGAATCAATAAAGTTTCATCTCTTATACTTCGTTATTCATAATACAACATTGCTTTGTGGCGTGGTTTTTCCCCACAAGGTTTTTCCATGTAAATTCGGAGTGTTCTCTATTTTGATTTGCTTGTGCAATTGTGATTACTTTATTTGATTCCTCTCCGTGTGCTCTGCAAGTCCCAATAACAAGTTATTTCCAATATATTTATTTGTGGGCTCATCTAATATAAATAAGCATACCTAATATATAAATAAATACTTATCATATAATATCTAATATATTAAAAACATTTGTGTGCTCCTTATTAGCCATCTCGTCCACCACTTGCATGAATGCCCTACAAGTATGAATTCCTAAATTCCCCGTTCAATATAATACTAAGGCATTCGACGCATTCACCTACCTGCTTTATGGAAATAGGCTCAAGCAAAAATGCTCTATATTACCATCTATATAAAAGATGCGGCCTTTGTACACCCCACAGGTCAAAATGACAGAGAAGTGTATAGGTCCAATCTAACCGTCCAAATAGAAGACATGTCCATTGGATAGTCTTTAAGCCCCATTATGTATAGATTCGAAAGTATAAAAGCTAATTTAAACATCCAATTACAAGATGTGACCGTCGGACGTTATATTCGCTCCTTTATGTATAGATTCCCTAAACATAAATGCTCTATCATCCAATCCAAAATACAAGATGGTGTCTTTGCACATCTCACTAGACACAAGTGTAAAAAACGTTGGATCTCACCATCCAAGTACAATAACTGTCCAACGGATAAAGATTTATTCCATTCCTTCGGCCCTTATATATTTATAAGCATAGATGCCGAATCTAACCATCCAAATACAAGGTGGCTGTTGGCTATCCCACCATCCTCCTGGTAGAAAGATCCATAACCACACATCCCAATCTAATCATCCAAATATACAATGCAGCCGTTGGACAACTTGGCTATCACTTGATCAAATCCATTAATATAAATACCTGTTGTGATGTCCACATCATATTTATGGACCTGACATATCAAAATCGGCCACGGACGAGTGGAAATGATCTCTCTCTCTCTTATGCTTGATCCAATCATAGAAGTATCTGCATTAGCTATCTACTTGTGTTATATTCAAACTAGGGAGTTTTTCAATTGATAATCACAGGTGTTTCTTCAACTAACGGGTCCCACCGGGTTCGTAATGAATTAATGGTGGGAGATCTTGGCTACACCATTTATCACGTCCCCATTGTCACCTACCACTTATTTCCCTTTTCTATTCCCTTATTAATAAATTTTCAGCGGTAGTCAGTCGTGAAATGGACCAAATTGTAGGTTTGTGAATGCCCATTTATTTGGTCTCGTTACTTCCAAACTGTCAACTTCAAGCATTCCTCTGAAGGAGTTATTCGTTTTTACACGGAATAAAACGAAGAGATGCTACCTAAAGTTTAGAAAATGTAACTTTGTATATGTATACACCGTCCTTACACAGCTACATGGGAGCACACGTGCAAATATATAATAGTTGTGTGAGATTTGAGCTTTCCATGATGTTTGAAATAATTATTAGATTTTCTACCTAAAGAATAAGATAATTTCATTATTTGGGTGGACCACAAAGTTAATTTTTACTTTCTAGCCATTCATTTGTTTTAATATGCTATTACCAACTGAGGTATGAAATGGCATGATATTTTCACCTGAAGATCTATATAGTATATCACACGTGATGGAAAGCTCAGATCTTAAGGGTCATACCTGAGCACGCGTGCGAATATGTACGGCTCCGTCATCCGTGCGAAACTAGCAAACCTCTTAAAATGGAACCTCTGTAGGTGTAGGACATGAAGTGCGAAATATTAGTACGTTGTTTTATGAATTTTTCAGTCGGTGGTGCCGCCAAAAGTGGGGCCGTACACTTGTACATAATTTTTAGTGGGGTCCACTAAGAGGCTCGGACTGTGAATGGAGATCCATCTAAATTACGGTAATCAATCAATCCTAACCATCCTACCAATTCGATGTGTGGTAGATTTGTTAGTGATCCAAACCTGTAATGTGTAAAGTCAGATTATTGATATTAATAACTTCTCTGTCATATTTTATAAGCGGCTATGCTATTCTTCTTTCCTGGTTATGCTCCGTTCACAATTGGGTCAGCCATAATTTGGACGATCTTGATTGACGTGCGACCCTGCCATGTGTGCATGTGAAGAGTGACCACCGTCTTTTTATGGGAGGTAAAACTAAACTTGGAGTCTTGCGCAAGTAACGCCTAGGTGGCGCTTGGAGTCTTGTGCAAGTATCTTCTGACAAAATCATTCTAGCATAATCCACTGTAACCCCTGTTTTGTTTTATGCGTACAGCAATATAGCTACACCAGCATACCAAGTTTCTTGTGTGACATTCAGTCCCTTGACGGTGCCTTAGTCGATGCTTAAGAGTTAAAATCAGCAATAACTACAGCTCATGTAAGCTACTTTGGTCGTGCAACGAGTCTTATTACAACTTATTCAATGTATAAATAACCTCAAATGAATTCACATAACACAATAGGAAAAAAAAATTCAAACAATCACAGTGAACATACAAATTTTACATGGAAAAAAAATTTATTGTATGAAAAAAAATAACCCACAACACCAAGTAACAAAGAATTCACTATGAACAGGAAGTTATAATTAAAAAATTCAATAACTTACCAATATGAAATCCCTAGCTTTCTCTCTCTCAAAACTTTTGGATCATAGGCTCTCTCGTTTCGCTCTCTCACATTAACCCTAATCTCATATTAACATAGTTTATATAACCCCCATATAGAATTGGAAATAAAATTGTACACTTATGCAAAAGTTGTGCAAACTGTCGATCAAATCGGCTCAAATCGATGGCCCATCGATCGAATCAACACCCGTTGTCGATCGAATCAAAACTCTCCAAAAGTGTCCAGAGAGTAAACTTGTATTTTTTGAATTGTTTTTCAATTGAATTAACCAAACTGTCGATCGAATCGAAAATCCTATATATATTTATAACAAATTGAAGGCACTCAATCAGCAATCTCCACTATAGCTTGTCTTGTATCTCCATTATTCCAAGTTACTATCACCATCTCTAAATTTTTTTTATGGCAGAATCATCATCATCGCTTCTTGTGTACACCTTGTCTTCATTCATCATTTTTCAAGTCCAAAGAATTCGAACAAAACCTGAAACCATCATCTTTAAAAGAATCGCCTTTATAAGCATGGCAGCCAGATTTATACCAGTGTGAATATTCTCAAGAGTAACACCACATTCTTCTAGCATCTGTCAGAAAAAATGATGACGAATATCAATGTGTTTAGTATAAGAATGGTACATCGAGTTATTTGCCAAATTAATCATACTTTCGTTGTCATAATGCACATACACGACTTCTTGTTGAAGCCCTAGATCATTCATCATCCTTTTTAACTAAACAGCTTCATTAAATGCTTACATCACTGACATATATTCCACTTCAATTGTAAATAAAAATTAAGAAAAAAAAAAAGCATATGTAGACTGAAGCTATAACATCCAATTGATTGCTCTACCCCCTAATACAAATGAGTAACGGGAAATCAACCTTTTATTATCCACATTACCAGCATATATAATATGAATCCACATAACCTACTAGTTTCTCTTCCAATTTTTCAAATGTCAAGACATAGTTTGTCATACCTTGTATGTAATGAAGTAACAATTTCACTGCCTCCCGATGTTGTTTGCCAGGATTTAACATGTATCTTCTCACAACATCCATTGCATGTGAAATATTTGGTCTAATACAGACCATGACGTATATAAGAGTATTGATCATACTCGATTAATGCACACGAGACATATACTATTTTTTTCATCTGGCGTAGGACATTAGACCGAAGAAAGCTAGAAGTGAATAACATGGTGTGTGCTAACTAATTTAGCCTTTTAAGTATAAACTTGAGCAAGACCTTCTTAAGATAGTCTTCCTGAGACGACGATAGCCTAATCCTTTCCCAATCTATATGTAATTCGATCCCGAGAGTCCTTTTTGCAGCCCCCGGATCTTTCATTTTTAATATCTTGGATAATTGAGCCTTTAGTATGTTGATTTCAGATATGTTATGGTTGACAATAAGCATATCATCAATATACCATATTAGATTAATAAATTTCCAATCACTTAGTGATCTGAAGTAGACATAATAATCAAACTTACTCCAAATAAATAGTTGGCACAATATGAAAGAATCAAACTTTTTATATCACTTCCTAGGCGACTGTTTTAGGTCATATAACAACATTTTTGACCTATAAACCTTATTCTCTGTTCCTTACACTCTATATTTCTCCCTTCAAGTTGCTTCATGTATATCTGCTCTTCTAGTTCCCTGTATATAAATGCAATATTCAACAGTGGCATCAGAATCTAGTTCCCTGTAAGGAAAATATCTTACACTATCGACAATGGCATGAGATATTTTATCAATTTCTATTTCAACAGTGGCATTAGAATCTACGTTTAGCACAAGGAGTTGGGTCATGAGCAAGACTAGAAGTTCCCTTGCACTCGATACAGTGGAAGCATTAATTTGTATACAAGATTAGTTGCGTCCGAATCTAAGAAGTGATCTTAATGGGGAAGAGGAGGAGAATGTGAATGAAGACGCAACACATGAAACAACGACAATATGATGGATGTTATGATCTTGCTAGTTTATTTGAATTTACAAATGTTGTAATGGGTACTCTTTTGACTTTTATTTTTATTTATCAGTTATGTTGATGAATATTATGCAAGCTGCGCAATGCATTTATACATCTGTTTGCTGACTTTTATTTTTATTTATCTGTTATGTTGATGGATGTTATACAAGTTGCGTAATGCATTTCTACATCTATTTACTGATTTTTATTTTTATTTATCAGTTATGTTGACTTATATCATTTTTTAATCCATAAATTGCTTTTATCTTATGGCAGTATTTCATTATTGTTAAAAAGTCTAAAATACTTTTCCAATACAATATGTATATATTTCTTCAAGCGAACCATCGATTAATATTTAAGACTATGGTTCCTTAGTCCATTCTCAAAAGTCTGAAAAGTTTAAGATTTTGTGTAATTTGTGTGGAGCCAAGTTTGTTAACAAAACTAATCGGCTCATATTACACTTATCCTATCAGAATGGAGATGCAAGACCATGTCCTAAAGCCTTAAAAGAAATCCAAGTTCTTTTCCAAGCAGTTCTTGATTCAAACAAAAAAGCTTCCACTCTCCAATCCAAACTTTTTGAGGCAGAGAAGGAAGTTAAATTATTAGCATTAGAAGAATAATAATTTTAACTCTCCTTAAAGCGCAGTATGGAAGAGGCTTTTACATATCAGCGATATCCTCCAAGACCACATGATGTTGAAGCAGGTTCAAGCTGCACGAGTAAAAAGAAAAATAGTAAGAATTCAGCTAAGTTTCTCTCCAGTCTGGGTGTGTTTTATAGGACGTTGGGAATTACATATAAATCTGCTCATAAAAATAGTTTGAAAAATCTAATTCAAACTATACAAGAGGAGCGCGATAAAAAGCTATCTCCACCTTCTAAAGAAGGAGAGGTGAATGAGTACGTATATGAAGATTTAGATAGCAGCTTGGGCTCAAATGAATCTCCTCGACAGTAGTCAGTAGTGTATAACTATATTCAGTTTGTATAAAATATTTTATTTTATAATTTATCAAATGTATGTAAATGTAGTAAAATTATAATATATCCTCTCTCTCATGAACTTGTAAATTGTGATGGGACGCAGATTACCTCCTAAATCCCTTTCCATAAACTTGCCGTAAGGTTCGAAACTGGCCCGAACTCAGCCTGAACTTGCCCGATTACTATCGGGCTGGGTTCGGGCTTGGAGATGTTGGCCTGGTGACCAGGCCAGGCCGGGTTCGGGCTTGGTGCGACTGTTGAACGGGCCTGGACGGGCTGAGGCCAGTTCGACTCAACCCAACCCGTGTACACCCCTACCTAAAACAAAGCCTCATACCGAGACACATTTCTGGTTAAATTATCTGTGAATTCTATCCCAATAAATTTCTTTTTGAAGCTTAAATTTTAACTCCTCTTGAGTTAAATGGACAAATTCTATTTTGATTGTAACCACCTTGCATCAGCTTTTTACTCTCTTAAACTGAGCAATATAATTTTCACCAATTCTCCTAGTAATTAGAAAAAATGAGCAAGATCAGCCATAGAAATTTCTTTATCCTCATAAAAGAACCGAGTATGAAACTTTTCTTCCACCCCTTGCCACTTCTGTATAGAATTTGGTAGTAAATTAAAATACCAAGTGAAATATACCACTGTGAGTTAATGACCAAATAGTTGTAATTTAATCAAGTTGATAATTCTCCGGCAATGAATTTTTCTAGTCGATCTAGTCAGAATATGCCTTATGATAAATTGGAGTAGTAATTCGTTTGAAAACTTGGCCTGTTAATTCTTGAACTAGTCGAATAATTTGATTATACTCCCAGTATTTCTATGCATCAACTGGAGGCATTTCTGGACCAACCTAATTTTTTCATTAAACGGTTGATTTATAAGTAGTAATTGTCCCCTAAGTATCCCTTGATTCCTAATTTCAGGGATTAAGTTCATATTCTCACATTCAAAATACTTGAAATCTACTGGTGGTAATAAATTTCGCACATCCTGGACATGAATACATTCAGGACGTTTAAAATCTACCGATATCGGTGAATTTTGTAGATCCTAGATTGGACTAAGGATAGGAATAGGTGGTGTATTTTAATGTAAAGGAAATGTCTATGGCATTGGCTGGGTTGGTGGTACAAGTGCAAAATTCTCAACAAAACTAGTATCGACCTATTCTTAAGGTGCAATAGATGCTCTTTTAACAAATAAAACCATCAATTGATTTATGCTCTCGGTATGACCGACCATCCACCTATTAAAGGCTTCAATCTGAGCTCACGAGTGTTCACTCTAAGTTCTTGATAATTCTGCGATGCATTGAATCTCCATTTGTATATCGATTATCCATGATGAGATAATTGCAATAGGTTCAATACGAGATGTTGACGGTCTATCTGGTTTTGGTGGAATAAGCACCAGATTAGGTTGTGGATTTTCTTACTCAGGCACCTATTAAATTTAAAACTCCTCCTCATGAGCAGGAGACTTATTGGCTACAATAGCACTAGTAGCGATTGTTGAAGTATTACGACCACTACTTCGACTTATGATTCCGAGAAATTACTGCACGGATAAGTATACTTGCATATCATAATCAATTTTTTTTTTTACATAGTCAGTGCAAAATGAATGTTTATGACAACTAAGTAGTTTTTTTAGTCCCACCGAGTATGCTAAAAATGTTGGCGTTTGGTTTGTTTCCTATCATGTATAATGAACGCGGGTGTACCAAAATCGATAAAGTGACTTGATCCAAACTGATCAACTTCGACCCCAAGAGCTAAAATAAGCAGATACATCTAATACGAACATATATGACTAGATTTTGAGAAAATCGATCGCTTATTCAGTCACTTACAGAATTTTATAACAATCAAGCGATAATTGGAGGATGAGGTTCTTCCTCGAAAAATGAGTTGCTTTATGCCTTCCACAAAAATGGACTTTCAGAATACTAGTGCAATCAAACAAAAGGAAAAACTCGACAACACAAATGCATCTCTTAAAAAAATTGCTTGATATTGAATTGAGAACAAATCTAACATATGAGCGTAGATTTAAATTACAACTAAATACTATAGGTAAGAATTACCGTTACTAAGGTAAGCTAAGATAAAGTAAATTGGTAAATTTAGTTTGATTTGATTTGTAAATGATTGGTTATGATCCTCGATTAGATTCATTTTCTATTTATAGAGTTTTGTTGTAGCTCATTTTTCTAAATCATTCATACATTACTGCAATAATTATAGTAATTAAAAAGTCTTTCTCTATATCTTTTTTTGTTACATTTTCCTTTGGTGATTGTTCCTCTTTTATTGGCCAAATTTTGTGTTCCTCTAGGTCACCTTTTATATCTAGAATTTCTTCATTATGTTTCTCTTCTCGATCGTTAAACTTTTGGACAACTCAATCATATCATTCCGTCGACCATCCAATGAGGTGTAAAATTAGATTCACGTCAACTACGATTCTATAAAAAGCATAAGTATCTTTAAGATCTTTTTATCCACATCTTAATTCTCATGCAATGTTACATATCGCACTCCTATTGACTTTTTCCATTTAACAATCAGAAAATTTGATGTGTATAAAAGAGTCCAATGGGCCCACGCATGAAGGACTCGGATTGCCTAGTGTAGCATGGACATCAATACTTGTGCTACTGGAAAAGCTATGGCCCCACCATGCCGATTGTTTTTATCTACACGGTCCGTCCATTTTAACACCTCATTTCAAGGCATGAGTCTAAAAAATAATACACATCCAGATCTCAGGTTGACCTCCCAATAGGAAACAGTGATGCCGGGGCTAGCTGATATGTGGCTTCCCCCTCTTCCAAGGCTGTGTAACCCAATCAAGCGATTGGATGGCAAATAAACATAATAGCACACTACAAGAAAAATGACATTTACCGGCGGCCAAAATCGCCCCTAAAAGCCCAAAAAACCGCCGGTAAAAGAATTACCGTCGGTCGAGCACGTGCCACTAAAGGGTGTCGTCGCTGTTTTCTTTACCGGCGGTTGTACCTTTTAGCGGCGTTTTTATCGGCCGCCGTTAAAACTAGTCTTTTTACGGCGCTTACTATAATTTAGCGGCGCTTCTGTGACTGCCGCTAAAATTATAGAAACGTCGCTAAAAGCAATCAAAGCGCCGCTAGAAACTCCACAAAGCGCCGGTAAACTATACAAAGCGTTGGTAAAGTTGTACAAACGCCGCTAAAAAATCCCACAAAAGTCGGTTAAAAGCCATAAAAATGCCAGTAAAAACTGTAAAAAAAAATGCCACTAAAAGTGATTAGACACTGATGTAATTTTTTGTTAGAAACGCCGGTATTATAAACGCCGCTAAAAGATATAACAAGAGCTATTAATGAATTGGAGAAACGCTGCAAAAAGCTTTGGAAAACGCCGCTAAAAGTACCGATAATAGAAATTCCTATTAATTCTTTACTAATTGTTTCACAAAAATTCCTGTTGATTCTTACTAATCATTTCCCATAATTGCTACTACAATCAAAATCTCCATCAATCTAACTATGAAATCTCTATCTGCTTAACTATCAAAAACCTATGATTGAATGACAAGAATTTGAATTACCCAATAATCTTACATTCATCAAGACAACAATTAGCACAATATCAACAAAACAATTAATGATCTATTTAAAGTTTTCAAAATAAACTATAAATGTCTTCCTTTCCTAGCCTTTCACATGAATTGTTTCAGTAAGGTCCCCTTCTGGACCGATCACGTCTTCCTTTCCTGGCCACATTTTTTGGCAAATGTCTACAACACCAACCTCACTGGCCATGATCACGTGTCCACTATGTGTGATGTAGGCCCTTTTCTTGCAATGAGCCTAAATTCCTCCTTGGGAAATTTCCCTGCAATGGGCTGAGAAGCATAGCTGATTCGGTAAGTGGCACAACATTGAGATTATACTGCTTGGAGTTGTAGAGTACTGATCATGTGCTCTTCACCTATAGACAAGAATACATAGTTAAGAAAACTTGATTTATAGCACATTTGATGTATACATGTGTTCCACTAAATAGGAAGTCCGTTTTACAAATTCGAAGTTTGAATGGAAAACAAGTTATTTTAGACTACTAAAGCTAAAATGGACAATCCTCGAATTGGAAAAAAGAGAATCAAAGTAAACTAAATCAAATTTGAAAGTTGGTCAAATCATAAATAGGCATATTATAGACGGAGACATTGTTTTCATTAATAGGCCACTTAGTACTCATAAACATTCATTACAAGCATTTTCTGTCTATATGCATGACGACCATACTATTAAGATCAATCCTCGTATTTGTGCTCCCCTAGGTGCAGATTTTGATGGGGATTGTGTTCATATATATTAATTTTTGGGGGGTTTATTAGAAAGTTATAGAAAGTTAAGATATTTCACTAACACTGAAGGTTAACAAAATCCATGTTTGGATGCTCAATTAATATTTGCAACTATACAATTCAAAGAAGTGGAAATGATCAAAATTCATAATGACAGACGAGCAACCACATAGCAATTCTGATGTTTCCAACTCCACTTCAAATGCATGGAAATCGGGATTTGTTGTCATTGTGAATTAAAATGGTCATACCTGCATTTTGGACATTTCCTCTATATATAATTAAATTATGGAAAGTCAATTCAACTGATTAATTGAGTGTACCTGGAACTGAATCCACATACAAACCCTCATGCATGAAATCCACCAGTCCATATGGTCAGTAACTATTTCTTTCTTTCATTCATTCTTTAAAAAAAATTATGAAAGACAATTTAAGAAGTTAATATATATAGTAACAAAGGCATGACTGTTTGTGGCTGATTAGCATGCCAGATTCCCAGGAGTAACTGATTCTTTCATTCCTGATGATGAAACCAATATATTTTAGTGTCAGATGCAAATTATATATGACATGATAGGTTGAAATGCTACATGCATAAGATAGGTGGCATGAGGATCTGAACTTGCATACTGGATGAAAAAGGATCGAATCACCTGCAACAAGCCTCTTTGCACTTCCACACTCCATCCAGTTGCAAGGAGATGTTGCTTGGGCTGACCTGCATTAGAAATGGAATTAACAAATGGTGAGCTAGTTACAAATTTCAATTCCTAGAGTTGCTCTCTTATATATAGCATAACTGTATATTATGCCTGAAATAGTTGCTTGGGCTGACCTGCATTAGAAATGGAATTAAAAAAAATTAATATAACCTTCAGGCACTTATTTGTGCACCCCTAGGTGCAGATTTTGATGGGGATTGTGTTCATATATATCCAGTCTCTAGCAGCAAAGGCAAAAGTTTTGGAGTTGTTTAGTGTTGAAAAGCAAAACCCGTAGTTCTCATGGTGGTAGTCTGAATTTACAACTGGTGCATGATTCTTTATTGTCACTTAAACTCATGTTTAGGACTTTTTTCTTGAACAAAGCGACTGCACAACAATTGGCACTAACTTTGCATATGCATTCCATGTTAGCACTAATGCCATTAAGATCTTTCTTTGAAACAACATTTATAATTATAGAGATGATATCCTGTCAGTTGAACGAAGCAAATGGAGCACAACAACAGTAGCAGCAAAAATAAATAAATAAATAAAAGTCCATGTACCCTAAGGGCCTGTTTGGGAGCGTGGATTTGGAACCCCCTGGATTCGCAACCCCCAGGATTGGAAACCCCCTAGATTGGCAATCCCCTGGGTGTGTTTGGCACCCTGGAGTGTGAATCAACTTTAATTCAAAAATACCTATAAATGCTATATTTACGGGGGTTTGAATTTAATTACTAAATCAACTTTAATATCTCCAATCAGTGAGATATATAATTTTTGACAATATGGTTGTGATAAGCCCGCTAAAATATATGCTTTGCCTAAAAATGATGAAATTCCAAGTCTCAGATGGACCGCAAGCACAAGATCATGTTTGAGTGACTAACTAACGATTTTTAATCGTTGATTAATATGGACAACTTTTGGACGGTGCTGAACAATATTTGGACGGTGCTGATCTACATGAACAATGTTTGGATGGTGCTGATGTCACGCCCCAAACTCAGAAACCGGGCTCACAAAATTTTCGATCGCCGAATCCGGTACCGACAGCCTCCGTAGAACCCCATTCTCGGCTCCTAGCTCCCATTCGACAGGTTCCGATCTTGGGACGTTACGAGAAGGATTTTCAATGTCAGTTTGATTCGTAATAAGCATAACCAAAGGCATAACCAACAAACAACAACCAAGAACTCCATTACATTTCCACTATGATCAAAAACTTTACAAGTACAATGAGCATAAAGGAAAATACAATGGTAAAGAACAAAAAACTCCAAAATGCCTTGCAACATGCTCTTGCCTCAGCGCTGCTGCGAACCAACGTCACTTGCACGCAACGATCGTGCATAAGCTTATAGAAAGCTTAGAGGGTGGTGAAAGTCTATGCGCAAGGTAGTAATATGAACATGTAATGTCAGAGTAATACGGAATATGCAGATGGAACCATAATATCATGAGCCGTACCAAGGCTTATGCGATGCAAGACATGAATGGTATCGGCCATCCCAAGGCCATGCGATGTGCAATGCAACTCAAGCATACAGATCCTCCTTTATGTCCACACATTAATACAGCTCAAAATATGGAATATCACCGGGGTCTAGTATACTCTAAACCAGATTGCCGCCACATCGCGCGCAATAAGGTAAGTGGAAGAGACTACACTATCCGTCTGCCAATATCGGGCACGACTAGTCGATAGCAGACCCATTCCTCGAGCTGGTCAGACTCAGCCTAGCATTGCCCCCTACTCTCGGGCGGGTAAGGCCACACCCCCTTCCAACCGACCACGACACAGTGGAGAGCGTAACTGTCTGGTAATCGGCACTCAACGCTCATATACCCACTCGGTCTAGACGTTGGAGCAACCTCTTGGTACCATAAGGGTTTAGCGACTTTCATCCAAGGAAATCAATAACACCCCATATAGAACAAGATTTCTGGTATCCAATCCTACCAACCACGATACGTCTGTGGAGGCTACGGCCCTGATGTAGATAGGGCGTAATAATAACCATGTCACACAAATGCGAAATGCATGATTTACGCTATCCAGTCATGCAACAAATCGTGCGCTCATGTAGGGCAATACCGCCTAACCGGGAGCCCATAAACAACCTGCTCGAGGGCATATGCTATGATCAGTCAATCCTCATATCAAGCATACATATGATGCATATGATCATGGGTCATGAAACTATACTAAACATGTAAATGAGTGATGAACCATTCTTACAATGCAGATGGGCCTAACGGCCTATACTCAACAAGTACTGCCTATCAAAGGGGCCCTAGGGGGAGTCGTAATGTGGACATCCAACCAACATTACACTCGCAATGTGGACGTCAAACCAACATTGCTTCCCAGGCAGGATCTTCTTAAACATCGCTACATAATCGGTATTGGGATTACACATTGCAATGGACCTTAGGTTCATCCCATTAGACTTTTCATATATATATCAAATGGGCCATATCCTATGGGCCTTTTATTCATCAGATGGGCCACACCAATGGGTCTCATGTGCATTGCAATGGGTCAAAACCCGTGGGCCTCGGATTGCATCAAATGAGCTTAGTCTCATGAGTCTAATATGTGACCAATGGGCCACACCAATTGGGCCCCCCACATGTACATCAAATGGACATCAACCCATAGGCATTATATGAGTTCAATGGGCCTAAACCCCTAGGCCTTATGGTACATTAAATGGGCCTAAACCCGTAGGCCGTGTATCCATATCAAAGTGGGCCTAAACCCCTAGGCCTTACATATATCAAATGGCCTACTTCCATGGGCTTTAAAATTTCAACATTAGGGTCCAATTACATGGGCCTTGAAGTACATCAAATGGGCCTAGTCCCATGGACTTGCAACACATCAAATGGGCCTAAGTTCTTAGGCCTTAAATGAATCCAATGGGCCTAGCCCATAAGCATTTCATAAACCAAATGGGCCTAGCCCATAGGCCTTTTGAAATTCAAATGGGCCTAGCCCATAGGCCTTAGCTAAATCAAAGGGATGGATGGTCTGGATGCATCACATGCGTCAAGGGTGGGTCCCACTGTCCATTGGACAGTGCGGATATAGTGCATACATCACACAGGGCCCCACCGTCCGCTGGACGGTGGAGGCCACACATACAGAAGTGGGCACCACCGTGGTGGGTGCCACCGTCCGTCTGGACGGTGGACTGAACAAATACATCATTGTGGGTCCCGTGTGGGGCCCACTGTAATGTTTAAGTACCATCCGACCCGTTCATAAGGTCGCTCGGACCTGGATGAAGGGACAACATAAATTTCAGCTTGATCCAACCCTTCTGTGGGCCTAAAAATGGTTCTCAAGGGTAGGGGTACAGTCCCACTGTTTCATGTGGTGTGGGCCACTGGAGTTTTGGATCTGGTCGAAATTTAGAGGGGGCCCACCTCATGAACAGGTTGGATGACAAAAAAACATTAAGGTGGGGCCCACACGCAAGGCCGTGGGCCCCTGCTAGACGCCCGCCCTCACGGCTGCACGCAGCAGCGTGCAGCGCTGCCCGCTGACGTGAAGGCAGAGGCTCTGCCTCTTTCCAAAAACCAGAAAAAATGGTTTTCCTGTGGTTTTTCGCACATGGGGCCCGCTAAAATGAAATCCGCTCTAACCATTACGTTCAGTGGCCAGCAACAGTCGAAATGAGTCTAGAGTTTGAATTTTTTTATGATTAGAAAATGAAGTAAAATCAGAAAAGGATCCTTGGAGGGTAATGATGCGTTCTTCAATGCTATGGCCCGCCAGATCTTCCAATCAGCCCCAAACTTCTACCCAACGGCTAAAATATTGTGGGTAAGAGGATGGATGGCTTGGATCGAATATCTACATCAAGGTGGGGCCTACACGAGGGGACCACCCCAAAAAACTTCACTTTTCCCTTTTTTTTTGTGTATAGGGACGTCCAGCGTCTCAGACGCTGGACGATGGACCCCTTTTAAAAAATGCATTGTGGTGGGCCTTTTGAAGTGGGCCACCACTGATGGATGATGGGGGGTACAACATGCAAGGTGGGCCCCACTTGAAGGACTCTTGCACAAAATAAATACCTCGAGGTGAGGTCCATTCAAGTGGACCACACAACCCTATTGCAAAAAATATATATATATAAAATAAAATAAAATAAAATAAATAAGGAGAGAAAGAGACATGGAGAGTGGGACATGCTTGTGATGGAGGGACCCCGACACTATGGGCCCTCCCTTGCAATGGATCATACATCAAGTGGGTCATTTAGCATAAGGGACCATCAAAACTTAAATTCAACGGTGGGAATCCTTTCCCACCAAGAAGGATGGTCTAGATGACCTTTCTAAATGAAATAAACATCATGATGGGGTCCATGGAGAATGGCCCCATCATGGAATGATCATGATGATCCAAGTGGACCATCGACCACATTTTAGGGTCCCAAGTGAGATCCACACCATTGATCGGTGGGCCTCACTTGGCACATCATAAAAATAAGAAAAACTAGTGTAATCTAGCACCCACAGTCCGATCTTCTTGCTCCTAGGGGTTCCTTGGCACCTTAGCTTCAATCTTAATGGATGAGATGAGGAATGGAGGGTTGAGATGGGAGATGATGGGGTGAAGAGGTGGGCCACACTTGGAGTTTAGGGAGCTTGGAGAATTCCATACGTATGGAGCTTGGAGTTTTTGCTTGGAGATTTGAAATGAGAAAGAGAGAAAGAGAGAGAGTTGTAAAGGGAGAGAGAGAGAGTGATGGATGGATGTGGTGAGTGATGGTTCTGTAAGAAAAAACTTGACTTTTGAGGCTTTTGTGTAAGAGAAGTATGGGTGGTGAAGATTTTTGTGGCTTTTTGTGTAAGAGAGGTATGGGTTTGGAAGACTTTTGTGGTTGCTTGGGAAAAAGGATGAAAGTGATGTGTACTTGACATGTGATGGCTTGATGGATTGATTGATTGATGGGATTGATGCGATTGATGTGACACATCGTAGAGATTTTCTTGGATTTCGCAACGCACGGCGTTTTCTCGTACCGAACGTTGGCCCACATCTCTTGACCAGGGTATCGCCTTGGCGCGCGAGTTGCGGCATCGGAACCGCAACGACGGCGCGGTCGCTATGGTATTGGTCTCGGGCTGAGTCGACTCGGGTTGTCGGCATATGAATCAGGGTCGCGCGTCGATATCGGTTAAGGGTCGAAGGTTGCCGGAATTCGACCGGTAAGACCGCGGAAGTCTACGGAAAGGTACGGACCAAGATACGGGTCTTACAGCTGATCATCGTTAGTGGGCCATGTGCCCAGTAGAATGATAGTGTACAGTGACAAACATTTATACCTGTAAATATTGAAATGATTTTAGGTGTAATCCAAGCTCTTACCGTGGATTACAAACCCCCTCAAAAAGGGGATTAGGAACCCCCTAGATTGGCAATCCCCAGTTGTTTTTTGCTGCCAAATTAACAACTAAGGGGATTTGAAACCCCCTCTAATCCCCTCCAATCCCCTCCAATCCAAGGTGCCAAACGACCCCTAAGAGTATCCAATTCAGGCCCTCCTAAGGGCCTGTTTAGCCAGGCAGATCTCATGGCATTAGGAGGGATGGGATCGGCAGTATCCTTAGATAGGCATGACGAGCCAAACAGGTCCGGTGAACTTGTCCCGGGATATAAGCCATCCCATGGATCTTAAGACAATCCACTGACACCACCATCATTATCTTAAAATTGATCCTATCCCTTGGTTGAATGGATTGGAAGGTAAAATCCTGGGATATGGGGGACATGCCAAATAGACCCAGTGAACTTGTCCCGAGATATAAGCAATCCCATGGATCTTAAGACAATCCACTGACACCACCATCATTACCTTAAAATTGATCCCATCCCTCCTAATACCATGGGATTTGCCCGGCCAAACAGGCCCTAAGGCATCATAGTAGTGATCTATTGGTAAAACATCAATTTCAACAGTCTGTGTACTGTTAACATCTGGTTCTCATTTTTGCCTATGCATCTCAAATAAGTCTCCAACCATCTATATGCTTTGTTCTCTCATGAAACAAAACACAATTTATTGAATTCCCTTTCTATTTTCAAATCAGGTGGAAAAGGAGAGTAATAAAAAAATCAAACAAATAGATGCAATAGCTCTATTGAATTTACTAATTTATCCTAGAAAGTGAATTGCCTATCAGTGGAAGGAGAGTAATAAATATGAATTCCCTTTCTATTTTCAAATCAGGTGGAGAAGAAAAATAAAAAAATAAAAAAAAGAAGAAGAAGAAGGAGAAGAAAAGTTGGGAGAGAAAAGTACAGAAAGTACCTTTTGATTCAAGATAAATTGTTGGATGTAGCTCGATGAGGCTGTTACCTGGCTCTGGTTTCTGAACTCCCCTGTTTCTCATTGCCTCTCTCACTCTTGTCACTTTGTTCCATTGGCTAGCACTTGCAAACATGTTCGCTAGAAGAACATAATCCTTACTTTGAAAGAAGTGAACCAACCGTCTGCAGATCAAACTATGTATGAAGAAGTTGGACAAAGCAAAAACTTTCAAGGAAAGAAATCAGAAAAGAAAACAAATAGAAGAGAACTACTGTAGTGTACAAACCTCAACTGTTTGAGAGCTAATGTTGACTTTTCACATCTATATAAAGGGTGGGAAAATTTTTAAGGAAATTGTCAATGATGGTGCTTAGAAATTTCTCATGTAGGTGTTCTATTAGGCATTAATTGTTTGACTTCTTTGGTTCGTCGGAAAGAACCCAGGCAGGTTCATTGCAACTCTCCACCGTACAGTCGATTGCAACTTGTAAGATGATATAAGTTCATATCCACCTCACTACAACAAAAATGGCCTTGTGGCTAGAAATGAACAATCAACCAAACCAGATACAAGAATTCCAGGACATGACAGTATATTCATATATATATTTACAGATTTTAATGTATGGATTGTGACATCTTTGGAAGAATAATAGAAAGCTACTTTGTGTGTGTGTGCGCTTGGAAATTTATGAGAACCTATTTTCCTCACCCATGAGAACGTGTTGATGTCAGCGGTTTCATGGCGGCTTGTTAATCTTCTCTTTGCCCTCCCCATATGCAGAAATGTGCTCCTTGTGGCACAGGCGCAGCTTCTCGATGGCCTTAATGACAACATCGATTCCACCGTTGGCTCTCATGGACTTGGTGCTGATAGAAGTGAATAAACATATGATTTTATTCAGAATTTTCAACTTGGGACACATGAATTGTGAGATTTGCAACCATAGAGCAAATATTGAATTTCTGACAGTAACCCAATAATCTTCTTCATTTCATAGAAAGACTTTGGTAATATTTCACCCTCGGGAAGAGCCTCCTTCAACAATTCAAGTAACATGGTGAATGATTTATCACTCCATCCACCAAGGCACTTTATGTGATATAGTTTCACAATGAAAGAAAGCTTAGTGAATTTCGTACAACCTGGGTACAATTCCTGATCAGCATCTTCTATCAAATTGAAAAATTGTTGTGCTTCAGTATTCTGTCCTTGTGTAGGTCCGTATGGCGTGTGGCCCGCATCACTCTCTTC